>CM054060.1:175765618-176365618 GCA_028641055.1 Alopecurus myosuroides | reverse complement strand
TGTTGGAAATATGCCATAGAGGCAATCATGTATGATGTAGTTCTCAATGTATTCATAAAGTTATTAAGTTGTCCTTGTTTTGAACATTTGATATATATCATTGAATATGTGATTCGATTGTGGAACTATGTATTCATGTTGTTCATGCTAAATTCTCCTTGGTCATTAAGGTTGTGATGGACACACAATCTATACTAATGTGAGTGTTGGCTGATGACTCGGTTGCACTTGTCATGTTCATGGTGATGTAATTCCAACTTTCATAGACTCGGCTAAAGAGTTTAGCAAGTCGGACTAACCCATATTGAGATGCAACGAGTACTTCGTCATTTGCATGTCGCAATCAATGTAATCCTTAGACCCGAGGTTTTCACAGAATCCGTGTTCTGGATCACCGACATAGGTTCTGTCAAACGTTGTTCTGTGACAAGGAAGTTATAAAGGCAGAGTTCGGGTCGAATGAGAAGCAAACTGCGCGATGTGGATAATCAAGATGGGATTTTGCCCTCCGCCTGGAGAGATATTCTCTAGGCCCTCTCAAGTGATATGATTCCGGAAGCATGGCCATGCGTGGTTCGGTTAAGTGTTAACCGGGTCTATTGACTAAGAGTTTGATGAGGACATCCCTAGCTTTCCACCTATTGTTGAACATGAAGATCCTCCTATCAAAGCTAATGAAGTTAGAATTGGTCCAATGACAAGATCAAGAACCAAGCTATTACAACAACAGGTGAATTCACTCCTACTTGAATATAATGTTGATAATTGTGAGAGCTTTATACTACCTAAATCTTTGCATTTATGTATTCTTAGGTTTGTTGATAACACAAACATGAATGGAGATCATGGAGAGGAGCTACACAAGGATGAGCATGGACTTCAAGAGGAGATGGAAAACAAGTGCTAGCATGGTGAAAACAACAAATAACAATTGTTATCATGATAAGGGGATGGTGCCTCCACAAGATCAAATGCACCAAGTGTGGAAAACAATCCAATTATGTTATTCCACACTCATACATGAACAAGGCAAGAGGAGGGCGCCCACAAGGAGCATCAATGCGCCATAGACAAGACCTAGTTCAATTAGGATTGGTTTGTATACCAATTTGGCCGCACCCCTTGTGTGGGGGTCGGTTTGTATCTATTTTGGTGTCCTAGTAGGAGTCCTAGTCCAATTAGGTTAGGTGCTTGCGCAAGGGGAGCCTTGTGGCCGCACCCCCCCCTCTTATATACCCCTTGGGGCGCATAGGAGAGGGCAGACTACGTTAAAACATAAACCCTAGACCTCTAGATTGAAACTGCTTGTAAGCCTTTCATCTGGAAGTTCATCTGCAAACTTTACGTGATACCTGCTGTTCCACTGGGAATAAGACGGTACAGAACCACTTGTAGTCGGTGGATTACTTGTGCAAGAGTGTGGAGTTGAGAATATCCATTGGGTTGCTATCTTTTGCATTGGCATCAGGGATCAGCCGGAGAGTTCTTAGTGGCGCACTAGTTATCAATTCAGAAGTTATCTGTGAGTTCACTGAGAAGATTGGGCCACCCCTTATCATCTTGGTATCAGATTTACAGGTTGCCTCGGTGAGCTATCATAATTTTCCCTTTAGTTTGAGTGTTTTATTTCCTATCCAGAAAATTGCCCCACAAAAATAGTTCTAGTCATTGCCATAGCCTAGATATCACCTTAGTTTCATTACTTTTGCTGTCCTTGTGTTAGATTTTGTGTTCCTTTTTTCTGTTTTTAGTTGTCTTATTTTTCGGCTAGGTTTAGGGTTCTTTGTTCATCTAGCCGAATTCATATCAAAAATACCAAAAACATCCGCTGCCATCCACCAAATACCCCCCCAATCCGATCCACTCTAGGTTCCCTACCAAAACCCTCCACATACCCGCACCCCCTCCTAGTTGGATTCGGATTACCTCCATATACGGCTACCACAATCCCCCACATACCCGCAGCACACATACCATATCCATCCATCACCACACCCCACCGAAAAATCCCACCGCTGCCGTGTGCGAGTCGAACTCGGAAACCCCTGTCTCACGCTTACAAATCCAGCCGCGCGCACCGTAACGCTGTTACCAAATCCACTTCCGCGCGCTGCCGCGGCACAAAAATCGGCCGTTTCGCTGCCGCCAGCTGCTGTCACGCGCGCGCTAGGAATTTCGCCGCAGCGCGCTTACCATTTGCCTTAACGCGATCGCGCGCGCTGCCGCGGTACGGAAAACGTCCGTTTCTCTGCCGTACGTGCTGCCGCGGTGCAAAAACGAGCAGTTTTTTCTGCCGTAGCTGCTGTGAGTCTGCCGTGAGTTGTTTTTGGCCCGTTTTCGCTGCCGTGAGCCCCAAAACCATCTGTTTCTCTGCCGTGGGTGTTGGTTGCTGCCGTGGGCTTACTAGAAGTAGTTTTTCACATAGAATCTTTTGCTCTTGTTTTTATTTTCCTGTTTTCATCTCTAGGACCAATACATCCATACCCTTGTGAACCTTAGCCACAGCCTTTCTACAGCATTCAAATAGGAACTTGCCCACAAGTATAGCTATTTTGTGCTCTGACAGGCTGCTCATATTTCATCACCACCATTGTGTTCACTTGTGTTTGGTTAATTGTTGCTCCTAGCTTAGTGTAAGGCCATTGAAAAATTAAAAAAAAAATAGAAAAAGCAAAAAGTATAAAAAAAAAAGAGAAAAGAGAAAGTGCTAAAAGGCCATATCATTGCTATTGTTTACTAGTTGAGCTTGCCATTGTGACACTTGGTTTTTCATTGAGCAATCTTGTGCCTGTCAATAAGAGCCTAGCTAGTGACTTTCTAGTGCATTGCAAAACTCATCCATATATTGCATTGCCACATTTGTCTCCATTGTGTGAGTTTCCTTGGGTATTTTATATCTTCACTAAGACAGCAAATAGGATTGTTACTTTGGTGATTGTTAGGTATCCATACCAAGCCCCACTAAATAACCTTGTTTGCTTTTTGTGAGAGTTAAAAACCTGGGTATTCTCTTCTTCACACCAAAGTACTTTAATTGCCTCTACTTGTGGTAAGTATCTCTATTCACTTTGGAGTGGTAAGATATCCTATTGTCTTGCTAGATTTTTGAGTGAGTTGTGAGAGGCACCACAACCTATACTTGTTTCTATTACACTAACCTACTAATGGATCTTTCTAGTGGTGATCTTGTGCAGCAAAAGAAGGACCATAAGGAGGGAGTTAATTGGAGAGAGTATGAGGCTCTTAGAGATGTTTTGGCAAAGGAGATATTGGACAATCATAATGGACTCAAACAATTTGTTCAAGATGCATGTGATCCCTTATATGAGGCTCTCCAAGCTATGGAGACCAAGATGGAGGCCACACACAAATTGGCCGAGACTAATGGAGGGGAAGTGAGATCAATTCATGATTCTATTGCTCAAATGACTACTACCCTTGCTGGACTTCAAACCATGATTCAAACAAGAATGCCTCTTATTGATGATGACAATGCTAGTGTCCATAGTGATGCTAATAATGGAGTGGAAGCTATTGGTGCAAGAAATCAAGTTCATGGCCGAAATAGAGAGGAAAGAGGCCTAGGAGGATATAATGGCCGAAACCAAAATTTTGGAGAAAGAAGAATGCCAAACAATGTGGTGCAAGCTAATCCTAGAGAAGATGGTTTGAGTAAGCCTAAATTTTCTATTCCATCATTTAGCTTTGATAAAATGGATGTGGAAGAATACTTGCTATGGGAGTTGAAGATGGAAAAATTATGGAGAATGCATGAGTACAATGAGGATAGAAAGATCAAATTGGCTTCAAGTGAGTTTGATGGTTATGCTCTTAGATGGTGGGATGAGCTTTTGAGGAAGAGACAAGAAGATGGAGAATTGCCCATTGTCACTTGGAACAACATGAAGAGGATCATGAGAGATAGATTTGTTCCACCCAATTACATAAGGCAACAATTTGATCAATTGCAACAATTGAGGCAAGGAACTATGAGTGTTGATGCTTATTATCAAGAGATGGAGCTAATTATGCAAAGGGCACGTGTGAGAGAACAATTGGAGCAAACAATGCAAAGATTCCTTTCGGGTTTGAACTACAAAATCAAAGGCATTGTGAGGCATCATCAATACCAAAATATCCATGAGCTATTACACCATGCAAGGGAGGCCGAAGCACATATCCTTGAGGAGGCAAAAATTACTAATAGAACAAGGGCTAGATTTCCTATGAGATCATCTTCTATGCCTAGTGCACCTCCTCCACCACCACCATCTTCAAGTTTTCGAGGTGCTTCTTCTTCTAAACCCGAGCCTAGTTCTTCAATTGCAAAGAAACCATCACAACCAAGTGTGAGTACCACGGGTTCAAGTGCTTCTACATCAAGAACAAGAGATATTTCATGTCACACATGTGGAGGAAAAGGGCACTTTAAGAGGGATTGTCCAAATACAAAAGTGATGGTGATCAATGAGAACAATGAGTATGAGACAGGTGATGATGTTGATCCTAATGATATTGATGATGATGATGGCTATTTGAGTGATTCTCCTTTGGATGCTTATGCTACTACTATGCCATCTATTGTTTGCACCCAAAATTCATTGAGTGTGGTGCCTACTCCTGAACATCAAAGGTGCAATTTGTTCCAAACCAAAGCTATTATTGGTCCTAACATGGCTTGCAAAGTCATTATTGATGGAGGAAGTTGCAGAAATTTGGCTAGCAAAGATCTATGTGCAAAGCTCAACTTGAAATATATACCACATCCTTCTCCTTATCATATCCAATGGTTGAGTAGCACGGGACAAATGAAGGTTTCTTATATGGTGAGAGTGGAGTTCCAAATTGGACCTTACAAAGATATTATTGAGTTTGATGTGGTGCCCATGACAGTTTGTCACTTATTATTGGGAAGACCTTGGCAATTTGATAGAAGTGTGAAGCATGAAGGAAGAGCAAATACTTATGAGCTATATCATCATGGGAAGACTATTATTTTAAGGCCTATGACTCCACAACAAATTCTACAAGAGTCCCAATCCAAAATTGAGAGGAAAGTGGAAAAAGAAAGAGAGAGGGATGAGGGAACACCACAAATACAAGCCATGGGGAGTGATAGTAAACCCAATTCGAGTGGTAAAAAGAGAGAGAACCTATTATGCATGTTAGCCACTAAAGAGGATTTGAGGGAATTTAAGGATGACCCTACACTAGTCCCTATTGTGCTTATTCACAAGGGAGAGATTTTGGTTTCTAATGACATGACCCCTATTCCTCTTGGTGTTTCTAATGTTTTACAGGACTTTGAGGATGTTTTTCCACAAGATGTGCCCTCGGGATTGCCACCATTGAGAGGAATTGAACATCAAATTGATTTGATCCCGGGAGCATCTCTTCCAAACCGAGCCCCTTATAGAACCAATCCACAAGAAACAAAGGAGATCCAAAAGCAAGTACAAGAACTATTGGACAAAGGTTATATTCGGGTTAGTCTTTCTCCTTGTGCCGTTCCCGTTATTTTGGTTCCTAAGAAAGATGGTACTTGGCGCATGTGTGTAGATTGTAGAGCAATTAATAACATCACTATTCGTTATCGTCATCCTATACCACGTTTAGATGACATGTTAGATGAATTAAGTGGTGCTACTCTTTTCTCAAAAATTGATTTGCGTAGTGGATACCATCAAATAAGAATGAAAGAGGGAGATGAATGGAAAACTGCTTTTAAGACAAAATTTGGTTTATATGAGTGGTTAGTAATGCCCTTTGGTTTAACTAATGCACCTAGTACTTTCATGAGATTAATGAACCATATTTTGAGAGACTTTATTGGTAGATTTGTGGTAGTTTATTTTGATGATATTCTTATATATAGCCACAATGAACATGACCACATGGATCATATTAGACAAGTTTTGCAAGTGCTAAGAAATAATAAATTGTATGGTAATCTTGAGAAGTGCACTTTTTGCAAAGATAAAGTAATATTTCTTGGTTATGTTGTTTCTAAGCATGGAATTGAAGTTGATCAATCTAAAATTGAAGCTATTCGAAATTGGCCAATTCCAACTAATGTGAGTCAAGTTAGAAGTTTTAATGGGCTTGCTAGTTTCTATAGAAGATTTGTGCCTAATTTTAGTACAATTGCTGCCCCTTTGAATGATCTAACTAAGAAAGGTGTTAATTTTGAATGGGGTGTTTCACAAGATATTGCTTTTGATACTTTGAAAGAGAAATTGATTTCGGCCCCATTGCTTATGCTTCCAAATTTTGATAAACAATTTGAGATTGAATGTGATGCTAGTGGCATAGGTATTGGAGGTGTGCTCATGCAAGAAAAGAAACCTATTGCCTATTTTTCTGAAAAATTGAATGGTGCACAATTGAATTATTCTGTTTATGATAAAGAATTATATGCACTTGTGAGAGTTTTAGAAGTATGGAAACATTATTTATGGCCTAAAGAATTTATTATTCATAGTGATCATGAAGCATTGAAATTTCTAAAGTGCCAAAGTAATTTGAATAAGAGACATGCTAAGTGGGTTGAATTCATTGAATCTTTTCCATACATTATAAAACATAAAAAGGGATTGGATAATGTAGTTGCTGATGCTTTGTCAAGGAAAAATATGTTACTCTCAAATTTAGAAATCAAGGTTTCGGGTTTGGAGGGTATTAGAGATTTATATGATGAAGATAATGAATTTTCCATGCCATTTAATAAATGTGTTAACACTAAAGCATGGGACAAATTTCATATACATGATGGGTACTTGTTTAGAGCTAACAAATTGTGTATTCCAGAGTGTTCTTTGCGTTTATTTTTGATCCAGGAATCTCATAGTGGAGGATTGATGGGACACTTTGGAAGAGAGAAAACATTGTTGATGTTAGCAGAAAATTTCTATTGGGCACATATGAGAAGAGATGTCTATAGATTGGTGCAAAGATGTATTACTTGCAACAAATCCAAATCAAAATTGAAGCCCCATGGACTATACACACCATTGCCATCACCAAGTACACCATGGGAAGATATTAGTATGGATTTCGTGTTGGGATTGCCAAGAACAAAAAGAGGACATGATTCTATCTTTGTGGTTGTGGATAGATTTTCAAAGATGGCTCACTTTATTTCATGCCACAAGAGTGATGATGCTTCTCACATTGCCAATTTGTTCTTTAGAGAGATTGTGAGATTGCATGGAGTTCCAAGGACTATAGTTTCAGATAGAGATGTCAAGTTCATGAGTTACTTTTGGAAAACACTTTGGGGTAAGCTTGGCACCAAGTTATTATTTTCTACTACTTGCCACCCCCAAACTGATGGACAAACCGAGGTGGTTAATAGAACATTGTCCACATTGCTAAGAGGTATGATCAAAAAGAATTTGAAGGAGTGGGAGGAGTGTTTGCCACATGTGGAATTTGCTTACAATAGAGCTGTGCATTCAACTACTCAATTATGTCCTTTTGAGGTGGTGTATGGTTTCAAGCCAATTACTCCTCTTGATTTATTACCACTTCCTTTACATGAGAGAGTTAATATGGAGGCTTCAAAGAGGGCTGATTTTGTGAAGAAGATTCATGAGAAAACAAAAGAAGCAATTGAGAAGAAAGGAAAACATGTGGCTGAAAGAGTAAACAAGAAGAGAAAGGAACTTATATTTCGGCCAGGAGATATGGTTTGGGTACACTTCAGAAAAGATAGATTTCCAACATTGAGAAAGTCCAAGTTGATGCCTAGAGGAGCTGGTCCTTACAAAGTTATTTCAAGGATCAATGATAATGCATACAAGATTGACCTCCCAATTGATGAGTTTGGTGTTAGTAATTCTTTTAATGTGGCTGATTTGACACCTTACCATGGAGATGATTTAGCATCGAGGTCGATGCCTTTTCAAGAGGGGGAGGATGATGAGGACATCCCTAGCTTTCCACCTATTGTTGAACATGAAGATCCTCCTATCAAAGCTAATGAAGTTAGAATTGGTCCAATGACAAGATCAAGAACCAAGCTATTACAACAACAGGTGAATTCACTCCTACTTGAATATAATGTTGATAATTGTGAGAGCTTTATACTACCTAAATCTTTGCATTTATGTATTCTTAGGTTTGTTGATAACACAAACATGAATGGAGATCATGGAGAGGAGCTACACAAGGATGAGCATGGACTTCAAGAGGAGATGGAAAACAAGTGCTAGCATGGTGAAAACAACAAATAACAATTGTTATCATGATAAGGGGATGGTGCCTCCACAAGATCAAATGCACCAAGTGTGGAAAACAATCCAATTATGTTATTCCACACTCATACATGAACAAGGCAAGAGGAGGGCGCCCACAAGGAGCATCAATGCGCCATAGACAAGACCTAGTTCAATTAGGATTGGTTTGTATACCAATTTGGCCGCACCCCTTGTGTGGGGGTCGGTTTGTATCTATTTTGGTGTCCTAGTAGGAGTCCTAGTCCAATTAGGTTAGGTGCTTGCGCAAGGGGAGCCTTGTGGCCGCACCCCCCCTCTTATATACCCCTTGGGGCGCATAGGAGAGGGCAGACTACGTTAAAACATAAACCCTAGACCTCTAGATTGAAACTGCTTGTAAGCCTTTCATCTGGAAGTTCATCTGCAAACTTTACGTGATACCTGCTGTTCCACTGGGAATAAGACGGTACAGAACCACTTGTAGTCGGTGGATTACTTGTGCAAGAGTGTGGAGTTGAGAATATCCATTGGGTTGCTATCTTTTGCATTGGCATCAGGGATCAGCCGGAGAGTTCTTAGTGGCGCACTAGTTATCAATTCAGAAGTTATCTGTGAGTTCACTGAGAAGATTGGGCCACCCCTTATCAGAGTTAGTCAGATGAATCATATATCACGGACCGAGAAGAGAGTTAAGATATTTAAGGGATGACGATAATTCGCCTATAGTTCGACAAGGTATATCGTGAGGCAAAAGGTACTCAGATGAAAGTCACATTGGAAGGTATGTCTTCATGACTCTATGGCACTTGGGAGTCGGCACGTTCTGCTAGGAGCCGCTACCGGTTGATCGATTGGGAGTCGGACTCCAATCGTGTCCAAGTCGCCATGAGCCTGCAAGGTCACACAATTAAGAGCGGGACAAGTATATTGGTTGGGTTGGAACCGACCCAGAAATGGACTGAATTAGTGAGTTGGACTCACTGAGGGAATGGTCGGGCACAAGTTTTTCGACTCCCATGCGTTGGGAACCCTAGCCCCACTCAGTCCGGCCACCGCATCGGACCTAGCAGTCTGCCGTCGGAGCTCCTCCTCGTACGTGTGGATACCGGCAGAGGTGTTGTACGTTCATCACTTCGACGATCGCGGGATTGGATCGACTGGATCGGATCATGGGACTACACTGCATCGACGTGCTTCTTTGATAATCCGCACCTGCGCGTCTAGTGGTAATCCGCGTGGCCTTCTACCTCGGCTAGATCTTGGGGAGTACCGCGTAAAAACGTTTTTGTTTATCTCTACGCGTTTCAACATATTGGTGGTGCTTCATCGTAGAATGGTGGATGTGGTGTTTCATCATAGATTGTTGGATATGGTTCTGAAAGCTCATTTCTCTTCTAATGATTTTGGTGATGATAACAACACGGGTATATCTACTAACCTGATGGTTTAAGTGATCACAATTGGCTTTATAATCTCTATCATGAATAGCAGTGATATCTTCGATAAGATTCGCAGCGGAAGTTCTGAAAGAAGCTATTTTCTGGAGTCGGATATTTTGTTTTTCTAGCCCGGAATATCCGGTGGCTAACAGGCGGAATTTCCGGTATCAACCCCGGAATATTCCGGCCTATGTGAAGATCGTGAGTTGAAAAACTTGGCGTCCAACTGCCCGCTCTCTGTTACAGGGGCAGAAATTTGCCCGGAATATTCCGGGGTAAACTTCCAGCCTCTTTTCCTTAGCAGAATTTTGGATGCGTCGCTGCTGCCCGCTCTCTGTTATGGGGGCGGAAATTTGGCCGGAAATTTCCGGCCACCGGATTTTTCAATAATCCGCCCCCCGGACTTTTCAAATATCCGGTCTAGTTACCCCGGAAATTTTTGGTACTAATACCGGAATATTCCAGACCTCGAAGGCAGCAACGGCTAAATTTCGGAGGAGGCTATAAATATTTGTCTTCTTCCTCTAGACAGCCAGTTTGTCCATTCCTCTCTATCCTCCATTGTTTGAGAGCTCAAAACGGCTAGATCTCCCTACTCCTCCAACCAAACTCGATGCCCTTCAAGGATCTGATGGAGGAGGCCTAGATCTACACTTCTACCAAGCCATAAATCGTTTTCCCTTACTCTACCCCTTGGGATCTTGTAAATCTCTTGGTTGCCTTGTCATCCTAGAGAAACCCTAGTGCTTGTAGCTTCCACCTTGTAGCAAGAAGCTTCGGATTGTTGAGAGCCTCCATCTCACTTGTGGAGTAGCCTCAACCACTTGTAAAGGTTCGGTCAACGCCTTCAAGTCGACTTCATAGTAGAAACGAGAATCTCCCTCACCGGAGAAGCTCAAGGAGAACAAGGTGTGCACAACCATGCTATTGAGGAGCCTAGGTGGCTCCCACCTCTCCAATGTAGACGTACTTCTCTTGAGAAAGAACTACGGGAAACATATCCTTCTCTCCTTGTTTACACTTGTGGTTATCTTGTCCTTTGCATATTACTTCCGTTGCATACTTGTTTCTTGTCACATAGGGTGTCTATCTAGTTGCACATCTAGATAACCTAGTTGTTTACTTGCTAAAGCCCATTTAAAAGTGAAAAAGGATTAAAATTTGTAGGTCACCTATTCACCCCCCTCTAGTTGACCATAGTGTACTTTCAATTGGTATCAGAGCCTAGGATCTTATATCGAGCTTAACCGCCTAAGAGTATCATGGTCAACGGAGATGATCCCGAATCTTCTAAGAAGGAGCTATCCAAAATGGACGAGACTATAGCTAACCTAGAGACAACGGTTGTAACCATTCAAACCCAATTGTCCAAGGTTAGCTCTAGTGTTGGTAGGAGGTTTCCTCCATCAAGAGGATGTTGGATAACATGATGGGTAAACCTAAGGGGCACGTGAATTCTCCCCATGTCCCCGATGAGGAAATTTTGGAAGAGGAAACTATTCCGGACGATACCTAAATCGAAGATAACATTGCCAAAGCTAAGGCGAAAGCTGCAAAAAAAGCTAAGGCAAAGGATAATTCCGGAGGCTCCAAGTCTCAAACGGCTAATGGTTCGGGGTCCAACTCAAAAGTTACACCACCTCAAAATTATGACTCCATCCATACAATTGTTTCAATGCCACACATTCTTAATGTTGGACTTCCTCCCATGCTTAACACTAACGAATTTTCTTCTTAGAAGTTTGAAATGGAGTCACATATTTCCGGCTCGTGCACCGCCTTGTGGAGGAGTGTGGTCCATGGGTTTCATCCCCATGACCCATTTAACTTGACCCCTAGGTAGGATGTGGAATCTCAACTCAACATGACCGCCCTTGTCATCATTCAAAAGGCTCTTCCAAGGGAGAATCTCACTCAAATTCGTGGTTGCAAGACCGCCAAGGAAGCTTGGGACAAGATTGACACTTTGTTTCAATGGAATGCTAGCATTTAATCATCCAAGTATGATGTGGCCATTGACAAGTCCGAGAACTTTTTCATGCAAGAGGATGAGTCCCCCGAGGAGCTATATAGGAGAGTTGTCACCCTTGCCAATCAACTTAGGGACTTTGTAAAAGAAGAGATCTCCGATGAGTGGATAAAAATAAAGTTCATCAAAACAGTTACACCCTTTGATAAGAACCTCTCCACTAGCATACGAACAAGAGCGGACTACAATTCCCTAAACTCCATTGGTGTTATTAGTGAGTTCATTTCCATATCCCTATCACACAAGAGTGCGGATGATTCTCTCGCTCCCTCTAGAGGAATGGGAAAGTCACCCAATCTAGTATTGAAGTCAAAGGGAATTGATCGAATTGAAGAAGTTGAAGAGGACGATGATGATGAGGAAGACTATGAGGACACTTACACGGGTGCTCACAAGTGCATCGCTCTTGCCATGCACAGATATTGGAAGAGATGGGAAGCTCACAAGGCCGGCTCTCCAAGACCCCCTAGAAACAAGAACTACAAGAAGAAGGGGGGCGACCAAGGACATGCTACAAGTGTGTAAGTTCAAACCACTTCGTGAAGGAGTGCCCTTTTGAGCCAAGAGAACAAAATTAAGGCAAGCTTGTTCGAAAAAACAAGGCCAAGGCTCCACAAAACAAGAACTTCGCTAGAAGAGTGCTGAGGGCTCTTTATGTTCAAGAAGGGGTAGTGTTGGAAACCTATATCTCCGGAGATGAAGGAGAAGATGAAGTGGTAGGTGTAGCCCATGTTGCCATAGCTACCGCCTCATCTCCATTGGTCTCTCTATTTGAATCCCCCAATGATAATGCGCCTATCCGACCTACATGTCTAATAGAAAAGCCACTTCGGTATCATATCCCAACTCCAAAACCAGTGTCACTAATCCTCCTTCATTATTGGATTGTGTTGAAAATGTTTGTGAGGAAGATAGTGAGGCAAATGAACTAAGCACTTGGTTAGCTAGCCTCAAAGGTGAGACTAAAGAGAAAGTGAATGCCCTTTTGCGGCAACTTGATGATGCTAACTCTCTTGTAGATGAAAAGGAAGAAATTATCATGACCTTGCAAAGCCATGGAGGTCACTCTTGCAATGATAAAGAGCTTTAAAAGGATCTTGAAAATGAGCGTTCTATTAGAGCTTCTCTTGAGGAAAAATTATCTAGTCTTGAAGAGACTTTTGCTATGAGTGTCTCTAAGCTTAGGAAGGATAATGAACAATATATTGCTCTTTTTAAAACACTTGAAAATGAAGAGTTGAAGCTAGAAATTGCTCACGGGGAACTTGTTGCTCGTCATGAAAAACTAGAAAAGGAGTTCACGTCTCTTAAAGAAATTCATGACAAGCTAACCAAATCTCGTGACAATCTCCTAGCTCAACAATCAAATAAGCAAGTCATGTCCTCTTCATCTACTAGCATTGGTATTTTGCCTAGCAATTCTTGTGGTGAAACTAATCTTGTAGGAAGTGAGAATACTCTCAATGAGGTGATGATTCCTCAAAGCGTCAAGAATGGAAAGGAGGGACTTGGCTATGTTGCTAAGTCAAGGAAGAAGTACAAGAAGAACAACAAGAAGGTCACCTCTCCTTCACAAGAAGTAAACTTTGTGAAAGAGGCAGAGGTGATAAAAGAGAAGGAAACCAACACCATTATGGGTGGTGAGACCTCTAGGGGGAGCACCACTCATAATGACTTTGTCGAAAAATATAACCCATCTTATGATCTTATGAAATCTAGAGATGGTCATGTGTATGCTAAATATGTTGGTACTTCTTATGGTGATGACTATCATTGGACTATTTGGGTTCCAAAGACCCTTGTTGCTAACAAAAGAGGACCCATGCAACAATGTGTACCTAAATCAAGACACTAATCTATTGTAAGGAAGTGCTTCCAGGTCGGGCAAATGGACGGTGGATAGTGGTGCATCCCAACATATGACCGGAAGCAAGGACGCAATGAGTGATCTTAATCCTCCATCACCTCATCTCAATTGCGTCACTATTGGTGTTAACTCCGAGCTAAAGTTATTGGGGCGAGGCAAGGTAGCTATCTCAAATTATTTATCAATTGAGAATGTTATCCTAGTCAAGTCCCTTGGTTACAATCACATGTCGGTACTTCAACTTGCAAATTGTGGCTTTACCTCGTTCTTTAATAAAGAGAATGTGATTGTCACTTGGGAGACGACTCTTAAAGTAGACTTTGTTGGGCATGTCGAGAACGGTATGTATGTAGTGGACTTCTCTAAAGGAGACACGTGTGCCGCGACATGCCTAATGGCTAAAGTTGATATGGGTTGGCTATGGCATCGCCGGTTAGCTCACACCAAGATCAGGATGTTGCACGACCTTCAAAGTGGCAATCATATTCTAGGACTAACGAATGCTAAGTTTGCCAAAGATCATGTGTGTAGCTCTTGCGTACATGGAAAGAAACATGGAGAATCTCACCCCACCAAGACCACCATCACCACCTCAAGAATCCTCGAGCTCATTCACTTGGAACTTTTTGGTCCACTATCCTATGATAGTCTTGGAGGCAAGAAGTATTGCTTGGTTATTGTGGATGACTATTCAAGATATTGTTGGGTGTATTTCTTCAATAGGAAGAGTGAGACTCAAAAGAGAGTCATTGAGTTCATCACTTTGGTAGAGCACTAACACAATGCAAGCATCATGGCTATCCGGAGTGATAATGGCTCCGAATTCAAGAACTACACCGTGGAGGGATTTCTTAGCGAACAGGGATTTCTCATCAATATTCCACTCTCTATACCCCTCAACAAAATAGTGTGGAGGAGAGGAAGAACCGGTCACTAATGGACGCGGCAAGGACCATGATTGCGGAGTTCTCTTCTCCTTACAATTTTTGGGCCGAGGCTGTGTCCACCGCTTGTCATGTTAGCAACCGGTTGTATCTCCACAAGAAGTTGAACAAGACTTGTTGGTTATGCCACAAATGCTTCATTCATAAGAGAGGTAAACGCTTGTCAAAATTTGAGACCAAATCATACGAGGGTATCTTTGTTGGTTATGCCACAAATGCTCACGCCTATAGAGTCTACAACAAGTCCACCGGAAAAGTTGAAGAAGCTATAGACGTGGTGTTTGATGAGGATAATGGGTCCCAAGGGGGCCGTATAGATCATGGTGTTGTAGGAGATGCAATTCCGCCCATCATCATAAGAAGAATGAGGATTTATGAAATAATCCCCATTGAGGGTTACCGTATGACGGAGGGACATGGACTATGCTCTACTCAAGTGGAGCCATTGACTACACCCATTGATACACAAGCTACCCAACAAGATGCGCCAAGCCCTCAAGCTACAAATCAAGGCCAAGATAATGATCAAGATCACTCCATCGATCAAGGCCAAGCTCATGATCAAGGCCAAGCTATCAATCAAGGACAAGCTCACAATGAAGGACAAGGACAAGGCACTCATGTTGGTGAAAGAACCCAACATATAAGAGATCCATCTCCCGTTGATGAACAAGATCAAGGGAAACATGGACATGACTCCGATGATGAAGGTGATGCTCAAGCTATATCCAAGGAGACTTCGGAGGAGATGCTAGCGCGTAGGGAAAAGAAAAGGCTAGAAAATCTTGCGGGTGCCGGTCACACGGAGGACATGATTCTTGGACAAGTTCGAGGAAGGGTAGTTATGAGGAGGCAATTGGCATATTTTAGCAAGGCGCATGCTTTCGTCTCTCACATTGAGCCCAAGAAGGTCTATGAAGCTCTTGAAGATCAAGATTGGCTTGAAGCTATGCGTGATGAACTCAACAACTTCGAGCGCAACAAAGTGTGGAAGTTAGTGCCAAGACCCAAGGATTTCAAGAACGTCATCGGCACAAAATGGGTGTTCAAGAACAAACAAGATAAAGATGGCATCATCATTCGCAACAAGGCGAGATTGGTGGCTCAAGGCTTTTCTCAAGTCGAAGGTGTCGATTTAGGTGAAACTTTCGCTCTCGTAGCTCGTCTTGAATCTATTCGTATCTTGCTTGCTTATGATTCTCATCATAATTTCAAATTAAAATAAATGGATGTTAAAAGTTCTTTCCTAAATGGTCCTATTAATGAATTAGTATATGTCAAGTAACCTCCGGGTTTCGAGGATCCCAACCACCCCGATTATGTCTACAAACTCGATAAGGCGCTCTATGGACTTAAACAAGCTCCATGTGCATGGTACGAGCACCTTAAAGAGTTTCTAGTGGATCGTGGGTTCAATGTTGGTTTAATCGATCCCACCCTTTTTACCAAGAAGGTTGGAGGTGACTTATTCATATGCCAACTCTATGTGGATGATACCATCTTTGGTTCTACTAACACTAAATTTGATGATGAATTTTGCAAGCTTATGACGGATAAATTCGAGATTTCTATGATGGGCGAGTTGGAGTATTTTCTTGGCTTTGAGATCAAGCAACACCCCGAAGGCACTTTCATCAAGCAAGCCAAGTATACACAAGATATGCTCAAACGATTCAAAATGCATGACGCCAAGCCTATGAAAACCCCCATGTCAACAACTCTTGACTTGAAACCCAACCCGAACGGTAAAGAGGTAGATGAAAAGCTATACCGCTTCATGATTGGCTCTTTGCTCTACCTTTGTGCATCTAGACGCGATATTATGTATAGTGTAGGTAAATGTGCAATGTTTCAAGCCTCTCCGAGGCAAAGTCATTTTGAAGCGGTTAAATGTATCTTTCGCTATTTAGTTCATACCCAAACTTTGGTCTTTTGTATCCCAAGGGTTCAAACTTTCAGCTCATCGGGTACTCGGATGCGGATTATGCGGGAGAGAAGACGGATAGGAAATCTACATCCGGGGGTTGCCAATTTCTTGGTCGCTCTTTGGTATGTTGGTCTTCCAAGAAGCAAAATTGCATCGCCCTCTCCACCACTGAGGCCCAATACATCTCTGCGGCAAGTTGTTGTGCTCAATTGATGTGGATGCGGCAAAACTTTGCGAGATTATGGTATCGACTTCGACAAGGTCCCTCTCTTGGGCGACAATGAGAGTGCCATCAAGATCGCCTACAATCCCGTCCTTCACTCCAAGACGAAGCACATTGAGATTCAGCATGATTTCATTCGGGATCACGTTGAGAAGGGCGATATTGTTCTCTCTTATGTGCCTACCAAGGATCAACTTGCGGATATCTTAATGAAGGCCCTTTATGAACCAAGTTTTTGGGGTTTGAGGAATGAACTAAATGTCATCGATGAATCTAACTTCACTTGATACCTTGCATAGATACCTTCACTACACATGTTATCTAGGTTTGGATATAGGCATGTACATAGAGGGAGCGTACTTCAATTCATGAACCAACACTCCTCCTATCATGTGCAAATCAATCAAAACTTCACGCATATCTAGTCATTTTGTGACTTATTGTGCTTCAACGCGAGTCATGCTTTTGGGACCAAGATATATCTTTGAGGCTCCTTGGCATATACTCAAACACGGTGGCTCCGGCCACCAACATTTTTCTCTTCGATGTGTTGATTGTCTCTTTTGCTCTTTTCTCGTTTTTTTGTTTGTGTTTCCATTGTCGTCGTTTTGTTTTTATCGTTTTTGGTGGCTCATGTCTTGTTCCTTGTTTGAAAAACCCTGCGTTTGGGAACCCTGGAAATTCTGGCCCAGGGCCCGGAAATTTACGGCCACCTGATACTTGTCCTAAAAAATTCCCCCATTTCCTCCGTGCCCGCTCACTGGACACGACCGGAAATTTGGGCGGAATTTTCCGGGCCAAATATCCGGGGGCTGGAATATTCCGTGTCCTGGCCCAAGAAATTTCCTGTGTTCGCGATTTGCCTAGAAATTCGACCCCGCTCCATGGTGCCTTCCTCTCTGGAGTCGCACCGGATTATTGGGGCGGAATTTCCGGCCAAATCTCCGGCCCCCAGAAATTTCCGGCCTACCCACCGGAACATTCCGGGGTAAGAAGTTGGAGCCTATAAATAGGCGACGGGAGGGGCTGCCTCATTCTTTTCCCCTCCCATCGCCCGCTCCCTCTCCTTCCCAACTGCAGCCGCCGCCACAGGGTTCCCCGGGAGGCTCCGCCGCCTCCCCTCCTTGTCTTCCGGCTTCCCTTCGCGGATTAATAGACTACACCTCCGTGTCCTTCCCATGGATCCCGGTACGTGCCAAGTTTTCTCCGCAATCTAGGGTTTCCGGTTGTAGTGATCTCTCAAGTTCTTAGGGTTGGAACTCATCACATCACGTTCTTCTCCTAGTATTCCACCCTTGTACCATGTCGTGCACATTCTGTCTAGTTCGAGATTACTTGCAAGCCTGGATTCGCAGCCCTGGCGTGATTTTTCTAGGACCGTAAATTTCCGGTCCCAGCCCGGAATTTCCGCCCCCTGGAAATTTCAGCCAGGTCTGGAATTTCTGGCCTGCTCTGAATCTTGCACAGAGATCAACAATTTGTTGTTTTTTTCCACTCCACAAGATATGAGCCCCAATGTTGATGTTGTTTGCTTTTCTTTGTGCTCGCTTTTGCTTTTTCTCGCAAATGGTTCAAGCTCTAGGCCCAAGGTCACTAGCACCCGCAAGAGGTACGTTCGCTTCCACCAGAATGATGAAGGGGTATTTGTTGATGAGACTGTCATTCGTCAGCGTGAGCGTGAAGAACATCGTGAGTATGAGCGTCAACGCAACGCCGATAGGGCTGCTTGTCTTGCCAGCAAACAACAGGGCAAGACCTCTCTGAACCTGGCAACAATGTCTGTGGCTGAATTCAAAACCTGGTGCACCAAGGCATGGTACACTGATGGCTCTCAGGATACCACTATTGATTCCTGTTTCTGGCACGTGGAGCAGGAGACTCTGTACATGCAGGTGTACTCAGTTATGAGAAAGCTTGTCTGCCCTATGAAGCACATCAACTTTCACCATATGTCTGCATCCCTTGCTTATTTCAACAACTCTGTTCATCTTGCTTAGCTCCTTGGTTTGCACCCTCTGATGGAGACCCAATGCTTTTACAACAACACCTTCATTCAACAGTTCTTTGCTACCCTGGTTTTCGATGATGCTTAGGAGATTGGGATGACATGGATGTCTGGACGTCACAAGCTCACAACCAAATTCCTTGATTTTGCTTCTGAAATCGGGTATCCATTTGCTGGCCTTAATGCTCCCAGGGTGCTCGCATGCATATCCACAGCGTGGAATATGACAAGAACAAGCTGCTTGAGCTGTATGGTCCTTGAGGTGTTGTGGGTTCCGCCAAGGGCCTCTTTTCCATCTATGACATTCTTCTGCGTATGTTCCGGGAGACCATTGCTCCTAGCGCTGGAAACAATGATGAGATTCGTGGCGGTTTGGTGAACCTCATGCACCATGCCTACTTGACCTTCACTGATGGTGATCTTGAGGATATTGAGAGCCACAAGATTGATGTGATGGACTTTATATTTCATGAGATCCACTTTGCTCTCTTCCATCGCAAGGTGCCTCCCTATGCACCTTACATCATGAAGCTCATCAAGTCTAGATATCCTGCTGACGAGCGTGTGGACCTTGAGTTGGACTGTGATGCTCACAAGGATGTAAAACTGTATAAGAAGAGCGCTCATACTCAACAAGTTGCACATGATGTTGGCTCTACCGGTCAGAGACACCGTGATCCTCGCATGAGACAGGCTGCTGCTCGGTCAGGTACCAAGAAGCGCTCTTGGGTTGTTCGTGTCATTGAGAAAGTGTTGTGCATGAATGTCTGCATCCACAAGGAGAACTACAATGCCTATGTCGAGCGCCGCACCATTCTCGAGAACCAGCGCTCTATCAAGACGGCCCTCAACATGCCCAATGTTCCTGCTCCTCTTCGTGCTCAGATCCCTTACCGCAAGTGGAACAATCGTGATGTGGATTGGGATTTTGATGTTCCTCATTATGATGATGTGGAGGATGCTAGTGAGGAGGAAGGCTCCGAGGAGGACCCCGAGGATGATGGTGCTATGGACTAGAGCTTGTTCCATGGGACATAGTTTATCCTTCTCCCTTTTTGGTATCCTAATGCCAAAGGGGAAGAAGATCTAGAGATCGGGGATTCGCTGGGGTGGGTTGCTTTTTTTATCTCTCGTGTGTTTTTCGGCTTCGTTTTATTCGTGACCGTTTATTCATGGATTCCTATTTGTGAACTTATATTATTGGGAGGCATGTCTCCTAGTTATGCTCATCTGTGATGTTTAGTTTCTATCACATTGTTTTGTTTATCACTATGCAAATACCCGTGTTGTCATCACTCACCAAAAAGGGGGAGATTGAAAGATCATGTCTCCTCTAATTGATTTTGGCGATGATAACAACACGGGTATATCTACAAACCTGATGGTTTAAGTGATCACAGCTGGCCTTATAATCTCTATCATGAACAGCAGTGATATCTTCGATAAGATTCGCAAAGGAAGTTCCGAAAGAAGCTATTTTCTAGAGCCGGATATTTCAGTTTTCTAGCCCGCAATATCCGGTGGCTAACGGGCGGAATTTCTGGCCTCAGCCCTGGAATATTCCGGCCTATGCGAAGATCGTGAGTTGAAGAACTTGGCGTCCAACTGCCCGCTCTCTGTTACAGGGGCGGAAATTTGCACGGAATATTCCAGGGTAAATTTCCGTCCTCTTTTCCTTAGCAGAATTTTGGATGCGTCGCTGCTTCCCGCTCTCTATTATGGGGGCAGAAATTTGGCCGGAAATTTTTGGCCACCGGATTTTTCAATAATCCGCCCCCGGACTTTTCAAATATCCGGTCCAGTTACCCCGAAAATTTCCGGTAAAAATACCGGAATATTCCGGCCCTCGAAGGCAGCAACGGCTAGATTTCGGAGGAGGTTATAAATAGGTAGCTTCTTCCTCTAGACAACCAGTTCGTCCATTCCTCTCTCTCCTCCATTGTTTGAGAGCTCAAAACGCCTAGATCTCACTCCTCCAACGAAACTCGATGCCCTTCAAGGATCTGATGGAGGAGGCCAAGATCTACACTTCTACCAAGCCATAAATAATCTTCCCTTACTCTACCCCTTGGGATCTTGTAAATCTCTTGGTTGCCTTGTCATCCTAGAGAAACTCTAGTGCTTGTATCTTCCACCTTGTAGCAAGAAGCTTCAGATTGTTGAGAGCCTCCATCTCACTCGTGGAGTAGCCTCAACCACTTGTAAAGGTTTGTTCAACGCCTTCAAGTCGACATCATAGTGAAAACGAGAATATCCCTCACCGGAGAAGCTCAATGTCGAGACATCATAGTAGGGTTCATAGACGGGGGTGTCATGAGGCCTACGGGTAAAGATGTGAGGAGGACGTGGTAGTATGACAACCATGGACACCAAAGTTTACTAGGGTCGGTACGTCGCAACTAGGCGACTTTCCTACTCCTGCAATCTCACTAAATCAGGGTTGAAGTCTGAAGTATACAAAGTACAATGTGAGTTTGGGTTGCTAACTCGACGAGGATAAACTTCTCGGCGAGTTGGATTCTAGCTAATTCTCTGTGTTCTTTCTTCTCTCTCGTCCGGCTTTATATAGATAGCCGGGTTAGGGCTTACAGAAAGGAAACCTAGAAGACTACGGTAAGTTCTAACTTTGAAGGCAAGAATCCGCCTTCTACTCCAAGCCATACCACGTGGGTCGTGGTCCGGGTTCTTCTAGAATCCGGCTTCTGCGCGTCAGGTTACTGGGCCGCCTAATGGACTGTGATCCATTACCAGTCAGGCCACCCTGCTAAACCGGCTCTTTAGGACAATGCCGAACATACCCCTAATCGGTATATATCCGACAGTAGCCCCAAGAAGGATTGAGACTTCAATTCGCCGTCTTTCGTCCATTTGAAATATTTTTCGAGAAATGTTGGCTCTTCGTCTTGATTCTTCTTTTTCTTAAATCATGCTTTAACACGAAACTCGGATTTTGAGGAGAATCCGGCTTTTTCTTCCACGAGCCTTCGTGGAGAAGGAACTTCCTACGTCAACGATAAAATCATGCTTACGTCAGGGACGTTTGGGTTCCAAATGTGAAACCCTGAAACGTATCTCAGACAGATTCTCGCGGGAAACGAGGAGATAGCAGTAATCACTTGCCACCTCATTTCCCGGATTTTTCGGCGAGTGACACGCGTTGAAAATCCAACGGTCCAAAGAGCTGTTAGCGCGCATCGCGAAGGTTTTTCCGGCTACAAATAGCCTCCCTCGAGCCCTCTAGCAATTCTTCTGCTCCCATTCACCTCCCAGCTCCCAAGCGCCATAGCCCCCGAGCCAAGGTTCCTAGCGAGAGTAGAGCCCGTGCACACGCAGCACCGTTCCCGGAACTTCTCTGTCGGAAGCTCAAGACCCTCACTACGCCGCCCGCAAATGGACGCCGGCGACTCACCGCGCGCCGCAGGAGAGCACTCGTTCTCCGTCGACATCGACGAGATTATCAACAATATCGACCCACAGCTTGACTCTCCGAGCCGCCCTGTCGCCAACGCACCGGAGAACATCTTCGGAGACCAGGCCCGCGAGGATCCACCTCTCGCGGTTGAGAACCTGGCCGCCTCTTCCTTTGCGCTGCCTCCGCCACTCGTCCCCGAAACGGCAGAAGAGAAAATCGTCCTCTTCTGGGAGGAGATCGCCACCGCGGCCGCCGCCACCAGAGCTGAAGACGAGGGCGAGAACTCCGGCAATTGGAGCCGGTGCAACATCACCCCCTCCTTTCTTTCGACAATGGAGAAGGAGGGGTTGATTGTGAAAGGGAAACGACGGCACGAGGAGGACGACTCCGAGCCCTCGCCCAGAGCCGGGGAGCAGGTTCTCCTAACCTTGCTCATCTGTCGAGGTATCGGATTTCCGCCATCTGCCTTCTTCCTCCAGGTACTCAACCACTACAACATCCAACCCCACAATCTGCCACCAAACTCCATTCTATACTTAGCCGGGCTCCATGCCCTCTTCGAAGGGTATCTAGGTTTAGCCCCTAGGTTAGATTTCTGACAGTATTGCTTCGGGGTTAAGCGAAACCCCTCTGAGGGCGCACTCCCGACTTGCGGGGCCATATCTTTTACCCTGCGTAGATTCAGGGAAGATTGGTTCCCCAAGATAAAAACTTCGGAATCCGTCAAATTCTGGACGGGTTCCTTTTTCTACCAACAAGACATCCCATTTCCTGGAAAGGAAACGGGGATTCCACCTTTCAACAACTGCGCTGCCACTCCCTAGGATAACTGGGCAGTGGAGGCAGTCCAAACTCTGCCGCCAGATTTGCTTAGGATTAAGCGGCGCATCGCCAAACTTGTCACCTCCGATCCACCTCTCACCGGCATGGAGATAGTTCTATGCTGGTTAGAGAGGCGAATTCAACCTCTGGCTGATCACGGTCCCCGGCTCTTATGCGAATACACGGGAACCGAGGATGCCATCCGTACAACTAACAAATCTTTGGCGGCGAAAGATTTAAGGAAACATGTAAACCAGTTGGTCGCAGCACGCGACCAATATGAGGAAAGCCGGCCGATGTACACGGCGACAAACCCGGCTCCAAAGGTACATCTTTTACATTTTGGGCTTTGGCTTTGCATTCCTTCTTTCTCGGATATTTGCCTTAACCCGGATTTTGTCTTTTTTGACAGATTTTCGATCTTCCTGAGGCAGATCTTGCAACCGATGCCGAGTTGGACGCAATGCGTGCCAACTTTGCAGGCGGCCGAAAGCGCAAGAAGCCTTCCGCTACCCAGGAGATAATCGACCTTGACGGGGTTCCCGTTGCTACTTCCAAGTAAATCATCCGGGTTACTTTTTTCTCTGCTTTTTGTCGCAGGACTTCTTATTATTTTCTCGGAATTCTAACATCTCGGATTTTATCTTTCTAGCTTGGCTCCGACAACGTTGAAGCCAAAAGGCCGGAAGAAACTCAAGTCTGTGGCCATAAGAGGACCACATCCTTCTCCTGCCACTGCCCCGGATACCCCAGTCACGACCGCAGAAGGAAGCGCCACTGCCAGGGAAGCAGAACCCAGCAGACCAGCCAGCCTATTATGCTCGAAACAGACACGAGGGAAAAGGCGGTCTTGGAAATGGGTGGTCCTTCTCGCACAGCTGAGGAGGAGCCCATTCCGAATTTCGACAAGGATTTCAAGGTCATCCAAGATGGCCTTAATCACGTCGGGGATCTTTTTGCAGAGCATGCAAAAGAGTTCAACGAAAACCTGCCGGGTTTACAGCGGGTGAGCCAGGTAATATCTCTAGCCCCCAAGCAATAAGTCAAATGTATACTTTTGCCTTAATGCTTTTTTTCATTGCTATGCTTGTTTTTAACTTAAGCATTTTTTTTTCTCTTTTCGTGTTTCAGCAAACTGCTGAAAACATCAACACGGAGCTTTTCAACAAACTTACCATCAAGAACAAGGAGGTGAAAACCCTTCTTTCTATTCTTGAGGATAAGAAGGCCGAACTAGCATCCACTCAGCAACAACTGAATGACTCAGTAGGTAAAATATTTCTCTGCTTTCAGTTGTAATTTTTTTCTAAGTAGTTTTCCGAGTTTTAACTCTTCCTTTACTTGCTTTTCAGCTTCTTTGGCGAAATCCAAGCAAATTGCTGAAGATGCCGGCAATGCCGAAAACCTCCTCCACGAGAACCTAGATCTTCACAAACTCAATGTGAATTTGCAGCAGGACCTGGAGGCCAGCCAAATAACTGTTGGCATTGCCGAGTCTAAGGCCTCCAACCAGGCCGAAAAGGACAAGGCCACCATCCGGGATTTGGAGAACGCCTTGAATCAGCGTCTTGAAGAAGGCACTGAAATGGATCGTATTCTCGGTAAGTTATTTTGCCTTTTACCGGATTTTTCTTGTTTTCTCTTCTCCTGTTTTTTCTAACACTTGTGTGTTGATTGAAACAGAAGGTAGCCCCCAGCTTACCCGGATTGAAAGAATCCGGGCATTCGGGAAGGTCTTCACCGCGATCAAGGCCGCGGGAATATTACTTATCAACAAGTACGTTCTCGAGAAATCTGGGGAGTTCTCGGAAGTTGAAAAACTTCCGGAAGCTATTGCGGAGGTGGCGCATCGCAAGGAGTCCCTGCTCCGTTCTGCGGCTCGCGGTGGTGCACGCATGGCCCTTGGGCTCATGCGCATGCACTACCCTACTGCCAAATCTTGGCGTGTGGCATCCGGCATCCCGCAAGGATACACGGAAGCTCAACAGGCCAACATCTTTGATGAAATCAAAGGTCACGCCTTTGCGACCATGGTGAACATCTCCACCTTTTACCTGGAGGAAGCAATCCCGGCAACTCCAAAGGAATCCAGCAGCGAAGAAGAGTCGGATGCCTAAAGAAGCTGCCTGGTCCCTGAGTAGGAGATGGGAAAAAATAGAAGCATTATTGTTCTTACAATGTAAACTTTATTGTAATGCTTTCTATTCCTTTGTATAAACAAGTACTCCGCTTTTGCAGTTAATTATTAAGTCTTTGCAAGTTTTTCGGGTTTTTATTCCTTTATCTTCTAAGTTCTCTGGTTTATATGTCTTAACTGTACTTAGTGTTTGAAATGGCTCACTGGTACTTTAATCTTCATGCCTAGTGACTGGGTATAACCAGTCAGTCGAAACTCGGAAACATGGATCATACTAAAGGAATTTTAGTTACTAGCTCCAGTGACCCAACATAAAAACAATCAGATAATACTTAGAGAAAAAGTAAGGAATTTTGTATGAAACCCAGGCACGCCGGCACAATCTGGGTTTCCTTAAGCCTTCTTAGGCTGAAAATCATTCAGTTTTTTTTTAACTCCGAGCACGCAGGCACAATTCGGGTTAACACTGAGTATTTTGAAAAATCATTGGGAAATAGATAAGACGGACTTATGCTTTGTACAAAAACAGATAAAACAGTGATGCATGAATTCCGACAACTTTATTTCATGGTCTCAAAGATGTTTACATAGAAATTGAACTAAGTGTAGAAGGGACGTAACTGCTGGATGCTCCAGGGCCTTTTGTCTGTCCTAGCTCAACATCCATCTTTCTCTTTATTTTGCGATTCGGACACTTGGGATCATCTTCCGTGTCTCGGATATCTACAAGATAATAAGATCCATTTTTCATAGCCTTGCTAATGACAAATGGTCCCTCCCAAACTGGGGCTAACTTGTGCTTCCTTTCTTGCACCAATCTTAGCACTAGGTCACCTTATTTGAAAGATCGATGCCTGATTTTCCGACTATGATAACGTCGCAATCCTTGCTGATAAATGGCGGATCTTTGGAGCACAAGGTCTTGTTCTTCTTCTAAAAGATGGACGGCATCCTGTCGAGAACATTCGGCATCCGAGTCATCGTAAGCCTGCACTCTTGGGATATCATGGAGCATGTCCGTTAGAAGCACTTCTTCTGCACCATAAACTAAGAAAAACGGGGTTTGCCCTGTTGATCTATTTGGCGTCGTTCGAATACTCCAAAGCACGGAAGATAACTCTTCTACCCATGCTCCAGCTGCTCTATGAAGAGGAGATTCGAGTCTTGGGCGTATTCCTTGCAGGATTGAGCTATTCATTCTTTCAACCTGTCCATTGGATTGTGGATGATCCACGGACGCAAGGTCTAGGCGTATTCCCGTTTGTCGGCAATATTTTGCCAACTCTCCAATAGAGAAATTTGTCCCGTTGTCTGTGATTATACTGTGTGGAACGCCGTATCTCATGACTACGTCAATGATGAAATTCCTGGCAGTTACACCGTCAAGCTTTTTGATGGGTTTTGCCTCCACCCACTTGGTATACTTATCTACTGCAACGAGTAGATGTGTAGGTCCACCTCTTGCAGTTTTGAATGGTCCCATCATATCTAGCCCCCAGACCGCAAATGGCCATATGATAGGGATAGTTTTGAGTGCTTGGGCTGGCATATTCGTCTGCTTGGCGTAATACTGACATCCGGCACATGTGTTTACTATGTGTTCGGCATCTGTCTTGGCTGTTAGCCAGAAAAACCGTGCACGAAATGCTTTCTTAACTATGCTTTTTGATTGAGCATGATGTCCGCAATCCCCTGCGTGGATTTCTTGCAGTATTTGTCGGCCTTCTTCTGGCGAAATACATCGCTGAAAAATTCCGGTAGTGCTGCGTTTATACAGGCAACCATTGATTACCGTGTATCCTTTGCATCGATGTTGTATTTGTCTTTGCAAGACCTCATATGCTTCATCCGGTACTTCTGATCTACTAAGAAGTTTAAATATGGAATTGTCCAATCCGGGTTAACGAGCAGGACTTCAATTGACTCGGACACAAGAGGCTAATCAACATCTCCACCTTTTATCGATGGTTTATGCAAATGTTGGAAAAACACACCTGGTGGTAGGATTTTCACTCTTTCTGAGCCCATGTGGGCTAGTACATCCGCGTTCCAATTTTCTTCCCTTTTGATGTGAAGTACTTCAAATCCCAAGCAAATAGCAAACTCATCCACCGTTCTCCGATATTCGGCCATGATGGGGCTTTTGGCGTCCCATGTTTGGTTGAGCTGATGCTGTACCAAATCTGAGTCGCCATAACATAATATGCGTTTGACGCCTATTTCTTTGCAATTTGCAAGCCATGAAGCAAAGCTTCGTATTCTGCCACTTTAATGCTGGCGTTGAAGTGTATTTGCAATACATACTCCATAATATCTCCCTTTGGGGATTTTAGCACTACACCAGCTCCGGCGCCTTCCTTCATCTTGGATCCATCAAAGTGCATAACCCAGTATTCCGACTCCGGCATTGGTGTGTTTTCCATTGCTTCTGTCCAATCAGCGGCGAAAGCTGCCAACGCCTGGGATTTAATTGTCGTCCGGGGTTGGTACTTAATGTCGAACGCGGCCAGCTCGATGCCCCATTTGGCTACTCGTCCTGTTGCGTCCGCATTGTTAATTATATCCCCTAGTGGTGCTTTACATACCACTGTTATGGAATGTCCTTGGAAATAATAACGGAGATTTCGAGATGCGAAAAATACGCCATATGCTAGCTTTTGATAGTGTGGGTACCTTTGTTTAGACTCGTAAAAAACTTTGCTTATATAATATACCGGATGTTGATATGGTATGATTTGCTCTTCTTTCTTCCTTTCCACCACTATCACAACGCTTATAACCCCGTTTCTTGCTGTGAGGTACAGTAACATGGGTTCTTCGTCTTTTGGTGATGCCAAAATCGGAGCTTTCATCAAGGTTTCCTTTAACTGGGTTAATGCTTTGTCCGCCTCTTCTGTCCACTCAAATTTGTCAGATTTCTTCAAAAATTTGTATAATGGCAGAGCTTTGTCTCCTAGCCGGCTTATAAACCTGCTGACGGCAGCTGCAGAACCCGTCAATCTTTGTACATCTTTTAAGCACGTGGGCTTGGTGATATTTAGGATTGCCTTGATCTTTTTCGGGTTTACTTCTATTCCTCTGTGAGAAACGATAAAACACAAAAGTTTTCCTGAGGGAACCCCGAATATGCACTTTAATGGATTTAACTTCATTTTTTAAGTGCGCCAATTTTCGAAGGTTTCTCACAAATCTTCAAGGAGTGTGTCTTTTTCCTTGGAAACGACGGCAATGTCGTCCACGTAAACGTGAACATTTTTGCCAATCTGACTATGCAAACATCGTTGCATGCAACGCTGGTAAGTTGCACCTGCGTTCTTCAAGCCAAAAGGCATGGTTATGTAATAGTATGTTCCATACGGGGTTATGAAGGAAGTTTTGATTTGATCTTCTTTCCTCATACATATTTGATGGTACCCGGAATAAGCATCCAAAAAGCATAAAAGCTCAGAGCCAGCAGTGACATCTATTATTTGATCGGTTCGCGGTAATACGAACCTATCCTTTGGACACAACTTGTTCAAGCCGGTGTAATCTATACACATCCTAAGAACAGTACTATCTTTCTTCGGGTCTAATATTGGGTTCACAGACCATTCAATATGTATAACTTCCCGGATAAAATCAGCTGCTAATAGCCGGATAATTACCTTGCCAATAGCCTTCTGCCTTCTTCCGTCAAATCGACGAATACCTTGTTTGACGGGTTTAGATCCTGGGATCACCTTGAGTTGATGCTCAGCAAGTTCCCTGGATACGCCCATCATGTCCGCAGGACACCAGGAAAAAATATCCCATTTCTCACGGAGGAACTTGATGAGCGCGCTTTCCTATTTGTTGGTCATCCATGTCCCCACTATGACAAATTTTGTCGGATCTTTGGGGTCTAGAATAACCCGCCTTGTATTCTCGGAAGCTTTGAAACTATCTGCGGGCTTCCCGCTTTCTTTTCCTGCCGGCATTTCTGTCGGCGATACTTCTTTTGCCAGCTCTTTCAATTCCTCCTTTGCTATCACTTTTTCTACGCAAAGGGTGTTTCCTTTTTCCAGCTCGTTTGCCAATTTGAAATCTCCTGATATGGTGATCACTCCTCCTTTTGGCCCTGGCATATTCATCTTGTTATAGATATAACATGATCTTGCCATAAATTTGGCGAAAGTTGGACGTCCGAGAATTGCGTGGTATACACTCTCGAACGACACGACCTCAAAAGAGATTTTTTCCTGTTGGAAGTGCTCTCTTTCTCCAAAGGTTACATCTGGTAAAATTTCACCTAGGGATTGTACTTGTCTGCCAGGAACGATGCCGTGGAAACGTATGTTGCTATGATTGAGCTGTGTCTCGGAGATTCGCAGATGCTTCAGTGTATCCACGTACATTATGTTAATGTTGGATCCTCCATCCATCAGCACTCTTTTTATCCTAGTGTTTTGAACAATAGGGCTTACAATTAGAGCTTGTGTGCCGGGTTCTGGGATATTTCCGGGATGATCAAACTGATCCCAGGAAATTGGTGTTTTTGAGTACTTCAAGAATTTGGGGGTTGGTGGAACAACCGCGTTTATTTCTCGAAGTGTCCTCTTTGCCACCTTTGCTGAGGGAGTTGCGAGGAAAGTTAAATTGCATTCTCCATCAACTTTCGAGAACTTTGGTTTGCCTTTGCGTTGTTGTTCCTGGATTTTTTCGTCAGTGTCCGATTCACTGTCTTCTTTTTCAGCTTCTGTCTTCTTTTTCAGCTTCTGTCTTTTGCTTGGAGAATTTTGTCTTGGAGTTTTTTCCCTTGTTCATGGATCCTGCACTGCCTTTCATATGCTTATTGAGCCGGCATTGTGCGTTAGTATGGGTGGGTTTCCCAAATTGCGAATGGTGGACACAGTTTTCCGACTTAATCTTTTCCCACTCTTCCTTTGTGTAGGAGATAGGTTCTGCGTTTATTCCTTTCCATTTGCTTCCACTATCCTTTCCAAAGGCTAGGTTAACTTCTTTGGGCTTTGGATGTGTTTCTGGAGTAGCTTTTTTCTCAGAACGGGGCATCTTCTTGGCCTGAGCCTAAGCGTCCATATTTCCACCTCTCGCTCTGATGTCATGTTCAGCCGCTGCATGCTCATTTGCGGTTGTAAGCATAGATCTGAGATCTTTGTGCTGCTTTGATCCAACCATGAACGGTACGAGGCCGGGTTTTAAGCCATTGACGAAAGCATGCATTGCTTGTACGTCGCTTACTCCAGAGCAGCTGTTCTTCATTGCAGTCCATCTTGAGATGAAATCCACGTATGGCTCATCTTCAAACTGAGTGCAGCAATTGAGCTGGTTGATGTTGTTGGGGCGTTTGTAAGTTACCCGAAAATGTTGAGTAAAGACTCTAGCCATATCATCCCAGCTATCAACAGTTCTTGATGGAATCCCGTTAATCCAATCTCTGGCTCCATCTAGTAACATTAGGGGGAGGAATTTTACCGCGTCTAAATCTGTCCCTTTGTTGATCTGGACGGCTGTATAATAGTCTGAGAGCCAGGTATCAGTGTTTGTACTGCCGGTATATTTTTTATATGTTGGACCAACTTTGGCAAAGCCAGAATGTAGAGTTGTCCTTCGGATCCTGTCAGTAAAACACTTAGGTCCAAAGTATAGGTCATCTATTTCCGCTCGGTCAGCGTGTACGAAATATCTACCGGATGAATGGATAGAAGGGGATCTTCTCCTTTCTTTTCCGTTGTTGCGCGAATGCGCAATTCCGGGATTATCCCAGTTTCCTCTGTTATCGTGTCCTTTGGAATAAGGTGGAGTTCTACTCCTGTGTCTTTCCTTATTCCTAGGAGGGGTACGGGATCTCTCACGTCTATGAGGAATATCGTGTCTTCCGGCTTTTTCCGCAGGGCGTCTCGGAGGAGGCATTGTTTTTCCGTCCTTCCGGTTTTGTTCTTCCCGATCACGGGGGTTAATTCCACCTTTCGGCGGATGTGATCCTGTTCTGGACGATGCATCCTTGTTATCGGGAATTTTCTTGCCCTTTTTCAGATCTCCTTTGAATTGGCTGAATCTCCAGGTTCTCCATGTCCAGGTGCTCCAGCGGCGCATGTGGCTGTTTTGCATAGGGCTGAGTCGTCATGCAACTTCCCTGATCTTGCCTGCCCTCGTTTTTGTTGTTGCAACACTTTTCCTAAGAAAGTATACACCCCTTGGAGTTTTTCGTCATTGGAGTACAGATCATCATTGAGGATGGCGAATGCGGCTTCCGCGTTTTCTGTTGCGGTTTTGTATATAGGTTCGCCCCTGGCATTGATGTCGTTTGCTTTCTTTTGTCAGGCAGGGTTTTGGACCCGATCCTTTGGCTGCAGTACTTCCGGTCTTACGATTCCAGGTAACCTTGTAGGTTTTATGCCAGATCTATTCTTTCTCTCGTACTCCTCAATTTCTTCCTGCTTCATCTTAATGTCAGCCTGGGTTTGTAGGAGATTTTCCTGAGTTCTGAATAGATATTGCTGTTGCCTTTGAAGAGCTTCTCTCCTGGCTTCTAGCACTTCAGGGGGTTCTTGGGTCCCACTAGTGTTTGAAGTAGATCATGTTCGTCATGTTCTGACATTGGTGGAACAGAGATTTCCTTCATTTTCTTCTCCACAGACTTGACTCCGCTTCCTCCTCATGCTTCCAGGTTTTCGTTGGTGGTATCCACCAGTTTTTTCTTCCGGAGTTTCTTGACAGCCTTGTTTCTTTTCTTGTAAGAGGGAGGTTTTTAACTAGGTTCATCCTATGTCAATTCCTTGACATCAGGGTAAATTGGACTGGCTTCACCGTCCTCTCTTTCCTCATATGGCGGAGGTGTTTGAGGGTCTTACTGACTTTCGGCATCCGAGTTATCAGTTGGTTTTGCCATAAGCACTTCGTGGAATCCCTGTTGATAATATTTGACCTTTCTCTCGAAAGCATCTTCATCTTCGTCTTCAGTATCGAGCTGGTCAGATCCCGGTTCCGACTCTAATCTCGCCTCAATGGCGGCTAGCACAGAATCGTCTTCTGAGTTCGTCGTCGTATCAACGGATGTCGGATCTTCCACCTCTACTATGGGGTTGTTTTCTTCTGCCTTTTCCACGGGATTGTTTTCGTTCGTGTTTTCGGCGATCTCGGTTTGCACCATACCGATAAAGTGTGATCTCATTGCAGGCATCTCCGAAGAGGCAACAATTTGAGCAGGATATTGGCGATTTGAGCAAAATCCGGCATCATAGTTTTCTTCAACTTGGTATAGGGCGGGTGGGATAAATCTACTTCCACCACAGAATCCCATTGCCTCTGCAGTTAATCCGATAAAGATGTTTGCAGATCCAATCGGTAAAACGCAGGCACTTACCAGATGATTCTGTGCTGGCATGTACGATCCGTTGTCGAGGAAGCGCCCGGTGTCGTTGTCGAACTCCAAGCTTCCGACAATTATAGTACTGCCGATTCCGCCGAGTATCCCCAATCGAAACATAACGCCTGACGTCGCTGTCCCCACGGTGGGCGCCAACTGTCGAGACATCATAGTAGGGTTCATAGACGGGGGTGCCATGAGGCCTACGGGTAAACACGTGAGGAGGACGTGGTAGTATGACAACCAAGGACACCAAAGTTTACCCAGGTTCGGTACGTCGCAACTAGGCGGCGTTCCTACTCCTGCAATCTCACTAAATCAGGGCTGAAGCCTGAAGTATACAAAGTACAATGTGAGTTTGGGTTGCTAACTCGACGAGGATCAACTTCTCGGCGAGTTGGCTTCTAGCTAATTCCCCGTGTTCTTTCTTCTCCCCCGTCCTGCTTTATATACATAGCCGGGTTAGGGCTTACAAAAAGGAAACCTAGAAGACTACGGTAAGTTCTAACTTGGAAGGCAAGAATTCGTCTTCTACTCCAAGCCGTACCACATGGACCGTGGTCTGGGTTCTTCTAGAATCCGTCTTCTGCGCGTCAGCTTACTGGGCCGCCTAATGGACTGTGATCCATTACCAGTCAGGCTACCCTGGTAAACCGGTTCTTTAGGACAATGCCGAACATACCCCTAGTCGGTATATATCCGACACTCAAGGAGAACAAGGTGTGCACAACTGTGCTATTGAGGAGCGCCTAGGTGGCTCCCACCTCTCCCACGTAGACGTACTTCTCTTGAGAAAGAACTACGGGAAACATATCCTTGTCTCCTTGTTTACACTTGTGGTTATCTTGTCGTTTGCATGTTAGTTCTGTTGCGTACTTGTTTCTTGTCATATAGGGTGTCTATCTAGTTGCACATCTATATAACCTAGTTGTTTACTTGCTAAAGCCCATTTAAAAGTGAAAACGGATTAAAATTTGTAGGTCACCTATTCACCCCCCTCTAGTTGACCATAATGTACTTTCAGATTCTGCATCAAAGATTGGTGGAAGTGGATCTTCATCAAATATTGGTAGAGCTTCGTCATAGATTGGTGGAGTTGGATCCTCATGCTCATTTTGATGTTGATAGGCTTGTACAAGATTTGTATGTGCTTTGACATTAATGTTCTGCATTTGACGATCGGCTACGATAGGCTTTCCGGGTTGTCCTGGCCAAATCAGTCCGGAATATCCGTCTTCCTATCTAAACAAGGTTTTTTAGCTACACATATAACCTTACCCCTTTATGGATAGTGTTACCTTAGCCATTCCATTCATTCTAGATTTGAGACATGAGCATGCACTCTCTCTCCTTGCTTCATTCCTTCGATTCTTTGGGAGATCTGCGAGGTATTTGAGAGAAGATCCAACCCTAATCAAGAGGAATGGCGTACCCAAATGAACTTGCAGATTTCATGGGACACCGGGTCCAAGATCATCATATTTGTATGTTTCATCTATAATACATTGTATGGCACCCCATTTCTAAGTGATACAGTTGTAAATGTACAACGGGACACCGATTTATTTTATCCATGGGTACGCCCCTACCAAAATTCGTCCTTCCCCACTATTTTGACCGATCAGCTTGTTGATTTAAGCAAGTTCCAAGTTTTTCCCTTTCACTCATATTACTCTAGTAATTTGAGAGCTCCTAGGAAAGGAGTCGCCGGAAGCTTCTAAGGATTTTGATTTGCTCTAGAAGTTTGCGAGATACTAAATGCCTCCCTAAGATCTTCATTAGTGGTTGAGCTCCTACTAGTGAGGGGGCTCAAGGAGAGGAATGTGAACTTTCCTAGCATTCCGGAGTCTGTCATGGTAACCCACAACTCTCCAATGGTGACTAGCTTCACTTCAAGGAAGTGAAGACTAGGATAAACTTTTGTCTCTACATGCCTTCGTTACTTCTACCCGAGCTCATTTACCTTTGTGATAACCATCACATTTGAATTATCTTATTACTGCATCATATAGGTTGTTTCGCCAAGAACTAGTGAAAAGAAAAGTATATTTCGTAAAACCCATTCACCCCTCTAGGTTACTCTAACACTCCAATTTTTGGAAGCTGGAAATAACATAGTTGTTAGAGAGCCAAAAATCAGGGCCAACAAAAACTTTTTGAAATGCTTGTGTTTCACTTTTTATTGCTCTGTTTGGACTTGTGTGGTTGGTTGTTTGTGTTGTTAGCACCTATTATTAATCTTGTTAACACAACTAAGGTAAATACTACACCTTGCGATCAAGTCTTGACCAGAGAAAACACACCTTGTGTCTACCATCTTATTTTGTCCAAAGCTTTACCAAATGTGTTTTGATCTTAACACACAACCCAAAGGCCTATTTTTTGAGAAAAACTACAAGTATTTTACAAACCTCTTATGAAAAACATTATGGTGGTAATCACCCCCTACCTTTTTTAACCTTGACACTTTACAAGTTTTTGAGCTTTTGTTTGGAACCCTTTGACAAAACTTACAAGTGGGGGATATATCACCCATATGTTTTACCTATTTTATATTATCTTATAAAATTACAATCCTTGAGTTGAAAACCTCTTTCCAAAGCTTCTTGTCAAGATCTGATTTGATCATCACCTCACAAAACACTGATTTGAAATGGTTTGAGAACACTATTGCATGAGTTGACTTGATTTTCTTGTTATGTTATAATAAGTGAGTGATTCTTTCCTATGATTGTCTTGAAGTGATTACACTTGTGTGTTAGTGAGTGTATTTGAACCTAAGTAAGTTAACTTTTCAAATAACATAACTTCGCATCAAGATCTTATTCAAATCCTATCTTAAGTCCATATCCTTATCTGAAATCCTCCAACTTTGGAAACTTTCCTAGTGATAAGTCTTGATCCTTTGCTCAATTTACCTTCCTGGATATCTTCTTATACATCTATAATTTTTATCCAAGTTGGAAAGATAAATCTTGAATCAATCTAGCCTTTCTTTCAAATACCCTTTTGATGGCATCGCAAACAAGAGACCATACCGCTTTTGTCTTGTCATTTAATCACTTCAATATTCCATTGGGCTCAACCCAATTTTCTTTCCTTATCATTTTGACTTGTTTTTCACATCTCGGGGCCATTGTTTTTCCCTTGGCTATTTTATTATTTTTTCCTTTTCTCACAAGGTTTTAAGGCAAATTAAATGACCCTCTATTTTCATCTTTCCATGTGATATTCAAAATATTTCCAAAAGAGTTATTATTTAAAAATCACTTTTGTGATCCATATTAGGTACCCTCTCCTCCCAATTCAAAAATATTTATTTTGGAAACATTTTATGATTTTTCAATAATTATTTTCAAAAAGGCTAGAAATGGACTTTTAAATAATTTATGAATAAAAGTATTTCCTAAATTCTTGGGAAAAATTCCCCAACATGCCTAGGGTCATATAGGATCCATTTATTCAAAAATATTTTATATTCACTTATAAATTTTAGAAGAGAACTTTTAAAAACACAATCAACCCATTTTTAATTTTCAAAAATGTTTAATAAAAAAATTCTCACAAAATGGTGGGATCACCACCCGTGGACTCAATTTTTAATTCTCTATCTCATGAATTTTTTTTGCATGTATGTTCTATACAATTTTTAAAAAAACATCCAAGAACCAGGTTTGCTCTTATTGACCAGTCTTGGGTTCATGCATGTCCTAACTTGTAATCATTTTATTTATGCCTCTAACCACCTCATTTACCCAGCTAATGAGGCCCTAGATGCTCTAGACATAATTACTCCCCTCCCTCTGTTGCCTAAACTCCGGGAGAGGAGAAAAGCCTTCAATGCCTCTCTGATCAGAGACCTTGTTCACCACCCCTCCCTCCAAACCTATCAACATGGGATCTAGTTTTGAAGATCTCGACGCGAGGATCTCAAATATGAAAACGGTTCGTAATTTCAAAAAATGGTTCGCAAGATATTTTATTTTGAAAAAACGAATCCCAAAATAAATGTGTGGCTATCCATCAACCCGTACGTTGGTGGGAAAGGGAAAACCTACCAAAACTCTCTGGTGGTGACACTTTGCGCATATGCGAGCATCAGTTGGAGGCTGGGAGGAAGGAGAATACGACACTTGTAGCAAGCATGGGGCACGGGTGACCTTTCAAAAGGTTTCCCTTTTTCTAGTGATTTCGTTTTCAACCTCTTCTCCTGCGCATGAGATGAATCCCTGGCGGGCCGGCCTGTCTCCATTCGGCCCATTCCCATGCCACATCCAACCTGTTAATTTTTTTTGTAGGTTTTTAATCTTTTCCTTCAGATCTGTTTCTGGTGCCTTGCTTTAAATCAAAATAAAATGGTTATAGTGCAAATATAATAAAACTAGAAATCACAGATGTATCCTAGTGAGTTCCTAACCACAAAGAACTATCACATCGGTATTTTGACTTGTATACTAGGGGAATAAAATAAATTCCAGAACTTCTCTTTTCCACTAATAAAATCATAAGTTGAGGTTTAAGTACCCAAATCATGCAAATTAAATTGTTCTGAAACTCTCTTGGTGTTACCTATCATTAGAAATTAACCTTGTGTTTATATGAGCTTTCATTTAAATATGGAATGCATGTTTATGTTAGCACCAGAGAGCCCTTCTGTGAATTATATTTGTGATGAATTTGCGAGTGAATCCAATTCCGTTGGTTTGGTAATGTTTAGCAGTAACTAGATCTAGCTTTTCATAATTTTAGGAGTTACATAATATGCTTGGTGAATTTTGTAGTGTTTAGTCTTTTTCTGACTAGACTTTTCGTTGTTTATTAATTCTTTTAATTATGGAATTGTGGTGTGATTGTGTTACTAGCATGTTAGGCTTGTTACCTTTCTTTTAGTAAGTTGTTTTGATATGAGTAGCGTTTTGGTTGGTTTTAACATGTGTTATTTCTATGATGGTAGCTTGATATCTTATTAATGACATGTTTTTTTGTTTAATGTCTTGTTAAGCACTTGTATGCTTGATGGATGCTACTAGCATGAGTAATTGTTTTTGCGCCTTGTTTGGGATAACATTACTTGTTGTTTGTTAGTAATTTGTATTGTTTTAATGCTAGCATGTTTTATTTGTTAGTGCTAGCCTTTTTAATCATGGTTGTTTGCTAATAGCATTTTAGTAATGGTTGCTTTACCACTAGCATGTTAATATTCTTGTTGAATGTTATTCCTAAGCATGATTAGAAGATGTTTGTTTCCATTATCTTAGGGATGCTTGCATGATACTACTTTGTTGATATTTTTATTTATTATGTTATCAAGCATGTTATTCAATTGGGTGCCTTTGTTGTTATGTTGTTTTTAGAACAATAACTTGTGTGTTTGGTAATAGCATGTTAGTGCCTCTACTTGAGTATGCTAGTTTTTATTTATTTATTTTAATAACTACTACCTTAGGTTTGTTTGAGCATGTTAGTAATATTGTGTTTGAATTTCTAGATTTTTAACAAAGGTTTCTACTTTGGCACTTATAAGTACCTTAGTTTTCTTTGCCTGGCTTGATGTTTTGAGTGCATAGCTTTTCTTAGATATAGTTGTGGTGCATTAGGCACACTCTAGTGTGATAACTTGTTGGTTAACTAGCATGCTTAGGTTTTGGTTAGAACTACAATAGTGTTGATTGGGTTGCTATATGTTTCAGTAGCTGCTTGTCTGCTTGCTACTTGTTTGTTCACCTTGTGTTGTTTTACGGTGTATTGATTGTGCAATCCTTTTTTTGCGATGTTAGATAGCAACGAGGAAGAGGTAGCAGTTGAGGAAATAATTATGGAGAAGGACTGGATTTTATTATATTGCTCAAGACCAGGGATAGACCATCGACCAAGGCAAGTCATTCTAAAAGTTTTTTGTTACTATAATTATCATTATCTATCATGCATGTTTTTACCCTATTGCTTTTTCAAAAATGAAAACATATTTTGGTGTGGTTATACTAATATATTATAATCTTATAGCTTTGTATGCCACTTATAGCCCAAGTTTGGCAAAGAGACAAATCTTTGAGCCACATTCTTTTACACCCTACACCTACACCACCTATGTAGTCGTTATGATGGACACTCCTAGTTTTTTTTTTTGGAAAAACAAAAGGGCTTTTATGAACAACCCCTTGGGAAGGTGGATGTTCTTGAGACGGAGTTTTTGGAAAGTGTTTTTGAAAAACGACACATAACCAAGTCTTCGCTGGGTAGCCTTACAAGTATAATCACATTACTCCAATATGGGCATGGGGCTTAATCGAAGCTTGTTTACATTAGTATGTGATTATACCTCAATTGGCTATAGGGGTTAGAGTCTGCTGAACTGAAATGTTGCCAGGAGAGTGAGATGGGATATACAAAGTGTGGGATTAATTTAACATCAGTTGCAACAGTTGGGTCTCCTATCATGGCGGTGTGTTATCGGGGGTAACCGGATCGATATGGTTAACTCACTCGGTGCCGAGGAGAACAAACCGATTCGCAGATGTAGTCATATATTAGCGTATGCATAGTGGAGGTTATGATTGGTTATCTGATGTGTGCATGCTGTCTCGGACAGTCCGTGGTTGATTCACGATAGATATACCTAATCTTGTGGTGAAAGTGTACACACTCTACAGAGTTTAAACTATTCGAATAGCCGCGTCCGCGGTCATAGACAGTTGAAATACCATGTAGGTAGTATTGTGTCGATGGTTTAAAAAGAAAAGTGTTGGAATTGAGGTGACATTGTACTTGGGAGGTACCACTGTCATATATTGTACCTGCAAGGTGCTGTGAAAGGGAAAGATGTACCTTGGAGGTACCATGGAAGATGAAAGCCTAGTGTGAGTTTTTACCAACAAGTTTTGCAAAAAGAAACTCTATACAAAAAGGTCTTTTTACAAAACCTTGTTGACAAGCGGTATCAACAAGGGGATCTATACTTATATTTTCCAAAACCTTTTTCAACAAAGTTATAGATATGTCTTTTCAACCATTATGTATCTTATATCCATCATGGGTAGTGAACCCTAAGTATAGCCTACCTACCACAGCTAAATACGCATACCTGCATCTTTTAGCTTTCTTTTGGGGTGTCTTGCGAGTACATTCAAACATACTCACATTGGTTTTGTCCCTGGCTATTTACTTGGTCGGCCCTGGTGGAGTAACCTGGAAAACCGGAGGACAATGGTGTCGATGACAGCTATGCGAGTTAGGAACGTCTCCCAGTCAGTAGTCTGTAGGTAGTCAAGACATGACTTGGGCTTTATCACGATTGTGTTTTGCAGACTTCCGATGTTTGGTGTATCTCTTGTCCTGCATGGCAGTTATTTAAGGCCGAGTCATGAGACCAGTCGTGTAATCCTTGTATCATTATGTAATGGATGTTGCAATCTGCAACGCCAACTTGAGTATGTTGTTTACGACTGACTGGTCATGGGATCGTGAATGTACGCATAATGGAGGTCTCATACTGCTAGTGTGATGTGGCGCCCCCGTCCGCTGTGGCAGCGGCAGGGGCTACTCCCCGCCCCGACACCCTGCACGCTCTAGAGGCCCAGTTTTCGCAGTATGGCTCCAACTTCGGTCTTCAGGGTCTCGACGCCTCGACACTGGGACTGTACCGGGGGGACGTGGAGGTGGTCACTGTGCTACACCCTCTCTCTGGGCTCGTCCCCCACCTCTCCGGCGATGTCGCCCTTGATGGTACCGGTGACGCCGGCTACTGGCGCGTGGGAGCAGGTCATGATCGTCCCCGACACTCCCGTGACCGTCCCCCAGGAGCCGCCCCCGCGCCGGTCCAGGCAGGCGCCCCAGCCCGCTCAGCCCTCACGCTACAGCGCCCGACTGGCGAGTGCGAGGGGCGGTCGGAGTGGGCCAGTGCCCACTATGGAGGACAAGGCGATCCAGTTGACTGCAGCGCGCCGCGATTTCCCAGGTACAACTAGTCCCACTCCTCGCCCCTCTTCTTCCGGTTCTAGATTTTCGGTTCTCGATGAGGTCCCTTTGGACCATTTGGCGCAGGTTGCCGTAGACTGTGGCATAGTTTTTCGGGGGAGAAGGGCCCTCGGTTGGAAAGGATTGCAGCGATCAAAGCTAGGGAGATCTACGAGGGTGCCCTCGCGGCCTCATGAGCTCAGGCGGAGCTTATGAGGTCGGCGGCACCCGACTCGGGGACACCGATGCAGGCGTCATCGGCCCCGAGTAGTAGCTCCCTGCCTACCCCGAGTAGCGAGGGGACTCCGCAGGTGGGCACCTAGACGGGGCGCTCACGCGGGAGACCCCCCAAAGCTCCGTCCCGGCCCTCGACCTCTAGTAGGGCCCAATCTGTCCCCCATAAGGGGACAACCCCCGATAATGTTTCCTAATGGATCTTCCCATAAGATTTCTCAATTGGAACATAAGGGGGTTCGGGCGGGAGAGTTCGTCAAATCAGCTTAGCGAATACATTATGTGGGAGGATGTGGATATTGTGGGCATACAGGAGACGATTAGACAGGACTTCTCAATCCACGAGCTGTAGAGACTTAGTCCCTTCAAGTTTGCCTGGCAGTGGCTCCCGGCGACGGGCCACTCCGGGGGTATCCTTCTAGGTGTTAAGGAGGACACCTTTGATGTGGAGGACATGGACCGCGGGGAGTTTTTTTTTTCTGAGTATGCTTCTCTCCCATAGACACACTTCCTTCCGGTGGGACGTGATAGTGCTATATCGCCCCGCGGACCACAGTAGATCGGTGGCATTCCTCGAGGAGCTGCGGGGTAAGATGGAGAGGTGCTCCACCCCACTTGTCATCGCCAGGGACTTTAATCTCATCAGGTCCCCCGAGGACAAGAGCTCGGCAAAACATCGACCCCCGGCGGGTTATGCTATTTAATAATTGGATAGCAGACCTCGCTCTCAAGGAGATTAGGCGTGTGGGAGCATGTTATACCTGGACTAACAACCGGGTGGACCCGATCCGGAGTGTGCTAGATCGGGTCTTAGTCTCAGTGGATTGGGAGATGGCCTTTCCACTATGCTCCCTCTGAGCGTTGACGAGGGTTGGCTCCGACCACACACCCCTCCTCCTCTCGCCTGGTCGCACCATCCCACCTAAGCTAAACCGCTTCCACTTTGAAAACTTCTGGCTGGACAAACCAGGGTTTGTGGAGGCGGTTAAGGCAAAGTGGGTCGAGGCTGCCGCCCACCCACCACGCCTCTTCAATGCGGTCGATGTGTGGCACCACTGTGTGAAGATGGCCGCAGATTTATGAGGGGATGGGGCGCCAATCTAGGGGCGGAGATGCGAAAGAGGAAAGCCTCCCCCTTGGGTGAGATCTAGGCGTTAGATCAGGCTTCAGATTCGGTTGGTCTCACTGCTGAGGAGTGGCTTCAGCGGTACGCCCTTGAGGATTCCCTTATGGACATTTACAAGGGCGAGGAGATCTTCTGGCGACAACAGAGTCGCCAGAACTGGATCCTTAAGGGCGAGGCGAATACAGCATATTTCCATGCGATCGCTAATGGGCATCGTCGGAAATGCTCTATCCCTTACCTATGGGAGGGGGATCGTCTGCTGGAGGAGCCGGCAAAGATCTCCACCCACATTTACTCCTTTTATAAGGACTTATTCTCGGCAGAACCTCACTCAGGGGTGTCCATTGCCGAGGATCTGTGGGCGCCCGGGGACAGGGTCTCAGACAAGGAGAATGAAGGGCTAACCCTCCCCTTCCTTGAGACGGAGGTGGCCCGGGAGATCATGGATATGAGGCCTAACTCCGCCCCTGGTCCGGACGGACTATCGGTCATATTCTTCCAGAAGTTCTGGGAGACTATCAAGGCGGTGATCGTGCCGATGTTCCAGGAATTCTATATTGGAACATTGGTGCTGACCCACCTGAATTTTGGTGTGATTACCCTGATCCCCAAGGTCTTGGGGGCCACGGATATTCGCCACTTTAGACCGATTTCAGTCCTTAATGTTATCCATCGGATCATCTCCAAGGTGTGCACCTCTAGGCTTGCTCCTATACTTGAGCGCCTTACGCACCCGTACCATTTTTCCTTTCTTAAGGGCCGGTATATCCACGATGGTATCCTGGCGCTTCATGAAATTATTCATGAAGTAACATCACGCCGCCAGAAGGGCGTGTTCCTTAAGCTAGATTTCCAGAAGGCATATGATCGTTTGGATTGGTCCTTCCTCCGCCTAGTTCTGGAGCGGAGAGGACTGGACAATCGGATGGTCTGCTGGATTATGCAACTGGTTATGAGCGGTAATACCGCTATTAACATAAATGGGGAAGTAGGTCCTCATTTTAGGCCCACTCGGGGGGTTAGGCAAGGGGGCCCGATTTCCCCTTTGCTGTTTAACGCCGCAGTGGATTCCCTCGCAGAGATCTTAGAGCGGGCTAAGACTTCTGGCCACATCTCGGGGGTGGTGGGACATCTGATCCCCGGGGGCGGTGTGACCCATCTGCAATATGATGATGACACCATGATTATGGTGGAGGGGTCGGAACTTGACATTATCAACTTAAAGTTTCTACTCCTTTGCTTTGAGGCCATGTCCGGCCTCAAGATCAACTTCGATAAGAGCGAGGTTGTTATTCTTGGGTATTCCGAGGACGACCAACGTCGGATTGCCGACAAACTTAACTGTAGGTTGGCGCAATTTCCGATTTCTTATTTGGGGATGCCGGTCCGAGACTCGCGCATCCTTACCAGGGACCTTGACCCGCTGGTGGAGCGGGTCTCATCTAGGGCGGAGCCTTGGCAAGGGAGTAAAACTATCCTTATCGACTCCTGCCTGTCCAGTCTTCCCATGTATATGATGGGGCTCAAACTTCTTCCAGAGGGAGTTCACGCCAGCTTTGGTAAGGTGTTATCACGCTTCTTCTGGCAGGCGGCGAATGGCCACCAGAAATATCATATGGTCAAATGGGAAGATATTTGCGCCCCCAAGGATCAGGGGGCATAGGGATTCTAGCTTCGCGTCACATGAATAAAGCATTGTTGCTTAAATGGGTTTGGAGGATTCTGCGAGAGGATGGGTGAAAGTGCATGGTTCCCCCATATGTGGTTTTGGTAATTAATGACAATCCTTATGGACTAATGTTTGCATTGAGTTATCTTTGTAGATCTTGTTCATAGGAAATAATGGAGTTCATGTGTTGAACTCTATTAGCTTCCTTGATGGCCATTGTTACATTCAAGGATTTATATGAAGAATGGTCATGGTTTGAGTTGAGCTTATTGCTAGTGTGTCTTGAAGAAAAGGATTAGGTGATCTTTCATTATCTTCTTCAAGACATCATCTTTAGAAGTGAGAAGCAAAGATACAAGGTTGATCAAGCAAGCGATCAACACACAAAGCTACAAGTTGTACCAAGTGGGATTGTGTATCTCATGGTATGGTAAGCAATTGTCAAATATAGCTTTGTGAACTAACCCATGATATGTGTGTGTCGCATCTCTATGTGTGGTTAGGTATCTTTCCATGGGCATGAACCAAAAGGAAGATTTCATTTAGCCCATGGTCTATGTCGTCGTCAAGCGGTGTTTGTCATCTAGCTTGACATGGAAGCTCAAGTGAAGCATCTATAAGATATCCTATGCTTGATGCTTGCCACCCTTTTGGAGATTGTGGCCTTGTGAAGATTTGCCGAAGGGTCTCTCCCATAATGGTGTATGGGGGAGCAACTTGCAAGTCTTCATGAAGCGGAGTTTGTGCTAGCAAGCGCAATCAAGAAAGAAGATCCAACTTGAGAGAGTCAAGATCGTCATCATCTAGCTCAAGTGGAATGCTCAATGCAAAGGTATAATCTTGATAGGTTTTCTATTTTACCGGTCTCGTGTCTTTGGGAGACCGGGTTATAGGATAGATAGTCGTACTATCAAGAGGGGCTCTCAAGTGAGTAACTCGATCGAATCGTTATGGAGAGCTCAAACCTTTGCATACCTTGCATATCATCTTTCTTGGTTCTTATTTGGCTTTTGTCTCCTTTGGGTTTTAGTGCTTGTCGTGATCTTCATGACAAGCCTTGGTTTCTCGAAAACGGATTTCGTAAGAAAACTTTGTTGCGTTTTCGGTGGTGAAAATATTCCGTTCGTCTTTGAGAATGTTCCCACACCTTCCATGTGTGGTAACTTCTCCATACTTTGAGGTATCAATATTTTCACCTTTTATTTGGATACTCCTTGTTGTTAGCTTTCCAATGCATTTGGACTCACCTAATTCGGAATTCATTCGCAAAAGTTATGTGAGTTTTCGTGTTGGAAGTTTTACCGGTTGTTCCTTTTAGAGAGGTTAAACCTTTCTATATTTGGTTTTAGTTTCCATTGTTGGGCAGTGATGTTTCTCTGCATGATCTTGTAGAGTTTTTCATTACGAACTCAACGAGCCAAAGATCATAAAAAACGGAGTCCGGACGCAAAAGTTATGAAGTTTCTAGTTGAGCCATTTTTCGGTACTGACATGAACCGGATTATTGGAAACCGGATTTTTCGGGGCATACCGGATATTCCGGTTTCGACGGATTTCAGACCAGTTTTCGCACTGGAGTGAACCGGATTATTTGATCCGGATTATTCACTTCGGACCGGATATTCCGGTCCCAAAATTCCTGCACAACGGCTAGTTCTTGTGGGGACCTATTTAAGGGGGCTTTCTTCCCCATTGGTCCCCAAGTCTTCTAAGCACGAAATATCCTCTCTCCCCCACCATTGTTGACCTTGGAAAGCTTGCCCCTCTCCCAATCCCTCCTATGATTCTTGCATATCTTTGAGGGAGAAGGTAGAGGAGATCTAGATCTACATTTCCACCAATCCATCTTCCTTCTTAGTGAGGGAAACTTAGTAGATCTTGATCTTGGAGTTCTTGGTGTTTCTCCTCCATTGTTCTTCCTCTCTTATTCCCCCATAAGCATTTGTTGCTTTGTTGGAATTTGAGAGTGAAGGATTTGAGCACTTGTGCTCTTGCCATTTGCATCGGTTGCATCGGTTTGCTCTCTCCACGAGGATTCGTGGAAGTTGAAAGTTTGTGAGCTTGTTACTCTTGGGTCTTGGACCCTAGACGACTTGTGGTGTTCTTGGGAGCCTCCAATTGAGTTGTGGATGTGTGCCCCAAGATTGTGGTGACACCGAGAGCCTCCAATTAAGTTGTGGATGCGTGCCTCGGGTTTGAAGGTTGCCAATAGTGGAAGGTGAACTAGGCCTTTGTGGCGGAAGTTCATCGGAGAATAGGGTGAGGCCTTTGTGGCGTTGAGTAGGCCTTCGTGGTGAGCTCACACCCCTCCAACGAGACGTACTCCCCTTTGTGGGAGGAACTCGGGAATACATCTTCGTCTCCGTGTGCCTCGGTTATTTCTATACCCGAGCTTTTTACTTATGCAATTTACATTGTGATAGCCTTCGAGCTTGAAGTTATATATCTTGCTATCACCTTGTTACTTGTATTGCTTAGCATAAGTTGTTGGTTCATCTAGTTGACCCTAGAATATTTAGGTTGTATGCTTGTTAATTTAAACACCTAGTTTATTTCCGCATTTAGCAAGCATTAACCGGAAAAGTTTTAATCGCCTATTCACCCCCCCTCTAGGCGACGTCGTTGTCCGTTCAATTGGTATCAGAGCCTCGTCTCTCTTTATTAGGCTTTACATCCTAGAGAGTACGATGTCGTTTAGAGAAATAGAACATGCTCCCTCTTTTATATTCTATGGTAGAAACTATGATGCTTGGAAAATTCGCATTCTTAATTTTCTTGAGGACATGGGTCCAAAGTATGTTAAGAGAATTGTAGATATGGATTTTCCTCCTCCAAAGGATTCTCAAGATTTATCTTTAGAGGATGAGGAAAACTCTTATCTCGATACTCTTGTATCTAATGGTCTCTTGTGCATATTGAGCGATGTAGTTATTGAATCAATAAAGCCTTTTCGGAACGCTCATGAGCTATGGACAAAACTTCAAGATATATATGATGTGTCCAATATTATTGAGGATGATTGTTCTCCATCCACTTCCGGCCGTGATGAGTTCACATGTTTCTCCACTCCACCAACATGTGATTTGTCACAAGGTAATGATATGGTGAGTGGTGATAGAAATTGCATTGTGGATAGTGAATTTGCTATTCACTATACTTCATCCCTATCCCATTGCAATGATCTATCTTTGGACTTAATATCTTCTAGCACTCAAAATTCCATACATGCTAGTGTTGATAGTCCTTGCATATCATGTAATAGTTGTTTAACTAAATCTCATGATGATATGCTTCCTATGTCTTGTTTTCATGAAAATAATGCTTCCATTTCCTCTAGTACTTGTGTGGCTAACAATGTAGAGGAATCCCACTTTTTTGTGGAACAAGACATGGACCTTAATGGCTCTTCTAGTATATCTTCATCATCGCCATCCATTTCTCATATGTGCCTTATGGCTAGGGATTCAAAGGTATCACCACCTTTGGAACCCACTACATCTTGTGATGATGAGGATGAGGATATATTTTATGGAGAGTATGAGGACGAAGACTCTTTAATGGAGAAGGGTGAGTTGGTTCTTCTTGATCTCCCTAAAGGTAGTAAAGCTATCACTCCTTTTAGTGAAATATTGGCTTTTGCTATTTATAGCGCTAAAATCATTGAAAAGAAAGGTGAGATTGAAAGAAGTGATGCCAACGAAAAGGCATCCCTCACTATGTCTCTTGAGGAAGAGTATGAGCTCCGAGTTACTCTTGAGGAGAAACTTGAATCTATTGAGGAGCTCTATAATGAACAAATAGCCTATCTCACTAAAGCACGTGACCATACCCATGCTAAATATAAAGTGCTTAAAAATGAAAAGGTTGAATTTGTTGTTGGCAATGCTAATCTAATTGAAGAAAACTCTAGGTTAAATAATGAGCTTGCCAAGTTATCTTCTTCTATTTCAGTTGATGCTTGTGCTACTAACTCCACATCTTGTGAAGCATCTATTTTGAAGGAGAATGTTGAGCTAAGGGCTCAACTTGAGCTAATGACTAGCAAGTATGGGAAATTGGAAGAAAGTCATGAAAAGCTATCTAGCTCTCATGAGGATCTTCTAGAATCCCATACCAAGCTAAAATTAGCTCTTGAGGCTATCACTACAAAGGTAACATCTTGTGAGCCTCATGTGGTTACTAGAACAATCTCTTCTATTAATGCTATATTGCCTTGTTGTAGTATTAGTAATTCATCCTCCCATAATGTTTCTACATCTTGTGATGAATTGCTTTCCTTGCCTTGTTGCTCTAACAATGAAGCATCTACTTCCTCTAGATCTTGTGTTATTTCTAACCATGTAGAGGAAAATAAAGAGCTCAAGGCCCAAGTCACTTCTTTGAAGAAAGACTTGGAAAGGTGTCATCAAGGGAGTTCCACACTTGACAAGATGTTGATAGTGCGAAGACTTCCCAATGACAAGAGTGGACTTGGATTCAACTCCAATATCAAGAACAAGTCCATTATTGACAAGAAGAAGGGCCAAGAACAAGTCAAAGATCCGGCCAAGATTATTTGCTTCAAGTGCAATATTCAAGGGCACCATGTTAGATCTTGCCCTTTGAAGAAGAAGCCTCTTAGTGAGAAGCAACTAGGGAAGCGGCCTCTTGTTCAATCTCATGCTCAACCACGAGTTGAACAACGACCACCTCCTAACAAGACTCAAGCCAATGCTCCTCTTGTTGAGAAGCCTATTAAGAAGAGAGAAAAGAGTCGATGTTGCTACCTTTGTCGCAAGAAGGGACATTTTGCTTCTTCATGCACTAATGGTACATTATCCAACCCTATCCTTGTTGATGATGTTTATTCTATTAGGAAGGATAATGTGGGCAATGTTTTTGCCAAGTATGTTGGTACTCCAAGTGGTGTCAAGAAAAGAACCATTTGGGTTGCCAAACCTATTGTGACTAACCTCTTAGGACCCAACTTGGTTGGGGACCAACAAGCTCAAACTTGATCAATAGGTGGAGTTGGAGGGCATTGGAGACTTGGCTATTTTATGAAGAATTAAGGGATCTTCATCAATTATATTTCCTCAAGCCAAGTCACTTGGATTATATATATATATATCTCCTTCCCAATGTTCCTCCAAGCGGTAACTTGTATTTAATTCTATATACATTGAAAGTTGCTTGCTCCCTTGCATATGTTAGTTTTGTTTCTAGCATGTGTTTGTATATGTTGTGCTTCCTACTTACCTATCTTGAGTAATCTAGTTATGTTTGTTGGTTTGCACTCCATGTACTTGTGTTCTTTGTGTTGAGCCTTCATTGCTTTCATTACTTATCTTAGTTGGCTCTTTGGGAGATTAATGGACTATCCCATTTTGGGGGAGTAATATGCTTTGCACTTTACTATCCTAAAATGTGTGTACATGAGGAATACCACTTAGTGTTGATATATCAATATTATCTATTCTCTATGTGGTATGTCATTCTCATGAGAAATTCATTTCTAAATGTCCATTAACTTTCTCTAGTTGGATTTAATTTTGTCTCTTGTTGTTTTCAATGGATTATCACATTATGGGGGAGTAATAAGCTATGTGCATATTACAATCCTAGAAAATGTGAACATGTGAGGTATTGCCACCTAGAGTTGATATTTTAGTTATGTTGTTCCTATGTGGCATGTTTCTCAAACAAGTTCCATATTTACTTAAAATATCTTGTGTCTCTCTTCTTTGGTATCTTGTTTGTTAGAGAGTTTCTTGTTGCCTTGCTTTTCGGTTTTTATTTGAAGCCTTCAAGAATCTCTATCTAAGCATGTTTTTTATTTTCTATCTTTTACCACATGCTTATATTTTTGTGAATATGATTGTGAACAAATCTACCACCGAGAAATATCTCCATACATCTCTTGTCTTTGACAAGTTATAATAATTTGTGGTAAGTTTATTGATCATATTTACTTTGGCCATTGCTCTAATATTGCCTTGTTTCTTGCCAAGGATTTTGTTTGGTTCAAACTCCTTTGTGTCTTCCTTGCTCTACTCAAAATTTGTTTTATGCTTTCTTGAGTTAGGAAAAGCAATGATCCCATATTGTGCACTTGTGTTCAAAGTCATACTTCTTTGGGTTGCACTATTCTTGGGGAAGCTATCCTACTTTGAGTAGATCACCATTCTTTAAATTGGTATTGCATCTAATTGGTTTTATTTAAACATGACTAGTGTTTGAATAATATATATGGAGAGTAATGATTCCATTGTGTGCATTTTGTATTCAAATGCAAGATCATAAATAATGCACTATTATTGGAAGAACTATCCTATATGCGTTTGAACACTTGTTGTCTTTAAATTTGTTTGTTATCCCAATGACTTGTCTCTTTGAAAGACAAACACTTTTCGTCTTGGTACTTTGTGTGCTATCATGAAAAGTGTAGAGGGTTTGTTCACTCTTTTATGTTTTTTTGGTATCCTCTCTATGTTGGTTTCCTCAATCATGTGTTTATTTGGGTCTTGATATTTTTTGGACAATTCTCTTTCTTTTCACTCTTGTGAGTGGCTTCTTGGTTTAATTAGTTCTTTGTCCAATTTGTATCTTGTTTTGGTTCTTGAAAGTTTTGTGCATGCATATTTACTATGTATATCTTTTGGCATGCTTACTTTCGTTGATCCAATATATAGGATAAACTCCATCAAATCCTAAATGGCTAAGATGTGCATGAAATTCAAATTCATATTAATATGCACATATTTACTTGGAGTTTGTCCTATGTATTGTAGTTGTTCTAACTACTTTGGACCCAATGAGTTTGGGTACCATTTTGTACTTGAATTTTGTTTTAGGTACAATGGAGATACATTGGTTGCTTGCTCCATTCATAAGGAAGGTGTTCTCACCATGGTATTATAGGAGTCAAGCTTCGATGATTATCATACTCGCATCCTCTTCATCACCAATGTCGTCTCGGTAACAAGTATCTATCTCATGCATACATTTCTAGATTTCAACCTTGTGTAGGTTGCTTCTTGGCATGATTTCCCTTGTTGCAATTTCATTTGGTTCTTGCAAATGTCTTTTCAAAAGCATCTTTATTGCAACTATGAGTAAGCCGTGATGATTACATACTAAGGGGATATTTAAATGATTCACCAATCCCAAGTATATTAATCTAGCAACTTCTACTTGAAGTATCTCATATGAAATATTGATGATTTCTCAAAAAACATTTGAATCTTTTGTGATATGCGTTACCTTTCTCGAAGCATTCCAACTATCACTTTTCCCTTGTGATATTTGTGATGCTTTGATGAGTTTTGTGTGTTCATCTATATCCCCTTAAGATTAAACTAAGCTTAGTGCTTTGCTTTCAAGCAAAAATCTTATTGGTATATTAATGAACCTCTCTTGGATATCATGTTCTTCACCTTTGTACCTATTTTGTGTGTGCATGTTTCTTTGTGGATATATATCTTTGTGATTGTTGTTCACTTAGAAACTTATACACACGATAATAGTTACATCTTTTATTGATATTCTATCTCTTTAGTGACCACTTTTTATTGCTTTATATTCCTTGGTGGTTCCTAAAGGAACAAGCTTTGTTTTTGTTTTGGTATTCCTTTTGCATCTTAATAAGCTTGTGGACCTATGTGTTTTATCATTTGATGGTTTGTGTGTATGGGAAAGACATGATATGCACTATGTGCCTCCTATATTGAAAGACTATGTTGATGATTCTATCATCCTATTAGTCTCCTAAAAATGTTTTTCCTTGTCACACGCATCTATTTCGGTTGAGTAAGTCTTTATTTGTCACTTCTTGATCTTCATTGGTCAACTTTTGTTTGTTTGCAAGTTGCTTTGCTTCATTTCCAATCTATTCGCTTGCACTTGTTTGTGTTCAAAATTATCTAGAAGGGAGTGATGATTCCATGTTGTGCACACTATATAGTAATTCAAATCTAACATTGTGCATGTACCTTGGGGAGTTCCCTATTGATTTTCTAGAACACTTGGTTGATCTTATCAAAATATTGATTTTGGTCAATCGGTTTTTCGGATCCTTTGGTTGGTTGCTTCTTTGTGAAAGTATCCTTCAATTTGATTTTTCTTGTAAATCTTTGGATCCTCAATATAGTTTGATCTCCCTCCATCTATTCATAGATGGAGATATGCACTTGTTTTCACTCATATCATGAGGAATGCATACACTATGGGGGAGCTCTTACTATATTGGCCTTCTAACCTTTTTGCCCATTTCGGCAATGGATGCCAATGGGGGAGAAGTTTAGAGGGTTTAAGGGAATTTGGTTTATGCTTTAGTTTCGTTCTTAAGCATTTGCCTTTCCATGCTATTGCATCCTTGCTCTTGTTTAACATGTTTGCTTCATTCATCATATAAACCCTCGTAAAAAGGGATTGTCATCAATTACCAAAATGGGTGTCGTGGGATAATCACGGCAGATGTTACCAGGGGTAACTGATCTTGGGGCAAGACGACACAGGTATTTGGGAGAGGGTTTAGCTCAAAGGAAAACATGGTGCAATTCGATCTGGTAGCCAGCAATCAAAGTCGCCGAGTCTCCGATCTTGATACAATAACTCAACTTTGGGATTACACTTGGTGCTTGATATCACGCGATGTTGCTAGGGTTCTTAGATCTCTGCCTAGACTAGACCTGGGGGTCGGTTTATAAAGCACCCGTACCCCCCGGCTTATTCTCCAAGACGCATCCTGAATCCTACCCGGACCCGGCGCACAAACCCTAACTTTCTCCTACCATAACCCACAATCCGGGTTACTGGGTCTACAAGTTTGGGCCTTCACAGGTTTCCTTATCCTTAGCCGGATCCTGTGCCTCATCCTTTGGGCCGGGTTACTCCTTGGAGTTTGGCATACCGGGTTATCATCCCCCTGTCAGTAGTCCCCAGAATAGCCTGGGCTTCATGGATCCTCCTTGAAGTGCTTGCTATTCCCTGCACAGATATCAATCATACGGGCATATGGAGGCCGGGTTAAGATGTTTTGATATTCAGCTAGGCCTCACTCCATGGTGGCCATGCAGTAACCCGGGCTTTTCTTCCGGACACTTTGGTTCAAATTTCCAGGTCCAAACCATAAAAATGCCAAGATCCCATGCTCGATAATCAATCCTGTCATCACGAGGCAGATCCCCTTCTTCTTTTATCCAAATGCCTTGCTCAACGATTGGCGCGTATCTCGCAAAATCCTTGTGGACAACCATTACCCCACGATTTCCGGCTTCTGGCCGTTAAGATAGACTCACCCTTGCCTTATAAATAGCACTTAGAGGGTAACCCTAAACCCATCACTACGCCTCAACTTCCCCTCTCCTTCCTTGCTCCTAACACCCTCACAGCACCACCGCAAGGAGCTCGCACCCGTTACCGACGCAAGATCACCATCGGCCGCGTCCGCTCTCGAGTCGTCTCGCGCCGCCGTCAAGTGTCACCGTCGCGCCTCCATTCCTCTCATTCGAGCCACGCCGCTCGCCGGCGTTACGTTAGACTCCAATCTCCCCAGTAAGCCTCTCGCAGTCGTTTAACTCAGCCTCGCAATTTTTCAATTTATCCAAGATCAGATCTAGGTCAACCCGCGGATCATTTGTCCGATTGCATCAAATTAGATCGATTCGATGCTTGCCAACTCCTTTAATCATCTGCTTGATAGTCGCAACTGATCCTCCAACCCTTACTAATCACCAAATCTTCTGAAGAATCGCCCGCAAACTTTCCCATCTAGATCCGTTCCTCCTTGATTTTCCGCTCATTGCATTAACACCCGGAAAACCCTCCTTTTCCAGCTATTTTACTTGCGGTATAAACATGGGCAACCATCCATCATCCCCAAATGCTTTTCCATACGTAAGTGACCAGCAATTTCCACAAGTGCACTTAACACCCGGATACCTTGTGATTTCCACTTCATAGCATGATACCCGGATAATTCTTAGCTTCATACTTTCATGATACCTTATACTCGGATAATTCAACACTCCCGGGTCTTATTTCATACGCCTCTTTTTCTTGCGTTTTGCAGGTTGATCCCATGGCTCCCAAACGACAAGGAAAACAACCGACTCAAGCGAGGACTACCCAAACCATTTCCGCCAACTGGGGGCGTTCCACAGTTACAAAAGCCAAATTGGACGAGCTAGCCGAATTAGGGATCCTTCCTTCTCAGAAGGACATTCTCTGGAGGGCGCCGGGCAACAAGACCCGGCCCACACCTGCTGATAACGAGGTAATCTGCTTCGTAGAGCACGTGACCCGGGGATTCCGTCCTCCGGGTCACCCTTTCTTCCGGGAGGTCTTAAACCATTATGGCCTCCGGGTATTCGACATAGGGCCTAACTCTATGTTGAATATTACCCACTTCATCGTTCTATCCGAGTCGTACTTGTGCATGCCGCCTAGCTTGACTCTCTTCATCGAACTATTCCAATGTAAGCCGTGCCGTGAAAGTGGTGACGGTGCACTTCTCACTTGTGGCGGGGTATCTATCCAGCGCCGCAAGAATTCACCGATGCCAACCCTCAATTTAAACTCCCACGTCAAACATTGGCAACTGTCTTACTTTTATTGCCACGATACTTCCCCAGACAGCGAAAAGAAACTACCGGGTTACTCGGAAAGCCTCCTCGAACCTTCCGAGTCTTTTAGTGCCTTTGCTCCAGATTCGGATAGGGAGGCGATCCTTCCCTCATTAGCCAAAATAGCCATCCTTTCAGCCCAAGGCCTCCTCGGGCTAAATTTAGTAAAGACATGGGTTGATTTTCGGATCCAACCTAACTCCATCCGCACCAAATTGATGTGCGAGTATTCGGGGCACACCACAGATGCACTCCGATACTCCACCAAGAGCTTTGCGACCGGCGACACCAACAAGACCATCAAGGGCTTCTTGACAGAGAAGCTAGAGGTGATAAAGGGTATCACCGGGTTACCCCCGTTCACTCGGGAAAACCCAGCTCCAGCGGTAATATTTGACATTCATAACTTATTTCCATACCTTGACTTGATACAGCTTCTGACCCTTAATCTCGTTCTTTTGACTTAGGCTGATGATCCTTTCTGGAGAGTTGAACCCTCTCCTCCTTCCAGAGACCCGGAAGACGAGGACGAGCCGGCTGATGGTAGTGAAGGTATTTGCACAGGATCTGTATATCTTTACTTGTATTACTTCCCTTTCACTTATCTTTTCTCCAACTAACACACACCCGATTCGCAGGGCTGGAGGACGAAGGTGAGGCCAACGAGGATGACCCGGAGGCAACTGAATCAGACCAAGAAACAACAGTCGGAGCCAAAAGGAAGGCCAGAGGGGCAGTGTCCAAGGTTCCTTTTTCCTCGTTATCCTCTGAACCTTACTCCTTTGACGCCATGCGACGCCTTAACCATCAATTATCAAATTCGTCGTGCTTGAAGGACTCCTCCCCAGCCAAACGCAGAGTAACTCGGAGCTCCCCGGGTGAAGATCCCCTTAACCCGGGCATCTCTATTTCCTCGGTTCCTCGTGGCGGCGCTCCTCCGCCTCGTCCTTCCGACTCTCCTCGACGCCACCCTTCTCCTAACCATCCACGTGCCGGGCAATTCCGGGCCCCGTTGGTAGTTCCCGTGGCGACCTCATCTGCTTCCAGCGGCGAGCTCCCGCCTGATTACACCGTGAATGCCGGGTAAGTTTATGCTACATGATTTCCTTTTACGCCTAACAGATTTCCACTCAAGCCACCATCATCACTAATAACCGCTTTTTCTCATCTTTCTTTTAGCGCTCAAGCCGTCGTCAGTGACCCGGAAAATATGGAAGCAGATAATCATCAGGCGGAGAAACCGACTGACAATGCAGACGCCGCGACTGGCGGTGATACAGCGAATAACCAGGAACAAGGCCCTCTGAACAATCCACTTCCCCGAGCTGCCGGATCTCCTTCCTCATCGGAACCAGTAGACGAGGAGATCGAAGTTCTAGATACAAGGATGAGTTCTCCCAACCCGGCCACCCAAACTGTCCGGGTCTCAACTCCAAGGGCGGGGAGAGCCCCCCCACCAAACGACCAAGCTGCCAGCTCTTCCGGTACTCGATCCGAGGAACTGACCTTTACCCAGATGCTAGAAACCCTTCGCACTTTAAGGTCTAATGAAGAGAACATCTTGGGAGCTTTGATAGCCAAACACAAGGTAAATCCGACTAATGTTGCTTATGCCTTTGTCGAGTCCCCAAGTTCCGAGTGAATTGATTCATAATTTACTTGGGACTTTATTATACAAGCGACTGATAACTTGCTCCTCTGCCCAACTGATCCTTTGTTTGCATGCATGCAGGCTTTCGTAACTCAATCCGAGGAAAAACTGGCGGACGCCACCAAGCTCATCGAAAAGGAGGTAGCTTTACGTGAAGCAGCCGAAGCCGAGTCTAGGAGGAATAGGTTGATAATGAGGAAATATAGGAAAAGGGCTCACCGAGCAGAAGATGACCTAACAAGCCTTTCCGTCCAAATATCGGACACATATCGTGCTTTACTTGGTACGTTTCCTCCTCCGGTTTATCTTTTTGATAGATAGCAACAGTTTCCCGACTTATGTCTCCATTTCTTCAGGCCCGGACGAAACCATGCCGGAAGAGGATGACATGGCCAAGCTGAAAACCATGAATAGCGTTATCCGGCAACTATGTGCCGGAACCAGATGGATCCTTGATGAGTTGCGGTGGCCGGGTAGAGGACATGTTGATCTGAAGAGGATGCTGGACGCCTTATCCACTGTTCCCGAGTGGATTCGGCACTTGAAGCGCTCGTCTTGCCGGGTTGGAGTGACCCGGGGGCTTGCACTTGCCAAGGCTTATCTCCCCAAGCTCGAGCTAGCGAAGCTTATGGGCGGCTTCCCAGAGTTCAAGCTTGACGGATCCAAGTTTTCGGTGAAGGATTTTCAGGCCGTCCAGAAGGAGGTCCGTTACCCGGCCAGCGTAATTGCTGATGAATTGGACGTTAATATACTTGTTCCAGCATATGATGCTGCCGGTGAAGTAATTAAGTCAGATCTTCCCGAGCCGTATGATATGCTGGCTCGGTGGAAGGAGGAAGCTGCTGCGATAAGGGCGGAGGCTGCCAAGAAGCAAGCTGAAGCCGGCTCTGCTCCTGCTACCTCAACACCAGTCGTTCCGCCTCCTGCAGGGGCTGGTACCGCTGATCCGGGTGCTGCTGCTACCACCAATGATGGCAAGGGTAAGGCCAAGATGAACGCCGAGTGATATATGGTTTCTAATGCCTCTTCTTAAGCGCCAGTCGGTCAACATACTTTTTGAAACAGTTATATTTTGGGTGGTGCACCTGTGCACCTTTGATATTTTTTCACCAGGATTTTGTAACGCATGCTAAGGCCTTGATATACTCGATGCCTGTTCCGGCCTTTTTAAGTTTATCCATTATTAAGCTCATCTGTTCTCGATATCTGGTTTTATTTGTTGTTCCTTTTGTGAAAACTCAATTTCCGGGTCTCATGGGTATTGACAAGCGGATTTTGCTTCTAAGTCCCCAAGTCCCCAAGACTCGGATATTTGGGTTTTTGCAATTATACAAGTAAGCCACTTTTTCTCTTTTCAAGATTTCAAGCCACCGGGCCCGGATCGCCGAGTCTAGGACACTTGATCTTGAAAAGGGAACAAACTGCCTACTGCTAATTTCACAAAGATCCCTGAGTTGTTTCACATAGGTTTTGAAGTTATGCTTAATAGTCGTTGAGTTTCCAGCTATTCAGCCTTGTACTCTGCATAACTTGTGGTTTAGATGACCCTTTTGACTATCTTGTACTGTAAGCCGGCTTTCGCGTGGATACCATGTTGTTACATCCATACGAAGACGTAGCCAGCCAATCCCCGTCGGGTTTCAGGACTGACTGCGATCGTAAGCGAACAAATCATGCCACTTTAATGCGAGTCACATCGAGGTTAAGTAAGAATAGCCAAGAAATTTGGACTTCTTTGTCCGGTTATAAGATTGTAGCCGTACTCGTTTGCAAGTAATCGGTCCTTATAACTCATAGGCATCATGGCCGGGTCTTTGAGTTTGTAACTGTGCTATTCAAGCGACCAGCCCCCAAGACCTAGATATACGCATCGTACTGAGAGTACATAACCTGATAACAACCATCTCTTTTCTTGATAACCATCTCTTTACTTGATATGAAAAATCTAGGTCAGCAAGCCGCCTCATTAAAAACCCGTCCAGTCCCCAAGGGTACCCTGGATGGGAAAAGAGTACGTCTGAAAACCTGCTGCCTATTACATCGTGCAATTCCACTTGCCAATATAGTCTTTACTAAGTATAATATGGACGTAGCTGAGCCACGTTCCATGGTCTATCTCTTTCTTGCATAGATGAAGTGGTGTGTGCGGTGTCGTTGACTGTAGCCGACTCTTCCCTTGCATCTATCAAGTAATATGATCCGTTATGCAGATTCCGGCTTATGATAAATGGTCCTTCCCATGGTGGTGATAATTTGTGTTTTCCTTCGTTTGACTGTACCAGGCGCAGAACCAAGTCTCCTTCCTGGAATACCCGGGTTTTCACGCGCCGGCTATGATACCTCCGTAGATCTTGCTGATATATGGCTGATCTTTCCAGGGCTTGTTCTCTTTGCTCTTCTAACATATCACGGCGTCCTGCCGGGTTTTTTCATTCTCTACTTCGACGTAAGCTGATACTCGCGGTGAATCGTGAATAATGTCACTCGGTAACACTGCTTCCGCACCATAGACCATGAAGAAGGGTGTCATCTGAGTGGATCTGTTAGGTGTAGTGTTGATACCCCAAACCACAGAAGGAAGTTCTTCGACCCATGCACCAGCAGCCCTGACACAGGGAACTCGCAATCGTGGTTTTAATCCGCGAAGCAATTCTTGGTTTGCCCTCTCCACTTGTCCATTGGCCTGCGGATGAGCCACCGATGCAACATCGAGCCGGATTCCATTGTTGCCACAGAACTTCTCCATCTCACCAAGGGACATGTTGGTTCCATTGTCGGTAATTATGCTGTGGGGATACCCGAACCGGTAGATAATCCTTTTCAGGAACTTGACTGCTGTAGCTGCTTCGCAATTAGTAACTGGCATAACCTCAACCCACTTGGTAAACTTATCAATAGCCACCAAAAGATGTGTCTTCTTGCATGGTGACATATGAAAGGGGCCAACCATGTCCATACCCCAGACAGCGAACGGCCAAGTTAACGGGATGGTCCGTAACTCCATAGCCGGCACATGGGTTTGGCGAGCGTACCTTTGACATCCATCACATCTTGCTACCAATCGCTCCGCATCTGCTAGAGCCGTGAGCCAGAAAAATCCGTGTCGATAAGCTTTAGCCACAAGAGACCTTGTGGATGCATGATGTCCACAGTCGCCTTCATGGATTTCCTTGAGAATCTGTCGGCCTTCTTCTGGCGCTACGCAGCGCAAAAAGACTCCTGCTGCGCTTCTCTTGTATAATTCTCCATTGATGATAGAATATCCCTTTGCTCGCCTCAAAATTTGCCTTGCTAACACCTCCTGCTGTGGTAACTCGCCCCGCGACAGGTAGGCCAAAAACGGTTCTGTCCATTCGGGAACAGTACGTACTGTAGCCACAAGTCCTGAATCCGGGTCTTGGTTTGCCAATTCCTCCTCTGACTCGGTTTTAACCGATGGTCGCCATAATTCATCCAGGAAAACGTTAGGTGGAACCGGCTCTCTGCGCGAGCCGAGCCTAGCGAGCGCGTCGGCTGCCTCGTTCTTTCTTCTGTCTATATGCTCCACCCCATACCCGGAAAAACATCCTGCAACCCTATCAACTTCCCTGCGGTATGCTGCCATAGTTGCATCCTTTCTATCCCAAGTTCCTGATACCTGCTGTACCACAAGGTCCGAATCTCCGAAGCACCGTATCCTCTTAACGTTCATCTCTTTAGCTGCCCTTAGGCCGTGCAATAGGGCCTCATACTCGGCCACATTGTTGGAACAGTCGAAGTGAATTTGTAGTACGTAGCTTAATTTATCTCCTTTGGGTGAGGTTAGCACCACCCCAGCTCCTGATCCCTCGTATTGCTTGGATCCATCGAAGTGCATGATCCATGATTCGGAACTTGGAACCGCCGTAGTCATGCCTGTATGTGTCCAGTCGTTAACGAAATCAATTAAAGCTTGGGACTTGATTGCTGACCTGGGTTCGTAGTTGATGTGATAATCCCCTATCTCTATTGCCCACTTGGCTATTCTTCCCGTCGCGTCCGAGTTTCTGATGATATCCGACATTGGTATTGAACTAACCACTGTTATGGGATGTTCTTGGAAATACGGCTTCAACTTCCGGCTGGCCATAAAGACCCCGAACACCAACTTTTGCCAATGTGGATAGCGCTGCTTTGCTTCTGATAATACCTCGCTGACGTAATAAACCGGCCTCTGAACCGGGTAACCTTTCCCATCCTCTTTGCGTTCCACAACAACTACTGCGCTGACGGCTCGGGGGCCAGCTGCCACATATAGTAACATAGGCTCTTTAGGACCCGGCGCCGCTAGTACTGGTGCTTCAGATATCTGCTTCTTTAGTGCCTCAAATGCCTCGTCCGCCTCTTGATCCCACACGAACTTATCTGATTTCCGCAAGAGCCGGTACAAGGGTATTGCTTTTTCTCCGAGTCTGGATATGAATCGGCTCAAGGCTGCTACGCAGCCCGTGAGCTTTTGAACATGCTTCAAATTTTCCGGTTTTTTCAGACTCTGGATGGCCTTGATTTTATCCGGGTTTGCCTCGATTCCTCTCTCGGAAACTATGAAGCCGAGTAATTTCCCAGCTGGAACTCCAAACACGCACTTTGTCGGGTTAAGCTTCATCTGGTACCTCCTCAAGTTTTTGAACGTCTCCTTTAGATCATCGATAAATGTCTCCGCCTTCCTGGTCTTGATGACCACATCATCCACATAGGCATGGACGTTGCGTCCGATTTGGTCCTCGAAGCACTTTTGAATACACCGTTGGTAGGTTGCGCCGGCGTTCTTCAACCCAAACGTCATAGTTTTATAACAGAAGGCCCCAAAAGGGGTTATGAATGATGTTTTCTCCCAATCCTCCCTCTTGAGCTTAATCTGATGATACCCGGAATATGCGTCCAGGAAGCATAACAGATCGCTTCCAGCTACTGCATCTATAATCTGATCTATCCTTGGTAGCGCGAACGGATCCTTTGGGCAATGTTTGTTGAGACTCGTAAAATCGATGCACATCCTCCACTCATTGGTCTTTTTCATCACTAGAACCGGGTTAGCCAACCAATCCGGGTGAAATACTTCCATGATAAAGCCGGCGGCCAATAGCCGAGCGATCTCTTCGCCTATAGCCTTCCTTCTTTCCTCATTCATTTTCCTCAAACCTTGCTTCACGGGCCTGGACTTGGGATCCACATGAAACCGTGCTCAGCCAGTTCTGTAGGGATACCCGGCATGTCGCTAGGTGTCCAGGCAAACACATCTGCATTCGAACGAATAAACTCCACGAGCGCTTCCTCCTGCTCTTTTCCCAAGTTAGACCCTATGGTAAACTGCTTAGTGGAATGCCCTTCGACAAAATCTATCTTCTTGGTGTCTTGTGCTGCCTTGAATTTTGCTCTCTCATCCTCGGTATTAGGCTTTTTCAAGGCTGTTCTATCGTCCGGATTTACTTGAGACCGGTAATATTCGAGTTCTTCCTTTCTGCATGCTTGCTCAGCCATAACCGAATCTCCTTCGTCACACTCGGCCGCTATATCCCGGTTCCCATGTATAGTGATGGTCCGTTTAGGACCCGGGATTTTCAGCTGCAAATACACGTAGCACGGCCTAGCCATGAATTGGGCGTAAGCCGGTCTCCCAAACAGCGTGTGGTAGGGACTGCGCAATTTGACCACCTCGAACGTGAGCCACTCAACTCGATAATTATCCGTCGATTCTCCAAAAGCAACTTCCAAGGTGATCCTTCCCTCGGGGCTCGCCGAGTGACCTGGCACGATCCCATGAAAGATTGTCGAACTTTTTTGTAACTGAGACTCTTTGAGACTCATCCGTAAGAAGGTTTCCCAATAAAGGATGTTGATGCTACTTCCACCGTCCATCAGGACCCTCTTCAATTCGTAACCATTAACCTGTGGAGCAACCACCAATGCCAAGACTCCTGGACGCTCTACTTTCTCCGGATGGTCTTTTCTACTCCATGTTACCTCTTGTTCCGCCCATCTGAGATATCCCGGCGCGGCCAACGAAACCGAGTTTGCCGCTTGCTTTAATGTCTCCTTGTTCCTGCTGGAAGTTCCTGTAGTATGCACATGATATTGTCCTTTTAAATTAGTCGTTCGTACTGTGCCGATGAAGATGTTGATCCGGCCGATCGTCACCATAGATCCGGACTCGAGGTGATCCGATTCTGGCCCCCAGCCGGAATCGTCCACCATCTTTTCTCCTTCGTGGTCGATGTAGATTTCGTCGATGACAAGATTCTCCATGCCCTTCCGAGCTTCTCCCGTGATGTAAACACCTTTGGACGCAGGCCCCACGGTGGGCGCCAACTGTCGTGGGATAATCACGGCAGATGTTACCGGGGGTAACTGATCTTGGGGCAAGACGACACAGGTATTTGGGAGAGGGTTTAGCTCAGAGGAAAACATGGTGCAATTCGATCTGGTAGCCGGCAATCAAAGTCGCCAAGTCTCCGATCTTGATACAATAACTCAACTTTGGGATTACACTTGGTGCTTGATGTCACGCGATATTGCTAGGGTTCTTAGATCTCTGCCTAGACTAGACCTGGGGGTCGGTTTATAAAGCACCCGTACCCCCCGGCTTATTCTCCAAGACGCATCCTGAATCCTACCCGGACCCGGCGCACAAACCCTAACTTTCTCCTACCATAACCCACAATCCGGGTTACTGGGTCTACAAGTTTGGGCCTTCACAGGTTTCCTTATCCTTAGCCGGATCCTGTGCCTCGTCCTTTGGGCCGGGTTACTCCTTGGAGTTTGGCATACCGGGTTATCATCCCCCTGTCAATGGGGGAGATTGAAAGTGCATGGTTCCCCCATATGTGGTTTTGGTAATTAATGACAATCCTTATGGACTAATGTTTGCATTGAGTTATCTTTGTATATCTTGTTCATAGGAAATAATGGAGTTCATGTGTTGAACTCTATTAGCTTCCTTGATGGCCATTGTTACATTCAAGGATTTATATGAAGAATGGTCATGGTTTGAGTTGAGCTTATTGCTAGTGTGTCTTGAAGAAAAGGATTAGGTGATCTTTCATTATCTTCTTCAAGACATCATCTTTAGAAGTGAGAAGCAAAGATACAAGGTTGATCAAGCAAGCGATCAACACACAAAGCTACAAGTTGTACCAAGTGGGATTGTGTATCTCATGGTATGGTAAGCAATTGTCAAATATAGCTTTGTGAACTAACCCATGATATGTGTGTGTCGCATCTCTATGTGTGGTTAGGTATCTTTCCATGGGCATGAACCAAAAGGAAGATTTCATTTAGCCCATGGTCTATGTCGTCGTCAAGCGGTGTTTGTCATCTAGCTTGACATGGAAGCTCAAGTGAAGCATCTATAAGATATCCTATGCTTGATGCTTGCCACCCTTTTGGAGATTGTGGCCTTGTGAAGATTTGCCGAAGGGTCTCTCCCATAATGGTGTATGGGGGAGCAACTTGCAAGTCTTCATGAAGCGGAGTTTGTGCTAGCAAGCGCAATCAAGAAAGAAGATCCAACTTGAGAGAGTCAAGATCGTCATCATCTAGCTCAAGTGGAATGCTCAAGGCAAAGGTATAATCTTGATAGGTTTTCTATTTTACCGGTCTCGTGTCTTTGGGAGACCGGGTTATAGGATAGATAGTCGTACTATCAAGAGGGGCTCTCAAGTGAGTAACTCGATCGAATCGTTATGGAGAGCTCAAACCTTTGCATACCTTGCATATCATCTTTCTTGGTTCTTATTTGGCTTTTGTCTCCTTTGGGTTTTAGTGCTTGTCGTGATCTTCATGACAAGCCTTGGTTTCTCGAAAACGGATTTCGTAAGAAAACTTTGTTGCGTTTTCGGTGGTGAAAATATTCCGTTCGTCTTTGAGAATGTTCCCACACCTTCCATGTGTGGTAACTTCTCCATACTTTGAGGTATCAATATTTTCACCTTTTATTTGGATACTCCTTGTTGTTAGCTTTCCAATGCATTTGGACTCACCTAATTCGGAATTCATTCGCAAAAGTTATGTGAGTTTTCGTGTTGGAAGTTTTACCGGTTGTTCCTTTTAGAGAGGTTAAACCTTTCTATATTTGGTTTTAGTTTCCATTGTTGGGCAGTGATGTTTCTCTGCATGATCTTGTAGAGTTTTTCATTACGAACTCAACGAGCCAAAGATCATAAAAAACGGAGTCCGGACGCAAAAGTTATGAAGTTTCTAGTTGAGCCATTTTTCGGTACTGACATGAACCGGATTATTGGAAACCGGATTTTTCGGGGCATACCGGATATTCCGGTTTCGACGGATTTCAGACCAGTTTTCGCACTGGAGTGAACCGGATTATTTGATCCGGATTATTCACTTCGGACCGGATATTCTGGTCCCAAAATTCCTGCACAACGGCTAGTTCTTGTGGGGACCTATTTAAGGGGGCTTTCTTCCCCATTGGTCCCCAAGTCTTCTAAGCACGAAATATCCTCTCTCCCCCACCATTGTTGACCTTGGAAAGCTTGCCCCTCTCCCAATCCCTCCTATGATTCTTGCATATCTTTGAGGGAGAAGGTAGAGGAGATCTAGATCTACATTTCCACCAATCCATCTTCCTTCTTAGTGAGGGAAACTTAGTAGATCTTGATCTTGGAGTTCTTGGTGTTTCTCCTCCATTGTTCTTCTTCTCTTATTCCCCCATAAGCATTTGTTGCTTTGTTGGAATTTGAGAGTGAAGGATTTGAGCACTTGTGCTCTTGCCATTTGCATCGGTTGCATCGGTTTGCTCTCTCCACGAGGATTCGTGGAAGTTGAAAGTTTGTGAGCTTGTTACTCTTGGGTCTTGGACCCTAGACGACTTGTGGTGTTCTTGGGAGGCTCCAATTGAGTTGTGGATGTGTGCCCCAAGATTGTGGTGACACCGAGAGCCTCCAATTAAGTTGTGGATGCGTGCCTCGGGTTTGAAGGTTGCCAATAGTGGAAGGTGAACTAGGCCTTTGTGGCGGAAGTTCATCGGAGAATAGGGTGAGGCCTTTGTGGCGTTGAGTAGGCCTTCGTGGTGAGCTCACACCCCTCCAACGAGACGTACTCCCCTTTGTGGGAGGAACTCGGGAATACATCTTCGTCTCCGTGTGCCTCGGTTATTTCTATACCCGAGCTTTTTACTTATGCAATTTACATTGTGATAGCCTTCGAGCTTGAAGTTATATATCTTGCTATCACCTTGTTACTTGTCTTGCTTAGCATAAGTTGTTGGTTCATCTAGTTGACCCTAGAATATTTAGGTTGTATGCTTGTTAATTTAAACACCTAGTTTATTTCCGCATTTAGCAAGCATTAACCGGAAAAGTTTTAATCGCCTATTCACCCCCCCCCCCCTCTAGGCGACGTCGTTGTCCGTTCAATGGGGGACTTTGGCTCCAGCTTATCAATTCAAAATATTTACGAGAGAGCCCCTTTTTAGCTTGCGAGCGGAAGGAGGGCTCCCAGTTCAGGCGAGCCCTGTAGTCCATTAAGCATCAGATCCGGAATGGGGCCTCCTTCTTCGTAGGCGACGGTAGAGGAACCCAATTCTGGTTGGATCCATGGATAGGTGACCATCCCCCGCGCCACACATTCCTGGACCTTTTTGCCATATGCTCAGACCCCGGAATCCTAGTGGCAGGGGCGGCCCAAAACGGACGCTGGAACATCGGGTTCCGGCGAACATTTGGGCCGGCTGAGACCAGGAGTTGGAAGGCTCTGCGTCAGGGCCTCCCTCAGTCATTAGGTGACTCACCGGATGTGGTCACCTGGACCCTCTCGCCCTCGGGGCGGTTCTCTGTGGGCTCCGCTTACCGGGCCATGTTTCGAGGGCCTAGAGTAACCTGGGCCTCCCACATGTGGAAGGCCCCTATGCCATTGAAGATTAAAATCTTCACGTGGCAGCTCCTGCGCGACCGCCTCCCCTCGGGGGTGGAGGTGGCCAAGCGGATGGGTCTAGGCACTGGGACATGTCCCTTGTGTGCGGTACCGGAGATGGGTACTCACATACTCTTTTCCTGCCCCGCAGCTCGTTTCCTGTGGAGCTTCGTGGCCGAGGCCTTAGGGCCTGAGTGGCAGGCTCTAGACCTGAGCGATTTCCTGGAAGTGCAGGCGAATAGAATTGGGAGGAGGAGGCGTCTTTCTGGTTAATATTCGCCGCGATGACTGGACTTTATGGACTATTCGTAATCAGATGGTTATCGAGTGTGTCTATCTGAGAAGGGCCTCTGACTCTGTGTTTAAATTTCTGGCCTTCCTGCAGCAGTGGCACCCTCTCTGTAGACAGCGGGACTTGGAACGGCTGGACGGTGCGATTCAGGACCTCGTGACGGCGGCTCAACACCTATCTGCCACCCCCAGCCACTGAGCTTTACTCCGTTCGGAGTTGTATCGCCTGTTGTTGTATTTTTTATTTTCTTGTTGGGTTGTGTTGTGCTGTGGCCTCAGCGGACTTGTACTTTCGTGTTGGGTGCGTGTTGTGTACTGTTGTTGGACCTTGTGTTGCTTTATTTATAAAGCGGGATGTAAAGACTGTTTCGAGGGAGGATAGTTTCCCATCTCGATTCCTTATCCGTGATATCTGATTTTGAGGGAGAATGACCAAATGAAGTAAAATTGTCATACCTTTGCAAGTCCGGGTAGGCCACAAGTAAAATGAATAGACACCGCCAAAAAATCACAGATATGGGATAAAAAGTAGAACTCATCACTCTACAAAACAGCCATCTTAAAATATCCAAACTAACATGCCCTTCGACATATTTTCCCGTAGCTTCAACAAAGGAAGGCTTTATCCAAAAATGGTGCACATACAATGAAAATTTACGACGAATTGGTCGTCAACCACCATGCACCTAATATGGTAGGATGCGCGAAGAAGAGTAGTTCGTCGTCTAATGTGATGAGATACCCGGTGAGGGTGCATCTGGTACGTTATTAACACCTACAGCTACATGCAGCTAAAATGATTGTTAAAGTGACCTGTTGCACACGGCGTGGTTGACTGATGGCTACAAATAACACCAGTCTCGTTAGTAATCCGCTTGTCTCTATCATTAATCCCATGTAATCTGTTGGAGCATCCGCTCGTCTCTATCGTTAGAGATGGAAACAAAGTTTTAAATAGCCGGCTATAGCCAGGCTAAGCCTTCCCAGAGAGGCTACGGCTAGAGCCTTTAGAGTTCAGAGGCTATATGGAGAATAGCCGCTAATAGTCCGGCTGTATGAATATAGCCCAGATATAGCCTCTTAGCCTGGCTATATCCCGTCTATGAGACCAAAAAATTTGGACCAAATTTGTCACCTCCGTCAATTCTGGAGCCCAAATCAATCACCGGTAGTTGTTTAATTGCTATTGTGAGGTGCGAGTGCGACCCATAGCGACCTGGTTTCAGAACTGTTGAACTGTGTCATGAATAGTTATTATTTAAACTCCTGATTGTTCGTTCATCTTATATGATTATGTCGTTACGTTATGCGTTTGCGAATAATACTATACAAATGATTAGATGTTGTCTAAATTTTACTATTTTTTCAATATTATACCAAAACGGCTATGTGGTTATAGCCCGGCTATAGCCTTCATAGCTTTTGAAATCGCCGGGGCTATATGCAATAGCCCGCTATTTTAAACTATGGATGGGAATGAACGTTTTATAAGACCGGCTGTTGTCTCCTACAAAAGGAAAAATCTGGAGTTACAATGAGTATTGAAAACTTATTCTCAAAGAAAAATGGCTAGTACGTAGCTCGAAGACTTAGAGTTAGTTCTGTAGTCGTGCTCGCCAATAGCATGCACATGCATTAGCCGCCCAAAGAAGACCGGAGCAGCGCGTCTAGTCGGTCATGTGGCCGTTAGTGTGCACATGCTCTACCCTGTTTTAGACGAGGAAATAGTTTCAACGAAGGAACCTTCCGCTTCCATCACATTGCTGCGCGTCAGCGGTGACGCGCGTGATCTTCCTAGTCCAAAAATGATGCAGAATGCATGGTGATCAGAACACTGACTGGAGAATCTGTTTGATTGGAAGAAGCTGCGGAAGGGGAATGTGTCGTGGGATAATCACGGCAGATGTTACCGGGGGTAACTGATCTTGGGGCAAGTCGACACAGGTATTCGGGAGAGGGTTTAACTCGAAGGAAGTCATGGTTAAAAGTGATCTAAGAGCCGGAAAACAACTCGCCGGATCTCGAATATGTATTATACTGGATACTCGATAACCGGTGATACAATTATGACTTGGATCTCTGCCAAACTAAGCCTAGGGGACGGTTTATAAAGCACCCGTACCCCCCCTGGCTTGCCCTCCAAGGCGCAGCTTGAGTCCTACCCGAACTCTGCTCACAAACCCTAGCTTTCCTTACCGCAACCCACAATCCGGGTTACGAGGCCTACAAACTTTGGGCCTTCCAGAAGTTTCTTTATCCTTAACCGAATCCTGTGCAGCACACCTTGGGCCGGGTTACACCTCGAGGTTGGCCTACCGGGTTACTATCCCCCCATCAGTAGTCCCCAGAATAGCGTGGGTTTCACGGATTCCTCCTTGAAGCGCTTGCTATTCCCTGAAAGAAAACATAAAACACACGAGTTCATGGAGGCCGGGTCAGGTTGCCCTGATAAGCAGCTAAGCACAGCTCCATGGCGGCCATACAGTAACCCGGCCTTTCTCCGAGTATCTAACTTGTTTTTCCAAATCTGAATCCCGAAACGTTAGGATCCTACACTCGATACTGATCCCTGACACCTCGGGGTAAATTGTACTTCCTCTATCAACAGAGTACTTTACTCCGCATTTGACGCACACGTCACAAAATTTACGTGGATAATTGCTATTCCACAATTTCTGGCTTCCGGCCGTTATGATAGGTTCACCCTCTTCTTATAAATAGTGGCCGGTGGGTAACCCTAGGCCCTTTACTTTACCTCAGCATTCCCTTTCTCCCCTTGCTCCTTACTTCCTTGCAGCACCGCCGCCAGAGACTCGTGCACACCATCAAAAGCGAGAGCGTCGCCGGCCGCGCTCGACCTCGAGCCATCCTGCGCCGCCATCGAGCGTCACCGTCGCATCTTCATTTCTTTCGTCAAGGATCGTGAAGGGGCATTCAAGCCACACCACACGACACCTTCGTCCCAGACTTCAATCCCTTCAGTAAGCCTCTCACAGCTGTCCAATTTAGCCTCGCAATTTCTTCAATTTAACCAGGATCAGATCTGGGTCCTCCCGTAAATTATTTTTCCGATATCATCAAATTGGATCGATTCGACACTTCCCAACTCTTTTAAGCACCTGATATACAGTCACAACTCATCCCCTTATCATTATTAACCATCAAATCTTCTGTAGGATCACTCGCAAATTTTCCCATCTAGATCCGTTCCTCCTCGATTTTCCGCTTATCACATTAACACCCGGAACATCTTCCCTTTCCAGCTATTTTACTTGCAATAGAAGCATGGGCAACCATCCGTGCTCACCCAACTCACCTCAATACGTAAGTAACTAGTGATTTCCTCAACCGCATTTAACACCCGGACAATTCACAACCTTTTGCTCCGTAAGGCGTTACCCGGATATTTTTCAGTCTTCGTACCGCCTTAATATTCCAAACTCGGATAATCCGATATTCCGAGTCTTACTCCTTGTACCTCTTACTTGTACCCTGCAGGTCAACTCTATGGCTCCAAAAAGACAAGGGAAACAGCCGGCCCCGGCAAAGGCTACCCAAACCATTTCTGCAAATTGGGGCCGGTCTACGGCAACAAAGGCCAAGCTGGACGGGATGGCCGAGCTAGGAATCCTCCCTTCTCAAAAGGACATACACTGGAGGGCACCAGGCGACGAGACCCGGCCCACTCCCGCCGGAAATGAGGTAATTTGCTTCACCGAGCACGTGACCCGGGGATTCCGTCCTCCGGGTCACTCTTTCTTCCGGGAAGTCTTAAGCCATTACGGCCTCCGGGTATTCGACATAGGGCCTAACTCTATGTTGAATATTACCCACTTCATCGTTTTATCCGAGTCATACTTGTGCGTTCCGCCAAGTCTGGCTCTTTTTCTTGAACTGTTCCATTGCAAACCGTGCCGCGAGAGCGGCGACGGAGCGCTTCTTGCTTGCGGTGGAGTATCTATCCAACGCCGCAAGCACTCACCAATGCCAACTCTGAACCTGAACTCCCACGTCAAAAACTGGCAATTATCTTTCTTTTATTGCTATGACACTTCCCCGGATGGCGAGAGGAAGTTGCCAGGTTACTCGGAGAGTCTCCTTGAGCCTTCCGAATCTTTCAGCGATTTTGCCCCTGACTCTGACAGGGAGGCAATCCAGCCTTTGCTAGCTAAGTTAGCTGCTCTCTCGGCCCAAGGCCTTCTTGGACTTAATTTGGTGAAGACCTGGGTAGATTTCCGGGTTCAGCCCAACTCCATTCGCACCAAGTTAATGTGTGAATACTCGGGGCACATCACGGACTCGCTCCGATACTCCACCAAGAACTTTGCCGCCGGTGACACCAACAAGACCATCAAAAGCTTCCTGGCGGAGAAGCTAGAGGTGATAAAAAATGTCGCCGGGTTACCCCCATTTACTCGGGAGCACCCAGCTCCAGTGGTGAGACCTGATTCCTTTAGCTTATTTTGGCACTTTTACCTGCTACAGTTTCTAACTCTTGCTTTCATCTCTTTGATCACAGGCTGATGATCCCTTCTGGAGGATCGAAACCTCTCCTCCTTCCCAAGACCCGGAAGAGGAGGATGAGCCGGTTGAACACGACGAGGGTATCTTCCCTAATCTTATATTCGCCTTTTACCTGTGCTATCTTTCCTATCATCCATCTTTTCCTCGTCTGACACATACTCAACTTTCAGGGTTAGAGGACGAGGAGGAAGAAGAAGAAGATGACCCGGAAGCCACCGAATCCGACCAGGAAACTACGGTCGGAACCAAGAGGAAGGCCAGAGGGGTAGTTGCAAAGGTTCCCTTCTCCTCCATGTCTTCTGAGCCCTACTCCTTTGATACTATGCATAAACTTAATGAACGATTATCGCACTCACCATTCTTGAAGGATCCCCCCCGGCCAAACGTAGGGTGACCCGGAGTTCCCCGGGGGATGATCCCCTTAGCCCGGGTATCTCCACTTCACCTGCTCACCGAGTTAGCACTCTTCCACCTCAGCCTCCCAAATCTCCTCAACGTCGTCCATCTCCTAATCATCCACTCGCCGGGCAATTCCGGGTACCGCAGCCGGTACCTTTGACGACATCATCTGCCTCCAGCAGCGAGCTCCCACCGGACTATACCGTGAACACCGGGTAAGTGGCCTTTATTCGATATTCTTTTGCACTTATTAACCTTTTTAATACGTGCCATTAACCACTATATCCCTCTTTCCCTTTAGTTTCCAAGTTACCAACAGTGACCCGGATATTCCCGAAGAGGAAAAGCAAGGAGATGAGGAGCCAAATATTAACATGGATGTTGCTGCTGATGACGAGTCTGAGGACGGACGGGAACAAGATCCCTTTAAGGACCCAGCTCCACCGGAAACCGCATCACCCAAATCCTCTGAAGAAGTAGACGAAGATATCATCTTGGAGACCAAGCCGGGTTCCCCTAACCCGGACACTCAAACGGTCCGGGTTTCGACCCCAAAATCCGGAAAAGTCCTTCAACAGGAAGGCCAATCTTCCGGCCCTTCAAGACTTCGCCCTGAAGACATGACGTTTGCCCAGATGCTTGATGCCATCTACACTTTGAGGGCCAATGAAGAAAATATCCTAGATGCCTTGATAACCAAACACAAAGTAAACCCGAGTAAAACCATCTATTTCCTTATATAGTCCCCAAGTTCGAAGTGAATTACTAAGTAATTTGCTTGGGACTTTGCATGATATTTCCAACTGACCCTTCTTCGTGTTTTCTCGTAGGACTTCGTTGCGCAATCTGAGAAGAAGCTAGCCAAGGCCGCCAAGCGTATCGAAAAGGAGACGGCCCTTCGCGAAGCAGCTGAAACTGAAACTCGTAGGAGCCAAAAAATCATGAGGAAGTACCGGAAAAGAGCTCACGCGGCTGAAGATAGGCTGACGACTCTTTCAGTGCAGATTGCTGATATCCATCGTGTTGCAACTGGTATGCTCTTTGAATTTTAGCACTCATGACCCTGATTCTCTCTAGATGGACAACCGTATCCCTTTACTTATTACTTTTTCTTTGTCTTTTTAACAAGCCCGTGTGACGTAGCCCCTGAAGAAGATGACACCATCAAGTTGAAACTTATCAAGGACACTATCTGGCAGCTTAGTGCCGGAATTGGTTGGATTCTTGACGAATTGCGACTGCCGGGTATCAGGCCAAGCAACATGAAGAAATTGCTAGAATTCTGCTCCACTATCCCTGAGTGGATTTGGCACTGGAAGCGCTCATCTTGCCGATTTGGTGTGACCCGAGGACTCGCGCTGGCTAAAGCTTATTTCCCTAAGCTAGAGACGGCCAAGCTGATGGGCGGGTTTCCGGAGTTCAACCCGGATGGATCCAAGTTCTCGCCTAAGGACTTCAAGTCTATTCAAAAAGAAGTCCGTCACCCGGCTAGCGTTATTGCCGATGGTTTGGAGATTGATACCATTCTTCCTGCATATGATGTTAACGACAAGATCATCAAGGCGGACCGCCCCAAGCCATACGACATGCTTGCCCGGTGGAAGGAGGAAGCGGCCAAGATAAGGGAAGAAGCTGCCAAGAAGAAGGCCGAAGCCGACTCTGTGCCTGTTACTTCTACTCCTGTCGTCCCTCCGCCTGCGCGAGTCGGCATTGCCACTGACCCGAGTGGCGCTGCTACCACAAGCGACAGCAAGGGCAAAGCCAAGATGGACCATGCGGCTTAGAGTATTGAGTGTCACCTATTATTTCATATGCATCAGTCGGCGAAGCGTCATTGAAACAACTTATTTTTTGAATGGAGCGCCTGTGCTCCTTTGATACTTTAGTGAGGCTTTGTAATACATTCTGAACTCCCGATGCACTTTGCGCCTCTTTGGGCTTTCGATTTATATGCTTTTGCACCCACTTGTTCTTGATATCCTACTTGTCTTATTCCTGATACCCGCAATTCTTTATTCTTCCTTTTGTGAGACCCGGCTTCCGGGTTTCGTGGGTGTTTGGCGAACGGACTTATTACAAAGTCCCCAAGCCCCCAAGACCCGGATGATGTTTGGCTCCTTGGGATTTTAACGACTGAACAACACTTTTTCTCTTTCAAAACTCATAAGTCCCCCAGGTCCGGATTTCCGCGCCCAGAACACATGATTTTTAAAAGAGAATTAATTGCCTGCCGCTAGATTCTCAAGTATCCCAGGACACTTATGGATTTGAAGTTATGCTTAATAATCGTTGAGTTTCCGGCTGTCAGCCTTATACTCTGCATAACTTGTGGTTTAGATGACCCTTTCGACTATCTTGTACCGTAAGCCGGCTTTCGCGTGGATATCATGTTGTTACATCGATACGAAAACGAGGTCAGGCAAGTCCCATTGGGCTTCATGTCTGACAGTAATCGTAAGCGAACAAATCATGCCACTTTGTTGCGAGACACATCGAGCTTAAGTAAGAATAGCCGAGAAATTTGGACTTCTTTGTCCGGTTATAAGATTGTAGCCGTACTCGTTTTCGAGTAACCAGCCCCTATAACTCATTGGCATCGAGGCCGGGTCTTTTTGAGTCTGCAGCCGTGCTTATATGAGCGACCAGCCCTCAAGACCTAGAGATACACACTGTACAAATGATAATTGCCTCTTTTCTTGATAATCACCTCTTTATTTGATATGAGAAAATTAGGTCAGCAGGCCGCCTCATTAAAAACCCGTCCAGTCCCCAAGGGTACCCTGGATAGGAAAGAGTACGTCTGAAACCTGCTGCCTGTTACATCGTTTAATTCCCTGTGCCCACATAGTCTTTGCTAAGTATAATACGGGCGTAGCTGAGCCACGTTCCATGGTCTGTCTCTTTCTTGCATAGGTGCAGTGGTATGAGCAGTGTCGTTAACTGTGGCCGATTCTTCCCTTGCGTCTATCAAGTAATATGACCCATTATGCAGATTCCGGCTCACGATGAAAGGTCCTTCCCATGGTGGTGATAGCTTGTGTTTTCCCTCGTTTGTTTGAACCAAACGCAGGACCAGGTCTCCTTCCTGGAAGACCCGGGTTTTCACACGCCAGCTATGATACCTCCGTAAATCCTGCTGGTATATGGCGGACCTTTCTAAGGCTTGCTCCCTTTGTTCTTCTAACATATCCACGGCGTCCTGCCGGGTCTTCTCGTTCTCCACTTCGACATAGGCTGCCACTCTTGGAGAATCATGGATGATATCACTTGGTAATACCGCTTCTGCGCCATAGACCATGAAGAAGGGTGTCATCTGGGTGGATCGGTTAGGTGTAGTGTTGATACCCCAGACCACGGAAGGAAGTTCTTCGACCCATGCTCCAGCGGCCCTGATACATGGAACTCTCAGTCGCGGTTTTAATCCACGAAGTAACTCTTGGTTTGCCCTCTCCACTTGCCCATTGGCTTGTGGGTGCGCAACTGATGCTACGTCAAGCCGGATTCCATTGCTGCCACAAAAGTTTTCCATCTCTCCAAGGGACATGTTGGTTCCATTGTCGGTAATTATGCTGTGGGGGTACCCGAATCGGTAAATAATTCTTTTCAGGAACTTGACTGCCGTAGCTGCTTCGCAATTAGTAACTGGCATAACCTCGACCCATTTGGTAAACTTATCAATAGCCACTAAAAGATGTGTCTTCTTGCAAGGTGACATATGGAAGGGGCCAACCATGTCCATACCCCAGACAGCGAATGGCCAAGTTAATGGGATGGTCCGTAATTCCATAGCCGGCACATGAGTTTGACGAGCGTACCTTTGACATCCGTCGCACCTTGCCACTAATCGTTCCGCATCCGCTAGAGCCGTGAGCCAGAAAAATCCGTGTCGATAAGCTTTAGCCACAAGAGACCTTGTGGATGCATGATGTCCACAGTCGCCTTCATGGACTTCCTTGAGAATCTGTCGGCCTTCTTCTGGTGCTACGCAGCGCAAAAAGACTCCTGCTGCGCTTCTCTTGTATAATTCTCCATTGATGATAGAATATCCCTTTGCTCGCCGTAAAATCTGCCTTGCTAACACCTCCTGCTGTGGTAACTCGCCCCGTGATAGGTAGGCCAAAAACGGTTCTGTCCATTCGGGAATAATGCACACATCGGCCACGAATGCTACATCCGGGTCTTGATTTGCCAGTTCCTCCTCTGACTCGGTCTTAACTGACGGTCGCCATAACTCGTCCAAGAAAACGTTAGGTGGGACCGGCTCTCTGCGCGAGCCGAGTCTTGCGAGGGCGTCTGCTGCTTCATTCTTTCTTCTGTCTATATGCTCTACTTCATACCCGGAAAAACATCCCGCAACCCTGTCAACCTCCCTGCGGTATGCTGCCATGGTTGCGTCCTTTCTATCCCAAGTTCCTGACACCTGTTGTACCACAAGATCCGAATCTCCGAAGCATCGTATCCTTCTAATGTTCATCTCCTTGGCTACCTTTAAACCATGCAATAGGGCCTCATACTCGGCCACATTATTTGAACAGTCAAAGTGAATCTGCAGCACGTAACTCAATTTGTCTCCTTTGGGAGATGTCAGCACCACTCCAGCTCCTGATCCCTCGTATTGCTTTGATCCATCGAAGTGCATGGTCCATGATTCGGAATTTGGAACTATGGTAGCCATTCCGGTGTGCGTCCAATCGTTAACGAAATCGACCAAGGCCTGGGACTTGATTGCTGATCTGGGCTCGTAGCTGATGTGATAATCCCCCATCTCTATTGCCCACTTGGCTATTCTTCCCGTCGCATCCGAGTTTCTGATGATATCCGACATTGGTATTGAACTGACCACTGTTATGGGATGTTCTTGGAAATATGGCTTCAACTTCCGGCTGGCCATAAAGACCCCGAACACCAACTTTTGCCAATGTGGATAGCGCTGCTTTGCTTCCGATAATACCTCGCTGACGTAATAAACCGGCCTCTGAACCGGGTAACCTTTCCCATCCTCTTTGCGTTCCACGACAACTACTGCGCTGACGGCTCGGGGGCCAGCTGCCACGTATAGCAACATAGGCTCTTTAGGACCCGGCGCCGCTAATACTGGTGCTTCAGATAACTGCTTCTTTAGTGCTTCAAACGCCTCATCTGCCTCTTGATCCCACACGAATTTATCTGATTTCCGCAAGAGCCGGTACAGGGGTATTGCCTTTTCTCCGAGTCTGGATATGAATCGGCTCAAGGCTGCTAAGCAGCCCGTGAGCTTTTGAACATGCTTCAAATTTTCCGGTTTTTTCAGACTCTGGATGGCCTTGATTTTATCCGGGTTTGCCTCGATTCCTCTCTCGGAAACTATAAAGCCGAGTAATTTCCCAGCCGGAACTCCGAACACGCACTTCGTCGGGTTAAGCTTCATCTGGTACCTCCTCAAGTTTTTGAACGTCTCCTTTAGATCATCGATAAATGTCTCCGCCTTCCGGGTCTTAATAACCACATCATCCACATAAGCATGCACATTGCGCCCAATTTGGTCTTCGAAGCACTTCTGAATACACCGTTGGTAAGTTGCGCCCGCGTTTTTCAACCCAAACGTCATAGTTTTATAACAGAAGGCCCCAAAAGGGGTTATGAATGATGTTTTCTCCCAATCCTCCCTCTTGAGCTTAATCTGATGATACCCGGAATATGCGTCCAGGAAGCATAACAGATCGCTTCCAGCTACTGCATCTATAATCTGATCTATCCTTGGTAGCGCGAACGGATCCTTTGGGCAATGTTTGTTGAGACTCGTAAAATCAATGCACATCCTCCACTCATTGGTCTTTTTCATCACTAGAACCGGGTTAGCCAACCAATCCGGGTGAAATAATTCCATGATAAAGCCGGCTGCCAATAGCCGAGCGATCTCTTCGCCTATAGCCTTCCTTCTTTCCTCATTCATTTTCCTCAAACCTTGCTTCACGGGCCTGGACTTGGGATCCACATGCAAACTGTGCTCAGCCAGTTCTGTAGGGATACCCGGCATGTCGCTAGGTGTCCAGGCAAACACATCTGCATTCGAACGAATAAACTCCACGAGCGCTTCCTCCTGCTCTTTTCCCAAGTTAGACCCTATGGTAAACTGTTTAGTGGAATCCCCTTCGACAAAATCTATCTTCTTGGTGTCTTGTGCTGCCTTGAATTTTGCTCTCTCATCCTCGGTATTCGGCTTTTTCAAGGCTGTTCTATCGTCCGGATTTACTTGAGACCGGTAATATTCGAGTTCTTCCTTTCTGCATGCTTGCTCAGCCATAACCGAATCTCCTTCGTCACACTCGGCCGCTATATCCCGGTTCCCATGTATAGTGATGGTCCGTTTAGGACCCGGGATTTTCAGCTGCAAATACACGTAGCACGGCCTAGCCATGAATTGGGCGTAAGCCGGCCTCCCAAACAGCGCGTGATAAGGACTGCGCAATTTGACCACCTCGAACGTGAGCCACTCAACTCGATAATTATCCGTCGATTCTCCAAAAGCAACTTCCAAGGTGATCCTTCCCTCGGGGCTCGCCGAGTGACCTGGCACGATCCCATGAAAGATTGTCGAACTTTTTTGTAACTGAGACTCTTTGAGACTCATCCGTAAGAAGGTTTCCCAATAAAGGATGTTGATGCTACTTCCACCGTCCATCAGGACCCTCTTCAATTCGTAACCATTAACCTGTGGAGCAACCACCAATGCCAAGACTCCTGGACGCTCTACTTTCTCCGGATGGTCTTTTCTACTCCATGTTACCTCTTGTTCCGCCCATCTGAGATATCCCGGCGCGACCAACGAAACCGAGTTTGCCGCTTGCTTTAATGTCTCCTTGTTCCTGCTGGAAGTTCCTGTAGTATGCACATGATATTGTCCTTTTAAATTAGTCGTTCGTACCGTGCCGATGAAGATGTTGATCCGGCCGATCGTTACCATAGATCCGGACTCGAGGTGATCCGATTCTGGCCCCCAGCCGGAATCGTCCACCATCTTTTCTCCTTCGTGGTCGATGTAGATTTCGCCAATGACAAGATTCTCCATGCCCTTCCGAGCTTCCCCCGTGATGTAAACACCTTTGGACGCAGGCCCCACGGTGGGCGCCAACTGTCGTGGGATAATCACGGCAGATGTTACCGGGGGTAACTGATCTTGGGGCAAGTCGACACAGGTATTCGGGAGAGGGTTCAGCTCGAAGGAAGTCATGGTTAAAAGTGATCTAAGAGCCGGAAAACAACTCGCCGGATCTCGAATATGTATTATACTGGATACTCGATAACCGGTGATACAATTATGACTTGGATCTCTGCCAAACTAAGCCTAGGGGACGGTTTATAAAGCACCCGTACCCCCCTGGCTTGCCCTCCAAGGCGCAGCTTGAGTCCTACCCGAACTCTGCTCACAAACCCTAGCTTTCCTTACCGCAACCCACAATCCGGGTTACGAGGCCTACAAACTTTGGGCCTTCCAGAAGTTTCTTTATCCTTAACCGAATCCTGTGCAGCACACCTTGGGCCGGGTTACACCTTGAGGTTGGCCTACCGGGTTACTATCCCCCCATCAGAATGTGTGTTTGAGGAGCGGTGGATGCTGAATCACATGTCTGTTTCTGCGTAATGGGAATTTAGATGGGACAGGGAAGGGGAGTTTGGGTCACTAATTCCCACCCATCTCTTTCCTAGGGTAACCTGTTAGTTGGTGAGACTGGCTAGCACACTATGGATAGGAAAAAAAACTTCACGCTGAATTCCCAAGAAAAAATCACAACGCGTTGTCAAACGGGGGATTGGGACTAAATAACGAAGTCCCATGCTATCCCTTCACCAACTCGCTCCTCTCAACTCCCATGCCTCTTCCCGTTCATTGCCAAACATGCTGTGTAAGAGAGAGAAAAAACCTACCAAACCACCAAAACATTTAGAAAATTATAAACTAACTGAATATATTACTTTCAAACATACTTGGTGCAGTACAAAATTTTGAATTATTTGCATTTGAATTAATTTATTTAAAAAATGGAGAAAATATCAAATAATTCAATAAATTCTGAAAATTGCAAGTTATATATCAAAATGATCAGAAAGATAAATTCAACTCACTTATGATGTTTTAAAACTCATTTGGGCGCCTGATAAGCTGGACTTTTCTCCAGCGGGTCTAGGGTTTCGCCGCGAAGGGGCTTCGGAGCGTCGGGATGTCACCAAAAACTAGGTGTTAGCATACCAAGTGTTTACATGTGTTCTTAGGGTTTTACATGAAAAATATTCACTCACCCTTTGTGTTGGTTCTTCACCGGCATCGATTCCTCTCTCCGAATCAAACAATCGGAGGTAGAACAAAACAATCGGTATCGGCATCATACACCCCGACCATGGCTCTTGAGTGCATATATGCATATCAAAAGAACGGTCGGACGTATGATGGCGAATCCGGATGGTTTGTATTCGGTCGATGAACTAAAGGATGTATAAAACCTTTTGTCAAACCTTCAAGAGGGTATGTAGAACAAAACAATCGGTATCGCCATCATACAACCCGACCGTGGCTCCTGAGTGCATATATGCATATCAAAAGAACGGTCGGACGTATGATGGAGAATCCGGATGATTTGTATTCGGTCGATGAACTGAATGATGTATGAATGGAATCCGAGAGGTGGGCTATATATAGGGTCATGTGGATCACAAAGTGTTGTGATAGGTTTTCGATCAAACGGTTAAGAAACACCCCTGATCCAACGGCTCACAACCGCTCGAAAGAAACACACCGTACCCCTGATCGAACGGGTCACAACAGCTCGAAAGAAACACACCCCTGATCCAACGACTCACAAGCGCTTGAAAGAAACACACGATCCTTGTGATTTTTTCCGATTGGTCCCAACGAAACTCTAACCATTTAGTCCCGGTTGGTAAAAAAGGCCGGGACTAAAGGGACGATATGTTTTCCAATGAAACCCGAACCATTTTGTCCCGGTTCGTAAAAAAGGCCGGGACTAAAGGGTATGTTTCTTCTCACTATATATGTATGCATTGCCACCATTGGCATAAACACATATAAACTCACCACTCTCCCATGGCTTCTACCGTACTCACTCTAACCTTCCTCCAGGCAGAGGCACTTTCCGCCTCGAACTACCCCTGCCCTCCCGGCTACAGCGTCCCTGCCGGTTGGATGCTGAGCGCCGGAGGAGTGCTGTTCCCTCCTCTTCCTCAAGGTGTGGTGCGTTGGGCGGCCATCACGAACCACTATTACCACGAGCTCACACTGGAGCAGCGGAGGAATCACGGTTCGAATCCTGACTACCGTCCTACTTGGGACGCCTTCTTCATTAATCGGCGTGAGAGTGCGCTCGCCAGGTACGAGGAGAACGGCCCGCCTCCTTTGTGGTGGGGCCGCGTACGAACTCTCCAGAGCGTCATGAACTACATCAGGGCCAGCGATAACCCCCGCATGTGCTACCCTCACGCCCAGTCCTAGCGTCGTGATCCTCCGAGGGAGTCCAGAGCACCGTCCGGCGATAGTGACGACGACGGAGGCGACTACGACGACTACGAGTAGGAGTTCTATAGGCCTAGGCAGGAGTATGACTAGCAGATCAGATCCAGTTTTGCCATTATGTACTGTCTTGCTTATCTAGATCTATGTTGTCCGTTTAGTTTTAGATCCACTCTTGCCATTATGTACTTCCTTGTTTATCTATCCAAGATGCATGTTTGTGTGCAATATGGGCGCAAGCGCGGTGCGACAGCAAATACAGAAACTCTATAATAACGAAATAGGGTGCTACAAATTCTTTTATTAAAAACATAAAACAGACGCGCTAGCGGGCCGCAGTTCGCCAGAATACAATTTTTTTTATTAAAAACAGAAAACAAACGAACACTACTCCTCGTCGTCGTCGTCGGGGAACTTGTCGGTGACCTCCTCCGGGTCATCGTCGTCACCGAACTCGTCGGTGACCTCCTCGTCATCGTCGGAGGTGCATGATGGTATGTCCGAGATAGGCCCCCACCTCGGATCGTCGGAGGCCCATACTTCGACGGCGTGGTCGGCCCGGCGGAGCTCTTACAGCGCCTTCGTCCTCGCCTCCCGAGCGGCATCTAACGTGAGGTGGCGTTCGAGGCGGCGCTCCGCTCGCTCAGCCGCGCAGGTCTGCCAGAGCTCCTCGTCGGCGCTCTCCTCCCCGAATTGTTCCGGTAATACTTGCGGACGACGCGGTCGTCCCTGGCGTCGGCTAGGCCCTTAAACGCGCGGTGGCGGAGGTGGCGTTGGTCGGCGGCAGTGACGATCTGCAGCGTCGGCGCCTTGGCCTCCGCTTCCCAGAGGGTGTGGCAGTCGTTGAAATTCATCAGCGACCGCGGGCGGTTGAGGCGTCAGGCCGCCGCGTCCCAGGCGCGGGAGGCCTCCGCCGCCGTCGCAAAGGAGCCGAGGAGGATGCGGTCATCCCCGTAGAGGATATCCGTGCTGAACATTCCGTTCTGCCATGCTCGAACGCCACGGAAGCCGGTGGTGCTATTCCTCCTCGGAGGCATGGTGGCAGCGCGACGGTGCGCGGAGAGGAGAAGACGCTCGAGGCGCGACAGTTTATACCGCGCGCTCGTGGCCAGGCGGCACAACTCCCGCGCCACACTTCCATGCGTCACAACTCCCGTGCCATGCGTCCATGCGTCACAACTCATTATAATAAACTATGCAATGTAATCGGCCATAACACCCGTCATTTCAACCAAAACCCTAGAATGTTAGAAGGAGATAGCAAGTTTTTGTGAACACTTTTTCAACAGAACTGTCGTATTCCAAGTTTATTATTTTTTATGGACACTAGGACATATGTAATGACACCACGCGAAGGTCTCGCGTTATTTAGAGTTTTTTGAATTTTATGGAATTTTCTCATCCTGTTTTACGAGAAAGTCGAGACGGAGTGCATGACCGTTCGTAGCTAGAGGTTGTATATTACGCAACTCACTGTGGATCTCTGTTGAAATAGGTAGTTGAGTACCTAAAAATGATTTTTGCCAAAATTCATGAGCAAATTACGAGACACCTGTAGTTCAAATTTGTCCCGTTTCCAACTGAATCGACAGAAACTTGTGATTATCAAAAGAGGTGCATGGAGATCTTTTCATAGACACCAAATTGTTTATTTGTGCATATCACATGTCCTAGCATGTTTAAAAAATTAATCCCCCAAGTTTTGCAACATGTCTGTGGTCGGTCCTTCACAAAATAATCCATTTCCGACACTCCGAAAATGGAAAATGGTTTTTTTATTCAGTTAAAAAAAACTTCCTTCGTCAATATTGTCTGTGCTTCCAAGATGCATGTTTGTGTGCAATATGGGATCATTATAACAAACTATGACATGTATTTGGCCATAACACCCGTCATTTCAATCGAAACACTAGAATGTTAGAAGGAGATAGCAAGTTTTTGTGAACACTTTTTCAACAGAACTGCCTATTCCAATTTTATTATTTTTGGTGGATACTAGGACATATGTAATGACACCACGCGAAGGTCTCGCGTTATTTAGGGTTTATTTTCGAATTTTCTGAAATTTTATCAGCCCGTTTTACGAGAAAGTCAAGACGGAGGGCAATGACCGTTCGTAGCTAGGGGTTGTATATTCAGCAACTCACTATGGATCTCTATTGAAATAGGTAGTTGAGTACCTAAAAATGATTTTCGCCAAAATTCATGAGCAAATTACGAGGCACGTGTAGTTCAAATTTGTCCTGTTTCCAACTGAATCGGCAGAAACTTGTGATTTTCAAAAGAGGTGCATGGAAATCTTTTCTTAGACAATAAATTATTTATATTTGCATATCACATGTCCTAGCATGTTTAAAAAATTAAGCCCCCAAGTTTTGCAACATGTCTATGGTAGGTCCTTCACAAAAAAACCATTTCTGACACTCCGAAAATGGAAAATGTTTTTTTTGTTCAGTTAAAAAAAAACTTCCTTCGTCAACATGGTCCGTGCTTCCAAGATGCATGTTTGTTTTCAATATGGGCTCATTATAACAAACTATGCCATGTATTTGGCCATAACACCCGTCATTTCAACCAAAACCTAGAATGTTAGAAGGAGATAACAAGTTTTTGTGAACACTTTTTCAACAGAACTATCGTATTCCAAGTTTATTATTTTTGGTGGATACTAAGACATATGTAATGACACCACGGGAAGGTCTCGCGTTATTTAGGTTTTTTTTGAATTTTCTGGAATTTTCTCAACCCGTTTTACGAGAAACTCAAGACGGAGTGCATGACCGTTAGTAGCTAGGGGTCGTATATTCAGCAACTCACTGTGGATCTCTATTTAAATAGGTAGTTGAGTACCTAAAAATAATTTTTGCCAAAATTCGTGAGCAAATTACAAGGCACTTGTAGTTCAAATTTGTCCCGTTTCCAACTGAATCGGTAGAAACTTGTGATTTTCAAAAGAGGTGCATGGTAATCTTTTCTTAGACAACAAATTATTTATTTGTGCATATCACATGTCCTAGCATGTTAAAAAAATTAATCCCCCAAGTTTTGCAACATGTCTGTGGTAGGCCCTTCACACAAAAAAACATTTCTGACACTCCGGAAATGGAAAATGGTTTTTTTTATTCAGTTAAAAAAAACTTCCTCATCAACATTGTCCGTGCTTCCAAGATGCATGTTTGTGTGCAATATAGGCACATTATAACAAACAATGCCATGTGTTTGGCCATAACACCCGTCATTTCAACCGAAACCCTAGAATGTTAGAAGGAGATAGCAAGTTTTTGTGAACACTTTTTCACCAGAACTATGTCATGTATTCCACGTTTATTACTACACATCACCAACAAAATCCCTATCTAGTCTTCTGAATTTTCTTCGCGTAGAGATGGTCCATGAACCCTATGTCCCTTGCTTATGATCGCTTCGGCCGTAACCATGGAGCATCTTTATTATTTAAAGGGATGGTTGGGTCATCTTTCACTGTGAAGGGCGGAATTTCAACAAACTTATTATAATCTTCTGACATGTATGTCTTGTCCTCGATTTCCGCTATGTTTCTTTTCCCTGAAAGAACTTGTGACGTTTTGGCTCATCGTATGATGTATTTGTTTGGTTATTTTTTCTTTTTTTTGGTCTGGAGGACATGTCCTTTACATAGAAGACCTGATCCACATCATTGGCTAGGACGAATGGTTCGTCATTGTAACCAATATTGTTGAGAACCACTGTTGTCATTCCGTACAACGGTTCCACCTTTACCCCTTCTCCATTCAGGTTGACCCATTTGCACTTGAACAAAGGGACCTTAAAAGAAGGTCCATAGTCAAGTTCCCATATCTCCTCTATGTAACCATAGTATGTGTTATTTTTTCCATTCTCGTTTGTTGTATCAAAGCAGACACCACTGTTTTGGTTGGTGCTCTTCTTATCTTGGGCGATCGTGAAAAATGTATTCTCATTTATCTCGTACCCTTGAAAACTCCCAGTAGTCGAAGATGGTGACCCGGCCAACATGTACAGCTGATCTTCAACAGTGGTGTCATTTATAAGTTGTGTTTGCAACCAACTTCCGAAAGTCTCCATGTGTTTGCGTTTAATCCATGAGTCATCCTTTCCCGGATTTGTGGAGCGTACAATATTCTTGTGTTCCTGGAGATAAGGAGCCACGAAGGTGTAATTTTGTAGAACTGTGTAGTGTGCTTTAGTGAAAGAATGCTCGTCCCTAGGTATCATTGTTTTCTTTCACAGTGTTCCTTTTCCCCTCAGTCTCCCCTCATGTCGCGATTTAGGAACACCAATCGTCTTAAGGTCAGGAATAAAGTCAACACAGAACCCAATGACCTCCTCTGTTCCATAGCCCTTCGAGATGCTTCCTTCTGGCCTAGCACGGTTATGAACATATTTCTTCATGACTCCCATGAACCTCTCAAAGGGGAACATATTGTGTAGAAATACCGGACCGAGAATATGAATCTCTTCACATAGGTGAACCAGGAGATGAGTCATAATGTTGAAGAAGGACCGTGGGAACTCCAACTCAAAACTAACAAGACACTGGACCACATCCCTCTGTAATCTTGCCATACTTTCTGCATCGATTACCTTCTGAGATATTGCGTTGAGGAATGCACATAGCTTCACAATGGATACTCGAACATTTTTCGGTAGAAGCCCTCTTAATGCAATCGGAAGCAACTGCGTCATAATCACGTGGCAGTCATGAGACTTCAGGTTTTGGAATTTTTTTTTGTCCTCTTTATATTCGACGAGAACCCAGATGACACCTTGATACTGTAAAGGACTTCAAAAAATATTTCCTTCTCTGCTTTGGTAAGAGCGTAGCTGCTTAAGTAATGGAGCCCTGTATCCGTGTGCTTGTTGCTTTGGTCTTTCGTGCGTTGCTGGTCCTCGCGTGCTTCTGGCGTATCTTTTGACTTCCCATACACGTCCAGGAAGCATAGCAGGTTGACACGGAGATTTTTTGTCACGTGCATCACGTCGATTGAAGAGCGGACCTCTAGAGCTTTCCAATAGGGTAGCTCCCAAAATATAGATTTCTTCTTCCACATGAGTGCGCGCTTATCAGGGCCGTTCGGAACAGGTTGGCTGCCATCACCCTTCCCAAAGATTACTTTTAGGTCCTTGACCATATCGAATACATCATTGCCACTACGGAGGTCAGGCTTCTTCCGGGTATCTGCCTCACCTCTGAAATGCTTCCCTCTTTTCTTTCTTACGGGATGCTTTATCGGAAGAAATCTACGATGCCCTAGGTATACAACATTCTTACATTTATCCAAATATACACTGTCAGTCTTATCTAAACAGTGTGTGCATGCATTCTATCCCTTGTTTGTATGTCCGGAAATGTTACTAAGAGCAGGCCAATCATTGATGGTTACGAAAAGCAACGCTCGTAGGTCAAATGGATTTTGTTCGTTCTCATTCCACACACGTACACCTGGTTTGCCCCACAATTGTAAGAGTTCTTCCACTAATGTCCTTAGATACACATCAATGTCATTGCCAGGTTGCCTCGGGCCTTGGATGAGCACTGCCATCATAATGAACTTGCGCTTCATGCACAACCAAGGAGGAAGGTTGTAGATACATAGAGTAACGGGCTAGATGCTATGACTGGAGCTCTGCTCCCCAAAAGGATTAAAGCCATCTGTACTTAGACCAAATCATAAGTTTCTTGCCTCTCCTGTAAAGTCCCGGAAGTCTCTCTCGATCTTTCTCCACTGCGATCCATCAGCGGGGTGTCTCAACTTTTCGTCTTTCTTACGGTCTTCTTTGTGCCATCGCAACAACCTAGCATGCTCTTTGTTTCTAAACAGACGTTCAACCGTGGTATTATAGGAGCATACCACATCACCTTTGCAGGAACCCTCTTATGGGGGGCTCGCCGTCAACATCACCAGGGTCATCTGGTCTGATCTTATAACGCAGTGCAGTGCATACCGGACATTCATCCAAATTCTCGTACTTCTCACCGCGGTAGAGGCAGCAGTCATTAATGCATGCATGTATCTTCTGCACATCTAATGCTAGAGGGCAAAGAGCTTTGTTTGCTTCGTACGTACTGTCAGACAATTCGTTATCCTTTGGAAACTTTGGCTTCATTAGTTGAATTAAACTCTCAAATGTCTTGTCAGTCACACCGTTTTGTGCCTTCCATTTCAGCAACTCCAGTGTGGTACCGAGCTTTGTGATGCCATCTTCGCAGTTTGGGTAAAAAAACTTTTTGTGATCCTGTAACATGTTGTCCAGCTTCAACCTCTCCAATTCACTTTCACAGTCTTCCCTTGCATCAGCAATAACTCGGCCAAGATCATCATCGGGCTCATCTGATTCTCGTTCTTGATCACCTCCTTCTTCTGCATTGTCTTCCATTGCAGTATCATCGTATTCAGAGAACAAAGGATCATCTTCTTCTTCATTGTCTTCCATCACAACCCCTCTTTCTCCATGCTTGGTCCAGCAATTATAGCTGGGCATGAAACCTCGCCGAAGTAGGTGGCCGTGAAGACTCTCGAGGAAGAGTGCTCCCTGACGTTCCGACAATCAACACATGAGCAACACATAAAGCCATTATCTTTGTTCGCCTGAGCTACAGCGAGAAATTCATTCAGGCCTGCAATATACTCGGAAGTGCGTCGGTCACCGTACATCCATCGCTGCCGTGCTTCCATCTGCATCGTATTATTAAGTTTATAAAAAAATACGAAATGGCCACCGTACATCGACAAATATAATATTTGTGTATCAATTATAGATGAAAATGATAAGAATGCTAACCTCGATCGAGGATATCACTTTGTGTGGCTCGGCTATTTCGTCGAACACCTCGTGTGCATAGCAAAGATACACAAAGACTAGAACCACCTCTCACACCCTCCTAGCAGAAAAAAAAGATTAGACAAGGGGTTGGGTGGCTGTATATATAGGGACATGGACATTCGTCCCGATTCGTGGCTATAACCGGGATCAATGCCCCTGCGCTGGCCACGTGGCGTCTGACAGGGCATTTGTCCCGGTTCTAGCCACGAACCGGGATGAATGCTCCCTCCCCAACCGGGATCCATTCTCCACGGGGCCTATACATAGCCCTGGCCAAACGAACCGTGACGAATGCATAGCATTCGTCCGGGTTCGTAAGAAACCTGGATGAATGACGTTTTGGGACCTGGACGAAAGGTCATGTTTGTACTAGTGGTAACAACTGATCGTCCCAGTTAGTGGAGCTACGGTTCAGCATCTTTGCCGTGCTGCCTGTCAGACATTATTGCACGGCGTGCCAGGCGAGATGTATGTAGCAATGTTATATCTTGGGTATAAAGTGTTGCCCTGATTGTGTAATTAGATATGATGAGTAAGATGACCGTTTCTGTGTGGTCTGTGAGGACGTGTTGCAGAAGACGTCGTGGGTTGTCAGGTCGTCATGATATGTAGGAGTGTTGTGTTCCATACGTGGTAGCGAGGGTCTGAGAATGGTATTGGCGCGGCGTTTCGACATCGTATGCATCTATTTTGATCTACTCTAGTTAATTTTAAAGTAGTTAATATTACTCGTTGTTTTCATATAATAATGATTCTAACATTATTAATCCCACTGAATCTTACATCTTTACCTCATGGCCGATCAACATTTTTTCATGCTTCACGCATGATATAAACATGTAGAGAAAATATATTATTGTAACAACATTCTGTTAAAAAGGAAAAATAAATACCATATGCCTATGGTTTATCTTTTATAGATGGCTTGTTAGATATCATTATGTATTTAAGTTGAAAACACCAAATTACTTATTTACATGAAATCCTATTTTTCTAAACATAATATATTGTCTCAAACATAATTTTAAATTAGACCTAATTTATTTTGTTTTAAAAAAACAAGGCACATGCACACACAACGGGTCCACATGATAGAGCCACAAAAAAGTCAAATGACGTGAGAAAGTCAATCCAGTTTAAAGAGTATAGTAATTACTTATATACATCAAATCCTATTTTTCTAAACATAATTTTGAATTAAATCTAATCTGTTTTGTAAAAAAAAGGCACAGGCACATGCACATGCACATACAATAGGCTCACATGAAAGAGACACAAAAAGTCAAATGGCCTAAGAAGACTTGCAACTAACCGAACTTAAAGAGTAGAGTAACAAGTTTAATTTAAAACAAATCTAATATGCCTACATGTACGGTGATCTCACCGGATAGATTTCTTCTGCTTTCAACCCACAACCTGGGAGCTTCCATATGCAACGACCTAGTACTCCCTCCGTTCCTAAATATAAGATATTCTAACTATTGTTCATGTTGTCTAGATGCGGACTAATATAAATGAACATATAAACTAAAAATTGTCTAGATACATGTCTACATGTGTGAATGTGGAAATTGGCTAAAACATGTTACATTTAGAAACGGATGGAGTATTTGCAAAGTCTCCAGTAATGGCAGGACCTGGCCTCCCGATTCCATGCATGTGCAGCCTGCTCGCCATGCTCATTCTGTTTTCCAGCATTAACTTATGCCAGTATCCACTCTACCTTCTACAATTCAGGCGCATCTGAAAGCATAGATGTTTTTTGGTGACAGATCAACCAGGGACGGGCATGGGCCGATGCTGATTCTGCAGACCATTCGCTATGAGCTACTCAAAGCTTTGGAGGAATGTTAAAAAAAAATTGGAGGAAGTATCTATTGCTATCCACTCTCACATGCAGATATGTTCTGATTTAAAAAAAACAAATTTAAATGTTTTGAAAAAATCTAGAAAATAGTGTGAATGCTCGCAAGAAATATGTCTGCAATCTCTAGAAATTTTAAGTCCAAATTCAAAAAGAACATCGAGAAACAAAAAGGAGAAATATAGTATGAATAGTGTCACAAAAATACAAAAGAAAATTGACACTATTCACACATTGATTTGTCTATTTTATTTCTCAATTCTCCTTTCGAATTTGGACATGAAATATTTGGCGGTTGTAAATATATTCCTTATAAATATTAACACTTTTTTACAGAATTTGTAAAACAATAATTGTTTTTTAAGAAAAGGTAGGAGCATGGTAGTAGTAGTAGATACAAGGCCCACATGTGAGAAAGATGTCCCATGCGGCAGTGGAACATTAGACACATATGCAAAGGAAGGTCCACAACCAGAGACACACAACACCCCGGCCCCACAAACAGACTCACAGAAAAAGTCAAAGGTTACATCTTTAGTTAAAAGCTAGCATGCACTGCATTCTCTCTCTCTCTCTAGGGGAATCCTGCCAAACTTTATTGCATAAGGATATTCATAGGTACATTATCAGTGTCATGGGGGGTACCTAGCCACACATGGCGACTCAGACCCAATGACGAAGAAAACTTGGCAAGATTATGAGCTTCTAAATTGTGTTGATATCCTTTACTATTTGACTATAATTACCCATCATTCCCTTCTTGATGTATGATACAACAACCTTGCAATCTTAGGCAATCAGGAGCTTATCAACATACAAGTCATTTGCTAGACTCGGTGCTTCTCGGCATGCTAGAATCTCGAGGATAGGAGAATCTGATATTCCTTCGAAAACCATCGACGAAGCTCCAAGATAGTTGCCATTTGTATCCCTGCATATTGCGCTAGTAGCTAACCGGCCGCCTGATCTCTGAAAGGCGACATCTACGTTTATATTTGTGTGATCATATGGAGGAGGAAGACACCTCCCTTGCACCCGTACACATGGCCTTTCCGCAGGAACTTCTAGAGCATGTTGACGTGGAGTTTCTACAGGGGATAGCTGCAATTTCAGCTCTTCTATGTAAGACTGAATGAAGTCGTGTGTTGATAGTAGGCCCTCAAAAAAATCCTCATGAATTGCCTTTCGTCTTGCCGTCCAGATAGCCCATAGCGTGACTACTAGCTTAGTAAATCGGATGTCCGCAGGGATTCATTCATTATGAATAGCCAGCCCTTGGCGTTCGGATCTTGTGTAGAGCAGATGTGTTCGACCAGTCTCTCATTTGACAGTGCCCACACGCAGCAAGCCACTTGACAATCGATTAAAGAGTGGCGTGAGGAATCATGCAAACCACATATAGAGCATACCCTTGCTGTGGACATATTACACCGATGCAGGAGATCAGCCGAAGGCAAAGATTGATGGGAAAGTCTCCACACAAATACTTTCAGCTTGTTAGGCACCTTTACATTCCATAGGGACGACCATGCCTTTTCTCCGCATCCCTGTCAGATGACCCCGCACTCTCTTCTAACCAACCTTCTCTGTTCATCTTAGTTGTACCCAACATTCTACATGAATTATCCCTTTATCTCGTAATGCCATGCCCGTTGGTCTTGCATCAGAGAAGCACACAACGATATTGATAAGATAATTTTGGCATCCATGGGTAGAAAGACTTCTCTGACACGGTTGGAGTCCCAGGTTTAATTTAACGAGTCTATCAGGTCATTAATTAATGAAGCTAGAGGGCGTAGCATTGCATCCTGTGGCAGCCAATTATGTTCCCAGATTTTGATCGTTTGGTCGTCGCCAACCCTTCTTATGATTCCTTGTAGTAGCACATCTCTGCCATCTAGAATTAATTGCCAAACTTGGGAAGGATGAGATCCAAGAGTTACATCAACCGTATGGGAAGTACACAGCTCGCGGAATCCTTGCACTAAGTGATTTCCTCTTTCCTTCTTTACTTCCCCACCAAAATTTGTGAATAAGTGAGTTTATATGCTCACGCGGTCCTTGGGGTAGCCGAAAACAGCCCATAGAAAAAACTGGAATTGACCGAGTAATTGATTTGATGAGTACCTATAATTTTTTTGTTTCTAACCAACCCTTGATTTTATTCTAAAATATCCCTTAGGTGCTTGAAAGTTCCTTTCTTTGACCCCCCAACATTTGAAGGAATGCCTAGATACCTCTCATTTAGAGTTTCATTATGCACCTGCAAAATATCTTTTACCCCTGGCCTTGAGTGTTGCGTGCACCCCTTGTTGAAGAAGATATATGACTTTTCAGTATTTATGCGTTGCCCCAATGCTTGGCAATAAACATTCAGTAGGTTTGATACCTCCTCCGCTCCCTGAGCACCCGCCCTAAAAAACAGCAGGTTGTCATCCGCAAACAAAAGATGATTCACATGGGGCGCTGAAGGAGCCACCTTGATCCCATCTATTTGCGACGACCGTGAACTTGTTTTTAAGAGGCACGAAAGACCCTCTACTGCAATTAAGAAGAGATAGGGGCATACTGGATCTCCCTGCTGAATACCCCTTGTGGGGTTTGTTGGAGGTATTATCCTAGAGACAATAATATTTAGTTATTATTCTATCTCCAAGTTCAAAATTATGTTTATGTAATCATGCTACAACCGCTATAGCACTTGAAAAGTGAGTTTTTTAAGGAAAATCTTTGTGCGGTGTGAAGAAATAAACAAACAGGAGTTCATAATCTTGTCTCTAAGATTACCTTATGGTTTATGAGATGATAACATTCTTCTGATCATGGACTTGGTTAAAAGTCTAGCAAAACATAAGAGTTTATTGTTAGGGTAACAATAGTACTGAACCGACCCAAGTGTATGTTGTTGCTAAAAGAGACTAAACAATCATGATGTATTTTAACAAATACATATGAAGTTGACATTGACTATAATTCCTATACTATGAGAATATCTAGTGACCACATGATCGAAAGTCATACTTCGGATATCATCAACCGTCTTGCCATAACTGATGATCATAACGGTGATATCTAGGTATGACCTAGAAAGTGTAGTGGAACTGAGATCGTTCAAGACAGGTACTTAAATCCTCTAGAAGATAGAGAGATACACACTCTAGACCCTCTCAGTGTCACCGATGACATATCGTCTGGCCATACAAAGTGTTATTTATCGGAAGGTCATCGAAAATATGGATGAGAAAAGAGAACGGTATCGGTAAACGACTTTTATGTGTTATGATCAAAGAGTTTGATCAGACCAGATCACATAGTCTCACCTCGTGATATCGTTGGTATCGTGAAGTTAAGAGACTAAGTGCAATGAGTAACTTATAAGGTTTTCTTGTTCTTCGAGAACACACGGGAGCCAGAATGGACGTCCACGGTCCCGTTGTTGGTTATTGTTCTGTAAGTTCCCGAACATGTGTGTGTGTGTTATCGAGCCTTTACAGGTCACACGCTTAAGATGTGCCAAACTTTAATTGAGAGATTTAATATGTTTCTATTGGTTTTATGAATGGTCGATGTCGTTACGATGTCGTAGAAACAAGTCTGGTTTCAATCAGAATGGTTTCGGGGAAGTTGCTATAAGAGAGAAACTATGTCGGTGTTAGAAAAAAGTTATATAAGAGGTAACGGAGGACATGAGGTGTCCCAAGATGTTAGAAAATTTCATTAACATCGTTAGATAATATCGATGATTTTATCTATAGGGGTTAAGTGGTTCTGGAGATGTTTCGGGGACTTTCCATGTAAGGGGGAGTACCGGGAGGGGGCAGATGTCCCCCTCGTGGTTGAACCCTGTTTTAGAGGGCTGGCAGGTGGGCCCCGGTGTCTTCACGAGTTGGTACTCATCATCCCGGTATTTTTTCCTGGTTTTATTGAAAAGAAAAGGAGAAAAAGAAAAAGGGGAAAAGAAAAAAGAAAAAAGAAAAAAGAAAGAAGAAAGAAAGGGAGATGGAGTTGGAGTTTGACTCCACCCCCAATCTGAGTTGGGCTAGGGGAGGGGGTGTGGCCACCTCCTTGGTGCAGCCACCCACCTCCTAGCACAACTAGGACTCCTCCCTCCCTCTTGGAAAGTCTCCTCCTCCCTCCCACTATATAAAGCACCTCAAGGCTCAAAGCAAAACACACAATTGGCTCTCAAGTCTCTCAACCTCTCTCTTCTAGAATTAGAGAGTCTAATTATAGATTCTAATTAGAGTCTCTCTAATTAAATTAGAGACTCTTCTAATTGGGTTTTGATGTGTACTCTCCCGATTAAACCTATCTCTAATTCTAATCTTCTCTCATGTGTGGAGAACTTCCAGTTTCATAAATAGCTCTAATCATAGTTGATTAGAGCTACCAATTAGCAACGCCGGAAGGATGTCTCTCTTCGTCGGTGCCGAGTCCTGAAAGACAGAGCGATGACAGGTTGACACGAGCATATGCGTGCACATCATAAGAGGGATTACACGTGTGATCCTTGACGAGGAAAGACTTAGCGACATCCTTGCAACTAGGCCAAGTTTTGAGGGTCTACGATTGTTTAGATCTCTTCTAGGCCTATATCGAATCCGCTGCTTGGTGAGTCCTGATCCTGATCCTCGCATGTATGGGCATGCCTCGTTATCTTCATAGTGATCTTGGCAGACTACGTAGGGCATTTTTTTTAAAATTCCGCAGCGTAGAACAGTAGGGTTAGTGATCTTGGCGGACTACGTAGGGCATTTTTAAAAAAAATTACGCAGCGTAGAACAGTAGGGTTAAACTCCTCACCCATATGTGATCAAAACCTAACTTCTCCATCATTGCCTCCAAATAGCCCCACTCTACTCTATTATAGGCCTTCATCATGTCCAACTTTAGAGCATGGTGAATATTTATCTTAGCTCTACTCCTTTTCATGAAATGCAGACACTCATATGCCGAAAGTATGTTGTCTGCGATCAGTCTCCCTGGACAAAGGCTGACTGCTGCTTGGAAATAATATTAGGTAGAACACACTTGAGCCAGTTTGAGATGACTTTGGAAGCAATATTGTATAATACGTTGCATAACCTTATAGGTCGAAACTGCAACATAAGTGGCGGGCTTAGGACCTTTGGGATGATCACTAAAATTGTATCATTTATACAACTTGCACTCTCCTCTCCCTTCACTATTTTTAGGACTGCCCGCGTAACATCAGTACCACACACCTCCGAGGGGCATTGAAAAAAATGTGATGGAAAGCCATCCGGCAGCGGAGCCTTTGTCGAAAACATCTGGAACATTGCCCTTTTTACCTTGTCCTGTGAATATTCAGCCATGAATGATTTATTCATTTCCTCTGTAACTCTAGATGGCACGTGATCCAATACAAGGTGCATGTCCCGCACTCCCTCCGAGATATACATATTTTTTATAAAATTCCGATGTAGAGCTTCCATGTCGCCTATGTCCTACCAACCCGAATTGGTCACTGATTTCACCGGGTTTTTCCACTGTCGTAAACATGCTCTCTGGTGAAATAATTAAGTGCTCTTGTCCCCCGATGATAGCCACTCGACCCTCGAATGTTGGCGCCACATGGCCTCTTCACGATGATATAATTCAACTAACCGTTCAATAGTTTTTATTTCTGCATGAGAAGGACCCGTTTTTCCCGGTACAGCTTGCATCCCTTCAATATTATGGGTTGGATCCTTGATCTCCTTTTTCACCAAAACAAACGTGTCCACATTCCACCGTTGTAAGGTCATAGACAAATTCTGGAGCTTATGTTTGACATTGCTCACTGTGACATCTCCACCCGCGCTCTCCCAAGATGAATTGATAGTGTTTTTGAGGTCTTGGTGTGTCTCCCACATAGTTTCAAATCTGAACTCCTTGCGTCTAGGTCAAGATCCCACTTCCATATCATGCACTCGGAGGCATATTGAATTGTGGTCAGATGTTACTGGCTTTCGGGAATTGTGCACCCCATTCCGCTGAGCCGAGGTCTCTGTCTAGCCTAGCGCGAGTGTAAGAGCCGACAATAACTTTTTTCTCGAAGATCCAGAAATTTTCATTGAAGCCAAGATCAATAAGCCACATATATCCACTGCATCCCTAAATCCCTGAACCTGGCTAGCCGACCGTTGCCCCACACCTTCAAACTCCTCATACCTGAGTACCTCATTAAAATCTCCAATACAAAGCCATGGAAGAGAGCTAGTCACACATATATCTTTCATGAGGTCCCGTGTTTTATACCTTTCATGTGTTTGAGCTTCACCATAGATACACGTTAATCTCCATGGATTACCTCCATTAACGGCAAGATCGATGTGATACTATGAGTAACCCAGACCATCAATCTTTATTTCATCGTTCAAAAAACACACAAACCACCACTTCTACCACTGCTACCTACTGCATAGGCACGATCAAAACCAAGTATGGGAGCTAGGTTTTCAACACGTGATTTTCTTATTTGAGTTTCTACAATGCAAAAAATAGAGGGGGCATATTTTTGTGCGATCTCCCGGAGCTCGCGAACCGTGGAGTGGTTGCCCACACCATGAAAATTAAAACTTATAATAGTCATTGCTCCCAGCGTTGCCCCTCGTCGAGGCCCGCCGATCCTTCATCGTCATTGTACTTGTCACCATCCTTGTTGTCCTTCTTCACCCTCTTGGGATCTTTCTTTTGGGGAGGGCTGGGAGGGACCTCCTTCCCCGGTGGCGTGAACTTCTGAACTATACTGCCGACAGTATTGGTGATGGCCTCAACGGTTAGTAAGTTTGGCCCGGGATTGAAGGTCTTTTCCGATTGAGCCCCCCATCAAGCATCTCTTAATATGTTCTTTCAGCAAGATCAATCTCATTACCGGACTTGTCACCTCCAAAAAAAAAGTCACCCAAGCCTCTACCTACCACGGGACCGATCACCACCTCGGCCTTCGCCACGAGTGTTTGATACTCCACACAGTACATATATCTTTGAATATTTTTTTGGAGGGATGGTGGATACCGTCACCGCATTCTTTATGCAAATGCTCCAGCATGCCACATACAGAGCACCAATCAGGGAGCTTTCCGAATTTGACTCGGAAGAGCAGGCACTGCCCCTAGCATATTAGCAATACAACAAGAATCAGAATGTTACGTACATCTATCTCCACCCCTGGTCAAAAAAAAATCCACAAAATCCTGTGAAGTAGGTTCTCCGACCATAAACTTCCCCACCTTAGGTGCGAGAGATGGTACCATAGCACGATACCCATCCGGTAGGTCATGGATCTGAATCCATATCTTGATCGTATTGAGCTCGATTAAGCGTATGGCGCAATCATCACACTTTTACGCCTAAACGCCCAAGGTCCTCCTTCTGTGACTTCCTCCCAATCACGGAGACAGTTGAACTGCAAGATGAAAAGGTTATCTTCAATAGGTATGATACAAACTTCTTTGGCGAGATCCCACGTTGATCGCATAATTCTTGGAGAACCAGTAATGGCTAAATTCCTGATCTGTATGAACTCGGGCTAAAGCCATCCACCGCGTAGCCTCCTCCGGGATCGGAACCTGTTCCTCAAACACCACATCCAGATTGTCTCCTTTCCGTCCTAATCCTGCCATCATTGCTTCCAGATCTGATTCGCCGGTCGTGCCCAAGGAAGAAGCTCCATCCGACGCCATCGCCAAAGCAAGACTGGGAACAAGAGCTTAAACCCTAGAATAAACCAAGGTCGCCTCCTCACCCTAGAATAAACCGAGCTCTCTTTTATAGGAGAACTGATGTCTACAACCTGGCTTTCTTGAGCTCATGTAAAATAAACAAGCTTTCCTGAGCCGTCGCAACACGGGCTTGTAGTATGTTGGAGCAGCCCCATCGTAGTGTTTGGATCCGTTGGGCCTGGAGTAATTCTGGCCTGTCTGTTGCAGCTGGTTGCTGTTCGTCCGCGGGGAGCTGATGCGGCCGGCAGGTATGGTGGCGAACGACGAGGACCACATCGATCCGGGCGCGCATCCTGTCCATACGATCTCCAAGGAACGGCGATCCTAAGCGCGACAGAAATTCTTGGATAAAGCGCACCAACGACAAAGATAAGCTAAAATCGAGGGGATCCGGGAGGCTGCGCCTGCCCACTGAAACGAGCACAAGTGTGTGTCGCTTGCGGCGTGTGCGTCAGTAGTCAGGGAGACGGACGAGAGACGGAGAGGGTTTCCCTTGAGGCTTCGGGCGCGCGAAGAAGACGAGAGGAGAAAGCAGCAGCAGGGAGGAGGAGTAGAGATGGAGGTGGGCTTCTTGGGGCTGGGCATCATGGGGAAGGCAATGGCGGCCAACCTCCTCCGCCACGGCTTCCGCGTCACCGTCTGGAACCGGACCCTCTCCAAGGTCTGTCGCTCACCTCATCCTGCGATCCGCCAGGCCGATCGAGATCCCCTCTCTAGACTTGTTGTGGTTCGTGCAAACAGACAGACGGCTATTACAGCGAGATCGATCGATTAAAATTTCGAACAGCCTAATAAGTAGATTGATTCAGTAATCCGTCTTTTAAATCGCTGCTAATTTCGTCAACATGTATGTGGCTATACGTTTTGGCAGTGCGATGAGCTCGTCGCGATGGGAGCTACCGTCGGGGAGACGCCGGCGGCCGTCGTCGCAAAGTGCAAGTACACCATCGCCATGCTCTCCGATCCCAGCGCCGCGCTATCTGTTAAGACACGCTGCAAACACCCTTTTTTTTGGTTTTCTTATTCTAGCGTTGCAGGATTGCTGATATCCATTTGTTGGAAACCATCTAGGTTGTTTTTGACAAGGATGGTGTGCTCCAGCAAATCGGAGAGGGGAAGGGCTATGTGGACATGTCCACTGTTGATGCCGCAACTTCTTGCAAGATAAGCGAGGTATTTCCCTTGTGGCTTATGCTACCAACTGTATTAGCTAGTCTCAAGTACTTGAGTTATTGTGAACTCATCACCCAGCCTTTTGCGTCATTCATGGAGGCAGAGGGTTAAGTTATATTTCAGATAGGTGAGCTATATTTTTAGTTTATCTACTTGTGGATAAAGGAGACCATATATTAAACTAAATGTAGCTTAGACACATAAAAAGTATGCTGGACTAAAAATAATAAATCCAGTGTTTGGCTCACATATTTAAATAGATCAACGACGAGCCACATAACAAGGATGTCAATAACATTGAACGAGGGGGCAGGACATACGTAGAAAATAAGTACCAACAAAACGAAATGAGGCTGTGAACTCTATTTAGTCGGACCACACCTTGAAGACTGCATCGAGAAGTGCAGCATCAATTTAGACTCTAACACCGCCGTTACGTTGTCAACGACTACACCATCCCTGCATTTGCTGCTGCTTGTTCCTGGGTGTTGTGTTGAGACTGGATCAGAACTTGGTGAACCTGGACACCTTGAGTCCAGTGGTGAACATCTCCGTAAACTTAGAACAAGTTGATGGACTCACCTTTTCCAGCAGAAAAAATGAACGTCAACCGCGATATGCTTTATCTGTAGGTGTTCCGCCGAGTTGACGGACAAGTATGCCACGGAGAGGTTGTCTCAATAAACGACAGTATCATGCACAAGAGGATGATGTAGCTCCTGCAGCAGCTGGCGTATGGGGAGTTCACATTTAGGAAACCAAGAAATGAGATTATCACTAATTACACGCAGATTCAACAGGGGGGACATCGAAGTGTCCACAGTTGTGACACCCCCCCACCGAATCATCATAGGAATAAGTGAGAAGAGAGGTCGGAGAAGAAGGAATGATGTGCATACCTAGATCACTAGAGTGCTTGATATAACGAATCTTACCTATCACAAAGTATGGTGGAACATGCATGGATCTATGCATGTGACACATATGGCATTTGCCTCAACTTACCTTTCTAGCAAATACTAAATCTTAGTCTTTGTTTGTTGACAGTATCTACGTAACATATTTCTGGCATATTTGTGAGCAAGTTCTCGGCCTCATCCATTAACATGCAATTTTGTCCCTTCTCGTTTCACCAATTTTTGTTGATATGGTTTTCTCCGATTGGTTACCTTCATTAGTAATACAGATCAATCTTTATCTGGAACTAACGCCCTTTATTTAATGTCCGCAGGCAGTTAAACAGAAAGGCGGAGCTTTTGTTGAAGCTCCAGTTTCAGGGAGCAAGAAGCCAGCTGAAGATGGTCAATTGGTCATTCTTGCCGCAGGGGACAAGGTAACTCACTGTGTTCTGATGATCACTTGCAATTGGTACTGCAAGCCAATTGTAGTTATCAGATTTGCTTTAAACCTGATTTTTCTAAGAAACTTCCTTACTAGTTTTGAAAGGTTAAATGTCTGCAGCTCTCTGTGTCCAGTCAAGAGCTTGTGGTGACTATGGCACCCATAATATTTTCCTGATTATTTGAAACAGTGAAACGACGGTACATGGAACCTTCTAGCATCCATAATATTTTTTGGGCCTATAAGTACCTGTTTGTTCATACAGCTACAGATTTTCTTGTTTTTTTCTGCCAAGTGTTAACAAAACAGTGTAATAGTGTCAGTGACTCAGTGTAGGTAGTTTTGAGGCACTTATCAGAAAAGGATAAAACTATTCTGGTTATATCGGATGGATATTTCAATCATCATAAAATATACTGAGTGCTAGTCATATGGTATTCATATAGGAGAAAGTATCCTACAGAAACCAGTTTCCAGTGGAAATCAAGATACGGACCGTTGAATCGAAATTCGGCTTAGATCACACCTTCGCTCCTTCCTCCCTGAGGTTTCCATGACCATTAATTTTCTACAAGATTACGATGAGGTTTGATAGCACCCAAGTGAAACTTGAACCAGTATGAAACTATGTACAGAAGCTATATGAAATTATGAAACCGCCTCGAAACTCACTGAAAGCCATATGAAACCTACATTAATAACCCGAGTGAAACTCAAACCACTCCGAGACTCCGTCGGACCATGTACACAACCTATATGAAACCACAGGAAAACTCGTAAGAATGGACCAACTTAACCAAACCTGAAGCTTCAGCACAAAACAAAACATTTTTGAAAAAGATTCACAAACTAACCCTTCTGCATGACATCCTACCTCATGGCGCCATGGTACCAGATTTGGGTCCATGCAGACTTGTGGGAAGAAAATTGGTTCATTTTGTGCTGAAGTTTCAGAATTTGGTTAAATTGGTCCATTTTCACGCATCCGTAAAATGATTGGTTTTTGGAAATTACATCAATGTTTCAGTCCGTTTGAAAACATGGAATTTTGTGAATTTCCAAAGTATATTCGACACTGGTCTTGTTTGAAAGATCTAGTCAAAGATGAAGGCTATGGTTAAAACGGATCTCAAACCGGACATCCTGTTGGAATTTTTTTTCTTAGTTTGGACAAAAAATAAAATGCATGGGCTGATAGATGGGGAAAAGGTGGGTGGGCTGCGTGTTAGCTTTTACAAAGCATGGGTTTCTAAATGAAATAGTGCCTAAAAGGATGGTGTGATGATCTGGATGGGACATGTTTGGATCCGACGGTCCATAACCTGGTTCCCATGTTTCCTCTGCAATGGGATTTTAAGGGCCACTTTGATTCAAAGGAATAGCATAGGGTTTTTGTAGGATACAATCCTATAGGAAGTTTTCCTTTAGTCCTATAGGAAATATTCTCATAGGAATTTTGTAGTGCAAATCCTATAGGAAACTAACATGAGGTCCAACCTCATGGAAAAATTCCTATACACAATCGAAGAGAATCACTTTTCCCATATGATTCAAGTTGACATGCCATCCCAATCCTATAGGATTCCCATTCCTATAGTTTTCCTATCCTATGAATCAAAAGAGCCAATGTATCTATCATCTAATACATTGAACATTGTCTGTGGATCCTAACTTAATATTTAAGCTGGGTAACACCACCAGTTTTTGCTATGATTTTAACCGCTAGCCGCTAGGGTTAGGTGGTACTGTCATGTCTACCATGCATGATGCAACCCGCTATTCTTCAGATTTCATTAATTGGATCCACCTTTAATGTTTCAGGCACTATATGATGACATGGTCCCTGCTTTTGATGTGCTTGGGAAAAGGTCGTTCTTTTTGGGGGAGATTGGAAATGGAGCAAAGATGAAACTGGTTGTGAACATGATCATGGGAAGGTGACTATCTATTTATGAACATCTACAACGCAAGTTTAGTTACTGTAGTCAGCATTACATTTTCGCATCGTGTATTAACTGATCTCTGTAAACTAATATTATATCCAGGGTATCTGGAATATCAGCATGCAGCATACCACTGCTGATACTTTGCAATTTGCTACTAGTAGAAAGTATGGTTCTGATCTGTTAGTAGTTTAGCACAGTAGATATGGTTACTGATTTCTAATACAAATTTGCATCTCGGTCTATGCAAAACAGAAGATTTGTAGCTTTCTCTTGCACACGATATTTTATTTTTGCTATGTTTGTTCAACATCTGGAAATCCGCAAGCTCTGTCAGTTTCATCATCTCATCTACCTATTGGGGTCATAAGTTTGCCGACCATTTTTTTCTTATCGCAGTATGATGAATGCTTTTTCTGAAGGACTCTGTTTGGCTGACAAAAGTGGGTTGAGCCCCCAGACGCTTCTTGATGTCCTGGTACGTCGCTTGGTTATTACAGCACTGTAGTTGCTACTTTCTTTAGCATCAAATAATCACGGTATTGTTTTGGCTTACAGGACCTCGGCGCGGTCGCAAACCCGATGTTCAAGATGAAAGGGCCTTCAATGCTGCAGAGGCAGCTACAATCCTGCATTTCCCCTCAAGCATCAGCAGAAGGATATGAGGTTGGCTCTTTCCCTGGGAGATGAAAATGCCGTGGCCATGCCTGTCGCAGCTGCTGCGAATGAGGTGTGCCTTTTGTTTCCCCCTCCCCTTTCGTCCCCTATTTCTTATTGTAAACATGGCAACGAAGCTTGTAAACACATGTGGACTACGCTCTGGATCCCAGGCATTCAAGAAAGCAAGAAGTTTGGGACTGGGGGACCTGGATTTTTCAGCGGTGCACGAGGTGTTGAAAGGCGCAGGTGGTTCAGGCCAAGCGTGACTGGGGAATTTTTTTTTTGTCTGAAAATCTGAATGTTTAAAACCGTATCCCATTGCCACGCAGACATTTCAAAGCGACTCGTAACTCGTCCAACCCATGTGGCTTATCATGGTATTGATGTGTACATTCAACAGCTGGTGGCGGATTATCTGTTATAGTTTTTCAAGCTGCGAAATATCAGCTCGTGCATGAACGAACCATTGGGGTTTGGGATTTGGTTGCGGCTATGGGATGAGCTGCGCTTCAAGAAAAGATAGGTCCACAAGTAGTAGGAGTAAACTAGTGTAAAACTGGGAGATAATAATTTAATCGGGAATCAGGTAGAAGGGAGCCACAAGGACGGTTGGACCTGCGAGAGGAAGAGGATGATGACCTAAACTTTGACGAGGAATTCTCCCACGAGCAGATCGATTCCGAATTCCTTGCAATCTGTCGAGTTCATACATCCAAGCCTTACTCGAGGGAGGCCTTCTACTCCTATATGAGGATGGCGTGGAGTTTGGCACAGGGAGTAACGTTCGAGCCCGTTGGACGCAACAGATTCACAGTGAGAGCTAAGTGCCTCGGAGATTGGAATAGGATTATGGAGCAAGGACCATGGATCTTCCGTGATAATGGTGTATTACTCGAGAGTTACGATGGGTTCATGAATCCGCAGGATGTGGAGCTGAACAAGATCCCGCTATGGATCCAACTCAAAGATCTACCAACAGCATATCGAAGGACTGAGGTCCTGGAGGCTCTATGTAAACGGGTAGGCAAGGTTCTGAAAGTCAATTTGGCACCAAGAGGAGATGGAGAGCATGTACGGATTAGGGTTGAGGTGGACGTTAACAAACCTCTCACAAGATTCGTATCCATTACCAAGAATCAACAAAAAACTTTCTTCCAAGTATTCTATGAGAAGATACCAAAGTTCTGTTTCGTCTGTGGAATGCTGGGACACGTTCATCTTGAGCATGGTAACGGGAAGCACACGGAGGAGGACATGCAGTGGGGTGACTGGCTCCTCGCACCTCAACCCGAGTGGACTCCGTTCCGCGGGAATACAAACAGAGGAGGACGACGAGGAGGCAGACAAGGTAACAGGAGTGCTCACACTCCTTCGGGTTGGAGATCAGGAAAAGGAGGTGACGATGATCTGAACGATACTGGCACGAGCCCCTTAAAAAATAAGAGTGGCATGGATATTGATACTAACCCATCCTCGCGCAAACGTTTGGCTCTGGAGAACACACCATCTGATCCTGGTAACGCTTCGGAGCGAGGTTTAGTAATCAGCAAGGAGATCAAGGAGAGGGGAGAGCAACGCGGATCTGAGAGCGATACATCGACCCAAGGAAGCAAGAGACATAAAAGTGACACGCAGGCTGATGCGGAAAACGGCAAAATGATATCGGCAAGCTCTAATGAGCTCGACCGGGAGCAATGAAAATCGTGGGATACAACTGCCGGGGTCTCAAAAAAACCCCGGCGGTGCGCTCGTTCCTGGATGCCCAGGAACGAATCAAACCAGATGTTCTTTTTCTGTCTGAGACGCATCTGGATAAAGCTAGGGCAGAAAAATTGAGACGAAAACTCTTCTTTGGTCATATGCTGATCTGGGAGAGTGACGGGCGAAGTGGAGGTTTATTGATGCTCTGGAGAAAGGAGTTGAAAGTTACCTCCTCTGAGAGACACAACAACTACTTGGATATCCGTATAGATGAATCCAGCGAGTCGGGATGGCGAATCACTGGACTATATGGAGAACCAAGCACGGATCGGAAACATCTAACTTGGGAGTATTTGAGGGAACTCCATGGAATGATTGATCTACCATGGATTGTCCTCGGCGATTTTAATGAAATTCTACACGGCGATGAGAAAGAAGGGGGGGCCCGAGAGCCCAGAGAAGGATGCAGGGTTTTCGTGATGCTCTTGATGACTGCAGTTTATATGATATGGGCTACGTGGGCGACAAGTTCACTTGGAGACGTGGAAGAATCAGGGAGCGTTTGGATAGATCGGTTTGCAATCACCGATGGAATGATCAGTTTCCTTCGGCAGCAGTAATTCATGGGGATTTCTCGAGGTCTGACCATCGCCCGATAATTGTGGACCTGAACTACATGGAAAATTCTGCTCTTCCGAAACCTACCGGCTCGAGGAAGTTCGAAGCCCGCTGGTTACAGGAAGAATCCGTTGACGGCATTGTTGAACAGGCATGGGCAGAGGCCCAAACCAGCGCGGTGACCAACCTAGGCCGGAAACTGGACTACGTCCATGGGGCATTGCATGCATGGGACATGCAGGTGTTGAAGCGATCACGTCGATCACTCCGTGATCTCAATAAGGAGCTCAACATCGTTATGCGAGGACCCCTGTCCGAGGAAGCTACGATAAAGCAAGGAGAAATTCAGTCTGAGATTGAGAAAATACAAGAGCAAGAGGAGATTAAATGGGTGCAAAGGGCCCGGGCGAATTGGATGAAGCAAGGAGATAGAAATACTAATTTTTTCCATAACTTTGCTAATGCTCGCAGGAAAATGAATATGATTAATATACTGGAGGATGAGGAGGGCAACCAGATCGAGGGGGATGACCTCTCTGGCCATATTTCGGGTTACTTCAAAAATCTTTTTATGAAGCAATGTGACGAGTCAAACAACGATGTGGTGAACAAAGTTAAACCCCGTGTGACTCCGGCTATGAATGAAATTCTATGTGCAGCTTATACTCGAGAAGAAGTGAAGAAGGCCCTATTTAATATCAGTGATCTCAAGGCTCCCGGGCCAGATGGTCTTCATGCGGTATTCTTTAAACGGTATTGGGATCTAATTGGGGAAGAACTCACTACGGTGATCCTCAATGCTCTTAACACAAGAACTATTCCTGATGACTAGAACAAAACGACCATTGTGCTTATTCCGAAAGTTGATAGCCCCTCCAAGGTAACTCAATATCGTCCTATAAGTCTTTGCAATGTTACTTACAAGGTTATTTCCAAAGTGTTGACAGCTAGGCTTAAAAATCTTCTTCCTGAGATCATTAATCCAAATCAGACAGCTTTTGTTCCCGGGAGACTTATCACCGACAATGTGCTCGTGGCTTATGAATCATACCACGCAATCAAGAATAAGAAGAAGGGGAAATTCGGCACATGTGCTATTAAATTGGATATGCATAAGGCATATGACAGAGTGGAGTGGTCTTTTCTTAAGAAGATCCTTATTCAGCTGGGTTTTGACACGGGTTGGACCTCAATGATTATGGCATGTGTTACCAGTGTTTCGTATTCGGTTCGTTTCAATGGAGGGGATACTGATGGGTTCTCTCCTACCCGTGGGCTGAGACAGGGGGACCCACTGTCCCCATATTTGTTCCTCCTTTGCTCCGAAGGATTATCAAGTTTAATCAACGAAGCCGAAGAGAAAGGTGATCTTGAGGGGGTCAAGGTGTGCCGCAATGCACCGATGATCTCACATCTTCTGTTTGCTGACGACTCTCTGATTCTTATGAGAGCGGATATTAGTAATGCTTTGGCTCTGAAACAGATCTTGCAAGCTTATTGCTCGGCCTCGGGACAACTGGTGAGTGAGGCGAAATCGAGCGTGTTCTTTAGTCCTTGTACTCTCCCGGAGACTCGGGAGGAGGTGTGTACCACTCTCAATATATTAACAGAGGCAATCACGGACAAGTACTTGGGACTCCCACCATTGGTAGGTGTTGATCGGTCTGATTGCTTCCAACATTTAATTGACAGGGTGTGTGCTCGCTTGGCGGGGTTTAAGGAAAAACTCCTCTCTTACGGAGGGAAGGAGGTACTTCTCAAAGCAGTGGCTCAGGCAATCCCGGCGTATGCTATGTCGGTTTTCAGGCTTCCCAAACAGATAAAAAAAGGGATCACAGATGCTATGACCCGTTACTGGTGGGGAGATGAAGATACTAAGAAACATATGCACTGGTTTGCATGGTGGAAGATGTGTATACCAAAAAATCGTGGAGGTATGGGCTTTAGAGATCTACCTTGTTTTAATCTGGCTATGCTTGCTAAACAGATTTGGAGGCTCCTATGTGAGCCAAACTCACTTTGTTCCCAAGTGTTAATGGCTAAGTACTACCCTTCTGGGGACATTCTCAATGCTACTCTGAAAAAGGGCTCCTCTTATACATGGCAGAGTTTATTCGCAGGGATCCAAACTTTCAAAAGAGGGCATATCTGGAGAGTGGGAGATGGATCTAATATAAATATTTGGGAAGATGCTTGGATTCCAAACAGCCCAACTAGGAAAATAATAACTCAAAGGGGCAATATTCTTGTTACTAAGGTGTCAGAACTAATTGATGCAGATTCGGGTCAATGGGATGAGGAGATGATACATAATCTTTTCTGTCCTTTTGATGCAGCGAGTATTCTCAAAATTCCCCTGGCAGTTGGTATGATGGAGGATTTTATTTCCTGGAATTATACGAAGACGGGTGTATTCTCGGTAAGATCTGCGTACCATAAGGAGTGGGATCATCAACACGTCTCTAAGCTGGCTAGAACTTCTGACCAAGGTAATTCGGATGGTGGAGTTCTTTGGAAAAATTTATGGAGCCTCAAGGTGCCAGCCAAGGTTAAAATTTTCTCCTGGAGATTCATTCACAATACAATTCCTTGCAATTGTCTCCTGGCTAACAGACACGTTATCCAATCAAGTCTCTGTCCGGTATGTAAGATACATTGCGAGGACACCGCACACGTGTTCTTCTCTTGCTCCCGAGTACGGGAAATTTGGGAAAATTTGGGGTTATTTCAAACCATCCGAAGAGCCCTCAATCAATATCAAGACGGTGCTCGTGTGTTTGAATTTTTACTGAAGCAACCGGCCACTATTGCTCCAGGTTATGACGTTGGCCTTCGTGAGCTCATTGCCACGACCTGCTGGTACGCCTGGTGGGAGCGCAGGAAAATCGTCCACGCCGAAGAAGTGTCTAAACCTGCTTTCTCGGCTCAGACCATCGTGGCGTGTGCAACAAATTTTTCACGAGCTCAAAAGAAAACAGCGGGAGTTAATCGGGAGGGATGGATCAAACCGCCTGAGGATTTTACTAAGCTTAATGTCGATGCGTCTTTTTGCTTACAGGAGGGAAGGGGAGCAACGGGGGCGGTCATCCGCGACGCCCGGGGAGCGTTCATCGCGGGAAGCTGCTGTGCTCTCCCTTATGTGCCCGAAGCATCTATGGCAGAAGCTAGGGCCCTAAAAGACGGACTTATCTTGGCGGGACAAATGGGATGCGCCAATGTGATAGTTAATAGTGACTGTCTTGAGGTGATCGAAACTATGGAGGCAGAGGGAAATTCTATCGGACCCTATGCGGCTATCTACGAGGAGTGTGCTTTCTTAGCTAGAGGTTTCAATAGGATTATTTTTGGTTTTGCTCCGAGAGAGAGCAACGTTGTGGCTCATATCTTAGCAGCTCAAGCTAGTGATCAGGTCCTGCAGGTTTGGGTCGAGGACCCTCCTGATTGCATTAAGGGAGCCCTAGTAGATGACATCATCCTTTTTGTAAACACTTAATTGTTTTGGCAGCAAGCTCGCACTCTTTTCCTTACCAGGGTACTTGAGGGGACTGGAAGGTTTTTAACGAGGCGGCTTGTTTGCTGTTTATTTATATATGGAAAATTCAAAAAAAAAAGGATGGTTACCTATGGTTACAACGATGTGCTGGCAAGGGCCCTAGCTATCTTAACCCTAAGTGCATCTCCGGTCGCCCCCCAGCGTCCGCCAGGACGCAAAATAGCGCCGTTTTGCTCGAAAAGCGCCGTTTTTTTACCAGTCGTCCCTCCAGGACTCGAAAAATCGCCGTTTCGGCGGAATTTAGCGCCGTCGCACCCAGGCGGAACCCAGCCCGTTGGGTTTGGCCTTGGGGGGGGGGCGGCGGAAGTAAAACCGCGCGTGGGCCAGCGTTGTCGGCGAGGGAGCGCTATTTGACCCACTTTCCCCACCCCCGGCTCGGCTTTTCCTCTCTCTCGCCTCGCCGTCGCCACCCCGCCGATCACACCCCACGTCGCCGCCGCCGGCCGCCATCAGCACCAGCGGCGAGGCAAAACCACCGCAAGCCTCTCCGCCACATCGTCGCCGCCGTTCGCTCGCGTCTCCGCCGCGGAGGGGGTTGTGCCCGGTGAACCGCGTCCACCACCCGCAAGGTGTTCGACGTTCTGCCCGAGGCATGGACTCCGACGCCGAGGAGATGCTCGCCGAGCTCTTCGACGAGAAAGACCAGGCCGCCATCGACGATGAGGAACACCTGCTCGTCCTGAGCTGCCTGGCCGGATTGCTGGCCCAGGACGCCGCGCCGCACTGGATCGAAGCCCGGTCGCCGCAAGAGCAGGCCGAGGCAGCGGTACGAGGGCTACTGCATCCTCTACTCCGACTACTTCGCCGAGGATCCCACCAACGACGAGAAAGTGTTCCGGCGTCGTTTCAGGATGAAACGCACGCTCTTCCTCAAGATCATGCATGCCATCCGGGAGTTCGACACCTACTTCAAGTTGAAGAAGGACTGCACCGGCACGGTAGGCTTTACCTCTATCCAGAAGTGCACGATGGCCATGAGGTTGCTTGCATACGGTGCTCCCGCAGATGCACAAGATGACTACCTGCGCATGAGCGAGTCCACGGCCCTCGAGTGCTTGAACAAGTTCTGTCGGGCAGTGGTTGCAGTTTTTGGCCCAATATACCTGCGATCACCCAATGCGCAAGACACGGCTCGTCTCCTCGCAGAGAATAAAGCAAGAGGGTTTCCTGGGATGCTTGACAGCATCGACTGTATGCATTGGGCATGGAAGAACTGCCCATTTGACTGGCAGGGGATGTACAAGGGAAAGGAAGGAGAGTGCTCGGTGGTTCTCGAGGCCGTGGCTTCGTACGATCTATGGATTTGGCATTCATTCTTTGGTATGCCTGGAAGTCACAACGACATCAATGTCTTGCAGTGCTCGAATGTCTTTGCCGAGCTTGTCGAAGGCCATGCCCCCCCTGTGAACTATGAGATCAATGGACACCAGTATACAAAGGGGTACTATCTTGCAGATGGCATCTACTCGAAGTGGGCAACATTTGTGAAGAGCATCTCCAACCCTATCCCAGGAAGCGCAAAATCTTGGTTTTCCAAGTGCCAGGAGGCTTGCAGGAAGGATGTTGAGCGGGCATTTGGTGCGCTGCAATCTCGATTCGCTGTTGTCCGGTACCCAGCTATGACTTGGTCGAAGTCCAACATGTGGGAGGTGATGCAGTGTTGTGTGATCTTGCACAACATGATCATTGAGAGTGAGCGGGATGACCCGGTGCCTGACAGTGAGGCAAGCACACCATACTACCGGCAGGGCCCTCTTGCAGATGTTGATCACCAGGTGCCGGCATCATGGACAGACTTCCTCACCAAGCGACAGGAGATTCGACACGCTGCAACACACCAAGTTCTGCAGGATGACCTGGTGCAGCATTTGTGGACACGAAAAGGGAATGGCAATGTTGAGGACGATGACGATGCGTAGTGTAATTTATTTATTTTGTTTAAATTGTTGAACTATTTTATTTGTGTGGCAAAACTCTATTTATTTGGTGGCAAAAGTTCAATTATTTGTGTGCCAAATCTCTACCTGTCCAAATTGGGCCGAATCGCCGGCTGGGGGGCGGCCTGGGTTCACGGCTGTGAAACGCGCCCCCTCAGTTTCCAGAATAGCGTCGTTTCGCGCCGCGGCGCGAAAAAAGGCCGGGTTTTTGCGTCCTGGGGGGCTCAACGACTGGAGATGCCCTAATCTCTCTATCCACGCATTTGACGGTTCCTCGGAAGATATGCGTAGCTATAACCGAGGTGTCTCCGTTTGGCGTTGTTTTTGCGATGCATCTCTTTTTTGTTGCAAGAAGAAGTGTCTGGGAATTTTTACCCAAGGATATTTGAACCAACCAAATTACATCAATCTCTCCGGACGGGAATTTCATTTTTCAAATGGAACCAGCTGCAGCACAAGTTGCGTGGTTGTGTCGACCGAGAATATCAGCGGCATGAGTCGCGAGGATGTGTACATCGACTGAAAAGTACCTTAGCAGTTCCATCATTTTCGATCAATCTGGCCTTTGAGAGATTTCATTTCACAACATCTGCCGTTTCAAATGGAACCAACAGTATCGAGAGCGCGTGGGGATGGTATGGAAGGAGGAGTTGCAGAAAGGAACTCCGATGAAGAGGGAGCTCATTGGCTGGACTAAGAGGAGATATGGCGCGAGGCCACTAGATATCCTAGAAGTATATAATATTTTCATTAGATTTTAACAAGCACCAACTATATTAATTGACCGGTCAAAATAAAAACTACGTCACCAACTCCCAATATTGCCACTGAAAAATCAGAAAGAGAGTCGACACTCCTCCGCTTAGCACTAGTAGTACGTGAAGTGCAGCAGCACGACAAGCATTAGGAAACATTTCTATGGCCTCACCGCATCCATGGCAAGCAGTCCCAACACATTTTCCACCGCATCCATAGCAAACCGTCTCGGCAGCGTACATGAAGGCATTGTCAGTGACCATGGGGCAGTTAGGTGCTAGCTCTTGCACAGAGGCACGAAATCTCAGGCGGGGAGGCGGCTCCACCGGGCGGCCAGAAAACGCGACAAGATATCACGAGAGAAGAAGGCGCAGGCGGGCAAACGGCTCTTCCGCGCGCGGAAGCATCACTCGGTAAACATGTATAGGTGCGGGATTAGATTCGTGACCGGATAACCTTTGGTTAATTTGGATCGAACCTAAATAACCTAATGGATTTTTAGGTTAACCATTAGGACCATTGAATTCTTTTTAGGTTAGGTTAACCTAACCATTGGTTAAAAGGGAACCAAGTTCCAATTTTACCTGTCGATGATGCCGTCAAGCCGCTCTCGGTCACGCTGTCTACACTACAGGTGTCACTGCTGCAATAAGGCCAAACATTTGAAAACTGAGTCAAAAGCACGTCGTAGAAGAACCTTTTCAGTGACCATCTTATTGCGGACAGTCCACAACGTCTAGGATATCGCCGCAAAAACCAACCAGAAGAGGCGCCCACCCCTTCCAGTCTGGTTCGCCTTGGTCTCGAGGAACTTGCCGAGGTCTAAGGCCTGCCAATCAGATCCCATGCGAACGGGATTAGAGTTCCCGACTCGGGGATCCCACAAAGTGGGAAGAGGTTGTCCCTGGATCATGGCATTTTCTCACCCCGATCCCCGAGGGTAACCGATCCCGAAGCAATTTCCATATGAAAATCTTTATTTTCAAGAGCAAAGGGGCCTTCCATAAAGGATCGGCCCAAGGTCTAGTGGGCCCCGAGAACATGGCCTAGTATGCAGATTTAACCGAGAAGGATTCCTAGGGGGCCAAGGACCAGGAGACCTGATCCGGGCCCCTGGAAGAACCTCGGGTAGAAACAGTGGCGGAGCCAGGATTTTCCTAATGGGTATGCGAAGTTACGGAATTATGTTTTCAGTAAATCAATAAAAATAGAAACTATTCATAGTGCTTAATCTTATTTAGTTACAATGCAAGGACAAAGGGCACAGCCGCACAACCGCAAAATCAGAAACTGAGTATTGATCCACATTTTTGTTTAGAATTTAACCACTCGTTCTAGTCATTTTAGCTGGGTTTTTTTATGTGCGTAGTACGATTTGGGGAGCAGCTCAAAGTGAAGTTAGGCCCAGTTAGTAGTACACGACGTGGGATCGCTCGGAGCTCTCGATATTTTGATTTTGGCTGTGTTGTACACATAAAACCTGTATGTGAGTTTATAGGCTGGTTTTATTTTGCATATAATATTGGGTATTCATTCCATACCCTTGAATTAGTCTAGCTACGCCCCTGGGTAGAAACCCCCGAAGCTCCTCCCAAGCTGAGGCCTCAGCCGGGCCAAAGGTACATCGGAAGGAGATGTTCCACGTCCCATCCTGGACCACGGAGGCAACAACTTGGGAGCAATCCGAGCAAATCGCATAAAGACTCGGAAACGCTAGCTGTAGCGGTCTATCTAGAAGCCATGGGTCCAGCCAGAAGAGGGTATCCCGTCCATCCCTGATGGAGAACCGAATACCCTTTCTGACCTCATGCTTAATCGTCTGGAAAGACCTCTATAAAAGAGAACCCTCTTGTCGATTGCATGCTAGGAGGGGGCAACCCTACAGGTACTTGGCTTTGATGAGTTGCAGCCGCACCCCTCCCTCGCCTCTAAGTATGCGCCATACCCACCTGAGTATAAGCGCGGTATTCATTTTACGAGACACCAAAATCCCTATGCCCCTGACGAAGGGATGGATCCTGGACCTATCGGGTGAGCCTACCTGGACCAAGGCCCAAGACCCAACCTCCAAGGGAGATATACCGTGGACAGTTCTAGAAGGCCCAATCAAGGCCCACCCGCAAAGCCTTGCAGGTTAAGAAAGGAAACTTGTAACCGACTTTAGGTTAGGGTTTGTAACCCCCCCCCCCCCCGGGGACGGTTTGAGACCTGGCCACCTATATAAGGCCATGAGAACCACCGGAAGGGGGACGAAGTAAGACCGCACCATCTAAGCCTTGAGATTGAGATCTACTCTTGACTTGAGCACCCCCACTGTAACCGATCTATCGTGCTAATACAGATCGACAGAAGCACGAATAAGGGTATTACCTCTACAAGGGCCCCGAACTTGGGTAAATCGTGCCCCCTGTTAGCCGACGATTGTCACCAGCGCCTACTCGTTCTCCTACTCGAAAACCTATCGGTTCACCCGAGGGACTTGTTGAGATGCATATTCGACAATTGGCGCTGTCTGTGGGAACGGCGGGCGCTGGATCTACGGCATCTTTGGCCTCATCGTCGCCAAAATTCAGCTGGAGCCCCGGAACTTCAACTCCAACCGATCCAATTCGAATCGGGTCAGTCATCGTCGCGCCCCACTCGCCGGAATCGTGCCCGGTGTTCAACGACCTGGAGAAAAGCGTCACCCTGACGTTCGGGAGCTTCCAATTCTACGCCAACAAAGCGGGGATCCTGCACTTCCCCTAGAAAACCGATCTCGAAGGATCAGACTCTGAGTCGGTCTCGAAGCCTGAAGCTGTCGATTCGCTACCCAACTACGCGAGTCACGACCTAGCAAAAAGCGGCGAATCCATCCACCTGAACACTCGCAACTTCCAAACCATCTATGCAGAAGAACCCTCTCGGGTTGGGAAAGCTCTCCAATCCACGCCTAGGACTCACGGGTCATATCTGGCTCAGGTCTGCATGGTAGGATCAACTGACCCACCCGAAGAGATGGAAGAAAGCGCGAAGGAACACGAGCACATCAAAGTATGGCGAGCAGCCTGGCTCAAGGCGAAAGCGGCCGTACACTCATCCAAACCGATTGAAGAAGGATCCCCTCAGGAAGATCTAATTGCATACCACTACCATCTAGTGAAAGCGGCAACATTGATCAAAGAAGCTCGCAAGGATCTGGCCGAGCGCAAAAAGCTAGCGGACGAGTCAAGCCAGCGCCGTGCGGCACTCTCCAAGACATATTCTATAGGGAACCATCCCGGGAGAAAGAGATACGTCTCGAAGACCGCAGCAATGAATGGTGAATCTCTGAGCGGGATCAGCAAGACACTCGAAACCTCCCTCATGCGCGTCGACGATGATGACAACGTGCACCTGACGACCCCAGCCGTCGCGGTTCTAGCCGCAGCCACTTACCTGCAGGCGAACCAGCCAGGGGAGAACGACCCCCGTGCAGAGCAATACAGGCAAGTCCAGAAAGGGTTAGGCATGGCAGCCGCAAGGCTCGTAGCTCAAAACCGCAAGAACGCGACTGAGAAGGAGGCCGAGAAAACCCCTCGGAAAGACAAAGGAACGCACCACGGACGCAGGAGTACATCGCCTAGAAGAGAGAAGTCACCTCGGCGCGCCCGAGAAAAGGAAGCTCAACGACGTGGTGACAGTCCGAGTAGCAGCGATGGCAGCCCGAGGGATCGAGATCGCAGCCCGCGGCACCACAGCAGCCGCTCGCAACACCGCAGTAGGGAGCCGCGGAAGGAGGTCGACCGCGACCAGCCTGGATACAACGCGTGATCCGACATCGCACAAAACAAAGTCGACAAAGCCCAAGCAGCCAGGAACCGCGCGCGCTCCCCATCCACCTCTTCTCACGAAGAGGCCTGCAGCGCACTATGCTTCACCCGCGACATTCGTGAGGCACCAATGCCCAAGAGGTTTAAGCTTACTACGGAAGTGCCAAAATACGACGGTTCACTGGAGCCCAAGTCCTGGCTGTCGGATTACCTCACGGCAGTACAATGCCAACGTGGGAACAAGACCACAGCTATGCAGTACCTTAACCTACATCTTGTAGGCGCTGCGCGCAGCTGGCTCGAAGGAAGACCGAAGGCATGCTACGGATCATGGGACGATATAACCTTCGACTTCCGCAAGAACTTCCAGGCAACATACAAGAGACCCGAGACCATCGAGGAGCTGCGAGCTTGCAAGCAGAAAAGTGGCGAGTCTACTCGCGAGTACATCCAGCGATGGACCACACATAGAAACACGACGGGAAATATATCGGAAGAGGTGGCAGTCGAAGCTTTTTCCAAAGGAGCTCGGTGAACCGCCTTCAGAGAAGAACTGGGACGGGCCGCACCCAAAACCATTGGAGAACTGATGGCTATAGCCGAAAGATGGGCCAACGGCGAAGACTCGGTGCGCAATGAGAAAGCATCTTCACCAGCACCAGAAGACGACCGCCATGGTCGAAAGAATAGGAGAAAGCATTACGATCACGATGATCGGGAGGAACTGGTGGCAGCAGAATTCACAAGAAACCGCGACAACGGACATCGCGGAAATCGCGAATGGAAGCCGAAGCCAGAGGATAAAACCCCCGAAGAGGACCTCGATGGTTACTGCACGCTACATCTATTTACAGATAAGCGCACTGGCAAAACCAAGGCAACACATCTTCTCAAGGATTACCGAAAGTTCCTTGACATACACGAGGCCTTCTAAAAAAAAACAGAGCGGAAGTCAATCAGGGCTACCCGTAGCTCCCGGGAGGAGGAACCCAAGGATTCCACCCGCCGCAAGCCCTACCTCCACCAGGAAACCAAAACACGGTGTTAGCCGCGCTACCAGCACCGCCCGCCGCAAACCAGGGAGGCAATGGGTACCCAAACCCAGCAGGACTCCTAGGAATGATGCAGAAAGTCTGCCCATCCCGCAGGGCGCAGAAAACAAACACTCGACAAGTATTCATGGTTGTCCAAGCCCCACCATCCAAACCGGAGTATCTGAAAATGGCCGATCAGCCGACAACTTTCTCCAAGGAGGACCATCCCCCCCGAGTCTATCGACCAGGACACGCCGCGCTCGTCATCCAGGCGCATATAAGCAACTACGAACTTGCCCGACTGTTCATGGATGGAGGCAGCGGGATCAATATCATTTACGCGGACACACTCCGCATGATGAATAGGAACCTGGACGGACCGCGGAATCAGGGACATCTTTTCACAGGATAGTACCAGGGAAGGCAGTCCGCCCACTCGGAACAATCAACTTGGAGGTGGTATTCGACAACCGCGGCAATTATAGACGAGAATTCCTGGACTTTGAAGTAGTCGACTGGCCCTCACAGTACCATGCTATTCTTGGTCGAACAACGTTCGCCAGATTCATGGCAGTACCACACTACGCCTACCTGAAGCTCAAGCTACCTGGGGAACATGGCACCATCACTATCAACGGTGATTTCCAAAAATCCAATAAGTGCGACATCGAGTTCAACGAGATCGCCAAATCCTTCAGAATGTAGGAGGAGCTGGAAGAGATAGCAAAAATCACGGATCACTCCGTGATGCCTCTCACCAAAAAGAATGCCCCAGAGCTCGAGTTCAGCGCGAACAGCGACACCCGGAAACATCAAGTGCACCCGACGGAGCCTACAAAGACGGCGATGGTGTCCACCACCCTCTTGCCAGCATAGGAAGGCGCGCTCGTCGAACTCCTCCGTGAGTACTGGGAAATTTTTGCCTGACATCCCTCAGATATGCCAGGAATACCCAGGGAGTTCGCCGAGCACGCACTCGAAGTTTACAAAGACGCCAAGCCTATCAAGCAGACAACCCGACGATTTTCAGAGCCAAAGCAAAAACACTTGGAGAAGAAGTGACCAGATTACTCGCCGCGAAGTTTATCCGCGAGATAAAGATATCCACCTGACTAGCAAACCCGGTGCTGGTCCCGAAGAAAAATACTGACATCCTTCGCGTGTGCATCGACTACACGTCGTTGAACAAGCCCCAAGGATAACTTCCCCTTACCACGAATAGACCAGATCGTGGACTCCACAGCAGGCTGCCAGCGGCTCTCTTTCTTAGACGCCTACTCGGTCTATAATCAGATCAGGATGAAAAAGGAGGACGAGGAGAAGACAACGTTTATCACACCTCACGGTGTCTACTGCTACACGACAATGCCCTTCGGGCTAAAGAACCCAGGCGCAACATATCAGCTCTGCATGCAAAAATGCCTCGCCAAGCTCATTGGCAAGAATGTACAAGTGTACGTTGACGACATCGTCATCAAGACTCGGGTGGAGTGAACGGACAACGACGTCGCCTAGAGGGGGGTGAATAGGCGATAAAAACTTTTCCGGTTAAAGCTTTCTAAATGCGGAAATAAACTAGGTATTTAAATTAACACGCATACAACCTAAATATTCTAGGGTCAACTAGATGCACCAACAAATTATGCTAAGCAAGACAAGTAACAAGGTGATAGCAAGATATATAACTTCAAGCGCGAAGACTATCACAATGTAAATTGCATAACTAAAAAGCCCGGGTATAGAAATAACCGAGGCACACGGAGACGATGATGTATTCCCGAGTTCCTCCCACAAGGGGAGTACGTCTCGTTGGAGGGGTGTGATCTCGCCACAAAGGCCAACTCAACGCCACAAAGAACTCACCCTATTCTCCGATATTCCTCGCCACAAAGGCCTAGTTCACCTTCCACTATTGGCAACCTTCAAACCCGAGGCACGCATCCACAACTTAATTGGAGGCTCTCGGTGTCACCACAATCTTGGGGAACACATCCACAACTCAATTGGAGGCTCCCAAGAACACCACAGGACGTCTAGGGTCCAAGACCCAAGAGTAACAAGCTCACAATCTTTCACTTCCACGAGTCCTCGTGGAGAGACCAAACCGATGCAACCGATGCAAATGGCAAGAGCACAAGTGCTCAAATCCTCCACTCTCAAATTCCAAAAAAGCAACAAATGCTTATGGGGGAATAAGAGAGGAAGAACAATGGAGAAACACCAAGAACTCCAAGATCAACATCTACAAGGTTTCCCTCACTAAGAAGAAGAATGGATTGGTGGAAATGTAGATCTAGATCTCCTCTAACTTCTCCCTCAAAGATATGCAAGAATCATTGGAGGGATTGAGAGAGGAGCAAGTTTTACAAAGTCAACAATGGTGGAGAGAGAGAGCAAAAACGGGTAGGGAAAGTCTTGGGGGCTTTGGGGAAGAAATCCCCTTAAATAGGTGCTAAAAAACTAGCCGTTTTTCACTTTTTCCGTCTATTCCGGAATGGTCCGGAATGGCCCGGAATGGACCGGAATCGATTCCGGAGCGATTCCGGATGGCAACAGAGCATTTTCCCGTTGAGGTCGTAATAATTCCGGATGGTCCGGAATGGTCCGGAATAATTCCGGATTGCAGTAGTGTGACTGAAAACCGATACGAGAAATGCTATAACTTTTGCATATGGACTCCGTTTTCGACGTTCTTGGGCTCGTTGAAATCGCAACGACGAGAACTACAAGAATATGCAGATAAACATCATTTTCCATAAATGGAAGATAAAACCAAATGGTAAAGGTTTAGACCTCTCAAATAAGAACACCCGGTAAAACCTCCAACACGAAAACACACATAACTTTTGCGAATGAACTCCGAATTAGGTGAATCCAAATGGGTTGGAAAGGTAATAACAAGGACTATTCAAAAAAAGGAATGGAGAAGTTACCACCAGATGGAAGGTGTGGAAACATTCTCAAAGCTGAACCGGATATTTTCACCACCGAAAACGCAAAAAACAATTCTTACCAAACCCGTTTTCGATAAACCTTGGCTTCCCATGAAGATCACGACAAGCACTAAAACCCAAAGGAGACAAAATCCAAATAAGAACCAAGAAAGATGATATGCAAGTATGCAAAGGTTTGAGCTCTCCATAACGATTCGATCAAGTTACTCACTTGAAAGCCCCTCTTGATAGTACGACTATCTATCCTATAACCCGGTCTCCCAAAGACACGAGACCGGTAAAATAGAAAACCTATCAAGATTATACCTTTGCCTTGATCATTCCACTTGAGCTAGATGATGGCGATTTTGACTCTCTCAAGTTGGATCTTCTTTCTTGATTGCGCTTGCTAGCACAAGCTCTGCTTGATGAAGACTTGCAAGTTGCTCCCCCATACACCATTATGGGAGAGACTAGCTCCCCCATACACCATTATGGGAGAGACCCTTCTCGGAAAATCTTCACAAGGACACAATCTCCAAAAGGGTGGCAAGCATAAAGCATAGGATATCATCTAGATGCTTCACTTGAGCTTCCACGTCAAGCTAGATGACGAACACGCTTGACGACGACATAGACCACGGGCTATATGAAATCTTCCTTTTGGTTCATGCCCATGGAAAGATACCTAACCACACATAGATATGCCACACACACATATGATGGGTTAGTTCACAAAGCTATATTTACAATTTCTTACCATACCATGAGATACACAATCCCACTTGGTACAAATTGTAGCTTTGTGTGTTGATCACTTGCTTGATCAACCTTGTATCTTTTCTTCTCACTTCAAATGATGATGTATTGAAGATAATAATGAAGGATCACTTAATACTTTTCTTCAAGACACACTAGCAATAGGCTCAACTCAAACCATGACCATTCTTCATATAAATCCTTGAATGTAACAATGGCCATCAAGGAAGCTAATAGAGTTCAACACATGAACTCCATTATTTCCTATGGACAAGATCTACAAGGATAACTCAATCCAAACATTAGTCCATAAGGATTGTCATTAATTACTAAAACCACATATGGGGGCACCATGCGCTTTCAATATCCCCCATTTTGGTAATTGATGACAATCCCTTTTTACGAGGGTTTATATGTTGAATTAAGCAACCATGTTAAACTAAGAGCAAGAATGCAATAGCATGGAAATGAAAAAGCTTAAGAACGAAACTAAAGCATAAACCAAATTCCCTTAAACCCTCTAAACTTCTCCCCCATTGGCATCCATTGCCGAAATGGTCAAAAAGATTAGAAGGTCAATATAATAAGAGCTCCCCCATTGTGTATGCATTCCTCATGATATGAGTGAAATCAAGTGCATATATCCAACTATGAATAGATGGAGGGAGATCAAACTATATTGAGGATCCAAAGATTTATAAGAAAAGACAAATTGAAGGATACTTTCACAAAGAAGCAACCAACCAAAGGATCCAAAAAAACCGATTGACCAAAAACAATATTATGATAAGATCAACCAAGTGTTCTAGAAAATCAAGGGGGAACTTCCCAATGGTACATGCACAATGTTAGATTTTAATTACTATATAATGTGCACAACATGGAATCATCACTCCCTTCTAGATAATTTTGAACACAAACAAGGGCAAGAGAATAGATTGGGAATGAAGCAAAGCAACTTGCAAACAAACAAACAAATTGAGCAATTAAGATCAAGAAGCGACAAATAAAGAATTACTCAACCGAAGTAGATGGGTGTGACAAGGAAAAACATTTTTAGGAGACTAATAGGATGATAAAATCATCAACATAGTATTTTAATAAAAGAGGCACATAGTGCATATAACGTCTTTCCCATACACACAAACCATCAAAGGATAAAACACATAGGTCCACAAGCTTATTAAGATGCAAAAGGAATACCAAAAGAAAAGCAAAGCTTGTGCCTTTTAGGAACCACCAAATAATATAAAGCAATAAAACTTGGTCACTAAAGAAAACGAATATCAATTAAAGATGTAACTATTGCCGTGTGTATAAGTTTCTAAGTGGACACCAATCACAAAGATTTATATCCACAAAGAAACATGCACACACAAAATAGGTACAAAGGTGAAGAACATGATATCCAAGAGAGGTTCATAAATATACCAATAAGATTTTTGCTTGAAAGCAAAGCACTAAGCTTAGTTTAATCTTAAGGGGATATAGATGAACAAACAAAACTCATCAAAGCATCACAAATATCACAAGGGAAAAGTGATAGTTGGAATGCTTCGAGAAAGGTAACGCATATCACAAAAGATTTAAATGGTTTTTGAGAATTCATCAATATTGCATATGAGAGACTTCGAGTAGAAGTTGCTAGATTAATATACTTGGGATTGGTGAATCATAAAATGATTATAAATATCCCCTAGATATGTAATCATCCCGGCTTACTCATATTTGCAATAAATATGTTTTGATAATACACTTGCAAGAACCAAATGAAACAAAAGGAATTCATGCCAAGATACAACCTACACAAGGTTTAAAGCTAGAAATGTATGCATGAGATAGATACTTGTTACCGAGAAGACATTGGTGATGAAGAGGATGTGAGTTCTTTAATCATCATGGCTTGACTCCTATAATACGATGGTGAGAACACCTTCCTTATGAATGGAGCAAGCAACCAATGTATCTCCATTGTACCTAAAAACAAAATTCAAGTACAAAATGGTACCCAAACTCATTTGGTCCAAAGTAGTTCGAAAAACTACAATTCATAGGACAAACTCCACATAAATATGTGCATATTAATATGAATTTGAATTTCATGCACATCTTAGCCATTTAGGATTTGATGGAGTTTATCCTATATATTGGATCAACAAAAGTAAGAATGCCAAAAGATATACATAGTAAATATGCATGCACGAAACTTTCAAGAACCAAAACAAGATACAAATTGGAAAAAGAACCAATTAAACTAATAAGCCACTCATAAGAGTGAAAAGAAAGAGAACTGTCCAAATTATATCAAGATCCAAATCAAAACATGATTGAGGAAACCAAATAGAGAAGATACAAAAAAAACATCAAAGAATAAACAAACCCTCTACACTTTTCATGATAGCACACAAAGTACCAAAATGAAAAATGTTCGTCTTCCAAAGAGACACGTCATTGGGATAAAATACAAATTTAAAGACAACAAGTGTTCAAACGCATATAGGATAGTTCTTACAAGAATAGTTCATTATTTATGATCTTGCATTTGAATACAAAATGCACACAATGGAATCATTACTCTCTATATATATTATTCAAACACTAGTCATGTTTAAATAAAAACAATTAGATGCAATACCAATATAAAGAACGGTGATCTACTCAATGTAGGATAGCTTCCCCAAGAATAGTGCAACCCAAAGAAGTATGACTTTGAACATAAGTGCACAAGTATGGGATCATTGCTTTTCCTACCACAAGAAAGCACAACAAAAATTTTGAGTAGAGCAAGGAAGACACAAGGGAATTAAACCAAACAAAACATTGGCAAGAAACAAGGAATTTTTTTTGAGCAAAGGCCAAAGTAAATATGATCAATAAACTTACCAAAAATTATTATCACTTGTCAAAGACAAGAGATGTATGGAGATATTTCTCGGTGGTAGATTTGTTCATAATCATATTCACAAAAAATAAGAATGTGACAAAAGATAGGAATAGAAAAACATGCTTAGATAGAGATTCTTGAAGGTTTCAAATAAAACCCGAAAAAGAAAATCAACAAGAATCTCTCTTACAAACAAGATACCAAAACAAGAGAGACAAAAACACATTTAATAAAACATGGAACTTGTTTGAGCAACATGCCACATAAGAACAAGATAACTAACAATATTAATTCTAGGTGGAAATACCTCACATGTTCACGTTTTATAGGCTTGTAATATGCACATAACTTATTACTCCCCCATAATGTGATAATTCATTTTTTTAACAAGAGGCAAAGAAAATAAATCCAACAAGAGAAAGTTAATGGACATTAGAATTTGAATTTCTCATGAGGAAGACATACCATATAGAGACAAGATAATATTGATATATCAACACTAAGTGGTATTCCTCATGTACACACATTTTAGGATAGTAAAGTGCCAAGAGCATAATACTTCCCCAAAATGGGATAGTCCATTAATCTCTCAAAGAGCCAACTAAAATAAGCAAGAATTGCAATGAAGGCTCAACACAAAGCAAACAAGTACATGGAATGCAAACCAACAACCATAACTAGATTACTCAAGATAGGTAAGTAGTAAGCACAACATATACAAACACATGCTGGAAACAAAACTAACATATGCAAGGGAGCATGCAACTTTCAATGAATATATGAATTAGATACAGGTTACCGCAAGGTGGAACATTGGATAAGAGATATATAAAATCCAAGTGACTTGGCTTGAGGAAATATAATTTATGAAGATCCCTTAATTCTTCACGAGATAGCCAAGTCTCCAATGCCCTCCAACAACACCTATTGATCAAGTTTGAGCTTGTTGGTTCTCAACCAAGTTGGGTCCTAAGAGGTTAGTCACAATAGGTTTGGCAACCCAAATGGTTCTTTTTTTACACCACTTTGAGTACCAACAAACTTGGCAAACACATTGCTCACATTATCCTTCCGAATGGAATACACATCATCAACAAGGATAGGGTTGGATAATGTACCATTAGTGCATGAAGAAGCAAGGTGTCCATTCCCACAACAAAGGTAGCAACATCGACTCTTCTCTTTCTTCTTAATAGGCTCCTCAACTTGAGGAGCATTGGCTTGAGTCTTCATAGGAGATGGTCGTTGTTCAACTCGTGGTTGAGCATGAGATTGAACAAGAGGCCGCTTCCCTAGTTGCTTCTCACTTAGAGACTTCTTCTTCAAAGGGCAAGATCTAACATGGTGCCCTTCAATCTTGCACTTGAAGCAAATAATCTTGGCCGGATCTTTTACTTGCTCTTGGCCCTTCTTCTTGTCAATCTTGGACTTGTTCTTGATATTGGAGTTGAATCCAAGTCCACTCTTGTCATTGGGAAGTCTTCGCACTCTCAACATCTTGTCAAGGGTGGAACTCCCTTCATGACTCTTTTCCAAGTCTTTCTTCAAAGAAGTGACTTGGGCCTTGAGCTCTTTAATTTCCTCTACATGGTTAGAATCAACACAAGAGCTAGAGGAAGTAGATGCTTCATTGTTGGAGCAACAAGGCAAGGAAAGCAATTCATCACAAGATGTAGAAACATTATGAGAGGATGAATTACTAATACGAGCACAAGTCAATATAACATTACTAGAAGATATTGTGCTAGTAACCACATGAGGCTCACAAGATGTTACCTTTGTAGTGATAGCCTCAAGAGCTAATTTTAGCTTGGTATGGGATGCTAGAAGATCCTCATGAGATCTAGATAGCTTTTCATGACTTTTTTCCAATTTCCCACACTTGCTAGTCATTAACTCAAGTTGAGCCCTTAGATCAACATTCTCCTTCAAAATAGATGCTTCGCAAGATGTGGAGTTAGTAGCACAAGCATCATTAGAAATAGAAGAAGACAACTTGGCAAGATCATTCTTCAACCTAGAGTTTTCCTCAATTAGATTAGCATTGCCAATAACAAATTAAACCTTTTCACTTTTAAGCACTTTATATTTAGCATTAGTATGGTCACGTGCTTTAGTGAGATAGGCAATTTGTTCATTATAGAGCTCCTCAATAGATTCAAGTTTCTCCTCAAGAGTAACTCGGAGCTCATACTCTTCCTCAAGAGACATAGTGAGGGATGCCTTTTCATCGGCATCACTTCTTTCAATCTCACCTTTCTTTTCAACGATTTTAGAGCTATTAATAGCAAACGCTAAAATTTCACTCAAAGGGGCGATAGCTTTACTACCTTTAGGGAGATCAAGAAGAACCAACTCACCCTTCTCCATTAAAGAGACCTCATCCTCATACTCTCCATAAAATAAATCCTCATCCTAATCATCACAAGATGTAGTGGGTTCCAAAGGTGGAGATACCTTTGAATCCTTAGCCATAAGGAACATATGAGAAATGGATGGTGATGATGAAGATATACTTGAAGCGCCATTAAGGTCCATGTCTTGTTCCACCAAAAAGTGGGATTCCTCTACATTGTTAGCCACACAAGTACTATAGGAAATGGAAGCATTGTTTTCATGAAAAAAAGACATAGGAAGCATATCATCATGAGATTTAGTTGAACAACTATTACATGATATGCAAGGACTATCAATACTAGCATGTATGGAACTTTGAGTGCTAGAAGATATTAAGTCCAAATATAGATCATTTCAATGGAATAGAGATGAAGTATAGTCAATAGCAAATTCACTATCCACAATGCAATTTCTATCACCACTCACCATATCATTACCTTGTGACAAATCACATGTTGGTGGAGTGGAGAAATATGTGAACTCATCACGCATAGAAGTGGATGAAGAACCTCAATAAAGTTGGACACATCATATATATCTTCAAGTTTTGTCCATAGCTCATGAGCGTTCCGAAAAGGCATGATTGATTCAATAACTACATCGCTCAAAACGCACAAGAGACCATTAGATACAAGAGTATCGAGATAAGAGTTTTCCTCATCCTCTAAAGATAAATCATGAGAATCCTTTGGAGGAGGAAAATCCATATCTACATTTCTCTTAACATACTTTGGACACATGTCCGTAAGAAAATTAAGAAAGCGAATTTTCCAAACATCATAATTTCTACCATAGAATATAAAAGCGGGATCGTGCTCTATTTCCCTAAACGACATCGTACTCTCTAGGATATAAAGCCTAAAAAAGAGAGACGAGGCTCTGATACCAATTGAACGGACAACGACGTCGCCTAGAGGGGGGTGAATAGGCGATAAAGACTTTTCCGGTTAAAGCTTGCTAAATGCGGAAATAAACTAGGTGTTTAAATTAACAAGCATACAACCTAAATATTCTAGGGTCAACTAGATGCACCAACAACTTATGCTAAGCAAGACAAGTAACAAGGTGATAACAAGATATATTACTTCAAGCGCGAAGGCTATCACAATGTAAATTGCATAAGTAAAAAGCTCGGGTATAAAATAACCGAGGCACACAGAGACGATGATGTATTCCCGAGTTCCTCCCACAAGGGGAGTACGTCTCGTTGGAGGGGTGTGATCTCGCCACAAAGGCCTACTCAACACCACAAAGGCCTCACCCTATTATCCGATGAACCTTGCCACAAAGGCCCAGTTCACCTTCCACTATTGGCAACCTTCAAACCCTAGGCACGCATCCACAACTTAATTGGAGGTTCTCGGTGTCACCACAATCTTGGGGCACACATTCACAACTCAATTGGAGGCTCCCAAGAACACCACAAGTCATCTAGGGTCCAAAACCCAAGAGTAACAAGCTCACAATCTTTCACTTCCACGAATCCTCGTGGAGAGACCAAACCGATGCAACCGACGCAAATGGCAAGAGCACAAGTGCTCAAATCCTCCACTCTCAAATTCCAACAAAGCAACAAATGCTTATGGGGGAATAAGAGAGGAAGAACAATGGAGAAACACCAAGAACTCCAAGATCAAGATCTACAAGGTTTCCCTCACTAAGAAGAGGAATGGATTGGTGAAAATGTAGATCTAGATCTCCTCTAACTTCTCCCTCAAATATATGCAAGAATCATTGGAGGGACTGAGAGAGGAGCAAGCTTTCCAAAGTCAACAATGGTGGGGAGAGAGAGCAAAAACGGATCGGGAAAGTCTTGGGGGCTTTGGGGAAGAAAGCCCCTTAAATAGGTGCTCAAAAACTAGCCGTTTTCCACTTTTTCCGTCCATTTCGGAGTCCGGAATGGCCCGGAATCGATTCCGGAGCGATTCCGGATGGCAACAGAGCATTTTCCCGTTGAGGTCGGAATAATTCCGGATGGTCCGGAATATTTCCGGATTGCAACAGTGTGACTGAAAACCGATACGAGAAATGCTATAACTTTTGCATATGGACTCCGTTTTCGATGTTCTTGGGCTCGTTGAAATCGCAACAACGAGAACTACAAGAATATGAAGGGAAACATCATTGTCCATAAATGGAAGATAAAACCAAATGGGTAAAGTCTTAGACCTCTCAAATAGGAACACCCGGTAAAACCTCCAACACGAAAACACACATAACTTTTGCGAATGAACTCCGAATTAGGGGAATTCAAATGGGATGAAAAGGTAATAACAAGCACTATCCAAACAAAAAGGAATGGAGAAGTTACCACAGATGGAAGGTGTGGAAAAATTCTCAAAGCTGAACCGGATATTTTCACCATCGAAAACGCAACAAGTTTTTCTTACCAAAACCGTTTTCGATAAACCTTGGCTTGCCATGAAGATCACGACAAGCGCTAAAACCCAAAGGAGAAAAAAGCCAAATAAGAACCAAGAAAGATGATATGCAAGTATGCAAAGGTTTGAGATCTCCATAACGATTAGATCAAGTTACTCAGTTGAAAGCCCCTCTTGATAGTACGAGTATCTATCCTATAACCCAGTCTTCCAAAGACACGAGACCGGTAAAATAGAAAACCTATCAAGATTATACCTTTGCCTTGAGCATTCCACTTGAGCTAGATGATGACGATCTTGACTCTCTCAAGTTGGATCTTCTTTCTTGATTGCGCTTGCTAGCACAAGCTCCGCTTGATGAAGACTTGCAAGTTGCTCCCCCATACACCGTTATGGGAGAGACTAGCTCCCCCATACAACATTATGGGAGAGACCCTTCTCGGCAAATCTTCACAAGGACACAATATCCAAAATGGTGGCAATCATCAAGCATAGGATATCTTCTAGATGCTTCACTTGATCTTCCACGTCAAGCTAGATGACGAACACGCTTGACGACGACATAGACCACGGGCTATATGAAATCTTCCTTTTGGTTCATGTCCATGGAAAGATACCTAAACACACATAGATATGTCAAACAAACATATGATGGGTTAGTTCACAAAGCTATATTTACAATTTCTTACCATACCATGAGATACACAATCCCACTTGGTACAAATTGTAGCTTTGTGTGTTGATCACTTGCTTGATCAACCTTGTATCTTTTCTTCTTACTTCAAATGATGATGTCTTGAAGATAATAATGAAGGATCACTTAATACTTTTCTTCAAGACACACTAGCAATAGGCTCAACTCAAACCATGACCATTCTTCATATAAATCCTTGAATGTAACAATGCCCATCAAGGAAGCTAATAGAGTTCAACACATGAACTCCATTATTTCCTATGGACAAGATCTAAAAGGATAACTCAATGCAAACATTAGTCCATAAGGATTGTCATTAATTACCACAACCACATATGGGGGCACCATGCGCTTTCATGGAGGACATGCTCCTCGACGACATCAGAGAAACATTCGATGCTCTGAACGCATACAGGATCAAGTTCAACCCGACCAAGTGCGTCTTTGGCGTCCCTGCAGGACATCTTCTCGGGTATCTGGTGTCTGCTCGAGGAATCGAAGCCAACCCGGAGAAAATTCAGGCGATCCTGACAATGAAGGAGGCAACCAATCTCCGAGGTGTGCAGCAGCTCGCAGGACGACTAGCCGGCCTGAGCAGATTCATTGCGAGGCTAGGCGAGCAAGCATTGCCCTTCTACAAGCTACTGAAGAAAACGGATAAGTTCAAGTGGACACCTGAAGCATAAAAAGCATTCACAGATCTAAAACGAGCACTGCAGAGTAGGCGTATTCTGGCAAGGCGTATGGCGTCCAAAGACCAATATATTACATCAGCGAGGTGCTTTCACCATGCAAACAGCGATACCCTCATTACCAGAAACTCGCGTATGGCGTGGTACTCACAGCTTGAAAACTCAAGCACTACTTCCAAGAACATACCGTCACGGTGCTAAACGACGCATCACTCGGTACTATCATGAACAATCCCATGGCATCCGGAATAATTGCAAAGTGGAGTATCGAGCTCGGCGCCTGGGACATCATATATGCAGGGCGCAAATCTGTGAAATCTCAAGTACTCGTGGAATTCCTGAGCGAGTGGACAGAACTGCAAACACCAGGACCACCAGAATACACGAGCAACTGGATAATGTACTTCGACGGGTCGAAGAGAAACGAAGGAGCTGGAGCCGGGGTCGTCCTTATATCCCCCAGAGGAGACAAACTGCAGTACGTCCTACGGTTGGATTTCCCACCCGACGACCCGACATCCAACAACGATGCAGAATACGAGGCCCTCCTTCACGGCATGAAAATGGCGATCGCCTGCGGAGCCACCCGACTGATGATCAATGTAGATTCAAACCTCATCGTACAGCAGACGATGAAAGAGTGCGACGCTATTGCAGATAACATGGTCGCCTATCGGGATATGTATAATCTGCTCGAAGGAAGTTTCAAAGGGTGCGAACTAAAGCACATTGCACGATCCAGCAACGAGGAAGCAGATAAACTGGCAAACGTGGGGTCTACCAACACGCCCATACCACCTGGAATATACTTCAAGCGGATGATCAAGCATTCAGTCAAGGTCAAAAAGCCATCGGGAGCACCCGCAGCATTGGAGACGGAAGTTAGCCCGCAAATCGCTGTTATCGAGCTCAGAAACAATATTTCAAGACAAGATTTTATGGTCGAGTCAGTCTGGACGCAGAAATACCTTGACTACTTGTCCAACAAACAGCTCCCAGCAGACGTTTGCGAGGCCCGACAAATAGTATGACGCAGCAAAACCTTTCGGGTGCTCAATGGAGAGCTATACAAACAGAGCATATCAGGAATATTGCAGAGATGCATAGCACCCGAGGATTGCAAGGAGCTGCTACGAGACATACACCAAGGAGATTGCGGACACCACGCAAGATGGAAGGCAATCGTGGGCAAAGCTTTCCGGGCAGAATTCTACTGGCTCACGGCGGCCAGAGATGCAAAGGACCTAGTCGACAAATGCAATGCTTGCCAAAGATTCGCGCCCAAGCCACACGCCCCTGCTACGGAAATACACATGATCCCCATCGCCTGGCCCTTTGCACAATGGGGGCTAGACATGGTAGGACCGCTACGCAAGTCGACACCCGGAGGATATACGCACCTGCTCGTAGCAGTTGACAAATTCACGAAGTGGATCGAGGCTATGCCAGTCACCTCTGCCAGCGCCCTGTGTGTCGTGAAATTCCTCGACTCCATTGTGTGCAGATTTGGCATACCGCACAACATCATCACCGACAACGGAAGCAACTTCACAGCAAAGGAAACACATGAATTCTGCAAGAAAAAGGGAATCACCCGCAGTTTCACCTCGGTGGCTCACCCGCAAACTAACGGTCAAGTCGAGCGATCCAACGGACTAGTCTCAGCTGGCCTAAAAAATCGGCTACTCGATCGCCTGAACCCAACAGCAGGGCACTGGGCCGAGTAGTTACCATCAGTACTGTGGAGCCTTCGCACAACGCCAAATCTGTCAACAAACTATACGCCATTCTTCATGGTCTATGGAGCTGAGGCCGTCCTACCCGAAGACGTCAAATTCAGCGCTCCACGAGTCATCGCGTACAGCGAAGAGACCTCGAACAGGGCACTCGCAGAAGACGTGGGCGCACTCGATGAAATCTGCAACATCGCACTTGCAAGATCGGCGGTATACCAGCAATCACTGCGCAATTACCACAGTCGTTGTATACGCTACAGATCTTTCGTGATAGGATACCTGGTGCTGCGGCTCAAGCAAAAGGAAGGACACAAGCTCGAGCCACCATGGGAAGGACCCTTCATAATACACGAAGTTATCCGAGGCGGCGCGTATCGACTGAAGAACCCAGAGACCGGTGGCATTTACTCCAATCCATGGAACGTTGCGCATCTCCGCAAATTCTATCCTTAGGATTATTCTATTCTCAAAAAATAAGGCTATACTAGCCATCTTGTAGCTCGAGGAAATACATGGCTTCTCAGCCGTATCAATAAAAACACATGGTTCTTCAACCATAGCTATTCACGTTTTTCATTTTACATGCTAAAACAACAGGTATACACCCCAAACGCACGGGGGCTACGCCTAACTAGGCATTAGATGAAAAATTTCAAATACAAGGTACAACAAGGTTCACACCTTATAAAACACCTTACAATATCTCGAGTGAGCTATACAAGACTACATGATCTCTACATCCTACGATTACACCTGACGGTGAGCAGTCCTCTCCGCCAGCATTTGGTCTATCTCCTCCGAAGTCAGCCGAATAATCTGCTCTGCTGCAGGTTGGACGACCGCGTAGTGAGGAGAAAAGTCAATCGAATAATTGGGAAGCCGCACCACCGAGTTAAATTTGATCTCAGGATGCCATACCCGAACAAAGGCGAGTGCTACCTGCGCTCCACAAAAAAGCTGCTGGCGAACGCACTCCCGAACCTCTCCTACTCGACTAAAGACCCTTATCAAACCGCCCCATCCTTCTGGAATGGTACCCAATGGATAAAACGTCTGATGCACAGAAGAAAGAGCTTCGTGACATGACTCCAGAAGAACCTTCGTCTGGCTCGCTCGATACTTCAAAGTGGCCAAGACAAATACTCGACCGCGGTCTGACCAAAATTGGTTGCATGTGGTTTGGAGCTACCCGCCTCATAAGAAATGTGGTTATCCACCCAGTGAGTCTCGCAAGGACCGTCGGGTTCAACAACTGCAAAATTTAGCAAACACGTCAAAACAAAAGAAGGAAGCAAGCATTCAAACACTCGGGGGCTTGCGGGCTTACACAACATATCCTTCGCAACAGCCGCCAGCTCCTCCATCACAAACTTTTCACGCTCAGCCGCAAGTCTCTCCTTTGACTTGGCGACATCGGCCACGCCCCGCAACGCTTTCAGTTTGCGCTCGCCATCCGCAACGCGATCACGGAGCGAGGCAAATGTACTAGCAGCAGCAACAAAGGGATCCACTCGCGCAGCAGATCCACTCGAAGACTCTGCGCTAGAACCCACTACCTGGAAAGAAATGGAGCAAGTTCAGAAACACCACAAGACCCCACACGAGAAATACACCACCTATTTAACAGGTGCTCGGGGGCTACTCCCATCGGGAGCTCGTAACAATTAATCGCAACAATCAGGCATTCAAGATATCAAGGAACACTTCGATTAAAGCAAACTACGGGAATACATCCCAATGTTCATTACATGGACGGACAAAGTAAAAATAAACTATCCTACGGAGCTGCAGAAGTACTGCCACTCGCAGTAGTCTGCCCCTTGCGACCAGCGCGGGCGAGCACTTCAGAAAGCTTCTTGGCAAGGGCTTCAGCCTGATCGCCAAAAGGACGGAGTGCTACCTTTCTGCCTCTGACGACGCCGTAGGGAAGGCTCGAGTACGCCTTCTCCAGGTCGGAGACTCCGTGCGCCAGCGCAAACTGGATAGCAGTCCTAGCCCTGCATTCAGACTGGGTGACTGAATAAGTTTGGAGGAGATTTTCATCCTCCAGGAAAACTTTCAGAAGGCCGCCCAGCATAGGCGGAACCACAATATCCACCAGAAGGCGTTTGTGGAACTGCGTCAACACTCGGGTGGCTTCACCAATGAGGGAGCAGATCCCACTCGCATGCTCCTGGAGCTGGGCGCAGGAATCCGTCACGGCATCTACTCGCTGGCTCCCAGGCAGTTCCAATGCAACCCCAAGGACATCTACAATAAAGAGGGGGATATCTTCAGTTCCCGAAAGACCAAATTAAGGTACATTGAAGCAGAGAGATAGTCAAGAATGACTTACCCGCGAACTTCTGCGCCAAGGGGCGGATGATGCCAACAAGATCACTGTCGTGTTTGGCAATTGCCTCCTCCAGCTCTTCAGCGCCACTTGAGCCTCGACAAGCTTACCTTCTAAGTCGGATGAATGCTTGCGAATAGAATCCAGCTCCTTTCGGGAGGACTCCAACTCAGCATCAAGGATTTTCACCCGAGCGACAGCTTCAGCTTTCTCGGTCTTCAAGCGGGTAACTTGGGCTACAAAGCAACAGATACATCATAAGCAATTTTCGCGATCAACAGAAAGAACAAAAGGAGTGGGTTAACCTACCTTGAAGAGATTGACCATCCTGCACGAGTCGATCACGATCCACCCGAAGGGAAGCGCAATCCACCTCAGCCGAGAGCACTCGACGACCAATGGCAGCAAGGGAGTCAAGAAGAGACTGCGAAAGCACAATACAAAGTTCGAGTTAGGGGGAAAAAATCTCTTGAGCCTATTCACGACTGTACACGGTCGAGTATATCTCGGGGGGCTACTCCCATCGGGAGCACTGCCGTGCACCCGATAAAATCAAGAAAAGCAAGAAAGGAAAAAACTCAGACTTGAGTCCGTGGCCAACCGCAAGCGATTACCCACGGCCTCGGGGGCTACTCCCATCGAGAGCACTGTCGTGCACCCAATAGAAATCATAATCAAGCAAAGCAAAAAATACGGAGGACGCCAAGAAAATTATCTGGCTTTGGGCGATGGACAGAGGGTCCGCCGAGCTACCCGAAATCTCTTTGCTAGCCGAGGCTCCACCCGCGAAGCCAGGCAACCCGTAATCTGGAGCTGCGGCTGCTTGTGCGGGACTTGGGGACTTTTGGATGGCCTCCACAGCTGGAGTTTCGCTCGCGACTGCCTTTTTCCTCTTCACAGAGGGAACAGAAGAAGCGTATTGGCCATGGCTGATGGCTTGGAGGCTGTTACGGAAGAATTGGAATTATCAAACAAAGATACAAAGAAAGGGGAAAGATTCTCGACTAAAGAACAACAAACTTACTCGTCCTCATCATCGTCATCCAGGATGTCCACATTCCAGGCGGTAGTGACCTTTGACTTGGGGGCCGGAGGAGGAAGCACATTCAGAGGCGTCACCAGGAGAGGCTCTGTCGCCTTACCGGATCCGCCACCCAAAGAACTGTCTTTGGAGGTAGCTTCATCGTCCCCCTGCCTGCGGCATTTGCGGTGATGGAGCTGATCGCTACCCGACTCTTCCACGTCGTCTGAAGAGCCGTGCTCAGAGCTCGAGTCGGCCTCAGCAACACTGGTGTCGAGAGCAGCCTCAACATTGCTCGCTAGGAGGTCCGAGGCATCCTCAGCCGAGACTGGTGGGTAGCACGTTGCTATTTTCAAACTCTACAGAAGAAGAAGAAAAGAAGAGAAAACTCAGTCAATAGATTCTCGAGTGACAAAAAGAATAAAGAAGAGACAAGAAGAAAACTTACCTCGGATGGAGGAGACTTTGAAGCCTCGAATGGATCAAGAGAGCAGGTGGCGAAGGGCTCGCCTACCTTCAGCTTAGTGATAGCCGCGATCTTCTTCTCGAATTCGGCATTCGAGAGGATATCTTGGCAGGCGCGACTAGGGTCTTCAACGCCCTGGTACTCCCACATAGTCGACGGCCTCTCTTGTAGAGTATGAATCCTATGCCGAAGAAAGACACTCGCTAGATGCAGGCCGTTCAACGCGACTCCCATCGTCTGATCGCGAAGGTTCGCCACCTTCGCGAGTAGCGGGGAGACGATCCGGCTCTCCTCAACAGTGAGCATGTGCGCCCAGGACTTCCTTCGCTTCAAAACAGCGAACGGGTGGAATTCGTGAGCTCCACCCGCGCTGTTGTCGGCGATGTAGAACCACTTCCTCCGCCATCCTTGTGCGGAGTCGACGAAGTGCATCTCCAGATAGGAGTTTTCCGTCTTCGCCTGGATCCCGAAGCCGCCGGTGCGGAGTGGCTCTCCCAGCTGGTCACCTAGCCGCGACTTTTGATGTAAGACCCACAATTTGAACAGGGCCTTCCAGAGGCCCCAGTGCGGGCGAATGCCTAAGAAGCACTCGAAAAGTACGATAAAGCACGAGATGTGCTGAACCACATTTGGAGGCTGGTCATGGAGCTGTATGCCATAGACATACATCAATCCGAGGAGGAAAGGATGGAGAGGGAGAGAGAGGCCGCGCGAAACGTGATCCGCGAAAATCACGCGCTCGTTCAAGCGGGGATTTGGTACCTCCTCTTTCTTGCTCAGGCGAACGCGCTTGTCGCCTTCGGGGGGCAGCAGACCCTCCCTCTGCATCTCCTTATGCTCTTGTTGGTGGTGCTGGCGGAGCGCCAGTCGCCCGTCCTCACGGCAGGTGGCACAGGGACATCTTCAGCAGCTTTCGATGACGACGCGGTAGCGCCACGCTTCTTCCCTCCAGCCATGGGAGCTCGTGGGTGCTTGCAGAGAAAGGAAGTGTGCGCGAGGCGGAAGAAGGAGAGAAAATGGGCAGGAAGATTTACTTTCCACCTAAGGGCAATTACTTATACGCGAGCCAAATCGATCTCAGCCGTAGATCTGGTGACGTGGCACCCATCGCAGCTGCCACGCGTGAAGGGGAAACGAGGCGGCACCACATAGTTACCTCTGCCACGATCTTTACAGTAGATCGTGCGCATTTACGGCACGTGGCTCGCGGGAAAATCGGAAACGACCTCTCGTTTTCAGTCAAAGGCTGACAAGGTGGGCCATCACGCTCTGCGCCGCTCTGTCACGTCCCATCGGGAGGAGGCAGAACAAACAAGTGCGCAATGACATCATTTCATACCTCATCAAATTCGAACATCCCCTCGGGTAGGATTCCTGGCACGAAATTTCTTTCGTATGGACATATCAAGACGTGAAAACTCTTTCGCATAAACTCCATAACACGAAATTTCTTTCGTATGGACATATCAAGACGCGAAAACTCTTTCGCATAAGCTCCATAACAAGAGATATCTTTCGTATGGACATATCAAGACGCGAAAACTCTTTCGCATAAAAGCCCTTGACACGAAATTTCTTTCGTATAGGCACAACAAGACTTCCAGACACGAAAACTCTCTCGTATGGACAAGGAAACACAAATGCAAAAAATCCTTATGTGTAAAAACAACAAGGAAAATTTCTTTACTCGAAAAATCTCGAGGCAATATTCGCGAGTGAGCAGTCCCTGCCACTCTAACACACGATGTATACACATCTTTACCCTGGGTCGTTCAGCCGACTAGGCACATCCGGATGCCGTATTTTCCTGGATACGAAGGTAAGACCCAAAAGATCTCTCTTGAGGGCCTGGCATTTCACTCAATCTGCGTCCTCCGGTAAATTTCCGTGTCAACAACACGAAGAAAAATCCTAGCGGACGCGCCGGGTACCCCTATAGGTTAAATTTGACTTGGTAAGACCTCCACGGCCCAGTCGCAATGATCACCTCGCCGGATTCGAGTCAGAGATCTCGAGTCTGCGTAGACCAGAACTGTTTTTACCCTAGATGCAATTAATTGGCCCTGAGCTTTCGGGAGAGTCAAGCAACTGAGCCACATCCTTCTACGAAAACAGCCAACACACAGGCACCTTTATTTCTCGATACTCGAGTACTAGAAACGCATCGCACATAGGGTACACGCCCTCTTCAAGCGATTGAAGCCATCAATCAAAAAGAAATCAAGATGAACTTTGAGCGTCTACCCGACATATTCTCAGTCGAGTAAACGCTCGGAGCTACTGACGAAGGGATGGATCCTGGACCTATCGGGTGAGCCTACCCGGTCCAAGGCCCAAGACCCAAGCTCCAAGGGAGATACCGTGGACAGTTCTAGAAGGCCCAATCAAGGCCCACCCGCAAAGCCTTGCGGGTTAAGAAAGGAAACTTGTAACCGACTTTAGGTTAGGGTTTGTAACCCCCCCCCCCGGGACGGTTTGAGACCTGCCCACCTATATAAGGCCAGGAGAACCACCGGAAGGGGGACGAAGTAAGACCGCACCATCTAAGCCTTGAGATTGAGATCTACTCTCGACTTGAGCACCCCCACTGTATCCGATCTATCGTGCTAATACAGATCGACAGAAGCAGGAGTAAGGGTTTTACCTCTACGAGGGCCCTGAACCTGGGTAAATCGTGCCCCCTGTTTGCCGACGATTGTCACAAGCGCCTACTCGTTCTCCTACTTGAAACCCTATCGGTTCACCTGAGGGACTTGTTTAGATGCATATTCGACAGCCCCCTATATCCTCGGGGGCGCAAATGTCAGCCCATTTGACCATATAGTAGTTTTGGTGCCCGTTGGAGTCTTGTCAGCGAGACAACTCCTTGTCAAAGGTAGCATGGATGCCCTCTGGGAGAGTAAATCCTCATCATATACAAGGGGATACTAGATAGGCAGGACCCAATCAGGACGGACTTACTCCCTTTGGAGGTGAACTGTCGCTACCATGGTTCCGCCTTAGCCCTGACGCGCCCCAGCATGGGTTCGAGGTCGTTTATGAGGATCCTAGAGTTGCTCAAGGGAACCCCCCCCCCCGATAAGTAACCGGGAAGGAGGACAACGTGCAGTTGAGGTTGTCCGCTATCTATTGTTGCTCATCCAGGGGTAGCCTAGCACCACAACCTCACTCTTGTCTAAGTTGATCTTGAGGCCAGATATTGCCTTGAAGCACAAAAACCGGAAGTTAAGGTTAACAATATCCAACCCTGATCCCTCCACCATAATCATGGTGTCATCACCCTGATCCCTCCACCATAATCATGGTGTCATATGCATATTGGAGGTGGGTGACCCCACCCCCGGGAATAAGATGCCCTGCCACAACCGAGATGTGGCCAACTAGCTTAGCTTTATCTAAGATAGCTGCATGGACATCAACTGCAAGATCAAAGAGGATGGGAAAATGGGGTCCCCCGTCTCACCCCACACGAGGATCTAAAATATGGACCAATGTCCCCATTTAAGAGTATTGCGGTGTTTCCACTCATAACGAGTTGCATGATCTAGGTAATAAAACGATCATCCAAACCTAGTTGTTCGAGGACCTAGCGAAGAAACGCCAGTCTAGATGATCATAAGCCTTCTGGAAGTCTAGCTTAAGGAACACCCCCTTATGCTGGCAAACTTTTACCTCATGAAGTGCTAGAATCCCATCAAGGATGAATTTTCCCTTAAGAAAGGAAAAAATGAAAGGGGTGTGTGATGCGCTCGGCCACCGGTGCCAGGAGGATCGCACACACCTTGGGAAATATTCTCTGGATGCCATTTATCACCGTTACCGGTCTAAACTTGCGTATGCCCGTGACCCTCGAGACTTTCGGAATCAACGCGACCACACCAAAATTAATGCGCTTCAATGCCAATGTTCCAGTATGAAATTCCTAGAACATTAGCATGACTACCGTCTCGATCGCTTCCCAGAAGCTCTGGAAGAAAGAGACTGGAAGGCCATCGGGCTCCGGTGCCGAGTTAGCCTTCATATCTATGACTGCCCGCCTAACGTCATCAGGTAGGAAAGGAAGGTGTCGTGGTGGTGTCACGGCAGATGCCATAGGATGGCTAAAGATGTGGGGACGAAGGACGCTGGAGGTGCTCGGGGAGGGATCACGCGACGTGTGGACGCGTGAGGTGAAGATCAAACACTGCAAACAACACGATCTACCCAGGTTCAGGGCCCTCGTGAGGAGGTAAAACCCCTACTCCTGCCTTTCTCTATGTATTCTGGTGTCTCACCGAGTAGCCATAGTACGAATGTTCTTGCTACCGAGTAGCCACTCTTCTCTCTCCGGGTAGGATTAGGTCAAGAATCTCTACGTGTGAAGTGTCCCTTGTGAACGTGTGAAGCATGCCTCGCGCAGGAGGCGGCTGGGCACCTTATATACCCGGTGTCCTGCCGGATACAGCCAAATACAAACAAGTGTCGACATTGTGTGCACATCGTCCTTCTTCCGAGTTCCCGCTGACAGCTTTGGCTTCTAAGCTTGTCATGATGCAGAAAGTCGTTGGGCAAAACCAAGTAACCAGTCTGTTATCACTGTGTGAACACAGAGTAGGTCCCCCCTATCCTGCGACGCCCTGCTGACACACTGTCGCTGTCAGGCACGCCGTCCCCAGATGAACAGTGCCAAGTACGGACCCGGGATACGCGGGATCTTGTGACAGAACGGCTCCTTTGACTTCTGGCCCGAGTAGGTTCCCGCCAGTTTTACTCGGGCCAACTCTTCTACTCGAACAAATATAACTTGCTTGATATCTCCTTCTGGTCATCTTTCTGTGAGACCGAGTAGCAGTCGACCGGGTAGCAAGTACCGGGTAGGCGGCTACTCGACCAACTTCTCTTCTGACTGTTGCCTTTACCACTCGCCTTTACCCTACTCGGGGGTAACCCCCCGACAGCAGTCCCCGAAGCTGGTAGAGCCCTGCGAACTCGTTCACTGGGCCCTGCCAGCTTAAAACCAAGCTTGGCAACCTTGCCCTTGAACTTCAATATGCCGAGTAAAACCTCCGAGTAGCACTTTGAAGAGTACCTTGAGTTTCCTCTCTTCCGAATAGAGCTAGCCTCCTTCTCTGTAACCGAGTAAAAAGACTTAGGGAATTTCTTCAATCGAATCTCTACAGCGCAGAGCACAATCCGGCTTTCCGTGCTGCAACTGGGCACGTGTCACGCATCCAGGACCGCGACGCCTCGCTGCCCAGGACCTGACAAGCCACGCGCCCAGTTTTCACAGAGCGGGCCCACAACCTCGTAATGTCCCATCGTGCGCAGTAATCGCCCACGATCTCTTCGTGGGATCCAATGCGGCCGTTACGCGCGCGTTCCGCGCTGTGTGCGTTTCCAACCGGCCACAGACCCCACGCCGCACGATTTATTGCCACGATCGATCCCACTACTCCAAATCGTAACGGTAGCCCGTGGTGCGGTATAAATACCCCCACGGTAACTTCCCCTTCTCCTTCCTTTCACTTTCCCCTTCTGTCTCCTCGATCCTCCGCCGTCTCAGAGCTCTCCGCCGCCGCGCAACTCTTTGCGCCGCCGCGGGCTTGTCCATTCCACCAATTCCTTCCAAACTTCTCCAGTCTTTATGCTCGCTGCAATGGCTCGCGGTGACAGTGCTCGCGCCGGCTGGGCGGGCTCCGACGTCACCGCGGAGGACTGCCAGTGGCTCGTTAACACCAGGAGGGTTCCTCCCGGTGTTCGCTGCCGATCGTCCAACGGCGAGATCGTTCCGGCTCCAGAGGACGGGGAGCACGTCATCTTCCTCGCGCACTTCGCGCGGGGATTCGGCCTTCCCGCATCCAATTTCCTCCGTTCCTTCCTAGACCATTACGGTCTGCAGATGCACCATCTGCCTCCCAACGCAGTCGTCTTCCTCTCCTACCACGCCGTGGTGTGCGAAGCCTTCCTCGGCGTTCGCCCCACGACGGAGTCGTGGTCGAAGTATTTCTTCTTCCGCCAACAGAGCCAGGGCAAGAAGGATGGCGCGGACACCAGCAGCCGGGTAACCGAGACCGGCAGCGCCATGATGGTGCAGCGCCCGGGCACCAATCATCCTCGCATCAAGGGCCTGGATTCTGTCCGCAAATGGCAGAAGTCCTTCCTGTATGTGAAGAACATCCCCGCCACGAAGGAAGCCAGGATCGAAGACCGCATCAATCTGCCCCCTTGGAGCAACCGAGTTCCTACCGGGCAGAATTGGAAGAGCAAGCCGTCGAACAGCAGGAACTTGGTGCAGATGGAGGAGCGGCTCGCCCATCTGATCGGGGAAGGGCTCAAGAGCGACGATCCAGTCGCCTGCTGGATTCGCAACCGCGTGTTGCCTCTGCAACGCCGCTCCCACCCCATGTGCTACATGGGTGGGCCTCGCGACTGTACTCGGACGACAACCTTCGAGCTCAGCAACGCGGATGTCGCCGCCTATGCTCGGTCCATCCTCACCACCGGCCTTCGAGACAACTGGCAGTATGGGTTCATCCCATACAGCCGCACGAAGCCGATTCCACGGGTACGTTCTTCTTACTCTGCTTCTTGTATATGCAATCCGAGTAGATAGCTTCCTCTCCTTGCTGCGACTAGCATTCGCACTCTGCGCCGAGTAGGGCGCTTAGCGGAACTGCTCAGGCTTAGTATGCTTGTTGTTTGAACGCCTTGTCGGGTAGCACACTTAGGAGAAACACTTAGGCTTAATGTGCTTGATGTTTGCACGCCTTGCCAAGTAGGACACTTAGGAGAAACATTTAGGCTTAATGTGCTTGATGTTTGCACGCCTTGCCGAGTAGGACACTTAGCCGAACCGTTTAGGCTTAATGTGCTTGGTGTTTGCACGCCTAGTCGGATAGAGTGCCTTCATGCTACTCGGCTCACTTTGCTATGTTTCTCTATTCTTCAGGTCCTTGATCGTCAACTCGCTGAGAGCAGTGAGCGCTTCGAAAGCAACTGGTCAGATGACCGAGAGGAAGATGACGAGGTCTCCTTCGAGACCGCGGACAAGCTTGATCCTCCTGAAGCCGCCCAGACGAGCAAGCATCACGTCGACGCATCTCTTCGCGGCTGGTCCGAGGACGAAGATGAGGGTAACTGATTCTATCCCGTCTGGTCGCGAGCAGCGCCAACTCACTGATTTCTGCTTCTGAATTGCTCTCCTTCCTCTCTATTTCACAGATGGTGCTGATGCTGAGGACGAAGACGAGGATGAGGACGAGGATGAGGGAACCCTGGTCGTCAAACCTCTCGCAGTAGCCGCTCCTGTTACCCGCAAGCGGGCGGGCAGATGCGCCCAGGAGCCCCCCGCCAAGAAGAAGAAGCCGACCGAGAAGACGACCAAGAAGGTCGTGAAGAGGAAACGACCACCGATCCCTAGCCGCAAGGGGTAAGTTCCTTCTCGATTGCACGCTTCGGTTTACTTCGTTCTTCTCGGTTGATTCCTAATCCTTTTGCTTCGCTGTTTCCTCTTATTTTCCTCTGCTCTCTTCTTATTTCTGAATGCAACTTTCTCTTCAGAGCCCCCTTGGATGTGTATGCCGCTCGTGCGCCCACTGAGACCAAGAAGCAGGCCGCCATCGACGTTGATAAGCTCATCGACCTTGACGGAGACGAGAACGAAGCCGCCAACGCACATGGACACATGGACACGGATGCCCAGAATGTCGAGCTGGAGCAGCAGTCCCGCGCGGATCAAGAAGCGCAGGATGCTGCTCACCAAGATAGGCCTCCTTCTCCTCCGGCCAACACAGCCGAGGAGAAACAAGATCAAGATCAAGAGATGCACCACGACGCCGCCCTTGAGCGGCAGGAAGAAGAACAAGAGCAGCCAGCCACAGGGGCTGCTGAACAGGAAGACCCCGCGGCCCAGGCGCGGACAGAAGCAACAGATGCCTCACAGCCAGATCCCGCTGCCGAGCAGCGGGTAGAAGTAGTCGACGAGGCGGAGCAATACCCTCTGAGCGACGCGCAACCAGGCGCCGCGCAGGGTAGCGCTCAGCCAGACGCCGCGCCGAGTAGCGCACCACTGGCGCCGCCCACTGCACCAGACTCCTCCTTGGTGCAGAAAACCAAGACTGCAACCAGCTCTCCGGCCAAACCGGTTACGAGGAAGAGCGCCCAGGAAGCCGCAGAGAAGAAGGCCGCCGAGGAGAAGGCCAAGAAAGCCACCGAGAAGAAGATGACCGAGAAGCCAAACACCGAGAAGCCGACCGCCAAGAAGGAAATGTCGAAGAAGCGGGCAGCCGACATGCCGCCGCCAACATCAACTGCCCCATCCGGTCAGCTGGCCATCCGCGATCCCGGCGCAGCTGTTGTCGCCGCTGCTGCCTCCGGCGTCTCGGATTCGCCCAGCTACCCGCCTTATATGGTGAAGGTCAGCCAGCAGCACAAGGTTGGCTTCACGCCCGCGGAGCAGAGGCTTGCTCTTCAGAAAGGGAAGAAGGCCGTGGCAGTGGACTCCAGGCCCCCGGCCCCAAATCAGGACAAATCCCTCTCCATTTCTTCGCGTGAGGTTCAGGACAAGACGGTGACGTCCCAAGGCCTTGAGCAAGTGCTCGATCTGGTTGGCTTCATTGATGCCAAGTGGGACAGCAAGGTCCTTGGCAACTCGAACTGGAACGGCACGGATTTGGGCGACATAGACCATATGCGTGTTGATTGGAACAAGGTAGACCTGGGTTACAAACCCATGACTATCTCATCCAACTCTGCTACACTTGCCGCCAAGATGTTTGTCCACCGCAAGAATGCAGAGGACCTTGAGCAGTCTTATGCGGTAAGCTTCTATTTATCCTCTCCGAGTTGCGCTTCGTTTTTCTTCTACTATTCTTTTCTTCCTTATCCGTCACCCAGTCCCCGAGATTCTGGCCGAGTAGGAGGATACTTTCTCGAGTAGCCGCCTTCTCGGGCCGAATCTCTACTACTTTTTCTGATTCTTGTTTCTTTTGCTTCTCAGAATAGCGTACTGAAGCGGACCGACTTGCATCGTCGGCTACTCTGGAACCATGCCGTTGCCAGGAGACGCATTGCCGCCTTGGAAAAAGAGAAGATAGCCGCCGAGGCGGCTGATAAAGAAGTGATGAATAGCACCCTGAGGCTTTCTAAAGTTGAAGGTACGCTTTTAGCTACGCGGTTCTTGCGTTTGGTGTTTACGCCCGCTTCTGCTTTTTGCGCCAACCAATTTTACTCTTCAGGGAAGTTGAAAGCACTGTCCGACGAGCACGAGAACTGCTGTGCCTTCGTTGAGAATGGCCAAGCCACCATCAAAAGACTGGAAGGTACGTTGCCATCTTCTCGGCTTGTCTTTGTGTTTCTTTCTTCGCTACTCTGCTGACCGTGCTTTGCTCTTTTCAGAAGATCATAAGAAGTTTGCCGAAGAACATCAAGACTGTCTCAAGCCTGCTGAGGTGCAGCAGCAGTTATGAAGCCAATCTGTCGCGCTGCAGAAGGAACACGCTACCGAGATGGAGAAGCTCCAACTCCAGCTGCGCACTGCACTTCAGGATGCCCTAGACTTAGCAGCCGAGAAGAAGGAGCTGCTTGCCGAGAAGAAGAGGAACGAAGCAACAGCCAAAGCCAGGGAGAGAACCCTCGAACAGGAGTGTGAGGTGCTGAAGAAGAGCAATGCTGGCCTCTTCACTCAGCTAGAGGAGCTCCGTTTGATTGAGGAGAAGCATCTAGCCAACGAGGAATCTTGGAAGAACCTGCTGCAAGGGCTGCGCTATGACTTGAACAGTAAGTGCTCCCTTTTCTCTCCTTCTCTGCTACTCGGCTGCACCTTTCTTCTCTGCTTCTCGTTTCTGATCTTCTCTCATAGCTTTTGCAGAAGTTTTCCCTGATATCGTGTCTTCTTGCGCGCCTGCCCTGGCCAAGGCCCGAGCAGCACGCGCTGAGAAGGGCGAGCCTATGGACACCCGAGCAGAAATTGAAGAGAGCATCCTGGTCATGCAAGGGCAATTCCAGCGCCTAGCCGGCGTGGGCACCGATCTGGTGCGCGTTGGCTTCCAGCTCCACGATCTCTTCTGGCCCCAGGACGACGCGCCAATGACCATCCGCGGGCTTGCCCTGAAGCTGCGCGGCGTGAAGGCCGAACTGAAGAAATGGCGCGCCTCGGGAGCTCGGGCAGGTGCGGACATGATGCTGCTCTTCATCACCACTTGGTACGAAAACCTCAATATGCAGATTATCCGCGAGATGCGCCGAGACTCCAGGTGGGAGAAGGACCCCGACTGCGTGGCTATCCGCCAGCTGGTCGCTCACGAGGTCGCTCAGTATGCTGATACTGCAACCTTCATCGACGGCCTCACCGATCCCGACACCGAGGTGGACGAAGGCGAGGACGAAAACGAAGAGACGGACACAGAGGAGCTGGACCCGAGCTGCTTCGAGTCTCCTGGTGGCAAGGCCGGGAAGGGGAAGGCTGCGGTCGTCGCGAATAGCAATGAAGAGGACGAGAACGAGAAGATGTCGATTGACACCTCCGCTCTCGAGTTCGGCACCTCGTCAGGAGCTGCCCTCGACGACACCGTCAGCCTTCGCGCCCAGGCCACCGAGCCCGACGCCGATCTAGCGAAGACCGTCCCCGTCAACCCGGAAGCGGATGCGACCAAGGCCGGAGCCGAGGACGAAGCTGCGAAGACTGTTGACGCCAGATCGGAGGCGGACGCGACCATGGCCACTACTGAAGATGAGGCAGCTAAGGCTAGCACCGAGAACGCCGCCTCGACCTGAATCTGTCCTGCAGCTTATTTCTCAAACACTTATCAGATCCCCGGGATGCCGGGTGCAAATGTATCAGACTATTTATGCCGTTTGCTACTCATTTTTATTCCCACTTGTTATTTTCAGCTTAATCAATTTGTTCAGCCTGGGCTCGATGCCGGGTTGCGTTATCATGCGAGTCCCCGAGTTGCATTTCTTATTCACTCTCTCTTTTCGTCTCAGCTCTACGCGCAACTTGTTGCTTTTTTGGTATTCGAGTCACAAGAGTTAAAGAGCAGAGCTGCAAATACTTAGCCGCTTAGAAACCATCATAGTAACGCAGCCCACCACTTAGCCGAAAATATAAGACAAAGAACAGTAGTAAAAGCACCCTACTCGGTTCCTGCACTCTTCCTTTCCTTAGTAATTTTTCTTGTGCTCATGGACCTTTTGCTTGTTCTCTTGCTTGCCATGAAGCCGGGTTTCGGACAGCAGCAAAGGCGAAGAGTTGGCATGTAGGTTTAAACACAGTACTCAATGTACCTTTGAATTTTGAAGTAGAGCAGCCGAATAGGCAAAAGGTAAAGCCGAGTAGAAACACTTAGGGCAATTTTGGACGAGGGCAGTCCCCGAGTTCAATTTCAGATTGCAGAATAGAATTTCAACTCGGATAAGAGGGTACATACACATCTTTGCTCACGAATGAAAACGACGGAGTAGAGCTACATTCCAGGGACGCTTGGATTCCTCTCCAGCTTTATCTGCCCTGTTCGCCTGTGGCGGGCGCGCATCTACAAGATAATATGCATCGTTGTGCAGCGCTTTGCTCACAATGAAGGGCCCTTCCCATGGAGGAGACAACTTGTGCATCCCTGCTGTGCGCTGCACAAGCCTAATGACCATGTCTCCTTCTCGGAAAACCCTTGGGTTCACCTTTCGGCTATGATAACGCCGCAGGTTTTGCTGGTAGATAGCCGAACGTGACAGAGTCAGCTCTCTTGCTTCTTCAAACAGGTCAACGTCGTCTTCTCGAGCTTCTCTCGCCTCCACCTCAGTATAGAGGGTTACTCGGGGGGAGTCATGCTCTAGGTCTATTGGCAACACGGCCTCAGCCCCGTATACCAAGAAGAATGGCGTGTAGCCGGTTGACCGGTTAGGGGTAGTCCTTAGACTCCACAACACCGCTGGCAACTCGTCTAGCCAACACCCAGGTGTTTTCAGCAGTGGCTCAATCAGCCTTGGCTTTATGCCTGCCAGCACCATGCCATTTGCTCTTTCAACCTGCCCATTAGAGGCTGGATGCACAACAGACGCAACATCCAGTCGGATGTGCTTATCTCTGCAGAACCGCACCATTGCCCCCTCTGCAAAATTTGTGCCGTTGTCGGTGATGATGCTTGGCGGGTAGCCATATCTCAGGATCACATCCTTCAAGAATTTCACAGCTGTGGCCCCATCGCATTTCCGAATAGGCTTCACTTCGATCCACTTGGTGAACTTGTCCACCATAACCAGGATGTGTGTCGTGTTACCTTTAGCCGGCTTGAAGGGGCCAACCATATCCAGGCACCATACGGCAAACGGCCATGTGATAGGAATTGTCTTCAGCTCGGAAGCAGGCATGTGAATCTTACTCGCGAACATCTCGCAACCATTGCACTTCCTCACGATGTCTTCAGCTTGCTGAAGAGCTGTGAGCCAGTAGAAGCCATGCCGAAAAGCTTTCTTGACCAATGCCCGAGAAGAGGCGTGATGCCCGCATTCTCCTTGGTGTATTTCCACCAGAATCTCTTCTCCTTCTTCTGGTTCCACACAGCGTTGCAGCACGCCGGTGGCACTCCTCTTGTGCAGCACATCTCGGAATATAGTGTAGCCCTTGGATCTTCTCTGAATCTGTCTTGCGGCCACCTCATCTTCTGGCAGAGTACCGTCCCTTAGAAAGTATAATATGGGCATGGCCCAACTCGGTGTCTCCCGTGTGGGAAACACTGGTTCGTCCACTTCCATTGGGACAGGCACCTCTGGTTGCTCTTTAGGGTTGGGAGCACTTCTCTGAAGCCCAGATCGATTGGCAAGGACTTCCTCAATGAATGCGACAGTCCCCGGGTTAAGGACAGCAGTCCCCGAGTATGGAGTGTCAGTCCCCGAGTAGGGAGTGGCAGTCCCCGAGTAAGGAATGGCAGTCCCCGAGTAAGGTATGGCAGTTCCCGAGTAGGGAGTGGCAGTCCCCGAGTAGGGAATGGCAGTCCCCGAGTAAGGAGTGGCAGTCCCCGAGTAGAGAACGGCAGTCCCCGGGTTTTCTGTAGCATTTTCCCAGTCAATCTCCATGGGATCAGATTCCTCACTTGGCAGAGAAGGAACAAATATGGACTCCGAGTTGGGAGAGGGCTTGATGGATGGCTTCCTCAAGTGCTCCAAGGCAACTCCCGCCGGGATGGATTGCCGAGAAGATCCCAACTTAGACAGCTCGTCTGCCGCTTCGTTCTCTGCTCGGTGAATGTGCTGGAACTCGCAGCCTTCGAAGAACCCAGTCATAGACTGTACCAGGAAGCGATATGATGCCATGTTGGCATCTAGAGCATCCCAGGTGCCAGAGACTTGCTGCACCACCAGATCTGAATCGCCATAGCATATAATGCGCTGCACGCCAACCTCCTTGGCTACTCGCAAACCATGCACCACTGCCTCGTACTCTGCTACGTTGTTGGACGCCTTGAAATGAATTTGCAGCACATACTTGAGTTGATCTCGCTTGGGTGACGTAAGCACTACGCCAGCACCAAGGCCTTCCTTCACCTTCGAGCCATCAAAGTGCATCTTCCAGTAATTAGAAACTGGAGCAGGAGGTTCATACTGCACCTCGGCCCAATCCACCAGAAATTCCGCCAGAATCTGAGATTTCATAGCCTCTCTTCTCGCGTACGCGGGTGCATACGCGGCCAGCTCGATTGCCCATTTGGCTACCCTGCCACTCGCCTCCTTGTTGCCCATGATATCCGAGATGGGCGCAGAGCTCACAACCGTGATAGGATGTTCTTGGAAGTAATGCTTTAGCTTCTTGGCGCCCAGGTACACGCCGTAGGTCATCTTCTGGTAATGCGGGTAGTTTTTCTTGGAGCTAGACAGCACCTCACTGAGATAGTACACTGGGCGCTGCACACTCTTGCCTTCTTCTTCTCGTTCTACCACAATCACCATACTGACTACTCGGTTAGTGGCAGCAATGTACAGCAGCATTGGCTCCTTGGGTAGCGGACTAGCCAAGATGGGAGCGCTAGCCAGCATTGCCTTCAGCTCGTTGAATGCCACATCCGCTTGCGGAGTCCAGACAAACTTGTCACTTTTCTTCATTAGCTGGTATAGAGGCAGGGCCTTCTCGCCCATTCGGCCCAGAAAACGGCCCAAAGATGCCAAGCAACCAGTGAACTTCTGTACATCCTTCAAGGATCTCGGCAAAGACATGCTCTCAATAGCTTTTATCTTTGAAGGATTGGCTTCAATGCCCCGACTAGATACCAGGAAGCCGAGTAGCTTGCCAGCCGGGACACCAAAGGTGCATTTACTCGGATTCAGCTTCATTTTGTACTTGCGTAGGTTAGCAAAGGTTTCCTCCAGGTCGGCAAGCAGAGTATGTGTTTTATTCGTTTTGATGACAATGTCATCTACGTACACCTGCACATTCTTGCCGAGCTGGTCGTGCAAGCATTTCTGCATGCATCTCTGATAGGTTGCACCCGCATTCCTCAAGCCAAAACACATGACACGATAGCAATAAGCCCCGTACGGGGTAATGAAAGCAGTCTTTATTTGATCAGCGGGATTGAGTGCAATCTGGTGAAAACCAGAGTAGGCATCTATGAAAGACAGCAGTTCACAACCAGCAGTGGAATCGATCACCTGATCGATGCGAGGTAGCGGGAAGGTATCCTTAGGGCATGCCTTATTCAAGTCGGTGTAGTCGACACACATGCGCCATGCAGTGGCAGCCTTGGGATCCTCCTTCTTCTTCTCGACCATGACCGGGTTGGCTAGCCAATCCGGATGCAGCACTTCCATGATGAAGTTGCTTATCAGCAACTTGGTGATCTGGTCACCAATGGCCTTCCTTCTCTCATCTCCGAAGCGGCGCATAGCCTGCTTCACTGGCTTGGCGTCAGGACGCACATGTAATGAGTGCTCAACCAACTCCCTCGGGACTCCTGGTAGATCTTCATTGGACCAGGCGAACACGTCCCGATTCTCACGGAGGAAGTGGATGAGCTCGCTTTCCTATTTCTCCGCCAACCCGGAGCCAATGATGGCTACGCGGTCGGGGAACTCGGGGTCGACCTGGACCTTCTTGGTTTCCTGAGATGCCTGGAACGCGGTCCCGTGTTGGGTACTTGGCACGCCCTGCGCGCCAGCTTGCGTGGATTGCGCCATGGCCACCACCTCATACATCTTCTTCTTCTCGGCAGCAATCACCATCGACTCCGCCAACTGGGAACTAGCAGAGGCACACTCCATGGACTTCTTGTAATCACCAGAGATAGTAATTATGCCATTGGGACCAGGGATCTTCATCTTCAGATATGCAACATGAGTAGAGGCCATGAACTTGCTCAGAGCGGGCCTGCCGAGTAGAGCATGGTAAGGGCTCTGATGATCAACCACTTCGAACTGCAGGCGCTCTGTGCGGCAGTTCTCCCTGGTGCCGAATAGCACATCTATCCATACTCGGCCAATCGGGTTGCACGAGATCCCGGGCACAATACCATGGAAGGTGGTCTTGCTGGGCAGCAGCATGTTCTCGGCCAGCCCAAGCTTCTCGAGTGTGTCTTTGTACACGATGTTGATGCTGCTGCCGTTGTCGATTAGCACCTTGCTGAACCTCACATTCTTCTCGGGACCCAGGAAAGTAGGATCCAGCACCAAGGCATAGCTACCCGGGTTGGGCATCACCTTGGGATGATCTACTCGGGACCACCTGATCTCCTGGTCACACCAATACATGTAGTGAGGGACAGCAGGAATCACTGCATTGACCTCCATGGCACGCATGTGCTGTGATTGCTTGTCGACTGGCTCCGAAGTGAAGATCATGTAGCTCTCATGGTGCTCTTGGTACTGGTTGGAGCCTCCGCCCCCATTGCTGCCGTTGTTGTTGTTGCCCTGGTAGTTGTTGTTGTTGCCTCTGTTGTTGTTGTGATTGTAGTTGTTGTTTTTGTTGCGATAGCCCTCATTGTTGAAGTGGCGGTTGGCTCCTAAAGCCACTTGGTTCACATTTTCTCTTCTCGGGAACACTGGCTGCCGAGCTGCGGGTGCGCGAGTAGGCTGCACATTGGCATTGACCGCTGGCAGAGGAGGAGGAGGAGGCAAGCCATCATTCTTGATCACATCCCACCACTCGCACTGCCGAGTAGTGTGGTTAGCAGGCCTTGAGGGGTGGTGAGTGTGAAAACTGCATGGGTCATCCTTCATGTCGTCAAAGACGAACTTCCTCGGCTGCTCGGAGTTGCCGCTACCCGACTGAGGAGCACGGAATGGTTTCTTGTTGCCTTGGCCCTGGTTCTGGTTCTGCCCGTAGGCTCCAGCAGGTTTCTGCCTTTGGCTACCCCCAGCTCCAACAGCCACTGCATTCACCTCTTCAGGGTCATACCGAGTATCTATTCGGTCACCCCTGCGCTTGTTGCGGAACTCGTTGCGCTTGCTGTTGCTGAAGTTTCTTCTCGGCTCAGAGGAGTCCATCAGGGGCTGAGTAGGATCACGGAGTGCGTACTGATCTGCAATCTTGATGGTCTCCGCCAGAGTGTTTGGCATCTCCCGCTGCAACCTCTGCCACAGCATACTGCCATGTCTGCAACCCTGCGCAAACCAAGTGATGGCCTGGGCCTCGTTCACACCTTCACAGGTGTTCCTCAATGTGCTCCACCGAGTAAGGTACTCGCGGTCCGTCTCATCTTCTCGCTGCCTGCAGGCGGACAGCTGCTGCGGCCTATTCGGCCTCTTGTAAGTGCTTGTGAAGTTACTGATGAAGGCGTCCGAGAAATCCAGCCAGCAATTGATGCTGTTCTTGGGCAAGTTGTTGAGCCAAGTGCGAGCTGGACCCTCTAGCATCTGCGGGACATTGCGCACCGCCCATCTCCTGTTGCCGTTCGCGATATGAACCGCGGTGACATAGTCATTGAGCCAATCTTCCGGCTTGGTGCTGCCGTTGTAGCTCTTGGTGCCCCTTGCGAGCTGGAAGTTCTTCACGGACGGCTCGTTCATGATGTGCGGGCCAAAGCACTCGGGGCCAGGAGGACCCGTGTTCTCCAGCCGGGCTGACAAGTTGATCCGGTCCAGCTGATGCCTTGCGTCTCCAGGCGCCAACACGCGCTCGCCAACACGGTCCAGAATATCATAGCCAGCCATCTCCATGGCCGAGTAGCCGTCATCATATCTGTCCACCTGCACAGCTGCAGGTTGCTCCACCGGGTTGGCGACTGGCGCCACTGCACGCGGCTGCTGCCTCTGCCGAGTAGGCTGAGCAGCGGGACGCTGAGAAGGACCTGGGCGCGCTCCACCTCGGGCCTGGCTTTGAGCTTGATGGGCTTGGGAGCCTGCTCTTGCAGCGTTGTGTTCCTGACCGGGCTGCTGTGGCACAACGAGCTGTTTCGCGGCAGCAGCCGGGTCGTACACCTGCATTTGCCTATCTCTGCCAGAACGTCCGCTGCGGCTCTTCTCGCGGCTGGGATGCGGAGATGAAGCCTGATCGTTAGATCTAGCCGCGTGCGAGTGCACCACCTGCGAGGCTCCAGCACCCGGGTTGGCTTTCCGGAACTCCTCATTCTGCCTAGCAGCCTCTAACACCAACTCGTTGAGCCTTTCCTGCTGCCTAATGCGCGCGTCTCCGTCGAGACGAGGCAACTCGGCGGCCACGGCCTCTGCAGCTCTAAGTGTCTTGGCGGGTGTGCTGTATCTAGGCCTAGTGGAAGTGTTTGCGGTGGCGGACTGAGCGGGAACCTCTACAACTGTCGCCATCTCGGCACCAAGGTTGCGCCGCGTGGCGTCTACTCTGCTAGCTCTCCTAGTGACTGGCGTGAAGCCGTGAGCCTTGTTGTACTCAAGCTGGTCTAGACTCAACTCAAGCCTAACCTTCTCCAACTCCGCCTGCTCGGCGAGCAACTCCTGGCGCTGCCTGTCGAGCTGCTCCTTCATGGTCAAGAGCTCGAGGTCAGTGGGAGGCGACATGCCATTCCGCCCATCCGACGCGGGAATGGTCGGAGTGGTGGAGGGAGGGAGGTTGCAGTCCTTCTCGTAAGGCCTGTGGGTCCTGCCACCAGCGCTCGAGCCAGCAAGATCCTCGACGACGACCGCGGCGCCAGCAGCAGCTGCGCCGGCGTTTGCCGCCAAGCCGGTCACCATCACCTCAGCGCGGTCCACAGAACGGCGCGCAGGCCTTCCGCGAGCAGTGACCACAGCAGGAGGATCCTCCGCGTCATGCACCAGCTCGGGGTAGTCGCGGTCGATGACGGTGGTGACGTAGACGAGGTGCGCGCCGAAGGATATCACTGTGCCGCCCTCCGGCATGGCCTTGCCGCTGAAGTCGCCTGCGTTGTCGGTGACGAAGTCGAAGGAGCCGAATCTGTGGACAAGGCCACAGACTACGCGCTCCGCTGAAGAAGATCACGTCCGAACAGAAACTCCAGCCAGCGCTGCTGGTTGCCCCACGGTGGGCGCCAACTGTCGTGGTGGTGTCACGACAGATGCCATAGGATGGCTAAAGATGTGGGGACGAAGGACGCTGGAGGTGCTCGGGGAGGGATCACGCGACGTGTAGACGCGTGAGGTGAAGATCAAACACTGCAAACAACACGATCTACCCAGGTTCAGGGCCCTCGTGAGGAGGTAAAACCCCTACTCCTGCCTTTCTCTATGTATTCTGGTGTCTCACCGAGTAGCCATAGTACAAATGTTCTTGCTACCGAGTAGCCACTCTTCTCTCTCCGGGTAGGATTAGGTCAAGAATCTCTACGTGTGAAGTGTCCCTTGTGAACGTGTGAAGCATGCCTCGCGCAGGAGGCGGCTGGGCACCTTATATACCCGGTGCCCTGCCGGATACAGCCAAATACAAACAAGTGTCGACATTGTGTGCACATCGTCCTTCTTCCGAGTTCCCGCTGACAGCTTTGGCTTCTAAGCTTGTCCTGATGCAGAAAGTCGTTGGGCAAAACCAAGTAACCAGTCTGTTATCACTGTGCGAACACAGAGTAGGTCCCCCCTATCCTGCGACGCCCTGCTGACACACTGTCGCTGTCAGGCACGCCGTCCCCAGATGAACAGTGCTGTGAACAGTGCCAAGTACGGATCCGGGATACGCGGGATCTTGTGTCGGAACGGCTCCTTTGACTTCTGGCCCGAGTAGGTTCCCGCCAGTTTTACTCGGGCCAACTCTTCTACTCGAACAAATATAACTTGCTTGATATCTCCTTCTGGTCATCTTTCTGTGAGACCGAGTAGCAGTCGACCGGGTAGCAAGTACCGGGTAGGCGGCTACTCGACCAACTTCTCTTCTGACTGTTGCCTTTACCACTCGCCTTTACCCTACTCGGGGGTAACCCCCCGACAGAAGGATCAGCTCCCTATTCTCCCCCAGCGTGACCATAGCCCCGAGAGACCATGTGTTCGCTGCCAGCGCAACCCCAGATCCGGGTCCTGCCATAAATAACTCCTTGTAGAAGGAGTAAATATGGGCCGAGAGGTCCTCAACCGCCTCTAGTGGGTGGTCGTACGCCCAAAGGAACTGAATGGAGCATCTCCTGCGACGTCCATTTGCAATCACATGGAAGTAAGCGGTGGTAGCGTCTCCCTTCAGCGTCCAATTATGGCAACTCCTCTCATGCCAGAATACCTCCCACCTTATATATCTCCATCAGGGAGGCCTCAAGGGCATACCACTGAAGCCATTCTTCAGCACTCAGGCCCACGGCATCAGAGGCCAAATCCAACGCCTGAAATTTGGCCAAGGAGGGAAGCTTTATTTTTAGGTAGATCCGCCCCAAGGTTGGCTCCCCACCTGCGCATATACTGGCGGGAAACCTTGGCACACTGATGCCAAATATCCACTGCCTTGTAGGCACGAGGAGGAGAGGCGGTCGCTGCCTCCCACTTACACCACACCGCTTCCACAAAGCCCGGCTGACCCAGCCAGAAGTCTTCAAAGTGGAAGCGATTTGGCCTAGGGCGACCCCTCCTCCTGTCGATAGGAGGAGGGGAGTGGTCCGAGCCAGCCCGTGTGATAGCTCTAAGAGAGCATAACGGGAAAGCAATCTCCCACTCCACCGAGACAAACACTCGATCCATGAGACTACGGGTCGAGTCCTTCTGTTTATTAGACCAAGTGTAACTCGCTCCAACATGATCAATCTCTCAAAGAGCAAGGTCCGCTACAAAGTCATTAAAGAGCCGCATCCGAGAGAGGGTCGACATTATCAGAGATCTTGTCACCAGGCAAGGGGATCAAGTTGAAGTCTCCCGCCACAACCATTGGGATGGGGCACCGCTCCACCTTAGCCCTAAGCTCCTCCAAGAACTCAGATGACCTCTGGTGATCCGCAGGTCCATAAACAATAATGACCACTCACTCTATGGGTGAGGGACATGCTCATAAAAAACTCCCCGCGGTCCATATCGTCCCCCTCAAAGGTATCCTCCTTGACACCATGGAGGATTTCTCCCGAGCATCCCGTAGCCGGTAGCCATTGCCACACAAATTTGTGTCGGCTAAGGATTTCTAATTCTGGGGTCGAAGAATCCTACCGAATCGTTTCTTGAATGCCAACAATATTTGGGTCTTCGTCCCTAAGATTTTTTTTAAATAGGGAAAATCATGTGTCTCTGCATGCACACAACTTTATATTAAAAAGAAGCAGTATCAAGTATCAAACGGATAAAAAATATAACTCAACGATCAGCTATAGTGGCCTATGATGTAACCATCCAGTCTTGCTGAAGATAGCTCGAGCGACCGCCATCAGCCGAAAGCAACCGGCATCCAAACATCCATGTTGGTCTTCTTGGAGAAGTGGAGACCACATATAAATTGAGTAGCGCGATGAACAATATGCAAAAAAATATCCTGATTCCATATTGTTAAAAATAACATCATTCCGGTAATTCCAAATAGCCCACAAAAACGCACATACACCAACGCGTATACTAGGTTTAGTGGTTTTATCTACCCCATTTAACTAGTTACCAAAAAAATTAGTAACACTAGTTGGTGGAGATATGCTAAAAGTAAAGTGTACATGTCTCCAAATTTTACGGGCAAATATACAAGATATAAATAAATGATTCACCGTTTCATTCATGTCACAAAACACACATTTCTTACACCCGTCCACTTTTTTTTGCAACTTTGTTTCCCACGCCTCGCTCCTTGCTTCCTCTCCTCCATCCATGTATGTGTTATTATTAAACCTAATCATACATATATTCATAGGCTTAGGTAGTATAACATTCTCATAAACACAAACATTATTCATTACTAGGAAAGAATTCACCTTATAATGAACATCAGCGAGGCTCAATATTTCCTTCCAGCTCAAGCATGTGTAATCATCATATACCCCTATTATATCCTCATCAAACTTCCAAGTGTTTTGCCGTATCCCCAAAACCATCACTGTTCTAAATCATCAATGTTCTAAAAATAACCATTCATTTTGATAAACGTTCAATTTCTTCAAACACACACTTCTTCTTAATTTCTTACTTGCACTAGATTTCTTTTTGTTACGGGAATGTGCCACCTTGACACCCTGGGTTAACAAATCCAATTGACCCCCCAACCCTTCCATCTCCTCATTATCGTAATCATTTGATGCCCTCCTCAGAACTAGGCTATGAGAGGCACCCCCTTCCCTAGCATCGATATTACTACTCAAGAAAGTTAAATGACGGGACTCTTCTAAATTGTTTAGGTGTGACATGGATTTTTCTATTTGATACAGTGACGACCGTAACGAGATCCCCAACTTAGAAGCGCGCTCAGAAATAGAATCATTTCAAAATGCAATAAATGATAGTTTTGGGCTCATACCTACAAGCCTTGCATATCTCTAAGCGGCGAGAAGGGACCCCCTCTCAGTAATAGGAACATCTGCATTTGTTTGTCCCCTAATAGGGGCACTAGACCACAGCCCCGAGGCCGCCGGGTCTGGCATCCCTCCAAATGCCACCACCTCGTCTCGAGTAGGCCGTGGTGTGGCCTGCGCCCGCGCCATCAACCATTCATCCATGAGTCCACCTGAACCACAAAATTTCACCACCGAGCCTCCAGTCACGCCGATCGTCTCGATGGTGATGTCCAGCACCACTGTACTGTGAGATCCAGGAGACACAACCGATGGTGCGGCCCCTAACCCGCCATCCGTATGGAGCTGTTGCGTCGTCCTGCCGACGAAGCTCTTCACAGCACGACTCACAGCCGAGTCAGCTGTAGACCTCTCCATCTCCACCAAAGCTGAAGGGGGATCCGAAGTCAAATAGAAGGGGAAACTATGCCCCCCTCACCGTCTCCCATCTCCAACACTAGCACCCTCTTCTCTATCTCATGTGTGGCATCATCATTAAGCGTAGCAAGGAAGACATCCGCCTTGCCTATTGTTGTAGTAGCAGTCATGGGAGGAACCACCAAACCAGCAGCCGCAGAGTCCATGACTCCATCATCCTTCTACTCTGATGTTGTCTCTAGAGCCACCATACTGCTTCCAATATCACCATCCACACACCTACCATCCAATCCGAATTTCTTATGCAGCAATGCTGAAAATACTACCCTGGACCTTTGTGCCACAGATGCTCTTGGCCCTTTGGGCACCAACCCCCCCCCCCCCACACACACACACACCCCTTGACCACCGTAGGTGCAGCCACCCCTGGCGCCTCTGTCTTCTCCGCAGCTGCCATATCATTCAGATTTTTTTAGCCAAAGCATCGCTAAAATCATCTCCCACATCATCATCATCATCACCATCCTCCTCTTCGTCCTTGTCAGCCATGTGAACATCAGAGCCTCCATAATTGTCCCCTCCTTCCACCTCAAAATAAAAATCATGGAGTCCATCCTTGATGAACATATGAAAAGCTAGAGGAATCTTGTTGTGGTCAAGACACCCCACAAGTATCCGTAACACACCATGTTTTGTTGTATAAACCATATCAACCTTAAGTGTCATCCCAAGGAGATATCCCACTGACCACATAGCGACATAATCTCCTTTGTGCCTCTCTGGAATCACGGAAACACGCACCCATATTGTCGGGAGAGTATCAAGAGGCTCAGTGTTCTGCGTCCATGAATCCACTGTCATCTCGCAGGTACTATTGGGAATCTTACAAACTACGAATTTTTTTAACATCTCAAGCTCGATTTTAGACAGAAAAACCACCTAGAATACATTCTGCCCCTTCTTCCGAACATCCCAAACAAAACCCCAGTTGGCACCAGCCTCTGTAATTGTGTAACTATTTGAGGAATAGCCATCTCTTCCCTCAAAATAGTAATCGACGCCAAACGCACATTACCGAGCTTAGGACGACAGTGCTCTGACAACAGCATACCAAAGAACATAAGCCGATCATTGGCATATCCGTACATTATTGGATGTGACTTATGTACTACAAGAAGATGACACAGACCATTCACGTGCACTGCCCCTCACAGAGTTCGCAGAAGGGCTCTGGACAATCTGCCAAAAAATGACCAGAAACGCCTCACCGGAAACACTTTAGCTTATCTGCCTTTTTTCCTTCTTTTGCACGGGCCCGGCCACCGCAGAAGCCACTTGATTAGCCGAGACCCTCTTTTTGCCTTGAGTGTCCGAGCAGCCGGCTGTGGCACTACCTGTTCCATGAGTCTGTCCGTGCCCAACATGGGTTGTTGTCCCAATCCAGGCTCTTGACCAGCCCGGCGAGCTATTGAGACGGAGCCACCACTGCTGCAACACCTTTAGAACGTCCTTCAGCGGGTGGTGGTACTACTGGCTCATAGCGCGGCCGACCCCCCCCCCCCCCCCCCCCGCCGATAGCCATCGAGCCGGCAACCCTGGTACCGAGAACCTCCTCTTCCCCGGCCAAAAGTACCTCGTATGAAATTTTCATAGCGATGTCGACCTCGATAACCACCGTACCCATTGTTCCTTCCTCTTTTGGCATAAAAGCCACTGCCGGCATTGAAGGCCAACTGCTTCTGAGCGCCCCGCGGCCATCGACCAGCCATCTTGGCGCAGCTCCACCATCCGGTATCTCTGATGTTCCACTCGGTCCGCCCTCCACAAACTGACCACCAACAACCCCTGGCTGAAAGCCCCCACAACCTGCACCCACGCCGTTGCCATTCTGACCAATTCCTCCACGCCCACCTCCTTGGTTAGCCATGGTTCCGCCTCCACGAGTAGAGGTAGAATACTTCCTCCACACGAACCCTAGAACCCGTCGGAGTCCCACGTCTCATGGAACTAGAGCCCGAGGCACATAGATACGGGGCCAAAACCCTTGGGCCATACTTGCCCATATTTTTTCCACTAGTCCTCGAACCGACATCGACATAGATCGATGAGCAATCCATTGACCATTCAATTTTGAATTTGAATTCCACCCGACCGATCCGCAATCATCGGGATTCCCATCAACTCCGGTCATTGTCGTCGAGACCACCGTACCTCGCTGATGACGACTGATACGTTGCAAACGTATCTATAATTTTTTATGCTCCATGTTTGTTTTCTACCCAATACCTTTTGTTTTTCACATGTTTTCTATAGTTTTTCGGATGTTTTCACAGACTAACCTATTAACAAGATGCCCCAAGCCATTTGTTGTTTTTTTGCTGTTCTTCTATTTTAGAAAAGTTCTTAAGGAAATATTCTCGGAAAGGGCTGAAAATCCACGGAGATCAATTTTTACCCGGAATGAAGACGGGGTCCAAAGGGGAGCCAGAGGGGAGCTAGGGCGCCAGTAGGAGGGCACCAGGCACGGGCTCCCCCTAGGCCACGCCTGGTGGGCTCCTCAGGGCCATGGCCACCGCCTCAAATCCCCCCTTTGCCTAGAAATTGACTTTTACCCTAAAAACGTCGGGGACGGAGTTATTTTCCACGAAACATACAAAGAGGTGCCGTCACCTCGAAAGTCCAATCTAGGGCTTCTGGAGCCCTGCTCTGGCACCCTGCCGGAGGGGGGAATCGTCACTAGAGGCCTCTTCATCGACGTTGCTGCCTCCCACGATGATGCGGGAGTAGTCCCTTCTCGGGGCTGAGGGCTCGTGCTAGTAGCTATGTGGTTATATCTCTCTCGCATGATGTGATCTTGATTGTGATCGTGTGTTATGTTATCATTGTTGAATCTATGATGTTTCCCCTTCATTATGTAATGGATCCGATGTACTCAATTGGTTTTATCTAGTATAATTCTCTGGAGTCACCTTTGTTCCACGGTGCCATGGTGACAGTGTGTGTGCCGTGTGTGACTCTATGGACTATGGATTAGAGGGATACTTTCCATGAACTTGTTTTTACTATGTTGGATTGAATTGGAATCATGAGATTTCTTGATGCTTGTGTTTAGTATAATCTTTATAATGCCAAGGTGACAGTACGGGTGTTGTAGATTGATTAGAAAGATACTATTCAAGAGATAGGTTGTGGTGTATATGAGTAATATCTTTGGATGCCCAAAGTGATAGGGATGGGGTGTTCGTTGACGGGAACGTGAACTTTGAGGTGTGCTTGTGTAGCCCTACACGATTCTCATCCTATTTGATTCACGAGGAACGGTTTCCGAGCTATGTCTTTCATGCATGTTGTTAGAGGAAGTATCATATGTTTAATTATGTTAATGTTGTTCAGAGTTGACACTAGTGAAAGTATGAGCCCTAGACCTATTTTTCCACCTATATTGTTTTCTTTCAGTTTTACTACTTGTTTGTTTGCTTCCATTTTTATTACAGATTTACAAAACCTTGTTCCCCTCCATATTACCCATATTTTAGCATCCCTTCACCGAACTAGTGCGCATATACAACTAACAATTGTATTAGGTGTATTGGGGACACAAGAGATTTATTGTATCTTAATTGCAGGGTTGCTTGAGAGGGATCAACCTATACCTCATGAGTTCGATAAACGTTAGGTTACTCGCTTGTGGGAAATTTGTTGTTGTCCTACAAAGCTCTGTGCTTGGAGGCCCAACATAGTCTACAAGATTAGTAACGTGTAATAGACATCAGCGACTCACCATCGTCCAGTTCCCATCATCTTCCACATCAATGGCAACCACGGAAGGTTCCATGATCGGGATCTTATCTTTCCGAGCCGAGACCTAGGTCTCTAACGAAAACAAACTACTAGAGAACAAAGACATATCCGAGATGAGGGTCCTAGATGCGTACCTCTGCGCATGTCTCTTCTGAATCCTCTTCTGCATCCTCGCTGAATCTCCTTGAATGCATCTTGAGGCCTGATGTCTACGCTTCTATTCTTGTAGACAGTGTTGAGCCTCCAAGTGCAGAGGTTTGTAGAGCAGCAAGTTTCCCTTAAACGGATCACCCAAGGTTTATCAAACTCAGGGAGGTAGACGTCAAAGATATCCGTCTCAAGCAACCCTGCAATTACGATACAAGAAGTCTCTTGTGTCCCCAACACACCTAATACAATTTCCAGTTGTATAGGTGCACTAGTTTTGCGAAGAGATAGTGAAATACAAGTAATATGGATGATTATAAGTGATAATAGGAATCTGAAATAAAAATGGCAGCAAGCAAACATGTAGCAGAACTGATTGTAAACGGTGTTTCAATGCTTAGAAACAAGGCCTAGGGATCATACTTCCACTAGTGGACACTCTCAACAATAATAACATAATTGAATGCATAAATATCATCTCTTCACTATGCTACTCCGAACCACTCTCCGGTAGGATAATAAACACCAATCATTGCGTAGGGCTATAAAAGCACTCCTTAGAGTTGCATTTCCCCATCTAGGTAACCCCCACACTATCACCATGAGACCTAGATGGTTCCAAACAAACAACACAATTCATATGGTCATCAAACAAAAAAAATATAAATCATTCACACGGTGCACACACTGTCACCTTTACACCGTGATCAAAGTGTCTAGGGAGATCTCATAACAAAACCACTTAAGTAGCATAACAGATGAAGAGTAACATCGACTTATTCAACTAGATTACAAAGCTCATGATCACATAAAGATCACGCCATGGGAGAGAGAGATATGAGACACATAGCTACCGGTAGAGCCCTCAACCCCGAGGGAGAACTACTCCGTCCTCATCATGGGAGTCGGCAACGACGATGAATATGGCGGTGGAGTCGATGGAGATAGCTCCGGGGGCGCTTCCCCATCCCGGCAGGGTTCCAAAACAGAGATTTCTGTCCCCCGAAACTTGTCGGCGATGGCGGAGGATCTACAGAACTTTTCGTGGAAGGAGCCTGGATATCTTAAGGTTTATGCATCAGGGGGAAATATATAGGCGAAAGGGCGATGTCGGTGGGCGCCCGAGGGGCCCACACCACCTGGTGGCGCGGCCAGCGGACCCACGCCATCCTATGGTGTGACTGCTCCTCTGCCCCCTCCGGATCTCCTTTGGACTCCATTGACGTGCCCAGAAAAATAGGAACCTGGGATTTTATTTCGTCCAATTCCGAGAATATTTCCAGAACAACTTTTCTGAAATAAAAAACAGCAGAAAACAGGAACTATCGTTGTGGCATCTTGTCAATAGGTTAGTCCAGAAAACATCAGGAAAACATGTGAAAACATAAAGGTATTGGATATAAAACAAGCATGGAGCATCGAAAATTATAGATACGTTAGAGACGTATCAAGGCCTATGATTTCGGAGAAGCGCAGATCTCCTCTAAATGATCGCCGTGGAGGTACCACCCGACGACAATGGACCCATCATCACTATCATCCTCGCTCTCTGAAGAATCGTCCTCACCATCTTGCAGTAGCGCCCAGAAACTCCCCCAATGCCGGCGTGAAGCAGAGAAAGAGCACCCCAGTGGTCACCCGTCCCCTGGCTCACCGCCGCGCCGACCCTCTCCCGACTTTCTCCACCGGCGTCGCACCCCCCAAGAAGCACCTCTGGTGACCGCACGCCAGGAGCATCGCCATGGTCGCCCACTCGTTCACTCATTCTCTTCCCCATCTCACTCATTAACTCTCAGTGTGTGCATGTGTGCGGATCTAAGATACTCCACAAGTTGTCGCCGCCAACCATTCTGTCCAGATCCTCACATGTTCCAATCGATCAGAGAGAGACATCCATCACGCCCTTTGATCTAGGGCGCGTTTGGTAGCTTGCATGAGCCCAGACCAGGCCCCGATGGGTGCAAAAACTAACCCACTGTTTGGTTGCATGCGAGAAGAATTTTTGACCCGCACGAACTTTAAAGCATGTTGGGCCAGGGAACGGCCGAATCGGCAGTTTTTCAAGGGCCAGGCTGAGTGGAGCGCAAGCGCGCACGCTCACGTACATGTGGGAGACGCCGCATCGCTTCGGGAACATGCACCATAAATCCCCTCACCTCTCTCTCTCCCACTCTCTCGACTCGCTTCTTCTCCCACCTCTCTCACCGTCGGCGGTTCCCCCATCTTCGGTAGCAGCGGAACTCGGTGACCCACATCGTAGGTGGCGGCGGAAGAGGACGGTCGAGCGTCTCCTTCTTCGTGACGTCGTCGTCGACAACGCATTCATCGACTCTTCTTTCTCGTCGGCGGAAATGTCGGTAAGAGCATCTCCAACCTCTCCCATACTCATATGCACCGTAGATCTTTAAATCAGCGTTGTTTCTTCACGGTAGAGAGACATGCCGAGTAGACCTAATCTGTTTAGGGTTCGATCTGTGTGTAGGCCACAAAATGTCATCATTTTTGACGATTTGGTCTTAGTTCATGCATTTCTTTTCCGCATGCTTTTCTTGCAATCTCATTTACGTTGAGTGTGATCTCATCTTTCATCCGATTTGCATGTTTTAGGTTACGGTTCATAGATTTGGGGATTTTGTCGACTACATGGGTTAGATTAGGGGTTATGTTCGGCCAATGATGAAGCAAAATGGGAAGAGGAGAGTCCAACAATATCTTGCAGTGTATACAAGAGCTGATTGTATAACGACATGGTATTGTTGGTGGTCTCTTTTCCTCGATTTGGTGTTCTGAGACCGTGATTTCGTAGTGTGCAACCCTTTTGGTGCCAATGATGAAATCTTGGACCATCCAAGTCCAAGTGTTGGACTAAATGACCTTCTGAGTTGATCATATGTTGTCCATCTCACTTGGTACTTTAGTTCCCACACTTGGAAACAAAGACCAGTTCCAACAACTGAGGCTAATTCATCTACTACATTCATGTTCATTGTTATGTACTTTGCAATGCTTGTTATGCTCTTCTGTATTATGTTGAACATGACCAATGATTACATTGTAGCACAACATAATTACTAGGAGATGATTATTCAGAACTTTGCGCAATATACAACCTTACATGTGTGGTAATTGTAGGCTACCAAACGCGCCCTTCACTTCCTTGTGCATTTCTCTGTGTCCTAAAAAATCATCTCCTTCAGATGACTGTGCTTGTTCTTTATGAGGCCTATTGGTTACTGTTTTTGGTTGCTGTTCTCCTCGCGCAATCATCTCCTTTTGATTTGGTCATTGTTTTTATGAAGGAAAGTTGTGATTTTACTTCTGGTCAATGAAGATGTGGTCGACAGTGCCAACAGACAGCGATCAAAAGCAGTAAGCAGTCACTAGTAGTGGCATCTAATTGCTTTTGCTGGCTAGTCTGTTGGCGCAAACCTTTACTTGTCGATGATCACCGAGACCTTGCATATTGTCGATGATTACATAATAGCACACTAACGGTGTAAGGAGGTGACCTTGTAGTACCTTGAGCATTGTACAACCATATTTCTTGTGCATTACTCTTGATCCTACAAGAGAAATCTCCTGGCATGTTTGTGTGACTGTTTTTATGAGGCATGTTTGTGTGACTGTTTTTATGAGGCATATTTTAATGTGACTGTTTTTACGAGACATGTTTTGATGAGTCTTTTGACCAATGATATAACTATGCAACCAGCAGTTCAAGTGTTGGTGTAAAGGATCTTGTGACTTGTTCAAGTGTTGTCCATGTATCTTGATCCTTTACTTCCAATATCTGGACAAGCAGTGATGTAATCTGACGAGGCCATCTTCAGCCATAGTTTACCATTTCTGACCAAGTTTTTTTGCAGGCCTTGAAGAAGGAGGACACGATGATCATGGGTCAGATCCCTCCTCCCAAGAAGAAGAAGACAGACTATGGCTGGATGAAGGAGGAGGTGTCCCCCAGCCACTTCTGCAAAGTGGTGGTCGCCCCTAACCTTGCTTGCTCCCTGTCCCGGAAGTCTTCACGCCATACCTGGGTGAGCTGCCAGCGAAGATCAGGCTAGAGACGAGCACCGGCTGCGTCTGGACTATCGACCTGAAGGAGATCAATGGGAGAGTATGCCTCGATAGGGGTTGGGCGCCATTTGCGACGGCTCACGACATACGCATGGGATACCAACTCCTCTTCGAGAAGGTAGTTGCCAAGACGTCTAGGACTGTCATCTTCGACACCACCGGCGTCGAGATCGTCAAAATGTGCCCTCCTCACCCAGACAACGTCATGATGGACATTTAAGCTAGGACTTATGTAACCTGTTTATTATGTGTCCCCCTATGTACTGTTGTGACTTCTTGTTCTGCTACCTCTTTATGTTTCCTGTTTATACTACCTCTTTATGTTACATGTTTATCCTATTGTTCATACTCTGTTAGTAATCTTACCATACTAGAGAAGAGGTTACCGTAGCCGTAGTCTTGCATGTAGCCAAACAGTGGGATGGTTGCATTAGATCATGCAAAGCAGAGAATTAAACGACGTGAAGAAAGTGGTCCGTTTTCTAATGCAGACTACCTAACAACATGCACATGAGAACTGAGAGGTTGGGCCTCTTTGGATCAAAGTAATTTCATAGGAATTTTGGAGGATTCCAAACCACATGAATTTTTCCTATGGAATGTCTTTGGATTGTAGGATTGACACCACCAAATTCCTAAGGAATCTATTCCTTTGCCCTCCATTCCATAGGAATCTCAACATGAGGTCCAACCTCTTTTTATTTTTTTCCTTTAAGAAGTCCAATGCAATCATACTCTATATCTCTCTACTCCCTCTCCCCGTTCCTGCAAAATTCCTGTGTTTGTTTCCTGCGTGCCATCAAAACACATCTCTTACAAAATTCCTATGTTTTAAAATATTATAGGAATTGAAGTGCATGACATTGCAATACTTTGTTTTTCCTATTTCTATGTTTTGAAAATCCTGTAAACCAAAGAGGCACTGACTTTGCTCAGCGAGGCCACGCCCAGCCTGCCCCCTGCAGCCCAAACGCGACCTATTCAGACATCATTACACACATCATATACAACGGTCCGTCTACAAGTTGTCTAATTTTAGGCCACATGTGATTATGTACTCCGTACGAGTACAAATTACAGACAAGTTGTTGAATTATACCAGAAATTTCTGAGTCTGCATAGAAGGACAGCTTTGCGGTCTCCAAGAAAGACCCAGCACTCTATCTGCGTGTGCGCGCCGGCCGGGTGCCGTGCAAGCAAGCAACCGTTTTGATTGCTGTCTGCTCTTATTTTTGGTACTCACGTACTTCGAGTGTGCTATCGGTCGGCGGGAGACTTGTACACCTGAGTTATCCAGGAGTACATGAAGACAAGCACGCACGCATGGACGTCCAGTATTCCTTCGGTGTGCTACTCCAGATACACAGCTGTGTTCCTTTTTTTAACAATTTATTACTCCCTCCGTCTCAAAATAGTTGTTTCAAAATTGGATAAAAGTGGATGTATCTACACATATTCTAATGTAAGATACATCTTATTTTTTCTAACTTTGTGACAATTATTTTAAGACGGAGGAAATATTAAAAACGTAGGACGGCATCAGGCACGTTCCGTGTACTACTATTGTTGCTAAAAGGGGTAGCACCCGACGGCCTCTTCTGTTTTGTCTACCTCGTGACTTGGTCTCTACTTTGTAGTAAGTCAAGGTCGCCGTGCCACTGCCGTCGCGTTTCGTTCTTGCTCCACTGACTCGCGGTTTGCTGGTAATGCCATTCCTTTTGGCAAAGCTGATATGGAAATGTTACGTGCTCTCTCCGTTTTAAAATATTTGACTCAGCTTTGTCTAAATATATATATGTATACACTAAAACACATCTACATATATTTATATTTAGACAAAACTAAATCAATTATTTTGAGACGAAAGGACTACTCCATCCGTTCACTTTTATAAGATATTTTCATTTTTGTCATCTGCATTCTAAAATAAGTGAATTTAGACTCATTCTTTTTACATATATTTATTTATTTTATAAATTATATGGTCAAAATTAAAATTGTAAGTAGCGTGCCTTATAAAAATTAATTAAGAAACTACGTGGTTTTAGGGTTCGACTCTGAGGGAAGTCTTTTTGTTAGGATCCATCTCGTTCGAATAAGCTGATATTTTTCAGTTACGCTATGGCTAAATTGAAATATTCTTTAAACCTTGCTAATTGAATTTTTTGTCTTTTAAGTTGACCTGCATATATAGTTGACGGCACTAGGATCATCCCTTATAGGATTTACACCATCGTTCTTAAGTTAGGTGTTGTCTAATAATTTAGTTACAATTCGGGATAGTAATTCATAGCAAGAACTTATGTGTCTTCTAAAAATCACTAAAATGTGCAAATTTGTGCTGAATATCCGCGAACAACGCAGCTGTCCATGTGCCAACTAAGTACTCGCTCCGTCCCAAAATACAAGGCGCCGTTTAATTTCGCTGGTCAATTATGTCCAATTTTTATCATGAGTTGTTCTTATAATATTTTTACAAAATTAATACATATATATATATATATATATATATATATATATATATATATGAGATGAAAGAATTTTACAAGACGAATCCAATGATACCATTTATATATTCTCAGTCCAGATAATTTATTATATATTAGTGATCAAAGTCGAACATCAACGACCGGCATAAAAATAGCGCCTTGTATTTTAGCATGGAGGGAGTACATAATTAAAGCGTACACCGGTTTTACCCCTGATACAACATTCGGGGGCATTCGTCTAGTAAAACAGAAAGCCAACCAATCCCACATAACACGGCTTGTTCACCTTCCTAAATTTAATTATGAAGCTATTATACTTCATCCGTCTCGAAATAAGTGTTACTGAAATGGGTTGGAATGGATATGTCTAGTACTAAAATACATCCATTACAACGACATTTATTTTGAGACAAAGTGAGTATGTTTTTTAGCCATCAAATTGACAAAGAACAGAGCACCCCATGAGTGTATCTAGAGCCTCTTAACCTACACGACCAGTAATCAAACACCAGGATTATCCCTGATTTACACCTTCGTGCTTAAGTTAGGTGTTCGTATAATTTTTTCGACATGGGGATATCCCAAGCCTCTACATCTAGTCGATGTTTTTTTATTGCAAGTTTTATTTTGCAAATCATGGATTGTATAAGGTGGAGACATGTATCAACCAAACGAAATAAAGACAACAAAAAGCAACTAGGCATCCCTAACTCGTCTACAACGCTAGCACAAAACCTGGCTGAAAATATCCCGAAAGACTCCCAGGAACCTTGTACATCCAGTAACCGTGAGGAAGAAGAAATACTCATAGCTAGATCCAATGAACAGCCATATTAATAACCTGCATAATGTGAAAATTTATGCTCATGTAAAAAACAAGATTATTTTGACAATTACATATTGACCAACAGATATGACCAACAAATAGCTGATACTCCAATGCGAATTCGAGCTTTTATTTTTTATCGACTCTATTAAACCAATTACCAAATATATTAGTTTTTTATAAAGTGAGTTTTTATTACTTAAAAATATTAAGCATTACACCCCGCCTCTGCATAGCTAGGATGCACACAACCACGACCGTACCAGCACTTAGTGCAAATAAATAAAAGGCGAATTACATACCAAGATGAGAAATTGTATAAACGCCTATTGTAATGGAGGCCTCAAACGCAAATTATGCGGCCATCCATGTTGGGATAAAAAGACCATCGCTGTATCCTCCAGTCTGGTACACAATTTCGTAAAGATGTCTGGATGCTCCACATGTTCCAACGGAGACCACACATGCAGCATAGTTGTACTCCTGTAGATAACCTGGATAAGAGAAGAATTTTTACCATTACAAACCTTATCATTTCTACAGTCATAGCGACCATATAACGGCTAACGCTCCCACCCTAATATGTATTTTAAACCTACAGTCCACACCATTCAGCCAATTGCCAAAAATATTCGGAATGCTTCTTGATGGGTATAAGATAGAACACATTTGTATGACTGACCATATAGAACTAGCAAATTTGCACTCAAAGAATAAATGTTTGATTGTCTCGCCTTTGTGACAGAAGATGCGTTTCTTACTTCCATGCCAATTGCGTTTTGCAAGGTTATCTTTAGTAAGAATCACACCACGACGAAGATACCACGCAAAAACTTTGTTTTTTTGTGGAATCTTCATCTTCTATATCTTTTCATTGTTCTCAACTAGCCCATTTTGTTGGATTAGAGATTTATACATAGAGTCTACTGAAAATTTACCAGAGTTATGTAAATTCCAGTGGAACTCATTTTTCACTTGTGTCATATTAACTGGTAGAAGTCTGAGTAGCAACTCATTCCAGGATGCTAATCGAGGGCCAACAAGGTCTCTCCCGAACGTCACATTTGGCGGGGTACTTTCCAACACCTACGTGAGTGTTGTCGTGGGATAATCACGGCAGACGTTACCGGGGGTAACTTATCTTGGGGCAATTCGACTCTGGTGTTTGGGAGATGGTTTAGCTCAAGGGAAAACATGATGATATGCGATCGGGTAGCCGGCAATCAAGTCGCCGAGTCTCCGATCTAGATATATTGACAACTCTCGTGTTACACTGGATACTCGATACCTAGCGATATTGCTCAAACTCTTGGATCTCTCTTTGTCTAACCCTAGGGGCCGGCTTATATAATCTTCGGACCCCCTGGCCTACTCTCCAAGGCACACTCTGAATCCTACCCGGACACTGCTTATAAACCCTAAACTTCCTTATCGGAACCCACAATCCGGGTTACGAGGCCTACGTTCCTGGGCCTTCTAGAAACTCATTTATCTTAAGTCGGGTCTTGCGCAGCGTCCTTTGGGCCGAATTACTCCCTGGCGCTGGCCTACCGGGTTATCATCCCTCCATCAGTAGTCCCCAGAATAGCTTGGGCTTCATGAGATCCTCCTTGAAGCGCACGCTATTCCCTGCAAAAATAACAAACACACAAGTTCACAGAGGCCGGGTTAGGTTGCTTTGATAAACAGCTAGGCCTAACTCCATGGTGGCCATATAGTAACCCGGCTTTCTCCAAGTCCAGTGTTTACTTTTCCGGGTCAACGCCCCTGATGCAAACGCCAAAGATCCGGCTTAGTTTACTTGTTAATCAGTCCAGGTATCGCAGAGAAGATTTGTTTCCTATCCATTCCGGATATCTCGTCCAGCGCTTAAAGCATATCTCAGAAAATCCGGGCGGGTACCCCTTATCCCGAAATTTCCGGTTCCCGCCCGTTGGACTAGGTTTACCCACCCGTACCTTATAAATAGGTACCTAGGGGATAACCTAACCCCAACGGTCCATTCCAACTTCTTCTTCCTCTCCATCGCTCGCACTTGCGCAACACCACCACGGGGACCTCGAGCTCGCCGCCGGAGCAAAGCCGCCGCCGGTTACGTTCGTCCTCGAACCGTTCCGCGCCGCCGCCAAGCTCCGCCGCCGCGCCCTCATCTTGCCCGCCGGGAATCGCAAAGGGACATTTGGATTGCGCCATCTGCCGCCGTCGTGCTCTACTCCAATCTCCTCCGGTAAGCTTCCTTGCTCCCATTGAATTAGCCTCACAATTTCTTGATTCGTTCTAGATTGGATCTAGGTCAACCGCGGGTCATTTCATACCCCACGCCGGATTAGGTCACATAAACTCATACTAGTTCATCCAATGGCTTGAATATAGGCTCCACTTCATTCTCCTATTGCTTGTAGTCACTGATTTCACCACGAATTTGAACATGAAATTTCCAATCTAGGCTCGGTCCGCCCAAATTTTCCGCAACTGCCACCAATACTCGGAAAATCCACTTCTTCCGGTTCTTTTACCTGCAGTAGATACATGGGCAATCACCCTTCTTCCGCAAACGATCACCAATACGTAAGTCCCCCATAGTTTCTGTTCTGATACTCGATACTCGGATAATCTGTAATTTTCGCTCCGTCCAGTGATACCCGGACAACCCATAGCTCCCATACCTCTTTTTGATACTGCTTGCATATATCCGGATAACCCATGATTTCCGAGTCTTACGTCTTGTACCTTTTTGTCTCGTGCTTTGCAGACCGAACCCATGGCTCCCAAGAAGCAAGGGAAGCAGCAAGCCAAAACAAGGACAACCCAATCGATATCCGCCAACTGGGCGCGATCCACCGTCACCAAGGCCAAGCTAGAAGAGCTGGCCGAGTTAGGGGTCCTCCCCCTCAAGAAGATATCCATTGGAGAGTGCCGGGTGATGAGACCCGGCCTACACCTGCTGCTGATGAGGTAATCTGCTTCATTGAGCATGTGACCCGGGGGTTTCTCCCTCCGGGTCATTCTTTTTTCTGCGAGGTCTTAAGCCACTATGGCCTCCGGGTGTTCGACATAGGGCCTAACTCTATGTTGAACATTACCCATTTCATCGTCCTTTGCGAGTCTTATTTGTGCATTCCGCCAAATCTGGCTCTTTTTATTGAACTCTTCCAATGCAAACCGTGCCGCGAAAGCGGTGACGGGGCGCTTCTTGCTTGCGGCGGGGTTTCCATCCAGCGCCGCAAGAACTCACCAATGCCAACTCTTAATCTGAATTCCCATGTTAAACACTGGCAATTATCCTTCTTCTACTGCCGAGACACCTCCCCACCCGGCGAAAGGAAACTGCCGGGTTACTCGGAAGGTCTCCTTGATATCTCCGAGTCTTTCAACGCCTTTGCCCCTGAGTCGGACAGGGAGGCCATCCAACCTCTTCTAACCAAGATAGCCGTCCTCTCCTCCCAAGGTCTCCTTGGGCTCAACTTGGTCAAGACCTGGGTGGACTTCAGGATCCAGCCCAACTCCATCCGCACCAAGCTAATGTGCGACTACTCGGGGCACGTCACAGACGCGCTCCGATATTCTTCTAAGAACTACCCAGCCGGCGATACCAACAAAACCATCAAGGGTTTCTTGACGGAAAAATTGGAGGTGATCAAAAACATCGGCGGGTTAGCTCCATTCACCCGGGATAACCCGGCTCCAGCGGTAAAATCCGACTCTTATACTTTTACCTTCATGCTTTCGCTTGATATGACTGTTGATTCTTACCCTTGTGCTTTTGTCTCAGGCTGATAACGTTTTCTGGAACGTCGAGACCTCCCCTTCTTCCGGAGATCCGGAAGAAGATGAAGAACCGGCTGACAATGACGAAGGTATTTATCCGGGTCTTCTATCAGCTTCACTTGCGCCATTTTGCTCACACGTCTAACTTTCCCGACTATACATACTCGGCTTACAGGGTTGGAGGACAAAGATGACAAGGACGAGGGGGACCCGGAGGCCACCGAATCCGACCAAAGCGACCCTGAACAAGAAGCAATTGTTGGGGCCAAGAGGAAGACCAGGGGGGTGGTATCCAAGGTTCCCTTCTCCTTTATGTCCTCTGAACCCTATTCCTTCGATAACATGCGAAAACTTAACCAACAATTATCCAACTCATCACACTTGAAGGACTCTCTTCCGGCCAAGCGTAGAGTGACGCGGAGTTCCCCGGGTGACGATCCCCTCAACCCGGGCATCTCCACCTCACCGGTCCGCCGTGCCGGTACTCCTCCACCTCATCCTTCCAATTCTCCTCGGCGTCACCCCTCCCCCAACCATCCACGGGCTGGGCAGTTCCGGGTTCCGCTATCGGTTTCTGCGACAGTTTCGTCCGCTTCCAGCAGCGAGCTCCCCCCGGATTATGCTGTGAACACCGGGTGAGTCTTCGCTGTATGATATCCCCGCACACTCGATAATCTTCCTCCACTGCCACTAACTGTTTCTCTCTTTTTTTTTCTTAGCGCCCAAGTCACACTTAGTGACCCGGAGAACATGGAGACCGATAACCGGGAGACGGAGGGGCCGACTGAAAATACGGACGCCGCGACTGGCGGTGATGCTGAAGACAACCAGGAACAAGGCCCCTTGGGTGACCCAGCTCACCAGGAAGCCGGGTCTCCAAAGCCATCCGAAGAGGCTGAGGACGAAGAGGTTGAGATCCTGGACACAAAGATGAGTTCTCCAAACCCGGACACCCAGACAGTCCGGGTCTCGACTCCAAAGTCGGGAAAAATTCACCCGCCAGGCGATCAAGCTGCCGGCTCCTCTGGTGTCAGGCCCGAAGACATGACGTTCTCCCAGATGCTTGATGCCCTTCACACCTTGAGGGCCGATGAAGAAAATATCTTAGAAGCTTTGATAGCTAAACATGAGGTAAATCCGAGTAATATTGCCTGTATCCTTATCTAGTCCCCAAGTTCCGAGTGAATTTATTGATAATTTGCTTGGAACTTCGTAGTATATCCGACTAATCCTTCCTTGTGTCTCCACTCAGGCTTTCGTGGCCCAGTCCGAGAAGAAATTGGCGAAGGCCACCAAGCTCGTTGAGAAAGAGGTGGCTCTGCGTGAGGCGGCTGAGGCTGAAGCTAGGAGGAGCGGGAAGATCACGAGGAAGTATAGGAGGAGGGCTCATGCAGCAGAAGATGAGCTGACAAAAGTTTCTGTTCAAATTGCCGATACATATCGTGCATTGGCTGGTACGATTCCTAACTTTGATAATTATGACCCGGATTCTCATTTTGATAAATAGTCGGATTTCCTTACTCGTTGTTTTTTCCTACTTTCTGCAGGTCCGGATGAAGTAATCCCGGAGGAAGATGACATTGCCAAATTGAAAACCATCAAGAGCACTATCCGGCAGCTCTGTGCCGGAACCAAATGGATCCTTCAAGAACTGCAATGGCCAGGTGTTGGACACGGCAACCTGAAGAGGTTACTGGACGCCTGCTCCACTATACCCGAGTGGATTGGGCATTGGAAGCGCTCGTCCTGCCGGATTGGAGTAACCCGGGGGCTTGCGCTGGCTAAAGCTTATTTTCCTAAGCTCGAGCCGGCCAAGCTTGTGGGCGGGTTTCCAGAATTCAACCATGACGGGTCCAAGTTCTCAGTGAAGAATTTCAAGGCCATCCAGAAGGAAGTTCGTCACCCGGCCAGTGTGATTGCTGATGGCTTGGATATCAACTCAATTATCCCTGCGTATGATGCTGATGGTAAGGCGATTAAGTCGGATCTTCCCAAGCCGTACGACATGCTGGCCCGATGGAAGGCGGAGGCTGCCCAGTTGAGAGAGGAGGCCGCGAAGAAGAAGGCTGAGGCCGATTCTGCGCCTGCTACCTCCACACCAATCGTCCCTCCCCCTGCACGGGCCGGCACTACTGCTGATCCGGGTGCTGCTGCTACCAAGAGTACTGAAGGGCAAGCCAAGGAACAAGACCCGGCTGGCAAGGGCAAGGGGAAGATGGATGCCTCAGTCCCGGATGCCGAGTGATATTTGCTATCCGCTGTCATTTCGTATGCGTCAGCCGACCAATGGGCCCTTTGAACAATTATTTTTGACGGTGCGCCTGTGCACCTTTGATACTAGTATCGAGACTTGTAATGTACTTTAATGCCTTGATATACTTCGTGCCTCTTCTGGCCTTTGGATGATTTTGATATTTATCTGCCTTTGAGCTTATTTACTCTTGATACTCCGACTTTCTTTATGGTTCCTTTTGTGAGGCTCAGTTTCCGAGTTTGGTGGGTTTTGACAGGTGGACTTTTCTCTAAGTCCCCAAGTCCCCAAGACTCGGATTTTGGGTTTTTGAGCTTACTAGCTAAGCAACTTTCTCCTTTTCAAAATACCCAGTCCCCAAGGCCCGAAATTCCGAGTCTGGGGTGTGAGGTTTCTCAAAGAAAACAGGTTGTTTCTGCTAAGCCCAAAACCTAGAGCCGTTTCACATAGGTTTTGAAGTTATGCTTAATAGACTTTGAGTTTCCGGTTATTAACCCTGTACTCTGCATAACTTGTGGTTTAGATGACCCTTTTGACTCTCTTGTACTGTAAGCCGGCTTTCGCGTGGATACCATGTTGTTACATCTGTACGAAAACAGGGTCAGGCAAGTCCCATTGGGCATCATGGCTGATTGTAATCGTAAGCGAGCAAATCATGCCACTTTAGTGCGAGTCACATCGAGCTTAAGTAAGAAAAGTCAAGAAATTTGGCTCCTTTGTCCGGTTATAAGATTGCAGCCGTACTCGTTTGCGAGTAATCGGCCCTTATAACTCATAGGCATCATGGCCGGGTCTTTGAGTTTGTAACTGTGCTATTCAAGCAATCAGCCCCCAAGACCTAAATACATGCAACATACTGAAGAAACTAATGCACTAAGAAAACAATAAATAATACTTACCTGGAAGAAAAATAAAAACATAACAGAAAAATAAAACTTGAAAAAACATGTGAAAAAGATATATTGCTTAACCATCTCTTTATTGATATGAGAAAGTTAGGTCAGCAAGCCGCCTCATTAAAAACCCTCCAGTCCCCTTAGGTACCCTAGATAGGAAAAGAGTGCGTCTGAAACCTGCTGCCTGTTACACCGTGTAATTCCACTTGTGAGTCTGGTCTATACTAGGTATAGTAGGGACGCAGCTGAGCTACGTTCCATGGTCTTTCTCTCTCTTGCATAGATGAAGTGGTATGAGCGGTGTCGTTAACCGTAGCCGACTCTTCCCTTGCATCTATCAAGTAATACGATCCATTGTGCAGATTCCGGCTTATGATAAACGGTCCTTCCCATGGCGGTGATAACTTATGTTTTCCTTCCTTTGACTGTACCAGGCGCAGAACCAGGTCTCCTTCCTGGAAGACCCGGGTTTTCACGCGCCGGCTGTGATATCTCCGCAGATCCTGCTGATATATGGCTGATCTTTCCAGTGCTTGTTCCCTTTCTTCTTCCAGCATATCCACGGCGTCCTGCCGGGTCTTCTCGTTCTCCACCTCGACGTAAGCCGACACTCGAGGCGAGTCATGGATGATATCACTCGGCAACACTGCCTCTGCACCATAAACCATGAAAAACGGTGTCATCTGAGTGGATCTGTTAGGTGTTGTGTTGATACCCCAAACCACTGCAGGTAATTCTTCGACCCATGCACCAGCAGCTCTGATACACGGAACTCGCAATCGTGGCTTTAATCCACGAAGCAACTCTTGATTTGCCCTCTCCACTTGTCCATTAGCCTGTGGATGGGCCACTGAAGCTATGTCAAGCCGGATTCCATTGTTTCCACAAAATTTCTCCATCTCGCCAAGGGACATATTGGTTCCATTGTCGGTAATTATGCTATGGGGATACCCAAACCGATAGATAATCCTTTTCAGGAACTTGACTGCTGTAATTGCTTCACAGTTGGTAACTGGCATAACCTCAACCCACTTGGTAAACATGTCAATGGCCACCAAGAGATGTGTCTTTTTGCAAGGTGACATGTGAAAGGGGCCAACCATGTCCATACCCCAAACAGCAAACGGCCAGGTTAACGGGATAGTCCGTAGTTCCATAGCCGGCACATGGGTTTGGCGAGCGTACCTTTGACATCCATCACACCTTGCCACCAAGCGCTCCGCGTCTGCTAGGGCCGTGAGCCAGAAAAAACCATGTCGATAAGCTTTGGCCACGAGGGATCTTGTGGATGCATGATGCCCACAATCACCTTCGTGGATTTTCTTGAGGATCTGTCGGCCTTCTTCTGGTGCTACACAGCGCAAAAAGACTCCTGCTGCACTTCTCTTGTATAACTCTCCATTGATGATAGAATATCCTTTTGCTCGGCTCAGAATTTGTCTTGCTAATACTTCATGTTGTGGTAACTCGCCCCGTGATAGGTAGGCCAAGAACGGCTCTGTCCACTCGGGAACAGCACGTACTGTGGCGACGAGCTCCAAATTCGGGTCTTGATTTGCCAGTTCTTCCTCAGACTCGGTTTTAACTGATGGTCGCCATAGTTCATCCAGGAAAACATTAGGTGGAACCGGCTCTCTGCGCGAGCCGAGTCTGGCGAGTGCATCTGCTGCCTCGTTTTTTCTTCTGTCTATGTGCTCCACCTCGTACCCGGAGAAACACCCGCAACTCTATCAACCTCTTTGCGGTATGCTGCCATAGTTGCATCTTTTCTATCCCAAGTTCCTGAGACCTGCTGTACCACAAGGTCCGAATCTCCAAAGCACCGTATCCTCTTAATATTCATCTCCTTGGCTACCTTTAAGCCGTGCAATAAGGCCTCATACTCGGCCACGTTGTTTGAACAATCAAAGTGAATCTGCAGCACGTAGCTCAAATTGTCTCCTTTGGGTGATGTTAGCACCACTCCAGCTCCTGACCCCTCGTATTGCTTGGAGCCGTCAAAGTGCATGATCCAAGACTCAGAGTTTGGAGCCATGGTGGGCATGCCTGTGTGTGTCCAATCGTTAATAAAATCGACTAGAGCTTGAGATTTGATTGTTGACCTTGGTTCGTAGTTGATGTGATAATCCCCCATCTCAATCGCCCACTTGGCTATTCTACCTGTTGCATCCGAGTTTCTGATGATATCTGACTTTGGTATAGAACTCACCACTGTTATGGGGTGTTCCTGAAAATATGGCTTCAATTTCCGGCTGGCCATGAAGACCCCGAAAACCAGCTTTTGCCAATGTGGATAGCGTTGTTTTGCCTCTGATAATACCTCACTGACGTAGTAAACCGGCCTCTGGACCGGGTATTCTTTTCCATCTTCTTTTCGCTCGACAACAACCACTGCGCTAACTGCCTGGGGCCCTGCTGCAACGTATAATAACATAGGCTCTTTAGGACCCGGGGCTGCTAGGACTGGTGCCTCAGATAGCTGCTTTTTTAGTGCCTCAAACGCCTCGTCCGCCTCTTGATCCCATACGAATTTATCAGATTTTTTCAAGAGCCGGTACAAGGGTATTGCCTTTTCTCCGAGTCTGGATATAAACCGGCTGAGCGCTGCTACGCACCCTGTGAGCTTCTGAACATGCTTCAAATTTTCCGGCTTTTTCAGGCTCTGGATAGCTTTGATTTTGTCCGGGTTTGCCTCAATTCCTCTCTCAGAAACGATAAAGCCGAGTAATTTCCCGGCTGGAACTCCAAAAACGCACTTTGTCGGGTTGAGTTTCATCTGATACCTTCTCAAGTTCTTGAACGTTTCCTTTAGATCGTCAATAAATGTCTCCGCCTTTCTGGTCTTGATCACCACATCGTCTACATAAGCATGTACGTTGCGTCCAATTTGGTCCTCGAAGCACTTCTGAATACACCGTTGATAGGTTGCGCCAGCGTTCTTCAGTCCAAATGTCATTGTCTTGTAACAAAAGGCCCCAAAAGGGGTTATGAACGATGTTTTCTCCCAATCCTCCTTCTTGAGCTTGATTTGATGATACCCGGAATATGCGTCCAGGAAACATAATAGGTCGCTGCCAGCTACTGCGTCTATGATCTGATCTATCCTTGGTAGAGCAAACGGATCCTTTGGGCAATGCTTGTTGAGACTCGTGTAATCAATGCACATCCTCCACTCATTGTTCTTTTTCATCACGAGAACCGGATTTGCTAACCAGTCCGGGTGAAACACTTCCATAATAAAGCCGGCTGTCAGCAGCCGAGCGATTTCTTCCCCTATAGCTTTCCTTCTTTCCTCATTTATCTTTCTCAAGCCCTACTTCACAGGTCTGGACTTGGGATCGACGTGCAAACTGTGCTCTGCCAACTCTGTGGGGATACCCGGCATATCGCTAGGCGTCCAGGCGAACACATCCTGATTTGAACGAATGAACTCCACAAGTGCTTTCTCCTTCTCGCTGTCCAAGTTAGATCCTATAGCAAATTGCTTAGAGGGATCACCCTCGACAAAAGCTACCATCTTGGTGCCATGTGCTGCCTTGAATTTTGCTCTCTCATCTTCAGTATTTGGTCTTTTTAACGCAGTTCTGTCGTCCGGGTCTACTTGAGACCGGTAATACTTGAGTTCCTCTTTTCTGCAAGCTTGCTCCGCCATGGCTGCATCTCCTTCATCGCACTCAGCTGCTATATCCCGGCTCCCGTGTATGGTGATGGTCTGCTTGGGCCCCGGGATTTTTAGTTGTAGATACACATAACACGGCCTGGCCATGAACTTGGCATAAGCCGGCCTTCCGAATAGCGCGTGATAAGGACTGCGCAACTTAACCACCTCGAAAGTAAGCCACTCGACTCGATAATTATCCTTTGATTCTCCAAAAGCTACCTCCAATGTGATCTTTCCCTCGGGGCACGCTGAGTGACCCGGCACAATCCCGTGTAAAACCGTTGAACTCTTCTGTAGCTGAGACTCCTTGAGACCCATGCGTAGAAAGGTTTCCCAATACAAGATATTGATGCTACTTCCACCGTCCATTAGGACCTTTTTCAGCTCATAACCATTAACTTGTGGTGCCACCACCAATGCTAAGACTCCCGGGTGTTCTATCCTTTCCGGGTGATCTCTTCTGCTCCACGTTACGTCCTGCTCTGACCATCTCAGGTACCTCGGAACAGCCGAAGAAACCGAGTTTACCGCTTGTTTCAGTATCTTTTTATCCTTGTTAGAAATTCCTGTGGTATGCACGTGATATTGTCCCAATTTCTTGGGGTTAGCTTGGAAACCTCCAGCTCCCCCTTGGTTGTTACCCGGATTTCCGCCTGCCGGGTTGCCGGCTGGGGGTGGGCCGTTGCCCGGGTTTCCACCCGGACCCGGTCCTCCTCCCCGACCTGCACCTCGCAATGCCTTGTTTATCTCCTCATTCTTCCATCTCTGTAGGTCCGCGCACTGCTCCAATGAGTGTTTAGTCGGCCTACCGTTCCTGTTGTGCTTTGGACACGCCATTCTGAAGATATCCCAATTGTTACCCGGCCTTGGTGGCCCTTGATAATTTCCTCCATTGTGGTTTCCAGCATTGAAATTTCCTTCTGCCCTAGGTCTAGAAGACCCGGCTTCTGTGCTAGCGACAAACTCGGAGCCTCCCTCAAACGGGCGCTTGTTCTGTTTGTTCCAATTGATACCTCCATTGTTACCCGGCGCTGATCCATTGCCGGTTCTTCCACTATTATTTGTATTTGCTTTTGCTTTCTTGTCATCGACATCCTCTTCTGTAGTATCCGTTGCAGCGTGTTTGTTGCATGCATCCATTAGCTCTCCCATCGTAACCTCTGAAGCATTTCGACTAGATTTCATGCGAGTTAACTTTTGCACTAAAGGTATGTACTTGCACGTCTTTGCCATAGCTTGTAGCGCATCTTTGGGCTGAATATCCGTAGATGAGTGAAGTATCTCCATAACCCGGCGCACCCAGCTGCGCGCCGATTCTCCCTTCTTTTGGACACATCGCTCTAGGTCATCAATAGTAAACAGCTTTCTGCACGTCCCATGAAAGTGCTTGATAAACGCAGTTTTCAACTCCTCCCATGACTTGATAGATCTTTCCGGTAGATTATTGAACCATAACTTTGCTGCTCCTTCTGACATCATCAAGTACATGAACTTGGCTTGAAGATTTTCTGATGCATTGCGAATCGACATAGCCATCTCATAACTGCTCAACCATTTTTCTGGATCCATAGTCGGCTCATAATTCACAACTTTACCCGGTTCCTTGAATTTATCCGGGTAAGGCTCAGCCCTGATGTCAGCCGATAGACACTTAGGCCCAGCGAGATTAGTCGGGACTGGCCTCACCCGGGAAACATGCGACCCTGCGGGGGGGGGGGGGGCGGCGGGGCGCGGTACTGCTGGTGGTCCATGCACCGCAGACCCGGCCGCGGCTCTCCTGGCTCTGGAACTATCCACGATAGCTTGTGTTGCTGATGCTGCTGGTACTGCCTGAACGCGGGGAGGAGGCAGCATTTGCTGCTGCTCTTCCCTCCGCCGCGCTGAACTTGTCTGGATATTGCCGGTATTGCCTCATTGCTGGCTGATATATGGTGTCCCATGCATTCCACTTCTATGATCCGGGTAATTAACTTGCTGCGCTACCACAGTGCGCAATAGATCTATCGCCCGCCGGGTCTCCTCTGCGTGGGGTGACTCTCTCACGGGGATTTGATTCAATGCGAGCGTTGCTGCGTACACATTATCCATGGGATTGTTGTAATGACCTGCTGGTGTGCAAAATCGCGATGGTGGTGGTGGTGGTAATGTATTGCCGGCAGTGACTCCAGTCTGCAATGTGGGTAACCCGGCTTGTATGTTTGCCGGCTGTGCTCCTCCAGTTGCAGGTTGCTGTACGGTTCCTTGGTTTGCTGCAGGGATCGGTTGATCCTGAGGTGTGATAAATAGGTTGGTCGGGTTTATAACTCCACCCGTTGCTGGTAACATGGTTTGATGCCTTTGACGCACCCTGGTTGTCTCTTCTCGGAGCCGGGTTTCCAATGCATCCAGCTCACGTTGGCGGGTGGCCATCCCCTGCCTTTCTGCTTCAACTTGCCTTCTTTGTTGCTCCAATGCACGGCGGGCTACGTCCAGATCTCTGACACGTTCCGCCGCGTTTTCTGGAGTAATAACTGTGGCTAAAACGGTTGGATCCAGAATCAAGTTGTTGTTGAATAGGGCCGGGTGTTGCGGGTTTGAAGGACCCGCCCCTGGCATCCGGTTTGCCAGATATCCGAACATGTTTGCCTGCAACTCGCTGTCGGCCGCGTGGCTGGTAACCGATGCCGATTCTCCGTCAACTCGAGTGAGAACCGGGTTTCCGTCAACCGGACCTTGCTGCTGGGCCAATGCTGGTGCTGTTCCGACTGTGGCCGCGGTCACGTTCCCCTGATTAAGATTGATCGCCGGGGCCGTGTAAACCGCAACCTGGCGCGTAATGCTTGGCGCGGATTCGCACTCTTCCTCTTCGCTGCTATTTTCCTCGTACCGGTCCTCCAGCAGATGCAAGATGGACTCGGTATCATCTTCTCTCATGACCCGGCCACACGGGGTCCATGCCGGCTCCTCCGGCTGTTCCCTCTTCGTGGGGGGCTCTTCTGTCGGATCTACCGTCCCGACCGATTCTTCCCCGTCTGATTGAACGTAGGTGGCTTCCCCTGACACAGAATCAAATCCGAAATCGTCAGGGATTGACCGGTTGTACGTACCATGCCGATGAAGACGTTGATCTGGTCGATCGTCACGACAGATCCGGATTCGAGCAGATCCGACTCTGGCCCCCAGCCGAAATCGTCCACCATCTTCTCTCCTTCGGGGTTGGTGTAGATCTTGCCGATGACAAGGTTCTCCATGTTCTTCCGAGCTTCTCCCGTGATGTAAACACCCTTGGACGTAGGCCCCACGGTGGGCGCCAACTGTCGTGGGATAATCACGGCAGACGTTATCGGGGGTAACTTATCTTGGGGAAATTCGACTCTGGTGTTTGGGAGAGGGTTTAGCTCAAGGGAAAACATGATGATATGCGATCGGGTAGCCGGCAATCAAGTCGCCGAGTCTCCGATCTAGATATATTGAAAACTCTCGTGTTACACTGGATACTCGATACCTAGCGATATTGCTCAAACTCTTGGATCTCTCTTTGGCTAACCCTAGGGGCCGGCTTATATAATCTCCGGACCCCCTGGCCTACTCTCCAAGGCGCACTCTGAATTCTACCCGGACACTGCTTATAAACCCTAAACTTCCTTATCGGAACCCACAATCCGGGTTACGAGGCCTACGTTCCTGGGCCTTCTAGAAACTCCTTTATCTTAAGCCGGGTCTTGCGCAGCGTCCTTTGGGCCGAATTACTCCCTGGCGCTGGCCTACCGGGTTATCATCCCTCCATCAAGTGTATCGCTCTAATGACGTCCAAGGACTATGTTGTACAAAGTTGGGTATTGTTCTCAGAGTGTAGTGGTACCTAACCATGTATTCTCCCAAAATCTTATCTCTAAGCCATCCCTAATGGAGAAAGAACCGTATGGAAAGAAGAATTTTTTCGTAGCCATAATGTCAGCCCAGAAATGTGAATCCCCGGGTTTCCAAGTAATCTGAGATATCGCGTGTGACCCAATATATTTTATCCTTAGAAGAGTCTGTCAAACCACATCTTCATTAAGAAGCTTAAACATCCACTTACCCAGGAGAGATCTATTGATCTTTGGGACTACAGAGAACACTACATTTAGCCAGTCGATACTTCTTTTTCTTACTATCCCCTTGCCAAAAGAATTTTGAACGAAAGTAATCCAATCGATGCAAGACTCTCTTTGGAAGGTAGAAAAAGGAAATCATATACAGTACCATGTTACTTAGTACTGAGTTAATGAGAACCAATCGCCCACCTAAGGACAGTAGTTTGACTTTCCAACTACTTAATCGCGTATGTAGTCCTTCGTCAACATGTTTCCATTGAGCCATCGTGAGTCTCCTGAAATGAATCAGGATACCTAAATAGCTGATGGGAAACTGACCTTGTCCACAGATGAAAATTTCAGTATACTGGGCAGCGTCCGCTTGGGCCCCACCGAAAGAAAACAATTCACTTTTAAGGAAATTAATCTTTAATCTGGAAAGCTGCTCGAAAACCAATAAAATTAATTTCAGGTTTCTCGCCTTCTCTAGGTCATGATCGACAAAGAGAATAATATCATCGGTATATTGAAGAATCGATAATCCCCCGTCCACAAGCTGTGGGACTACACCTTCAAATTTCCCATCCAATTTTGCACCCTCAATGACTATGGTAGTGGATCGCCATATCTTAATCCTTTTTTTCGTTTGGAAGTATCTACATATATCATCATTGACTTTGATAGCCACACTTCCTCCGGAAACAATATTCTGGATCGAAGCGCGCCACTCATCAGAAAAACCTTTTATTCTGAGTGTTTGTTGAAGGAAAGTGATATGGATATAATAGGGGTCCATGAGGATTTTCCATGCTTTAATTGGAAGGAAATATTGAGCCTCACTACTGTTCATGATAAGGTGAATTCTTTCCTAGTAATGCATGTTATTTGTGTTTATAAGAATATTATACTACCTAAGCATATGTATTTATGTATGATAGGTTTATTTATAACACAAACATTATTGGAGGCAAGGAGCATGGAATCATGGAGCAAAGCATTGGAGAACTCATGGAAGAAGAGGAGGCAGAATAATTGTTTTGTGTTCTCTCCAAACATAAGAGGCTGTCTATGGTTAGGAGAGAAGCCCCTGCGCTCAAGGATGGTTCCCTCCAAACATAAGAGACTGTCTATGGTTAGGAGAGAGTCCCACCCGAGTCTAATAAGGCCATGTGTGGCTGTTTGGGCCGCACCCCCTCAATGGGTCGGTTTGTATTGGTTTGGGTGCACCAAACCGTGTAGGTTTAGGTTAGGGGGCGCATCCCCCTCTCTTGGCCGCCACCCCCCCTCTTATATACCTCTTCCCACGAATTAGAGAGGCAGACCAAGTTAAACATAAACCCTAGATTCCAGAATTGAACTATGTTCATCTGAATTTATCCCCACCAGTTTGGTGGAGTTACCCCTTGCAAATTCTGCGTGTTATCTGTTGTTCCATTGGGAATCAGTAGATACAGGACCACTCGTAGTCTTTGATTACGTTGTGCAAGTGTGTGGAGTTGAGAATATCCAAAGGGATTGAGAGCTGTTGCATTGGCATCAGGGATCAGCCGGAGAGATTTCAGCAAGACACAATTTATCCATCAAGTTATCGTGAGTGTTCATCGAGAAGATCGGGCAACCCCTTATCAGAAAGACGAGTTAGCTTTATCATAAGCCTTTTCAAAATTTATTTTTAGAATTACTGCTTTCTGCTTTTTCCGGTGCATCTCATGAACTGTTTCATGTAAAATCCCAACTCCATCTAAGATGTTGCGGCCTTGCATGAAAGCAGTTTGAGTTGAAGGCACAACAAGGTTAGCCACGGAATTAAGCCTCAAAGTTACGATTTTAGTGAATATTTTGAAGCTCACGTTTAAAAGACAGATGGGCATGTATTGCTAAATCCTTTCTGCTTCATTAACTTTTGGCAATAAAATAATCTCACCGAAACTTAGGTGAAATAGCTCTAGATGTCCAGCATGCAAGGCATTGAACAGTGCTAGCAGGTCAACTTTGATTAACTCCTAGAATGTTTGATAAAACTCTGCTGGGAATCCATCTGGACCCGTGGCTTTATTATGCTCCATCTGGAAAACCGCCTTTCTTACTTCCTCCTCAGTATAAGGTGCCGTAAGATGGGAGTTCTCCTCATGAGATACTTGCGGAATGTCATATGTGCGGGATTCGTCCATCGAGAAGTTACCTTCCTCTGGCTCTCCAAACAATTTTTTGTAATACTTCGTGACATAGGATTTGAGTTGTTCATGACCTTCGATCGTACCCTCATCTTGGGAAAGAGAATGAATAAGTTTCCTTCAATGTCTACAATTTGTTGGACTATGGAAGTATATTGTATTTGAATCCCCTTTCAAAATGAATTGAGCTTTTGGTCGTTGGTACCATTTCAACTCCTCTTCGCATAGTAGAGACGCCATTATCGCATTGGACTGGTTTTTAAGTTCAGTCTCATACGCTGACAATATCCTCACATCGGTGAAAGCCTCTAATTCATCAATAATATATGACATACGAAGGTTTTCCTTTTTAATTGACCCACCATGTGTGCAGCCCAACCATTCAGGTGTTTGAGCAAAGCGCGTGATTTATTATTCCACCTTTGTATCGACCACTCGCCACTGGTCTCTCTCACACTCTTTTAACCATATCATGGAAACCATACCTATTAAGCCATCCCAATTCAAATTGAACTGTCGTTTAGATGGCGGTTTGGGTGGAAACCGCAACAGACGTCCCGACATCGAAGAAGGAAACAAATCCACCCATGAATGTTGAGGCGGTGAAGTCGGCAGCTTCAGAGACAACCCTAGCATGCACGTCTTCCGGACGAACCCATAGAGCCCAAAACCGGTGGCCCAGATACGCCTATGGTGATCCACGGCCAAGATCCGGCTCGACTTGCACGGCAGGGCCACCTGACAGGTCCAAAATTTGAACCTAGACGCCATCTCGATCCGCACAATCCGCGGCATACCGGCCACCGTCGCCGTCCTCACCGGCCAACTTCGCTGTGCCGCCAAAAGCCGGCAATGGAGGCATGAACTGCCCCAGCACCGCCGGCGGCGAGATGCGTGGCCTTGGGATCTTCCCACGCCATCCCAAATGCATAGGATAGGCAGCTCCACCCTGCCTCCACCCGGAACTGGAGACGCGCCACGCGATCCCGCCGACATCCTATCCGGCGATTGCGTCGGCGTCTGTGACACAGACCGCTCAGAGAAACCACTTCCAGAACCCCCACTCCTCTTGTCCTTCTTTACCGGCGTCCAACCCACATCAGAACTTGCATCCTCCACCGAGGACTCCTCATCGAGGACTTGCGACGTGGCATCGAAGGGGGTCTGAGACAAGCATTCGTCATCCCTCAACAAAACTTCCTCCTGGAGGCAAGAAAACTAGGATTCATTGGAGCCAGAGGGAGACCCAAAGGGTGGGAACGGGTGCCAGGAAGAATTACGGGTGCCAACGCGAGGCAACAGCGACGCAGGTCCGAGGGATCGCCATGGACACCAAGATCGTCGTGGTGGTCATCCCCTCCATGGTCACGTATTCTTGTCAGATGACATGGTTTGCACCAAATATATTAGTTATATTGGTCGAAGGAGGAATATTATACACGGTAAAAACAAACCGCCAGACAATTTTCGCAAAAGGACATAAGATAAATGGATGTTCGATAGTCTCCTTTGAGCCACAAAACGAGAAATTTGTACATCCCTGCCAATTCCGTTTTGCCAGGCTATTCCTAGTGAGTAAGACCTTATTATTTAGAAACCATATAAAACTCTTAACTTTCTGGGTGTTTTGAGTTTCTGAAGATAATTGCGAAGGAATCGCGTATGACCACTCATGAGATCTTTATATATAGATTTAATTGTGAACACCCCGTTTCTTGCGAGTTTCCACTCAAAAGTGTCTGGTGCATCCGTCATAGTAACCACCACTAGAAGACATACATGAGACTAGAAATCCCATCTCACACCAACTAGTCCCCGTCTAAAACTCATATTCAATGGTCTACTAGTTAGAACATTGTTAACAAAAACACTTTTATGTTCTACAACATTGTATAATGATGGATACTGAAGTTTTAAAGGAGTATTATCTAACCAGGTATCCTCCCAAAACCTAATATTATTGTCATTTCCAAGTTTAAAAGAGTCTTCATTAAATAATCCTTAACCTTTATGAAACATTTCCAAAATGGAGAGAATCAGTTGCGATAAATTAAGTCTTATTGTATATGTACTTATTATGCAGCAATTCTTGCTATACCCCTTCTTGATTCATTAGTTTATATAGCCATTTGCTAAGTAAACATATATTTTTCAGATCCAAAACTTTCACTCCTAAGCCCCTCCCCCCTCCTCCCCCGATCTTTTGGCCAACATATAATATTCTATTTAGTCAACCTATACTTCCTTTTATTCTCATCGCCCTGCTAGAAGAAACGAGATATATAGAAGTCTAGTCTTTTCCGCTGCAACCATCTTATAGAAACCATCCTGCCGTGACCATGATAGTTCAAACGAGAAAAGTGCCTTATTACCAAGGTGAGCATGAGCGTAAGAATCTAATAACAATGGTGTGTAATCCGACCCCATACGAGTTATTGCCAAGGTGTCGTCTAATAATTTGATTACAATTCAGGGTAGTTCTTCATTGCAAAAACTTATGTGTTTTCTCAAAATCGCTAAAATATGCAAATTTGTGAAGGATGTCTCATACAATGCAGTTGTTCATGTGCCAACTGCATAATTAGAGCGTATACCAGTTTTTATAGAAACCCCTAATACAACGTTCGGGGGCATTCATCTAGTAAAAAAAAGGAAAGCCAACCCATCCCACATGGCGCGACTTGTTCACCTTCGTAAATTTAATCACGAAACTATTATATTTTTGTAGCCATCAAATTGACAAAAGAGCATAACACCCCATGAGTGTAACTAGAGCCTCTTAACCTACAAGAACAATAATCAATCACACACGCACATTTTCATTCAATGCCCTGATTTGTTGACTATATAATTGTATTTATCACCGATAGTATGAGTTGAACCCTAAGTTTAGGGTAAACTTAACAAGACGACAAAAGGATGATTTTTCTTAAAACAAAGCGCAGTTGCCACTGCTGCTACGCCATTTTCATAAAATGTAAGAGAATTGTTCTACTTCTTTTATATAATGCAACATCATTATTAGTCATGGGAGATAGAAGTCAAGCAACAATGCAACGACATTCGCGAGATCAGTTATGCAAGAAGAGATGGGCCAATGAGGATGACAGTAATTACAACTAAGAGAATATGTTGAAAACTATGTGTGTGACTCACTGACTCAGTTATGTGGCATATTTTAGTGAGAGGGCATAAGATTCACGTGATTCGAAATCGCGAGGAATATGCCATGTTAATAGGTGTATGGCATACCGATAGTTGCTGAACTTTGGAATAACCGTTAATGACAAATAGAATTTGCTTGTCACGCCGCAATGACATACAAACTTTATGGGATGTTTTCCTAACGGGGAAGAGAATATCTTCCACCCTCCTTACATTGGAAGATGCATACGTCCAAATTATTAAAATTATTATAGTCACAAACAAGTTTTTTCCCTTTGCTTCCTCAGACGATCGCATTGCATGCAAGACATATATAAGAGTATCTTCAACCAGACTGAGCTAATTTGAGCTCATGTATGTCTGTTCGTAAACAGGCCAAATAGCCCCTATTTGTTCTCTCCCGCAACCGCAACACCCATGTTCAAACACATAAACGTAAATCCATCACAAATTCATTCCAAATTCATCACAAAGATCATAAAATTCAACACAAAATAATTAAAAAAAAAAACATGAATGAATCAATCACCTCTTTTGTTAGCCATGGTGAATCAAAATGCCAAAGAATAGAACACCCCTTGAGTGTATCTAGAGCCTCTCTCTGCTTTTATCTCTCCTTACCAACGTGCATGTTAGAGATGTAGTGATAGGTTTTGGGGTAATCTTTCTCCAGTATATAAGGAGGTGGATACATGGCGACAATCACAAGATCAACCATGCAAGAAGAGATGGGCAAATGAGGAATGCAGTAATTACAGCTAAGTTGGAAGCTATGTACTCTATTATGTGACATATCTTAGTGAGAGAGCACAAGATGCACATGATTTGAGATCAAGATGAATACCCAAATTAATTGTATTACACGCAAATAGTTGCTGAACTTTGGAATAACCGTTAATGGCAATTAGACTTTGCTTGTCACGTCACAATGAGAGACAAACTTTATGGGATGTTTTGGTAACGGAAGAGAACATCTATCTTCCACCCTCCTTACACGGAAGATGCATACATCCAAATTATTATGGCCACACACAATTTTTTCAAAGAAGAAAATATAAGCAAATTATCATGATGACGCAGCGATTATCTACTTACATCGTGAATGCCCTTAGCACGAAAATCCTAAGCAAAATTGTCCTCACTCATACCCTCTCACTCTACTTAACCCCAAACTCACAGGAACATACCAGACTGCACCTGAGCGCTATACTAGAGTCCATTTCATTTGCGCCATTAACTAAGCAAGCACGGTACTGCAGACTGCAGTGCTTCCAAGAACAACGTGTCATGGAGACTGGAGGAAAACAAGTAGGTGTGCGGGAGAGTGAGCTCATCCCGGGGCTGCCAGACGACGTGGCCATGGAGTGCCTGGCGCGGGTGCCGAGCCGGTCGCACCGTCCGATACGCCATGTGTGCCGGGCCTGGCGCGGCGCCGTCGGATCGTCGGAGTTCCGTCGGCACCGGAGAGTTGCCGGGGCAGCCGAGGACGTCGTGTTCCTCGTCCAGGACGCGGCCGCGGTCGGCGACGGGAAGGAAAGCTCGCCGCCAGGGTGCTGTCTGACTATGGCGAACCTCACCACCAGTGAGTGGCGGCACGTGAAGGGCGCGGCGTCATGGAGCGACATGCCGCTCTTCGCGCGGTGCGCGTCCGCCAGCGACGGCAGGCACGTCGCCGTCGTCGGGGGCTGGGACCCGGCGACGTTCCGCCCCACCCGCGACGTCCGCGTGGTCGACGTCGCCGCCGGGACGTGGTCCTGGGGCCAGCCGATGCCGGACTCTCGGAGCTTCTTCGGGTGCGCCGGAGGCGACGGCGACGTCGTCATCGCCGGCGGCCACGACCAGTCCAAGAACGCGCTCCGCTCCGCCTTCGCGTACGACGTCTCGGCCGACGCCTGGCGCGCACTCCCGGACATGCGCGAGGAGCGCGACGAGCCGCGGCTCATCGTCGCGTCGCCCGGGCGCGTCGTCGCGGCCAGCGGTTACCCGACCGACGCCCAAGGCGCGTTCAAGAAGAGCGCCGAGTGCTACACCGCCGGCAGCGACGCCTGGTCTGAGGCGGGAGACATGGTGCCCGAGTCCGACACGGCCGGCCGGACGGTCCTGGCTTTGGTGGGCGGGAAGGTGTGGGCCATCGGGCCCGGGAAGGGCGGCGTGCGGGAGTGGGACGGCGCGTGGAGGGAGGTCGCGGACGGGCCGCCTGGGATGAAGGCGTGCGTGGAGGCGGTCGGCATCGGCGACGGCGCTGCGGTGTTTGTGTTGGGCAAGGTGGCCAATTACGCGGAGGAGAGCAGCAAGTACGCGGCGTGGGTGATGGATGCGGGTGCCGCTCGGTGGGGCCGTGTACCCGTGCCGCAGGGGTTCCGCGGCTTCGTTTTCTCGGCCGCGGCGGTGCGAGTCTAGTTCAGGCGGGGCGCTCAGGACTGGCGCTCTCACAGTCATGCTTCGCTCCAAATGTGCAACGCGCATTACAAAGCACAGGGCGTCTGAGGGCCATTTGATTCGAAGGATTCTCATAGTAATTGTATTGGAATTTCACCCATAGAATTTTTTTCCTGTAGAGTAAATCAAATGGTTGAATCTTCCGACATTTCTATGGTCTATGAATTGCTTTACAACGCTATAATCGATAAGAGGTGAGAACTCTTGGAAAAATTTCTATGCGTCAATGACAACTATGACATGCACTCAATCCCTATGCAAATTTCCTGTATTTTCCTCTGCTGCAATCTTTTAGACTAAAAGGGGAGCCCCCGGTTTTATTGAAACCAAAACGGCCAGCGGTTAAGAAGTTTTACAGGTCACGGGCAGATCGCCACATACAGCGTGCCAGGTAAACGAGAACAGTCTCAAAAGCACCGTAAGACAGAGAGAACCAAGTTCTCAAACCCAAGAGCTAACACAAACACCATACACACTACATGGATTTAGCCCAGAACTTTGACAGGAGGCGTTTGCAAGCAACTAGATCAGGACGCGACATCATCTCCAAGCGATCCTCAGCAGTTCTCCTCGACACTTGTTCAGCCAGGATAATCTTGGCGATAATCGGGGCAACGGAGGGGGGAGCCAAGATCTTCCATTGTTCCAACTCGTCCACCGCTCGCTTCCATATGTCCCGAACACCTGGCCAAACAAAACCCTGAAAACAGATGGCATTTCTGAGTTTCCATATGGCCTAGAGGATTGCAGCACAAGTAGTGTTGAGATGAGAGTTCTTAGTTTCACTTATTCACCACCTGGCCACACTTTCAAAATCTGAACCAACACAGACACCTAAATGTCAGAGATAACTGGACAAACCAGCCTAGCAACAAAACAGTAAAAAAACAAGTGATGACATGTTTCTGTCAGAGCAGAAGAGGAAAGAGCCATCAAGAACATGCCTGCGTTTAGCCAAGTTGTCCCTAGTCAAAAGACGATTATTAGCTAGTAGACACACAGAAAACATGCAATCTTGGCTGGACTTTAAGCCCCAGACATCTGGAGTGTGCACAGGCACAATCCCCCTATTGTTAACAAATGAATAGAAAGACCTAATATTATAAATCCCTGATGAGTGGAACATCCAGGCAGGTACATCCTCCTCATTAATGAGGTTGACAGTGCTAACAAATTGTGAGAGCTCCGACCAACTAGCAAATCCCTCAGGGAACACATTCCTTCTAAAAGTGAGCCTCAGCTCATTATCCTGGTAGGCTTGAGCCACAGTGATATCTTGTTCATTAGAAATTTCAAATAGATCACAGTAATACACAACCAAGCTGCAGTTACTTATCCACACATCACTCCAGAATTTAGTTTTCATACCATTTCCAGCCTTCCACCTATAACCACACTTGGCAGCTCTAGCGGCCCACGTCACTCCTTTCCAAAAAGGAGAGCTTACATTGGGGACAGAAGAGAAGACATTAGGGTCCGGGTCATACTTAAAGTCAACAATTTTTTCCAGATTTTACCGGAATCATTGTGGTACCTTTTAATCCAGGAGGCCATTAGACATAAGTTAAAATTCGCCAAGTTTTGTATACCCAGACCCCCAAACTCTTTTTTCATGGAAACCAAGTCTCAATTAGCTAAATGATACTTCTTATTACTCTCAGAGTCACTCCACAAAAAGTGTGCCATATGGGAGTTAATAGCTTTAATAGCCCATGTGGGAAATTTGATCACAGATAACAAGTACATATGTATGCTAGCCAAACAGGCTTTCAAAAGCACTAGCCTACTTTGATACTTAAGCAGTTTCCCCCTCCACCCAGCAAACCTTTTAAAGGTCTTGTCAATAAGAGGTTGTAGATCCTCCTTACTTAGTTAAGTAAAGTGTAAAGGTACTCCAAGGTACTTACAAGGAAAATCAGCTACCTTAAAGCAAAAAAATTTGGGCAAACTGATTAACCTGGTCAGAATCCACATGGATAGTCATGAAGTCAGATTTATGGTAATTTATCCTCATTCCTGACATGTTTTGGAAGCAAGCCAAGATCCACTTCATGTTCCTAGCATATTCCACACTAGATTCAAGAAAGAGGATAGTATCATCAGCATACTGAAGGCTGATGATACCACCAGGAACCACTTGTGGGAAAAGGCCTTGCAGCAGGCCAGTTTTAGCAGCTTTAGAAAGCATTTTGGAGAAAACATCCCCCACTAGGTTGAACATAATGGGAGAATAGGGGTCTCCCTGTTTAAGGCCTTTACCTACCCTAAAATAGGAGCTATTGACATCATTAACCCTAACACAGAGAGATCCCCCAACCAGGAGACTTTTGATCCAAGCCCTAAAAACAGGGCCAAATCCCCTAGACAAGAGCATCTCATCCAGGAAGCTCCAATCTACCCTGTCATAAGCCTTTTCATAATCCAGATTCAAGACCAAGGCAGGATCACTTTTGGAGTGGGCAGCATGGATAAGTTCCTGGGCTGAAACCACACTTTCCAGGATGAATCTGCCCTTAATAAAGGCAGTTTGATTGGTAGAGATTAGTCTGCTACCAACAAGGTAAAGTCTATTAGTAATAGCTTTAGAAATAATTTTTAAGCTACAATTGCCAAGCTTAATAGGCCTGATTTTTTTCATTTCCCTAGCTTCAGGCTCTTTAGGGATCAGAGTAACAATGGCAAAGTTTAGTCTGGCAACAGCTAGCTTGCTGAGCTCAAAATCCCTAACCAAAGCCATGAAATAATTCTTGATGATCTCCTAAAACTTTTGGTAAAAAAGGAAGGAGAAACCATCAGGGCTAGGTGCCCCATTGGCATAAGAGCCAAAGACAGCCTCTTTAATCTCATCTTCAGATAAAGGTTTCTGCAGCAGAGAATTCTCTTCAACTGTAACCTTCTCCTCAGGGTCCCAAAAATCTTCCCCTAATGACATGTTCATTCTAGGTTCAGTAGCAAACAAGGACTTACAAAAATCCACTGCTACCCTAAGCATATCACTAGTTTGATCAACACGACCATCAGGCCCATCAAGGACAACAATTTGTTTCTTCCTTCTTCCCTGACTAGCCACGGCATGGAAATAGAAAGTGTTTCTGTCTCCTTCTTTTACATACCTATCTCTAGATCTCTAGCAAGCTTTTGTTTCCTCCAATTTAAGGAGCCTATCCAGATCACACCTAATTTGGTTCGGTCTATGATTCTCTTGTGTAGACATCAGACTGGATTCAGAGAAGGTGTCAAGGATATCAAATTCTTGCATTACATCTTTTTTCTCTTTCTTGTTGGCAGCATCAATATTGATGCTCCAACCTTTACAATTCTTCCTAAGGTTCCTAAGCTTGAACTGCCACCTATCAATAGGGGAGTTCAGGGAACAAGGTAGGGCCCAAACCCGATGGACCAAGGCATGGAATTCTGGATACTCCAGCTACCATTTCTCAAACCTAAACAGTCTAGGAGGTGGGGGTGCATCAGAGAAAGTATCCAAAAGCAAGGGGGTACGATCACTAACTGGTCTAGGCAAGGCCCTGACAGTAGTGAGGGGGTACTTACTATCCCAGTCAGTGCTTGCTAGAACTCTATCCAAGGTGGCCATGATAGGATCATCCTGATTATTAGACCAGGTGTAGCTCCTATTAGCAAGTTTAAAATTGATCAAGGCCCAAGTGTTTACCTAATCATTGAACAATAAGACCAGTTAGCATTAACTGTTCCATTATTCTTTTCAAAGCTATACCTCACAAGATTGAAGTCTCCCCCAGCAAAGTAGGGAGAGAACTCTTACCCATAATGTCATGCAGTTCAGCAATGAATTGCAATTTGAAGTCATAATAAGGGGTACCATACACAACAATTAGTTGCCATAAAAAATTATCCACAAGGTTCCTGACACTAACTGAGACACAGAATTCAAAACAAGCATGATTAAGAATCTCAAACTTGTCTTTTCTGAAACCTACCAAAATAGAAAATACCACCAGCAGTACCTTTGGCAGGCAGGGTAATCCAGGAGAACTCCCAAGGTCCAGAAATAAAATTCAGGAAGTTGGGAGGGAATTTCATTCTTTTAGTCTCCTGAATACCCACAAAATCTAACTTATTCTTGCAAATAAAGTCAGTTAAAGCTTGTTTGCGGCCAGGTATCCCTATGCCTCTACTATTCCATAGACCTCCTATCATGATTTTTAGCTTTGTTTTTTCTAGAAACTGTTGTCCATGTATTGCTTTTAAGGCCAGACTCAGGATCAGATATCTGACCTGAGTTATGGCAAGCAATTTTATTAACCTTAGAAGGTGTGATGGCAGGAAACTGATCAACACTATCCAGATCAATAGAGTTAGGAAGGGAGATAATAGGATTATCTAAATAAAACTTATGATTAAGAGCAATCTCATCATGAATCATTTTCTGAATATTAACTTGTACTTATGCTAAACTCGACCCACGGGAGATATCCAAGACATCTAACATACCACCAACGATATTCGGATCAAGTACATCAAAAGAAATACCTTTAAAAGTGGGAGGAACCTCTAGATTTTGCTTCATTTTGTACTTTTCAGCTTTCTCAACAATGCTAACCACACCATGATTCCTAGCACTCCTTCTGGTGGAAACAGTGGGATCCCACTGGTTTTCTTGGTTTGATTAGGAGGTGGAGCAGCAGTAGAAACCTCATCAAGATAAGGAAGGAGATCCCTCTTGGTGCCACTGATGAGGGTAACAATCTCAGGATGAAGGTGTTCAGAACAAGGGTCAATAGGAGCATCTTCACCAGTGTCCATCCCAGCATCAAAGAGCTCCTTGTAAAGGTCCAAGTCAATAGAGGAGTTCTCCAACTTAAGAATACATCAAGGTGCAGCAGGTTCATGAACATGAGAAGTAATCACTTGAAGTGGCTTAGGAAAAGGACCATCCCAATCCCAAACACATCATCTAGCTTGTCATAATCCAGTCTGTCAGGTAGGGACCCTTGAGGGCTATAGCAGTGATCCACAACAGCCAACTCATGGCAGCTCATGCAGTCTTCCTCCATCACCCCCTTGCCAGCTATCTGTTTTGTGGCAACAACAGCAAGTTGTGGTACATGTGGAGTGGTTTTGACCCAGATACATGAGCCTTATCATCCTCCATATCAGAAGCATGGTTGGCAAGGTCACCATCTGGGCCATCACTAGGAGAAGTAGAGCCATTAACATCAGATTCCACCTCAATATGGAGCAGGTAAAGAGCTTGTTTCATTTCAACAACCCTTTGAGGGGGAATCTTAGAGTTATCCTTAACAGAGACAAGCATTCTTACAACAGAGTACATGGACTTGAAGAGGAGGGACCAATCAATATCCACAAGGACACCCAATATAGAAGCAACTTGAGCAAAAGACTTCTAGGCACACCATTTTGGGGGAATCCCTCTGACATTGACCCACAGCTCATCCAAGTAGCCATATTCTTTGACTTCACCATCCCAGGAAGTGATCTTGATAGTGACACCTTCTTTTTCTAGATCAAAAGCAGGGAATTCTCTAAGATCAGAGACTTTCTTCCATGGGGGGAACCTCACAAGGAAAGAATTGGTTTCCAGCTCTCTCATCTGCCATGGCCATTTCTTTTCTTTGCAGAATATTGAATTGAAATTAGCTTCAAGCTCAGCTAGAGAGAGATCACATTTCTTAATTGATATAACACCGCAGTTGGAGAAATTGAGCCACTTAGTAGATTCAGAAGCAGCAAAATCAATGTGAAAAAACCCAAACCTGGATTCCCACTCCCAAAATAATCTGCAGAGGGGTGTTCTGTGACGCCCCGAGATCGGGCACTATGCAGATTTCAGCATTCCCGCCAAAATCCACATAATAACCGATTCCAGGTTGCCACTTGTGATAACATTACAACAGTTCACGAATAATCCACAACAACAACAGAAAAGATATATACAAGATGACTCAAACGAGTCAAGGATACAACTGATACAATACAAAGATCCAAATAACAGCGGAAGAAACAACATAGCGTCCGACTACGGACAAGATACAAATTGGACTAAGAGTCCTGAAGATAACCGAGAGCGTCCAATCCCTGCCCAGGCCAAGCCGGAGGGATTCCCAAGCTAACGTCGTCAGACTTCAAACCTGTTGACTGCAATATTGAATATGCAGCCACGAAAAGGATTCGTGGGTCAGTACGGTTAAGTACTGGCAAGTGGATAAACCATACTCACAAGATACCGGCGTAACCAGTCATCACAAGATACAAATACTTTGGGTTCAACGGAAAGGAAGGGCTTATTGCAAATAAGCGGCAGCGGGCTGCACTAACCAACTACAGGAACTCACTACAACATCCGGCTAAAAGAGGGGGATAAGATAGCGTATCGTAACCAACTACAACTACTCACCAAACAATACCCATCCAATGTCACCCCCTACTAAGGAAGCAACCCAAGGATAACTCACACTGTGGGATTAATGATGGTTCAAGTTATTGTGTCAATAAGACTATTACTAGTCAAATTATCATTAGTTAGGTGTAAGTTATTCTGAGTACTTGTTAGCCAGTACTTTCACCAAGTCATCTATAACCACGGAAAACACGGCTTCTCGAGAAGATTTACCCTGCAGGGGTGCACCAATTTGGCCGTACACGTAAGAATAACCCGCCAGACGGGGATCAAACCCACCAAGCGAGGTACTCAACACAACCCAACTCTTCTTCGCATCAAGCCCAAAGAACCCCGTGCAATTGAGCGCACGGCTAATCAAGCCCCACGAAGAAAAGGGGACCCTCATAGCACTCTAAGAACGTGTCTCCCTAAATGCCGACTACAAAAGTTCCACCCTGGCCTGGGTTCGCAAAATCATGCATGCGGCAAATGGAAAACCCGAACTAAATGAGGCGATTTGGACGAGATGCGAATCGAATCAAATTGGGGGGGCGCCCATACTCACTTCCCACATGCGGTTAGTGCGCTCATCATGGATCAGTAGACAAGACCCTTTTTCTAATTAGGGTCGACACTAGCAGGCCTCAAAACCACGCCGGGCCTCCTGCCGGTGCCTTATCATCAAATTATTATTACCCAAAACATTAACATGTTCTTGATTGAGTTGAAACCCAACTATCAAACTAAACAGGTGATAAGACGGACAACAAGACTTGAGCGCAAACAACACTAAGCATGCAACTACGACACGAGGGCCAACAGGGTAAACAAACAACAGTTAACAGGAAGTGGAAGGAAGGCTATATCATGGCTGCAAGGTAAACATATGATAGGATCGAGACACAAGCATCAAATCATAAGGCTAGAATAAAGGCAACGGAAAGAATCGGTAACAAGTGATGAAAGGCAGCCATTTGGCAGCAAGTGAGTATACTTGCCTGGAATCCAGCAAGTAGAGGTACATCCGAAGAACTTGTCGTTGCTCACATCATCTCAACGTCCTATCCGGGAAGAAGCAACGAACCTCGAACAAACACCGGATGCAACAATTGCTACTACGGCAAAAGATCCAGCATGATCAAGATATGGATGCATGACAAGTTTAAAGATGCATCAAGATAAACTAGTTGACAAGATAACATGTTTAAATGGACCCATATGCAATTTGGATTGCCTATGGAAAACCCATGAATTAAGGTTGAATTAATTGATCTACAATTAACCAACATGTGAAGGTGAATTAGCATGATGCATGGATGAGGAAAACAAAAAGAAAACAACAATAGAAACAATTTGAAATGAAGTTTACCAAGTTTGGAATTTTATTTATTAAGTTTTGGAATTTTGGTTTCTTAAAGGTGTTACACAAGCATTTGTTGTTTTCACCAATTTTAATTGTTCAAAATAGATAACAAAGTTCATATTTGAAAAGAGCACAAAATTTTGGGTGGAAAACATGTTTCATTTGTTGAAAAAGGAATTAAGATGAATTACTTAGGATTTAAACAAGTTTAAACAAGATTTAAATGAATTTAATTCAATTAGGAATTTATTTGAATTTTATTTGTTCAAATCATTAGTTCAAATCCATATTTGAAAAGTTTATAATTTTCTGGTTTGAAAACATATTTTATAGGTCCAAAAAGAATTTAATTTGACCAAGTTAGGAATTTAGCAATTTTAAATGATTTCAACAAGGTTTAAGTTATTTAACCACTTTTAATTATTCAAAATAGGAAACAAAGTTTATATTTGAAAAGGTGGTTCAATTTGGCATGGAAAACATATTTCATATGTGACATTTGAATTAATATTGAACTAGTTATGAATTTCACCATTTAAATGATTTAATTGAAGCATTAAGTAATTGCATTAATTTTATTTATCCAAAACAGAAAACAAATGTTATATTTGGAAAGAGCATGAAATTGAAAACATATTTTATATGGGCCATTTGAAATATATTTGAATTTGTTATGGATTTAATCAAATTCATAAGAGTTATTTGAATTTAAAGTTTTGAAAATATTTGAAATGTTCAAAACAGTAAACAAAATACATATTTGAAATGTTCATGATTTTCTGATTGGGATACATATTTTGTTTGTGCAATTTGGAGTTATAATGAAGGAGATATTAATTGTTCAAATTTTAGTTTCAAATTACTATTTAAAAGAAACAGAACAGACAATTTTATACAGGGGCAGGGCCAACCACGCTGGCTGACAGTGGGCCTGGGCCAGCGTGGCGCCTCAGTGGCGCGGGTGGAAGGTGATGTGGCCGTGGGGGTCGCTGACGGGCGGGGCCCGCAGCGCGGCGCAGCAGGGTAAAAAGATTGGGCGATTTTTGCCCGAGCGGGGACTCGAACCCAGGCGCTCGCGGCGCGGTGGAAGGAACTGTACCACTGCGCTGTTCTGTAGTTTGTGTTCAGAGTACAGCTGCGGAGTTTTTCAGGTAAAAGCCAAGGCCTTGTGCCACATGACGAAACTGAAACCAATCTTCAGTTCGACGGCGACAGGCAGCGTTGGACGGCGACAACGTGGAGTGTGCGTGCGTTTGCGTGTGGAGGCGTGCAGGTGTGGGGTGCATCGAGAGGAGAAGGAACAGGGGGAAGAGAGGTGCTCACCAGGGCTTGGTGGCCGGACTGACGGACGAGGAAAAGTTGGAGCAGCAGGTTCCCGCCGGGAGGAAGTCGTCGACGGCGGGGGGGCTACGACGCCTCCCAGGCCTGGCCGAGGGCACGGAGGCGCAGAGGGCACCCCCCCCGGTGCCATTCCCGGCCTCAGCTTGCTCCGGTGGAGGCCAGGGTGACGGCGCCGTGATCGCCATCCCACAGCTGCTGCTGCTGCTGATCGGGTGGGTTTCAGAGAAGCAGCAGAGAAGGGGGGAACAGAGAGGGACGACGGCGGAGGAAGATGGGAGAGGGGAGATGGTAGGTGGCTAGGGTTAGGGCACGGATTGGGTACTTGTAGGGGCTCGGGAGCAGGTGAGGTAGGGGGGTCCATGGAGGGGGGATGACAGCGACGTGCGTTGTTTCTTCTCTGCGTCCGTACGAGGAAGATGAGAGAGTGGGCTGCTGGGCTAGGGGAAAGGGCCGTGGTGGGCTGGGGTGAGAGGCAAAAACTGTGGGTTTAGGTGGGTTGAGGTGGGCTGGCCGCAGGGGGCTGACCTGTCTCCCCACCTCAAAAGGTTTTTTTTTTGTTCTCTCTCTTTTTGTGTAGAGAAGGAAAAGAGGGAAAAAGAATTAGATGTTTAGGGTTTTAGTTTTATGAAGTATTTTTATTTGATTTACAAAACAGCAATAGCAGGGTATGTTAACTTATTTTCAACAATTTGAAAAATGACAATTAGTTTGAAATTTGCTATTTGAAATTCATATAGGGTTTTCATAAGGATTTGATTTCTTAAACAATTTTATTCCATAAACTCAACAATTATGAAAACATTATTGAATTTATTTGTTTGCAAGAATTTAATTTTTAAACCCACATTTGAAACATGTCAAGCATGGATGGATTTGATTTTAATTTGTTATTTGAATTTACCATTAGGGTTTTAACAAAAGGGAAATTTTTTATTAACAAGCAATTTGAATAAATCAACTTCAAACTGTTTTAAAACAAGTTGAATTGTTTAGGTTGCAACTTTTAATTGGAAATTTCAGACATGTTTTGAAAGTTTAAATTGGTTTGGATTTTTGAGTGGTTTTGAGAACAGGATGCAATGCATATGATGCATGTGATGCAAAAAGAAAAAGGAAAGCAACCAATTTTTCCACTTAGGGGGAACACCCCAGGTGTTACATGTTCTTTGAGCCACTCTGGACAGGAATGCACGGGGTGGCCAGGGAGGTTGCAGATAAAGCAGAGTCTAGGCTTAACACAGTTTCCAACAAAGTGGCCAGGGTCGCCGCTGTTGAAACAGATCAATTTTCTATACCTGGGATCGAGAACTTGATCAGGAATCGAAGGAACTTCAGAGCTAGCAGACTGAGATGAAAATCTATCAGAGGACACCGGCTGTGGCTAAGAGCTAACATGCACAACACCACTTTACTGACCTAGGTTACGAGGAGGGGCACATGATTCTTATTGGGGTAGTAGCGCTGAGGGGGTCGGTAGTACCTTTGATTCTAAGCCGCGGGAGGCCGAGCTTGAGGAGCCCCAGCCACAGCTGCACCAGATTGGTTGGAGGCCTGCGGGATCAAGGCAGCCGGCGGTGGACCTCCACTTCGTCCGCGGCCGCGCCCAGTGGTAGGGAGACCGCCTTGCATCTTCCGACAGAGGACCTCAGCGAACGAAGTCGGGCCAGTCGGTGGAGGGGGCCTGAACGGACGAGCACGATGGTGGAGTAGGGCGGAGGTGGTGGCGGGGGAAGCAGCCGGAGAGGGTGACCTCGGAATCGCAGATCCCCTTTTGGATCCAGACGAGGAGGCATCTCGGGTTATCTCCGTCTCGGCAAAACGACGAAAAGGCCCAAAGCCGGTCACCAAACTCCTCTACTTCATCCACCTCAACCCCAGGGTCACTGAACGGTGGGGACAGGCAGGAGCGAACATCCGGGCCCACACCATGTGAAATGTCTACCCGCCCGCCATTGACGAGCTCGGGGAAAGCCACACGATCATCGGGCCAAGGAGGGGCTGGAGCCACAAGAGCACGGGAGAGACTCACATGAACTGACCCAATCGCCACCTCCAATCGTGGAGGCTCAGCGGAGAAGGGCCCCACGGGCGAGGCGAAGGCCGCGACGCTCACCGGCGGAGAACGGCGATGGCGAGAGGCATGATCAGCATCCGCGAAATCCCGGGCCGGAGAGCTACCGCCGGACGCCGTTGAAGCACACGAGAGGGCTTCGAACGCCTCTGTAGTGTCATCGGCGGTAAACTCCGAGGCAAATCGAACCGGGGAGGAGCAGGGGAATCGCTGGGCACGCGACGATCCGGCGAGCGGCCGGGAAGAGGTGGCGGCGAGGGAGCGGCGGCACAGAGGTGGAGTGGCGGGGGCGAAAGGCCGATAGGGTCTCCGACAGGGAGACGCCAAAGCGGCAGCGGAGAGAACGCCATCCAACCGTCTCCCTGTGCTGCAATCAAATAACAAATACTACCGATTCCTACATTTTTTATTCCAATAGGATTTCAAGTGCCATTACGTTCTATTCCTACACTATTCCTACGAATCAAACAGGCCTTGAGACATTTCTTCTTTTGTAATTTGAGTTTCTTGAATCTGGGATGCGCATTATAGAGAATCGAGAGGCCGAGAGTATTTGGCCGCGCTAGCCAACCCGACACCAAGCCAAGGGATGTAAATAAAACTCCAAACTCATGATTTTAACGAGTACTCGAAAGTTTGCTTCGAACTCGGACAGTAATGAGCCGAGACTGGCATTTTCAATTTGGTAGGAAAACGAGTTAAATGAGATAGTTGCCAGTACTCGATAAGCTTGTTAATATTGTTACATTTGTATGCCTAGCTTATAGATTAGTCAAAATTAAATAAAATCAAAACCTTTAGGAACAACACCATTCATATCAAAATATACTTGGAAAATGAGCTTCTCAACCTTATCGAGCCAACTTAGAGAATTTATCGAGTCGGGTCAAGCTAGGTTTCCTTTTTGCCTCGTTAAGTTAACGAGCCGAGTTGAGCAAACTCGTTAACTAACGATTATGAGTTAAGTCGAGTTGGCTTGTTATCCACCCCTACCAAGACATAACATGGTCGTGCCGCAAGGCCAAAACTTGAATGTGCGTTATCAAGAATTGTCGATGCGCCATCTTGGATACCCCTATTTTTGGGGGCTCGAATGACTAAATCTTACCCAGAACAACATCGCGACATGTAAGACATCAAAAGACTACTTGATCGCAGACGGTTATCTCATTATTCCGATATAGACAATCATGCAGCTATTTTACACTTTGCGCGAAAAACTTTGTGTTTATTGTTACAGATCTTGAAGCAACGGGGCATGACAAAGTAATGCCAACGTATTCATCACCATCCTATGTTTGTGTTGCCGTAGATGAAGGGGCATCCGGCTGCCTATCAGGTAGCGCAGGTTCAAATGCAGGGTGTTTCATATACTCGTCGTGGAGCCTCGCCAGAGTGGGATATTTCGACCGCGGCAAAACACAACATGTTCCGTTAGAATTTTCGCAAAAATAAATAAATATATAGAGTTACATGGGCAGGTACAACTACATCACGTCTACCAGTGGCGGAGCTTGGCAGGAACTGCAGGGGGCGAATGAAAAATATCCAATATTTGGGGAGGGGCAAATTGCTAAAAAAAATCACATCTAAGCCCTCATAATTTTTTAAGAGTGTGTCCAAAGCTGGGGGGCGCGGTCGCCCCCCTGACTTTGCCTAAGCTCCGCCACTGACGTCTACCATGTCGATCTAAAAGTGAGTCACTGCGGCAAAAGTCTGGTCTGCAAGGAACACGTATGCCTGCAAGTAAAGAGCACGAGGTAGTTAGGAAGTTGACGCGGGGCTGGTTTACACTTGCATCTTGCAGTGGTAGTTGTTGCAATGTAGGAGTTCTAGTAGAACCAACATGGATGGTTTGTTGTATCATACCGCACTAGGATTGTTTATGAATTCTGTTTAGTTTCAGGCGACTAAAATACAACATGTTTCAAGGAAAAATGGCACATCTTTGGATACAACAACAATATAGGAATCTATGGTGTTCTTTGAGAGAAAAAAGATATATGGTTGATACATTGCAAATGTATCTATAATTTTTTTATGTTCCATGCTTATTTTCTATCCAATAACTTTTGTTTTTCACATGTTTTCTATTGTTTTCTGCTAACCTATTAACAAGATGCCATAGGTCAGTTGTTGTTTTCTGTTGTTTTTCTATTTCAGAATAGTTCTTAAGTAAATATTCTCGGAAAGGGCCCAAAATCCACGGAGATCAATTTTTACCCGGAACAAAGACGGATTCCAAAGGAGAGACGGAGGGGAGTCAGTGGGCCACCAGGAGGGTGCCAGGAGTGGCCCCCTCCTACGCCGTGCCTGGTGGGCCCCTGGGAGCCCCCGACACCGTCTCACATCCCCTCTTCGCCTATAAATTACCTTTTACCCTAAAAACTTCGGGGCCAGAGTTATTTTTTACGAAACATACGGAGAGGCGTCGTCACCTCGAAAGTCCAATCTAAGTCTGCTGGAGTCCTGCTCCGGCACCCTGCTGGAGAGGGGGATCGTCACCGAAGGCCTCTACATCGTCATGATCGCCTCCGGACAGATGCGTGAGTAGTTCATCTCGGGACCCCCATGCCTCCATATTTAGAGTCTTGTGAGCTGCCTCACATGATCGAGACCACCGTTATGTAATTGTGCATGTTGTGTTTGCTGGGATCTGATGAACCATGAGATTATGATTATTTTGTTCATGTCAATCTAAGATGCTTCACTTATATTTGTAGAGAGTTATAATCTTGTCTTGCAATGCTATCCGGTGTTTATAATTACATTGGCCATGTAGTTGTTTTCACCTCCAAGAGAGGGTTTATATGCTAGATAGTGGGTTCATGCCTCCTTTTTTCCTGCGCTCGAGTGACAAAAATGTGCGGGGGGGGGTGTGATGTTGCCACTAGGGAGAAAAAAACGGTGCTCTTGTCTACGGATGAGAACCACTGCTTACATTACGTATTGATCTTAATGCATTTGTCTATTGCGCACATAGCAATCACTTTGTTGCTGTAACTTAATACCAAGGGATTTCCTGGATAGCTTTCTTGAGGTGGAATTTTAGATATGGATGCATGCTGGATAGCGGTCCATATGCCTTGACATAATGCCTACAATGTTAGAACCCGTGAACTTTATCTTGTCATAATAGTATTGTTATTCGTTCATGATTTGTCAATTGCCCAGCTGTAATTTGTTCACCCTACATCTTTGTTTTCTTTGGAGAGACACCACTAGTGAACCTATGGCCCATGGTCCTATTTTCCTCATATTGCAAGCCTTCTTTTAAGCACTTTCATAATTGTTTCCTTGTTGTTCTGTTTTTTTCTTTTATTGTTTTCCAAGAATCTATACGTTCAATTCTCCTGTTTTCAGCAAGACCGGAAGATTGACAACCTTCCAGAAAGTTGGGGCAAGAGAGAGTTTGTGTTTGTGTGCAGGTTCCACGCTCCCATCAACTACACACCAGTAATTTTCTAGCGTCGTTGATAAATCAACCTTCTTCCAGACTACAAAGTCCTACTGGTTCGATAGCCCTGGTTCTTTACTAGGGAAAAAGTTACTCTAGACTACATCATACCTTCCGCTTGGGGTCTCCCAACGAGGGTGTGATCACGTACTCATCAAGTACTTTTTATAGCGCCGTTGCGAGGGATTTTGAAGTCATCAGAAGTAAGAAGTCCCTTGTCAACGCCACTTTTTCTGGCGACGTTGGCAGGGATTTCTAGCTTGCTGCAAGGGGAGTCTCACACTTCCACTCTCTTTATTTTTTCTGTTCTTGCTTAGTTTACCTTTTTTAGTCTTGTTTTCTCTTTATCAAAAAACCCCAAAAAACCTCTAGTTTCTAGTATTTTATTTGCCTTGTTATTTAGTCTTCGTGTTAGTTTTTTTTGTTGTTTTGCTAAGATGTCTTCTCCTAAATTTTCTATGGAAGATCTGAAAGTAGGAAGTGGATTTATTATTGGGAGAAATAATATTGAGGAATTCTTTAACCATGTTAACGGTCTTTGTGATTTTAATGATAAACCTGTAGTTAAACTTGCCGCCCATAACTATGAGACTGTAGTAGCCACTTTGGTTGCCATGATAGAAGCTAGGATTGTCAACCTTAATCCTATTATACAACAAATGTTTCTTAAACTTGATATCATGGAGCCATGAAAAGGAAAATATTTTGTGTTGAATGCTTTACTCTTAGAATTTAATGACATTGCTACAGAAGCTAGAATTTTTTTTGCTCGTTATAAGATGCTTGGTTATGGTCTTGCCATCAATCATACTTTGAAAACTTTAGACAATGATAGAATGAAATATGAGGGAAGAACTGATTTTGAATAAGAAATTAATATCCCTATACCATTCAAACTTTTAGCTATGTATGAGTCATTAGAGGAGAATTTTGGTTGGGTTGTTCTTGAGAATCTCTTTGATGAAAATAGTAAACCTAAAAGAAAAGAGAAAGGAGATTATGAACCTTGTGTGTGGGAAATTCAATGCCTCTATGATGAGTTCGAGCTCCTCAAATTCAATGATGATACTTGATTTGTTCTTCTTGCCTAGCTAAAAGGCGTTAAACAAAAGCGTTTGTGGGAGACAACCCACTTTTTTTTTTCCTTTGTTATCCTTTTGTTGTATTCTATTTTCTTTTGTTATTTTTTTTGTTCTGGGAGTTGTTACCTCTATAGAAACCGCTCCTTATCCTTTTTATTTTGTTTTGGGGAGGTCGTGCGATTTGGGCAAGTTGCTGTTCTAAAACAGATTTCTGGGCTGTTACCAAACAATTCATATCTCTCAGCCAGAACATCGGATTTCTTTGAAAAACAAATAGGCACATGTCCAGGTTGTTATCTAATTCTTTTTAGTTTCCCACTTTTTTATTTGAGCAACAAAACATTTTCTTAAAAAATCATCTTTACCACTGTTCTGTTTTGACAAGTTTTTGCCAATATTTGCATTTGTGTCTTAATCTCTTTCTTTTGGTGTTCTTTTGAGAGTGAGAGACTTAAAAGAATTTGTGACAGTAGCTAATATTTTCATTGGAGCGTGAGAATTGTGTTGAAACTGAACCAAGTGGATTTATTACTTTGATTACACTAACGTTGCTAATGAAGATTGTGAGAAGTTTTAGGTGGAGAAAGTTTTCAAGTGTAGGGAGAGAATGATGTGATTAGATGAAGGATGGACAAAAGCTCAAGCTTGGGGATTCCCATGTCACCCTAAGACATATTCAAAAAGTACAAGCGTCAAAGTTTGGGGATGCCCAAGGCATTCCCTTCTTTATCAACAAAAATATCAGGTTTATTTTAAAACACTATATTTTTATTGCTTCATATGATATGTGTTATTCTTGGAGCGTCATTTTATTTTGCTTTCATATTTGTTTTGTTTTCTTTGCTGCAGATTTTGGTTGTATCCTAACACTTTTATCTTTGGAGAGATATGCTCCGTTTTTATTGCCTAGAACACTCTAGTTTTCACTCTTATTGTTCTGCGAGTGTTCAGTTTTTGCTAGTACTGCGTTTAGCCCTTGTTTTTTTACTCGAATTGTTTTCCAGAGCTTGTTGGTTTGCTTCAATTTTATTTGATTAGCTCTCTGGTCATTGATGTTTATTTGCTTTGAAATTTGTTTCGAATAAGGTGACTGATGTTGGAGAAGAGTAAATTGTTTCATGCTTATAGTGGTGCAATAGGAAGCTTGTTTTGACTCTGGCATAGGCTTTGGCATGTCATGTTGGATGTTATTTTAATTGCGTTCTTAGTTATTTATGATGTATCATGACTAGCCTCAAATAGGTAAGAGTGCTTAATGTGCCATTGAATTTAATCATGTGTTGTTCTCTCATATTGAAGCATGGTATTGTGGTATTTCTTATTTGAATACTTTATCTGGATTGACTTGGTGCATTCTCACACAATGTTATGACTACAAACAAAGTCACTTATATCCTTGATGATCATTTAGTTTTTGCCTTGTAATATCACTTCATGTTTTGATTAATAATGTTTTATCGCTATGCATGATTATGGTCGTTATTGCTCTCTTAGTTGGTCGCTCCCAGTCTTTTGTTAGCCTACACGTGTACTGAGTATGAGCTCTACTTGTGCATCCAACTCTCAAAACCCAAAGTTTGCCAAATGTGTCCACCATATCTACCTATATATGGTATTTAACCGCCACTCCAAGTAAATTTCTCGTGTGCTACCTTTAAACCTTTAAAATTATAACAAGTTTTGTGTTCTTGTTTTAGCTCATGAGGAAGTAGTTTAAATTTAATTATTGTTTGTGTCAAGCAAATTTCTTCTTCCTTGTTTCACCCGATGAGTATGGAATATATGCTCATCTAAATTTGCAGCGAGATAATTCCAATTAATAACAAAAAGGCACTTCCCCATGGTTTGATGAAAGTTGGTGGGTACCCATGAACACGGCTAGCCTTGTTTTGTGAAAGAAAGGTGGGGGGGGTGACACGTCTCAAACGTATCTATAATTTCTGATGTTCCATGTTGTTTTCATGCCATATGCTACATGTTTTCTATACATTTTACATCATTTTTATGGATTTCCTGGGACTAACCTATTAACAAGATGCCACAGAGCCATTTCTTGTTTTCTGTTGTTTTTGGTTTCAGCAAAGTTGTTCTGAAAATATTCTCTGAATTGGACGAAACAAAATCCCAGGGTCTTAGAAATCTGTCACATACACGCAGTCCGGAGGGGACCCGGAGGGGGGCCCTGGATCCACCACACCATAGGGTGGCGCGACCCCCCTTGGCCGCGCCACCAGGTGGTGTGGCCCCCCTGGCCGCCCACCAACATCGCCCTTTATCCTGTTGGGAATATGCCCTAGAGGCAATCATGTATGATGTAATTCCCACTGTATTCATAAAGTTATTAAGTTGTCCTTGTTTTGAACATCTGATATATATCATTGAATATGTGATTCGATTGTGGAACTATATATTCATGTTGTTCATACTAGATTGTCCTTGGTCCTTTAGGTTGTGCTGGACACACACCCTAGACTAATGTGAGTGTTGGCTGATGACACGGTTCCACTTGTCATGGGCATGGTGATGCCATTCCAACGTTCACGGACTTGGCTAAAGAGTTTAGCAAGTCGGACTGACCCACATTGAGATGCAACGATCAAGTCGTCATTTGTAGTCTCAATCAATGTAATCCTTGGACCTGAGGTTGTCGCACAATCCGAGTTGTGGATCACCGACTTAGGTTCTGTCAAACGTTGTTCTGTGACAAGGCAACTATAAAGGCAGAGTTCGGGTCGAATGAGAAGCAAGCTGCGTGATGTGGATAATCAAGATGGGATTTTGCCCCTCCGATTGGAGAGATATTCTCTGGGCCCTCTCGAGTGATATGATTCAGGAAGCATGGCCATGCGCGACTCAGTTAAGTGTTAACTGTGTCTATTGACTAAAGAGTTAGTCAGATGAATCACATATCACGGATCGAGAAGAGAGTTGAGCTATTTAAGGGATGACGATAAATCGCCTATAGCTCGACAAGGAATATCGTGAGGCAAAAGGGACTAAGATGAATATCGCATTGAAAGGTATGTCGTCATGACTCAATGGGACTTGGGAGTCGGCACGTTCTGCTAGGAGCCGCTACCGATTGATCGATTGGGAGTAGGACTCCAATCGTGTCCATGTCGCCATGAGCCTGCAGGGTCGCACACTTAAGAGCGGGAGCAAGCATTGGTTGGGTTGGACCTGAACCGGAAATGGACTGAGTTAGTGAGTCGGACTCACGGAGGGAATGGGCCACAAGTGTTGTGAAGCCCATTACCATACGCTATATAAAGAGGGGCGCAGGTTGCCCAGCGGGCACGTTAGTCCACTCTCCCATGCGTTGGGAACCCTAGCCCCACTCAGTCCAGCCGCCGCACCGGACCTAGCAGTCCGCCGTCGGAGCTCCTCCTCGTACGTGTGGATACCGGCAGAGGTGCTGTACGTTCAGCACTTCGACGTTCGAGGGATTGGATCGGCCGGACCGGATCGTGGGACTGCACTGCCCCGACCCGACGCGCTACATCGATAATCCGCACCTGCGCGTCTAGTGGTAATACTCGTGGCCTTCTACCTCGGCTAGATCTTGGTAGTATCGCGTAGGAAAAAGTTTTCGTTTATCTCTACGCGTTCCAACATATCCTATTTAAGCTCCTCCTCGGGTTAACCCTAAATACCCGAGCCTCCATTCACGAGTTCTGTAGCCGCCATCATCGTCAACCCTAGTTTGGGAATCGGGAGGGTTCTGTCGTAGCGCCTTAGATGTCGTTGCGAGTTTCACAACGCCGGTAGATATCGTATCTATGCATAACTTGTTTTTGCAGGAAGTTGTGAATGGTATGGCTTATGTGCATGTGATGTGTGTAATCCATACATGATTTGCGTATCATGTTTTTTGTCAGCCGGCTGGAGCCTAGGTGCTGTCATTTTATTGTATACCGGCCTGCGTGTCGGATTCTCTATGTAAATTTCATTTACTTAGCTAGTGTAGCTTGTTGGAGAACCCGGAAGGCATGCAAGTCGATGTACAAGTCGGCTACATGGAGTAAGATGGCACGTGACAAGAGTTGGCACGAGTCGACTTACAAGCTTTGTGGAGATGGAGATCACCATGAAGAGAGCCATACCATTTCACATTATAATTGCTTTATTTGTGTTATTGTTATGCCTCTATTTACCTCTATTTAGATAGTTGGTAGATTCTTTAATCCCTCAAAGAAGGTCTAGTCGGTCGCCCCGCCAGTGCTGCACCATCACAAGTCGGACATTCTTGGTAGTGGGCTCATTAAATTGAGGTGCTACCAATTCTTTCCGGTTAGGTGGGTTTGAGTCGGACTCTTACAGCAGAAGCACTTGGTAATCTAGACGAGTCCATCACAACGGTTGTGGGGCTCGGGGCGAGGTAGGTTGGGAGCCGGGGCATGTGATGTCACCCAACTAACAGGAGTCGTATAGAGATACGATTGGCAAGGTGTTGCCTACCTAGATCACTTGACGGCTAGCGGTGATGCTAAAGCTCACTAGTCGGCTTGCTTATTTAGGGTCCTGAATCACTTAGCAACCATCGGAGGGATGTTGGTTCTAGTGGGAGCATAAGTATTAAAACGTTTAATATGCCTGCTCTTTTATGAATACATGTCTTAAGTGTTTTTGCGTATTTTCTGTTGTAGATCAATGGCACCTAGCAACCTTCCTCAGTTGTCCACTTTTGCGTTGAGGTCAATCCTAGAGAAAGATAAGCTTAATGGAATTAATTTCACCAACTGGTATCGTAATCTGAGGATAGTCCTCAAGCATGACAAGAAAGAACATGTTCTAGAAACTCCACTTCCAGAAGAGCCTGATGATGATGCGACTGTCGCCGTCACAAATGCCTACCGTAAGACTAGAGATGAGTCTACGGAGATTAGCTGTCTTATGCTTGCACACATGGAACCGGACTTGCAGCAGCAGTTCGAAAATGTTGAGGCCTACGATATGATCGAAAGCCTCAAAAGTATGTTCCAGGCTCAAGCAAGGACTGAGAGGTATCAAGTCTCCCAAGCTTTGCTTGGCTGTAAGCTGAAAGACGGCGATCCACTGAGTCCGCATGTAATCAAGATGATTGGTTACATACAGTCTTTGGATCGCTTGGGCTTCTCAATTAAAGAAGAGATCGCCACTGATATAATTCTGAACTCTCTTCCTAGTGCGTATGGTCCGTTCATCTCAAACTATCATATGCATGGTATGGATAAGAGTATCACTGAATTACATGGGATGCTCAAAACGGCAGAGGCTGATATCAAGAAAGGCGCCAGTCAAGTGTTGATGGTGCAGAATAAGGCTAAGTTCAAGAAGAGTTCTTGGACTAAGAAGAAGAAGGATAAGTCAGGAGGTAGCGCCCATGGCCCTGTCCAGAGTGCTTCCTCAAAGACTAAGCCTTCTCCTACAGCCGGAGCCAATTGCTTCTATTGCAAGCAGGATGGCCACTGGAAGAGGAACTGCACCAAGTATTTGGCTGACAAGGCCAAGAGTGGAGGTATGACTTCCGACTCAGGTACACTTGTGTGCAATGTTATAGACATTTATCTTGCTGATGCACCTAATAGTTCTTGGGTATATGATACCGGATCAATCATTCACATTTGCAACTCGTTGCAGGGGCTGGTAAGAACTAGGAGCGTGGCAAGAGGAGAGGTTGACATTCGGGTCGGCAACAAGGCGAGAGTCGCTGCGTTGGAAGTTGGCACGATGCAACTTCATTTACCTTCAGGATTTATTTTGGAACTAAATAATTGTTATTATGTTCCAGCGCTTAGTCGAAACATTATTTCCGCCTCATGTTTGATGAGACAAGGTTATGAGTCGAATATTAAGAATAATGGTTGTTCTTTATATTTGAAAGATATGTTTCATGGCTTTGCACCCGTTCAGAACGGGTTATTTATTTTAAATCTTGATAGTGAATCGGTCTATAACATAAATGTTAAAAGGTTGAAACCAAATGATCTGAATATGACTTACTTTTGGCACTGTCGGCTTGGTCATATAAGTTGGAAGCGCATGAAGAAGCTCCATGATGATGGACTTCTAACTTCGTTTGACTTAGAGTCATTCGAGACATGCGAATCATGCCTACTAGGCAAGATGACCAAGACACCTTTTGCAAGGGGTTGTGAAAGGGCGTCCGACTTGTTGGAACTAATACATAGTGATGTATGTGGACCAATGAGCACGACAGCCAAAGGTGGTTATGAGTACTTCATTACCTTCACTGATGATTTGAGTAGGTATGGATATATCTATTTAATGAAACACAAGTCGGAAGCCTTTGAAAAGTTCAAGGAATTCCAGAATGAGGTACAAAATCAGCTCGGCAAGAAAATAAAGTTTCTACGGTCGGACCGTGGAGGCGAGTACATGAGCCATGAGTTTGATGACCATCTGAAGAGTTGTGGAATAGTTCCTCAACTCACTCCGCCGGGTACACCGCAGAGAAACGGTGTATCGGAACGGAGAAATCGGACCTTGTTGGACATGGTACGATCAATGATGAGTCGGACAGATCTACCTTTATCATTTTGGAGTTATTGTCTAGAAACTGCAGCTTTCACACTAAACAGAGTACCATCAAAGTCAGTAGAGAAGACACCACATGAGATGTGGACTGGTAAAAAGCCAAGTTTGTCTTTTCTAAAGATTTGGGGTTGTGAAGCATTTGTCAAGCGACTTCAGTCGGACAAGCTCACGCCCAAGTCGGATAAGTGTATTTTCGTGGGGTATCCGAGGGAAACCTTGGGGTACTACTTCTACAACCGGGAAGAGGGCAAAGTGTTTGTCGCTCGGAATGGTGTCTTCCTTGAGAAAGAGTTTCTCAGTCGGGAAGTCAGTGGGAGCACAGTGCAACTCGAAGAAATTCGAGAGGAACCGGCTAGGGGCGAGTCGGCGAATGCCTTGGAGGCTGAGCCGGTCGTGGTACCTACACCGGTAACAGCACCTGAACCACGGAGATCTGCCAGATTACAGAGTGCTCGAGATGTTTTACTGTTAGACAGTAATGAGCCGGCAACTTATTCGGAAGCGATGGTGGGATCTGATTCCGAGTCATGGCTTGGAGCCATGAGATCCGAGTTAAAGTCCATGGATTAAAACCAAGTTTGGAATTTGGTTGATCTGCCTGACGGTGCAAGACCCGTCGAGTGCAAATGGGTCTTTAAGAAGAAAATTGATATGGATGGAAATATTTCCGTCTATAAAGCACGACTTGTCGCGAAGGGGTTCCGACAGGTTCAAGGAGTTGACTACGACGAGACATTCTCGCCTGTAGCGATGCTTAAATCAATTCGGATCATGTTAGCTATAGCAGCCTATTTCGACTATGAGATATGGCAGATGGATGTCAAGACGGCTTTCCTTAATGGAAATTTAACTGAGGACGTGTATATGATACATCCCGAAGGTTTTGTCGATCCAGCTAATGCTGACAAGGTATGCAAACTTCAGAAATCCATTTATGGGTTGAAGCAAGCATCTCGGAGTTGGAACATTCGCTTTGATGAGGTAGTCAAATCGTTTGGCTTCATCAAGAGCGATCATGATTCTTGTTTATACAAGAAGTTTAGTGGGAGCAAAGTAAACTTTCTAATCTTGTATGTGGATGACATATTGCTGATTGGAAATGATGTCATGATGTTGCAAGAAACCAAAGAGTCATTGGAAAGGAGTTTCTCAATGAAGGATTTGGGTGAGGCAACTTACATATTAGGAATCAGGATCTATAGAGATAGATCCAGGCGGCTCATTGCATTGAGTCAGAGTACTTATCTGGACAAGGTTTTGAAGAAATTCAAAATGGAAGAGTCCAAGAAGGGATTCTTACCGATGTCCCATGGCATAAAACTTAGCAAGACTCAGTGTCCTTCGACAACTGATGAGCGAAGTCGGATGAGTGTGATCCCGTATGCTTCGGCAATCGGATCCATCATGTATGCCATGATTTGTACTAGGCCAGATGTTTCCTATGCTCTAAGTGTTACGAGCAGATACCAGGCTGACCCTGGCGAAGCCCACTGGGCAGCGGTTAAAAACATCCTTAAGTATTTGAGAAATACTAAGGAAATGTTCCTAGTTTATGGAGGTGATGAGGAATTCAGTGTAAAGGGTTACACGGATGCGAGTTATCTCACCGACTCAGATGATTCTCGTTCGCAATCGGGATACGTGTTCGTAATGAACGGAGGAGCTGTGAGCTGGAAGAGTTCCAAGCAAGATACGGTGTCTGCATCTACAACAGAGGCTGAGTATATTGCTGCCTCAGAGGCGGCAAAGGAAGCTGTTTGGATCAGGAACCTCCTGATTGATCTTGGTGTGGTTCAAGGCGCGTCCAATCCTTTGGACGTATATTGTGACAACAATGGTGCTATCGCACAGGCCAAGGAACCTAGACAACACCAGAAGAACAAACATATACTCATGCGGTACCACCTCATTCGCCAGTTTGTCGAACAAGGTGATATCAAGTTATGCAAAGTACACACGGATGCAAACATTGCAGATCCGTTGACAAAGGCGCTACCACAGCCTAAGCATGAGGCGCACACGAGAGGTATGGGCATTAGATGCCTAGGCATATGATGCCAGGATGATTGACTCTAGTGCAAGTGGGAGACTGTTGGGAATATGCCCTAGAGGCAATCATGTATGATGTAATTCCCACTGTATTCATAAAGTTATTAAGTTGTCCTTGTTTTGAACATCTGATATATATCATTGAATATGTGATTCGATTGTGGAACTATATATTCATGTTGTTCATACTAGATTGTCCTTGGTCCTTTAGGTTGTGCTGGACACACACCCTAGACTAATGTGAGTGTTGGCTGATGACACGGTTCCACTTGTCATGGGCATGGTGATGCCATTCCAACGTTCACGGACTTGGCTAAAGAGTTTAGCAAGTCGGACTGACCCACATTGAGATGCAACGATCAAGTCGTCATTTGTAGTCTCAATCAATGTAATCCTTGGACCTGAGGTTGTCGCACAATCCGAGTTGTGGATCACCGACTTAGGTTCTGTCAAACGTTGTTCTGTGACAAGGCAACTATAAAGGCAGAGTTCGGGTCGAATGAGAAGCAAGCTGCGTGATGTGGATAATCAAGATGGGATTTTGCCCCTCCGATTGGAGAGATATTCTCTGGGCCCTCTCGAGTGATATGATTCAGGAAGCATGGCCATGCGCGACTCAGTTAAGTGTTAACTGTGTCTATTGACTAAAGAGTTAGTCAGATGAATCACATATCACGGATCGAGAAGAGAGTTGAGCTATTTAAGGGATGACGATAAATCGCCTATAGCTCGACAAGGTATATCGTGAGGCAAAAGGGACTAAGATGAATATCGCATTGAAAGGTATGTCGTCATGACTCAATGGGACTTGGGAGTCGGCACGTTCTGCTAGGAGCCGCTACCGATTGATCGATTGGGAGTAGGACTCCAATCGTGTCCATGTCGCCATGAGCCTGCAGGGTCGCACACTTAAGAGCGGGAGCAAGCATTGGTTGGGTTGGACCTGAACCGGAAATGGACTGAGTTAGTGAGTCGGACTCACGGAGGGAATGGGCCACAAGTGTTGTGAAGCCCATTACCATACGCTATATAAAGAGGGGCGCAGGTTGCCCAGCGGGCACGTTAGTCCACTCTCCCATGCGTTGGGAACCCTAGCCCCACTCAGTCCAGCCGCCGCACCGGACCTAGCAGTCCGCCGTCGGAGCTCCTCCTCGTACGTGTGGATACCGGCAGAGGTGCTGTACGTTCAGCACTTCGACGTTCGAGGGATTGGATCGGCCGGACCGGATCGTGGGACTGCACTGCCCCGACCCGACGCGCTACATCGATAATCCGCACCTGCGCGTCTAGTGGTAATACTCGTGGCCTTCTACCTCGGCTAGATCTTGGTAGTATCGCGTAGGAAAAAGTTTTCGTTTATCTCTACGCGTTCCAACATATCCTATTTAAGCTCCTCCTCGGGTTAACCCTAAATACCCGAGCCTCCATTCACGAGTTCCGTAGCCGCCATCATCGTCAACCCTAGTTTGGGAATCGGGAGGGTTCTGAAACTCTCGCCGGCACCCTGCCGGGAGGGGGAATCATCACCGGAGGGCTCTACATCACCATGCCTGCCTCCGGAGTGATGCGTGAGTAGTTCATCCTTGGACTACGGGTCCATAGCAGTAGCTACATGGTTGTCTTCTCCTCTTTATGCCACCATGTTTAGATCTTGTGAGCTGCCTAACATGATTAAGATCATCTATCCGTAATGCTACATGTTGTGTTTGCTGGGACCCGACGAATATTGAATGCTATGTCAAGTGATTATCAATCTGTCATGCTTATGTTATTTATGATCTTGCATGCTCTCCTTTACTGGTAGATGCTCTGGCCAAGTTGATGCTTGTAACTCCAAGAGGGAGTATTTATGCTCGATAGTGGGTTCATGCCTCCCTTTCATCTGTGCTCGAGTGACAGAAATGTGACGGATGGGGGATGTGTTGTTGCCATTAGGGAGAAAACAACAATATTTTCATTGTTTACATTACACACTTTACTTAAGGCAATAATTTGTTGCTTGCAACTTAATACCCAAAGTTTGATTGGATGACGCTCTGAGGGTGGATTATTAGTCATAGGTGCAGTTGGATAATGGTCTATGAATTATGTTGTAATGCCTGCATGAATCACATAGTAATAATCATGCCATGCATATGCGCTACGCTGCAGCCTTTATATCTGTCAATTTCCCAGCTATAATTTGTTTACTAGGATGTTATCTATCTTTTATGGAGAGACACCACTAGTGAAATGTGGACCCTGGTCCATTCTTTTACACTGATAGTACAACCACTCCAAACATTGTTTCCTTTTCATTCACTGCCATCATTGTTCTCTTTTCATTTACTGTAAACAAGTAATGTTTTCCACACTATACATCTAATACTTTGTGTTAGCAAAACCGGTGAGATTGACAACCTCACTGTTTTGTTGGGGCAAAGTATCTTGGTTGTTTTGTGTGGATTCCATGTTGTTGCTGAGCCTGGTAGTGCGCATTGCCAACATCAGCTGTCAACAACCTTCAGTAGTGATTTCTTTTTCCTACTGGTCGATTCAAACTTGGTTTCTTTCTGAGGAAAAAACTTGCTACTATACTCTTCATACCTTCCTCTTGGGGTCTCCCAACGAACGTGTGCCCACACACAAGCAAGATTTTCCGGGCGCCGTTGCCGGGGAGAAAAAGGATTTCTGCAAGGGGAGTCTCTCACCTCCAATCTATTTACTTTGTTTTTGTATTGCTTAGTTTATTTTATTTTGTCTTGTTTTCTTCTCTATATCAAAAACACAAAAAATAGTTCTTATTATAGTTTCTATTTTTGTTACCCTGCTTTTTATTGTTCATCATGTTGCTCCCTAAGTTCACCCTGAAAGACTTATCAATAGGTAGTGTTTCTATAATTGGAAAGGATAACATTGAAGAATTCTTTAATCATGTTAGCAAGAATAAAGATTTTGAGGATAGATCCATAGTAGAAATTTCTTCAAATTATGAAACCGCTGCAGCTTCTTTAGTTTACATGTTAGAGGACAGGATTGTTAACCTTAACCCCATAATGTAGCGAATGTTTCTTAACCTAAATGATGTTGAGGACACTGAAAAGAGAAATTTTATTCTGGAAACTTTGCTTAAAGAATTTGGTGATGTTGCTATAGAAGCTAGGAAAGTCTTGGATCGTTAAGATGCTAGGCTCATGTGTAGATGTTATTGGTTCTCTTGAAAAACTATACAAAGTTGAACCTAAAAATGGGGAGGAAATAAAAATACCAATAACTTTTAAATTAGTAGGAATGCATGAAGCTTTAGCGAAGAATTTTGATTGGATTGTCCCTGAAAACCCATTTGATGAGAGTAGTGAACCCAAGAGTGTTGAGAGAGGGATGTCTGAACCTTCTATAGATAAAATACAATGCATTCTTGAGGAGGTTTCTGGTCTCAAATTGGATGCTTCTTCAATTGAAAATACTTGATTCTTGTTTTCTGGGACTAGCTAAAAGGCGTTAAAGAAAAACACTTCTTGGGTGATAACTGTGGTGACCCAGCACACCACTGCATGTGTAGTGCGCAAGTCAGTGATATAATACTCACAGAAGGACTTATCTGTGAATAATACATCCCTCAGAGTAGTACAACAGAAACACAGCGGGACCAGGCAAAACTATAGGATACAAACCTCATTACAAAATCTTGAGAATCTCCCTGATGAATCAAGAAGATGTCCTGCAAAAGAAACATCAGAAGAAGCAATTCGAAGCTCCAAGCCGGAGAAGCACTCTAGCTCAGAACTAATCCACTACGGCTGATGTCAGCCCTAAAATATGGCTTGTAATTGCTAAGTCCAAGAATAGACTCTACCTACACCTTGATAGCTTCTCCTCCATCAGCGTTGTTGGTGATGATGCTTTACTGGTTAAATAGTATAAGACTCCACCTAGCTTCATAACGTAAAGATGGCTTCACAGTGCCAACTTCCATAGGCTTCAACTCTAAGCAAGGGGTCAAACGGGATAGAATGAGTAACGAGCGTTACCCAGCAAGTTCATGATATGTAGTGGGTGGTTGATGCACTAACTACAACTTTAGACTCGAAAGAGTCATAAGCTAATGCAAGGTTTTGTAAAACTTTCTTCAAGAGGTTGCTTTTAATTCTGAAAACTATGCCCGCCAGTCTTCACAGGATTAGAACTTTCATGGAGTTGCCTTTCCTGCGGCGTTCGCAGCTCCTTCCCGGAACAAGGGGTAACATGTCACATCCTTTTACACTCTGCAGAGGTGCGTTACTTTACCCATGGACGACCAAGACCATGTTGCACAACCAGGCTCGAGATCCTGTCCACTCCCACTCAGGTGTGGGGCCCGGTAGTTGGTCCAAGCCAAACCGTGCTTCTCCGCACAACGCATGCCCACCCATTTCTGCCAGCAGGTTGAACGCCTGATTCCACCCCTCACGATGGAGATCTACGCGCCCCTGGCAGACACTCATAGACCCCAGAGTCCGTGGGACGTAAGGGCTCCCACCCATGTGCATGTAGTCCCGCAAGACCTACAGTGTACGTCTCTGGCGCGTCCGTTGACATGCGAACGAGAAAAGTATCACGGCTGACTTACTCCCCCCACAAAAGATCCATGGTCAACGCGAATTTACGGCGCAAGAATCCTGACGGCAGTTGTTGTTAATTCCTAGGTAATACGTTCCCATGCAGATGGAACCTTCCTTTGACCTATTCATCTTACCATGGTTCCATCCGCCCACCAAACAGAACACTACCACTCGGGTAGTCATTCAATTAGTCATATTATTATAAAAATAGGATCATGCATTCTTTTGAGAGTAGGTGATAAGACGATAGGGTTTTTGCAATTAGTTTGTTATGAAGTACTGCAAAGGATATGAACAAGTGATGAACTTGCCTGAGATTGAAATGACAATAATAGTCCAGGCCTTCGGGTTCAAGGGTCGCGTAGAGAAATCCAAATATCTGAAAGATAGCAAAGTGGTCCCGGTAAGGACTACAAAAAACACTGGCAAGATGACACATGCATAGTAATGAGATGCATCGTGAAATACCCTGGAAAATACCCCAGCTTACACGTGTAAGCTATGATTGATTCAATGAGTTAATCACATAGGTTTGAGGTGAGTTGTTTCGTTCCTTGTGGTGATGTTGTTATTACTTGTTTTAGGCTTAAGTGTGTTTCACTTTTATTGAACAAACACTTGTTATCATGTTTAGGTAGAAGTGTTATAACATGGTTAGGCAACGAGACAGTAGCACATGGTAAACAATTATGAAAAGGTAACAAACATGTTTGAGTTTATACTCCAAAAGAGTAGAGCTAATGATAATGAGTTTAGTTGAAAATGATGAACTAGCATAGCTAACTCTATCATCATAATACTTTTCTTAATAACTAGTGATGATAGGTTTTAGTAGGTGTGAAAACATGAGTCTTATTAATAAATAAAATAATGCTTGTGTTAGTTGTTTATGGTTATAGTAGACGATTATCAAATTCCATTATACCTTGAATAACAAGTTTATAAGTTCAACAAAATGTTTTAGGTTTGACATATTTGAATTGGAAATGTTTTTCTCTTTAATTTGGTATATCATTCAATGCTTTCTGAAAATATTTGCATAAATTATTAATTTATTGATTTAAAATGAATTAAATGATTAGACAAATATTGCACACATAAAAACTTGGTCAAATGACCTTCTAAACATCATAGATGAGTTGTATTAATCATTTGGAGCATTTTGGTATATAACTTGTATTTTTCTGATTTTATGAATTATTTATTATTTTTCTTTATTTTAAATGATTTAATTAATTAAGGAAAATGTTTAATTTTAAACTTTATCAAATTCATTTGAAAATATCATAATCAAATAGATTTTATTTTTCTGATCATTATCATATTTTATTTATATTTTTCTGAGTAATGAATTAAAAGTTATTGAATTATAAAGGTTTATTTATTTTCTGCCAGAATTCAAATTGACACGTGGGTCCCACCTGTCAAATTCGAATTAAAAATAAAAATAAAAATAAAAATAAAAGGAAAAGGGATAATGGCGTCATGATGACGTCATGCCTATGTCAACCGAATTGGGATTTTCTACTGTGAATATCAAATCGCTGGATTCATCACGAATTAGGGAACGTGATTGCTCCCAATAGCTAGAGGAGACTGCGGCGACTCCGTAGGTGGCAGAGCCGCTAGTTTAAGGTCGCCGGAGGCTCGCCGGCGTCCAGTGGCGCGACGGCGGAGCACGGTCTCCGGTGATTCGACGATTGCGTCGATGAAAAATCAAAGAGAAGACACCACAAGGATCGTATGCTCACCAGGAATTCGTGGAGGTACCCAATTTGGGATGAGGTGATCGGAATCGACGGTGAGCTTCCGCCATGACCGGCGGCAGTGAGAAAAGGAACGGCCGATTCCGGCTGCTCCCGGCCCTCCCATCTACTGTACGTGCTCGAGGAAGTTAAGGAGTCCAGGGCGCATCTTTGGGTACCATCAATTGCACCGGGGATGGCCGGAGTTGACGACGGCGTGCGGTGGCCGTGGGCTTAGGGTTAGGGTTCCTGCTCGTTTTTCTTGCAGAGAGAGAGAATGAGCGAGTGAGGGAGGGAGAAGGGAAGATGGTCACGGAGACCTTCTCCTTCTTATCCTCGACGAGGACGGCCAAGCCATACGTGGCAGCGGCGGTGCTGCCACGGCGTTGCTTCTCCTCTGCCTTCTGGCAGAGGAAGAAGAAAGGAAAAGAATTGCCCAATTTCGATACCCCCCTATAGGTTCTAAATATTACAAATTGGTCCCTCTGTCTTAAAAACTGAGAAGAAAACATTGTTTTCAGGACCTTTTAGTGAAGATAAAAATTAATAAAAATCAGTTTTGGAATCCTTATTGAATTTCCAATCTCACCATATTTTTATTTATCAATTTTGAGCAAGATTTGGATTTTATACCTAGGGTGCTAGATTAAGTGATTTTATTGTTTTCACTTTATTTAATTTATTAAATGTCTTAAATCTATTTTAGGCATGAATATCATCTTCACACCAAACACATGGGGTTAACCAAGTGGTGTTTTTATAAGTGAACCATATTGTATACAATTCCTTTTAGAAAATAATTTAGTAAAACTATTTGGTATTGATTCTATGCACTGTTGTGAACGTCATTTAAATATGGAATTTTATTCCATGTCACACCAAATGACTATAATGGTTGCATGAACTTGTTTTATTTTTATAATACTATGTTATTTTCATATTTACAACTCTTAGCAATTTTGGTTTGCATTTTACTAAGGTATGTATATTCTATGTTTACTGTTTTCAGTACTTGATCAAATGGAAAACATGTGTGGTTTTGGAATCTTAGTTGTTTGTTTTCCACATAGGTTCCACTATGGATGTTATCTCATGTTGTTATAGATCATGTAATAATTTATATGGTTATGGTTTGATGAATTTTAGTCATCATCTGTTAGTCTTATGTATGAAAATGATTTGGAAAACAAGGTATTATTCTTGTTTTCATCTACCTCCACATATCAAGACATGTGGATGTAATGGCTTGTTAGTATTTCATACTTGATAATTATTTCCATTAAAGATGTCATTATGAGTTCCTCATTTCAGATGAGCTTGTCAAGGAATAGAAATTATAGGTTCTCTAATAATACCTAATCATTCACTGGATATTTTCTTATGCTTCCTTACTGAGGCAGTGTTGCTCCTTGTTGTCTTCTGTTGTTTGATGGTCTTCTCTTTAGTTGCCACTAGTCTTATGGTATCACCTTTGTCACTTGCCAGTAAGATCATCTTTGGAATTCCAACTTCAATTATCTCACCCTTGTGGTGAAAACAAACAGTTATTCCAAGCAAAGATTTTACTTAGATAATTATATTGTGGTTTCTTGTTTCCTTAGGGTTATTCTTTCTATTGGTTGATGATTAAAGGAGTGTCGGAGTAGTTTATGACATCAGTTAGCCTTATACATATAAGAAGAATTTGTTGACAAGTTTGCAAGGCTTGTCCCCAAATTACTTTTCATATACAAGAGACTAAGATGTACTAGGTGATTCTGCCTTCTATTTGTTTGTGTATGACACTCAATTGTTTGAGTATACAAAAGTGATCTGTTAACAAGGTAGCTAGTCTTGTTATCAAACTACTTCTATATAACTCTATCATTGGGGTATCACACTCTTTCAAGAGAGTTAATAAGATCATATCAAGGTATAAGAGTTTCCAAGTACTCTTATAGGAGATTAGAGTAGCACTTCTAGAACACTCTAAATAATCTTCTTGGATATCTTCCTGTGGTATTTCCTCTTCTCTTGTGGGTGCTTCTCTTGCAGAATATCTTTGGGAAGATTGGAAACAAGATACATTGGTCTAGCAACATATCAAGATCTAGATTAATAGTTATTTCATGCTTTTATTATCCTTACATACATTTCTTGTTTTTCTTCCCATAGTATAAATACTTGTCTCATACATGATTGGTTTTATTTAGCTTCCAATCCAATTCCTCTAATAGAGGTTATATCTTTTTGTTATTCATTGCTTGTATCCAGAGATACTTGATTTATTGAATTATAGAATTTGAGTGGAGATGTGGAATACTTATGGAATGATGACTTAATAGTAATTGATCAAATGGTTCATTGATGTGTTAATGTTTCATATGCTCACTTATATAAGATGTTTAAAGCAATGAGCATGTGAAAGTTTATTGAGGTTTAATGACTTATGTCATAGTTGTTAGTTGGTTACTCAGAGTGTCATGTTGTGATTTCATATTATTCATTTGTATTCATGATACAGACATAGAGGTTTGGAAAGATCATATGTGATAATCAAGGTTTTAAAGTAGTTTAAGAAGATTTATTTCTTCTTTTAGATACTTATTTTATGGTTGAGGAGATATGTACATATTCGATAAATATGTTAATAAAATTATTATGTCACTTCCCACTTGTGGGTTTTGAGTTAACACTTGTTTGTATCACTTGTGTTCTATTGAACCTCTGTTATTTATTTGTGAAGGTTCACTTAGTAGGTACTAAATAATTTGGAAATATGTTGTGTGAATGGTTGATAACTTAAATAGTTATTGTTTTACAGAACCTAGAATATTTGTTGATGTGATTATTCCATAAAGCATTTCTAACTTGTGGAAGAGTGATCATGAGTTATGAGATTTGGATACTCACCCCTCTTTGAGTTCTGGATCCCTAGTGAATTATCCCAAGTCACTTATAGACTTGGGGTTTAGGTGGTTGAGAATTTGTGTTGGTCACAACCAATTATGGTTTGTGTAACCAGATGATTTGGTTTGTAAAGATATTATGTTATAAAGATCATCCCAAATGCACTCTTGACTAGATGAACTAGACCTATTTCATCATGTCAAGTGAAACTTTGGTCACTTTGATTCGTTTAAACTTTCGCGCCAAAATTTCCCGTACTTTTAGATGCATGCTTTGCAAATGCACATATTAAATTTAGATCCTTATAACTTCCCAAACACTGGGATGTTACAGTATCTCCCCCTTAACAAGAACTTCGTCCCGAAGTTCAACCTCTCTCACGTAAATTTAGTTAGAGAGAACTAATGTAGACCGTTGAATCTTCACATCTGTTTCTTGTGTTGTCCTTGGCATGTGTAACCTCTTGTCTTGATTGTTCACCTTCCACTGTCCTGTATGATAATCTAATAGTATGCCAGTTGTTAGGACAACTATGTCTTGCTACTAGGCCTTCCTAATAGTCTCACGAAGAACACGTAGTATTTCCACCATATAGTGGATACCAAATTTCGTTCTCCGATGAATAGGTATGGTTTCCTATCCCTCACAACTTTCTGAAGAACAATTGGTACATCCACCAGGTGATGAAAAACCAATAATATTCTTCCGATACACTGGATATTGTCTATGTTTAGGACTCCATTTGGTTCAATCTAATGGTCTTAAGAGGAATACTGCTCAAAGAAACTTGTACGATGTAGTGTATGTTGACTTAGACTCAATAATTAGTGAAAATATCTTCGAGTTTCCTCGAGTTTTAACTCTTTCCTAGAGGTGATTATAACCTATTCCACTAGTTACTTCCTATGGTCCTTCTATATCTTTGGGTTTTGACTTCTATGGGACAATTCTATAAGTCTATTTATCAACTTCTACACGTTTCCTTCTATGACATAACTACCCATGTCATTTTCCTGGAATTATTTGTGGTAGCTCACCATGTGTTGATGTAGTAGCTCACCAACCCCAAACAGGATGTGGAATGTGGTCCATTCCCATCAATGACTTTATTGATCTTCTGCTTTCTTGACTTCAAGGATTTCAGAGCTTTGATAGATGCTTCCATCTGCTGATAACCCAGACCGCTCTCATACTAATCCTATACCCTCTAGACCAGCAACATCAAGATAGAACCCAATGTTTGCACATGCATTTGCACATCAAGTTCAATCTTCATGTACAGATCTAGTCAATCAAAGATCCAAATAAGAAGCAATAAATCCCAAATGCAGTTATCACTCATGCATCAAAAGCCTGTGAAATAAAAGTACTTAGAGTAAAACATCTCAAGTACCAAGGCTCTGAAATGCTATACACTACAAGTAGGTATATGGTACCTTATATTCATATTCTACACAACCACTCTTTGCCCAAGTAATTACTCCAAGTGCATGCCTTATTATAATGGAATAAACTAAGACAAAACGATCCTATAGTAGTGGTTGTCTAACTTTGTTTCCTATAGGACTAAGTACTATGTCATTGGATTTACTTCCTCTTGTTTATGACAAGCTTATCATGGCAACTGTTGATCCTTCATGGTGTTGATCATATCATAGGAGTAGTAATGTAGCTTCCATCAATGCTTATGCCTTCTCCTAATTCCATACTATACTATAATAATTCACTTCTATCCTTGATAACTAAGGATATGGTATATACCCCGTAGTTACCATGGTCTAATGTCTCTTTATGATACTCAAACATCCCTTCTTGACGAGTCTTATACGTACTCTATCCCATGTTGTACTCCATCCTATTCATTCATAGAATGGGGTAATCATCACTTTGACTTAATCATCTCTGACTATGTCAGAACTCTCCTTTTCACAATAACACTGATACATGCTAGACTTCTAACTATTCATACCTAGGTATAAAGATATTAGATAAGTATATTTACTCAAGTTGAGTAAGAATAATTCTATACAAGTATGATTATATCATTCTCAAGTGAGTGATCATCATAGTTGTAGGAAATATGGTTCAGATAAGATGGCTTCCTATAGTATGTACCAACCTACAGATCTCCTAAAAGGTTTTACACCTAAGGTCGCTTCGCTCTGATACCACCTGTGATGACCCAGCACACCACTGCATGTGTAGTGCGCAAGTCAGTGATATAATACTCACAGAAGGACTTATCTGTGAATAATACATCCCTCAGAGTAGTACAACAGAAACACAGCGGGACCAGGCAAAACTATAGGATACAAACCTCATTACAAAATCTTGAGAATCTCCCTGATGAATCAAGAAGATGTCCTGCAAAAGAAACATCAGAAGAAGCAATTCGAAGCTCCAAGCCGGAGAAGCACTCTAGCTCAGAACTAATCCACTACGGCTGATGTCAGCCCTAAAATATGGCTTGTAATTGCTAAGTCCAAGAATAGACTCTACCTACACCTTGATAGCTTCTCCTCCATCAGCGTTGTTGGTGATGATGCTTTACTGGTTAAATAGTATAAGACTCCACCTAGCTTCATAACGTAAAGATGGCTTCACAGTGCCGACTTCCATAGGCTTCAACTCTAAGCAAGGGGTCAAACGGGATAGAATGAGTAACGAGCGTTACCCAGCAAGTTCATGATATGTAGTGGGTGGTTGATGCACTAACTACAACTTTAGACTCGAAAGAGTCATAAGCTAATGCAAGGTTTTGTAAAACTTTCTTCAAGAGGTTGCTTTTAATTCTGAAAACTATGCCCGCCAGTCTTCACAGGATTAGAACTTTCATGGAGTTGCCTTTCCTGCGGCGTTCGCAGCTCCTTCCCGGAACAAGGGGTAACATGTCACATCCTTTTACACTCTGCAGAGGTGCGTTACTTTACCCATGGACGACCAAGACCATGTTGCACAACCAGGCTCGAGATCCTGTCCACTCCCACTCAGGTGTGGGGCCCGGTAGTTGGTCCAAGCCAAACCGTGCTTCTCCGCACAACGCATGCCCACCCATTTCTGCCAGCAGGTTGAACGCCTGATTCCACCCCTCACGATGGAGATCTACGCGCCCCTGGCAGACACTCATAGACCCCAGAGTCCGTGGGACGTAAGGGCTCCCACCCATGTGCATGTAGTCCCGCAAGACCTACAGCGTACGTCTCTGGCGCGTCCGTTGACATGCGAACGAGAAAAGTATCACGGCTGACTTACTCCCCCCACAAAAGATCCATGGTCAACGCGAATTTACGGCGCAAGAATCCTGACGGCAGTTGTTGTTAATTCCTAGGTAATACGTTCCCATGCAGATGGAACCTTCCTTTGACCTATTCATCTTACCATGGTTCCATCCGCCCACCAAACAGAACACTACCACTCGGGTAGTCATTCAATTAGTCATATTATTATAAAAATAGGATCATGCATTCTTTTGAGAGTAGGTGATAAGACGATAGGGTTTTTGCAATTAGTTTGTTATGAAGTACTGCAAAGGATATGAACAAGTGATGAACTTGCCTGAGATTGAAATGACAATAATAGTCCAGGCCTTCGGGTTCAAGGGTCGCGTAGAGAAATCCAAATATCTGAAAGATAGCAAAGTGGTCCCGGTAAGGACTACAAAAAACACTGGCAAGATGACACATGCATAGTAATGAGATGCATCGTGAAATACCCTGGAAAATACCCCAGCTTACACGTGTAAGCTATGATTGATTCAATGAGTTAATCACATAGGTTTGAGGTGAGTTGTTTCGTTCCTTGTGGTGATGTTGTTATTACTTGTTTTAGGCTTAAGTGTGTTTCACTTTTATTGAACAAACACTTGTTATCATGTTTAGGTAGAAGTGTTATAACATGGTTAGGCAACGAGACAGTAGCACATGGTAAACAATTATGAAAAGGTAACAAACATGTTTGAGTTTATACTCCAAAAGAGTAGAGCTAATGATAATGAGTTTAGTTGAAAATGATGAACTAGCATAGCTAACTCTATCATCATAATACTTTTCTTAATAACTAGTGATGATAGGTTTTAGTAGGTGTGAAAACATGAGTCTTATTAATAAATAAAATAATGCTTGTGTTAGTTGTTTATGGTTATAGTAGACGATTATCAAATTCCATTATACCTTGAATAACAAGTTTATAAGTTCAACAAAATGTTTTAGGTTTGACATATTTGAATTGGAAATGTTTTTCTCTTTAATTTGGTATATCATTCAATGCTTTCTGAAAATATTTGCATAAATGATTAATTTATTGATTTAAAATGAATTAAATGATTAGACAAATATTGCACACATAAAAACTTGGTCAAATGACCTTCTAAACATCATAGATGAGTTGTATTAATCATTTGGAGCATTTTGGTATATAACTTGTATTTTTCTGATTTTATGAATTATTTATTATTTTTCTTTATTTTAAATGATTTAATTAATTAAGGAAAATGTTTAATTTTAAACTTTATCAAATTCATTTGAAAATATCATAATCAAATAGATTTTATTTTTCTGATCATTATCATATTTTATTTATATTTTTCTGAGTAATGAATTAAAAGTTATTGAATTATAAAGGTTTATTTATTTTCTGCCAGAATTCAAATTGACAGGTGGGTCCCACCTGTCAAATTCGAATTAAAAATAAAAATAAAAATAAAAATAAAAGGAAAAGGGATAATGGCGTCATGATGACGTCATGCCTATGTCAACCGAATTGGGATTTTCTACTGTGAATATCAAATCGCTGGATTCATCACGAATTGGGGAACGTGATTGCTCCCAATAGCTAGAGGAGACTGCGGCGACTCCGTAGGTGGCAGAGCCGCTAGTTTAAGGTCGCCGGAGGCTCGCCGGCGTCCAGTGGCGCGACGGCGGAGCACGGTCTCCGGTGATTCGACGATTGCGTCGATGAAAAATCAAAGAGAAGACACCACAAGGATCGTATGCTCACCAGGAATTCGTGGAGGTACCCAATTTGGGATGAGGTGATCGGAATCGACGGTGAGCTTCCGCCATGACCGGCGGCAGTGAGAAAAGGAACGGCCGATTCCGGCTGCTCCCGGCCCTCCCATCTACTGTACGTGCTCGAGGAAGTTAAGGAGTCCAGGGCGCATCTTTGGGTACCATCAATTGCACCGGGGATGGCCGGAGTTGACGACGGCGTGCGGTGGCCGTGGGCTTAGGGTTAGGGTTCCTGCTCGTTTTTCTTGCAGAGAGAGAGAGAATGAGCGAGTGAGGGAGGGAGAAGGGAAGATGGTCACGGAGACCTTCTCCTTCTTATCCTCGACGAGGACGGCCAAGCCATACGTGGCAGCGGCGGTGCTGCCACGGCGTTGCTTCTCCTCTGCCTTCTGGCAGAGGAAGAAGAAAGGAAAAGAATTGCCCAATTTCGATACCCCCCTATAGGTTCTAAATATTACAAATTGGTCCCTCTGTCTTAAAAACTGAGAAGAAAACATTGTTTTCAGGACCTTTTAGTGAAGATAAAAATTAATAAAAATCAGTTTTGGAATCCTTATTGAATTTCCAATCTCACCATATTTTTATTTATCAATTTTGAGCAAGATTTGGATTTTATACCTAGGGTGCTAGATTAAGTGATTTTATTGTTTTCACTTTATTTAATTTATTAAATGTCTTAAATCTATTTTAGGCATGAATATCATCTTCACACCAAACACATGGGGTTAACCAAGTGGTGTTTTTATAAGTGAACCATATTGTATACAATTCCTTTTAGAAAATAATTTAGTAAAACTATTTGGTACTGATTCTATGCACTGTTGTGAACGTCATTTAAATATGGAATTTTATTCCATGTCACACCAAATGACTATAATGGTTGCATGAACTTGTTTTATTTTTATAATACTATGTTATTTTCATATTTACAACTCTTAGCAATTTTGGTTGGCATTTTACTAAGGTATGTATATTCTATGTTTACTGTTTTCAGTACTTGATCAAATGGAAAACATGTGTGGTTTTGGAATCTTAGTTGTTTGTTTTCCACATAGGTTCCACTATGGATGTTATCTCATGTTGTTATAGATCATGTAATAATTTATATGGTTATGGTTTGATGAATTTTAGTCATCATCTGTTAGTCTTATGTATGAAAATGATTTGGAAAACAAGGTATTATTCTTGTTTTCATCTACCTCCACATATCAAGACATGTGGATGTAATGGCTTGTTAGTATTTCATACTTGATAATTATTTCCATTAAAGATGTCATTATGAGTTCCTCATTTCAGATGAGCTTGTCAAGGAATAGAAATTATAGGTTCTCTAATAATACCTAATCATTCACTGGATATTTTCTTATGCTTCCTTACTGAGGCAGTGTTGCTCCTTGTTGTCTTCTGTTGTTTGATGGTCTTCTCTTTAGTTGCCACTAGTCTTCTGGTATCACCTTTGTCACTTGCCAGTAAGATCATCTTTGGAATTCCAACTTCAATTATCTCACCCTTGTGGTGAAAACAAATAGTTATTCCAAGCAAAGATTTTACTTAGATAATTATATTGTGGTTTCTTGTTTCCTTAGGGTTATTCTTTCTATTGGTTGATGATTAAAGGAGTGTCGGAGTAGTTTATGACATCAGTTAGCCTTATACATATAAGAAGAATTTGTTGACAAGTTTGCAAGGCTTGTCCCCAAATTACTTTTCATATACAAGAGACTAAGATGTACTAGGTGATTCTGCCTTCTATTTGTTTGTGTATGACACTCAATTGTTTGAGTATACAAAAGTGATCTGTTAACAAGGTAGCTAGTCTTGTTATCAAACTACTTCTATATAACTCTATCATTGGGGTATCACACTCTTTCAAGAGAGTTAATAAGATCATATCAAGGTATAAGAGTTTCCAAGTACTCTTATAGGAGATTAGAGTAGCACTTCTAGAACACTCTAAATAATCTTCTTGGATATCTTCCTGTGGTATTTCCTCTTCTCTTGTGGGTGCTTCTCTTGCAGAATATCTTTGGGAAGATTGGAAACAAGATACATTGGTCTAGCAACATATCAAGATCTAGATTAATAGTTATTTCATGCTTTTATTATCCTTACATACATTTCTTGTTTTTCTTCCCATAGTATAAATACTTGTCTCATACATGATTGGTTTTATTTAGCTTCCAATCCAATTCCTCTAATAGAGGTTATATCTTTTTGTTATTCATTGCTTGTATCCATAGATACTTGATTTATTGAATTATAGAATTTGAGTGGAGATGTGGAATACTTATGGAATGATGACTTAATAGTAATTGATCAAATGGTTCATTGATGTGTTAATGTTTCATATGCTCACTTATATAAGATGTTTAAAGCAATGAGCATGTGAAAGTTTATTGAGGTTTAATGACTTATGTCATAGTTGTTAGTTGGTTACTCAGAGTGTCATGTTGTGATTTCATATTATTCATTTGTATTCATGATACAGACATAGAGGTTTGGAAAGATCATATGTGATAATCAAGGTTTTAAAGTAGTTTAAGAAGATTTATTTCTTCTTTTAGATACTTATTTTATGGTTGAGGAGATATGTACATATTCGATAAATATGTTAATAAAATTATTATGTCACTTCCCACTTGTGGGTTTTGAGTTAACACTTGTTTGTATCACTTGTGTTCTATTGAACCTCTGTTATTTATTTGTGAAGGTTCACTTAGTAGGTACTAAATAATTTGGAAATATGTTGTGTGAATGGTTGATAACTTAAATAGTTATTGTTTTACAGAACCTAGAATATTTGTTGATGTGATTATTCCATAAAGCATTTCTAACTTGTGGAAGAGTGATCATGAGTTATGAGATTTGGATACTCACCCCTCTTTGAGTTCTGGATCCCTAGTGAATTATCCCAAGTCACTTATAGACTTGGGGTTTAGGTGGTTGAGAATTTGTGTTGGTCACAACCAATTATGGTTTGTGTAACCAGATGATTTGGTTTGTAAAGATATTATGTTATAAAGATCATCCCAAATGCACTCTTGACTAGATGAACTAGACCTATTTCATCATGTCAAGTGAAACTTTGGTCACTTTGATTCGTTTAAACTTTCGCGCCAAAATTTCCCGTACTTTTAGATGCATGCTTTGCAAATGCACATATTAAATTTAGATCCTTATAACTTCCCAAACACTGGGATGTTACAATAACCCATGTTTTTTATGTTTGCAATGGTTTCTTCTGTTTTCTTTGAGTCAAGGTGTTGTTTACTTCTGTAGCAACTGCTTTGTATCTTTATTTTCTCGTATTTTTTTTGCCAAGTAAAGTCTCTAGTGAAAAGTTGAAGTTAGATTTGGATTTCTACGCAGGAACAGATTTTTGCTGTCCATTGTTTAATTAGTATAAATTCATTGAAAAATCTAAACTACCTGAAAAATTTTGTGCATGATCCTCATCTATTTCCGAATTTTTTTCTAGTTCTGAGTTTTCTGATGTGAGCAACGTAAGTGCCTCGGAAAAAATTCGTCTTTACAGACTGTTCTGGTTTTGACAGATTCTGCCTTTTTACTTTGCATTCTCTCTTTTACTATGTTGAGTGGATTTCTTTGCTCCATAAAACATCAGTGGCTGTAGCTAATATTTAAAAAGTATTAATAATTCTTGTGTCAATGGAGAACATGTGAGTTTTTGATTATGCACTAACCCTCTAATGAGAATTACTTTGAGTTTGGTGTGAAGGAAGTTTTCAAGGGTCAAGAGAAGAGGATGATATAATGTGATCAAGAAGAGTGAAAAGACTAAACTTGGGGATGCCCCCGTGGTTCATCCCTGCAAATTCCAAGAAGACTCAAGTGTCTAAGCATGGGGATGCCAAGGCATCCCCTTCTTCATCAGCAACTTATCAGGTCACTTCTAGTGAAACTATATTTTTATTCGGTCACATCATATGCACTTTACTTGGAGAGTCTGTTTGATTTTGTTATGTTTTATTTTATTTTCTTTGCTGCAATAAAATTAGTTGGAACCCAACATTATTGTATGGGAGAGAGACACGCTCTGCTTTTCATATGAATACTCGTATTCTTCATCATACTCATATTCTTCGGGTTTTTTCTAGCTGCCGCAAATCCTTTTTAGCTCCTATTTTTCATGCATCTCTTTTTCAGAGATGTTAGTTCTAGTAGAGTAGTAGTACTCTCTTTTTTCATTGATTTATCATTTGGAGAGTTTTTGTTTAGATAAATGATTGGTGTTAGAAAGCAATAAAATATTTCATACTTATAACGGTGCAAAAGGAAGCTTGGTTAGACTGTGGCTAGACTTTATCATGTCATGTTGGATATTATTTTAATTCTATGCTTTGTAGTTATTATTGTAGCGTGACTTGTCTCAAATATTTGAGAGTGCTTAATGTGTCATTGAAAGAATCATGAGTTGTTTTTACCACATCGAAGCATAATATTGTGGTATTCTCCTTCGAATTCTTTATTTGGTTGACTTGGCGCATGCTTACACCATGTTATGACTACAAACCAGTCATCTCTAGCCTCTATGACCATTTATTTTTTAACTTGTAATACTATTTATCCTTTGATTAATAATGTTTTTGTCGCTATGCATGATTATGGCCATTATTTCTCTCTTAATTTGTCGCTCCCAGTCTTTTGCTAGCCTCCACCTGTACTGAGTATGAGCTCTACTCGTGCACCCAACTCCCAAAAACCAAAGTTTGCCAAATGTGTCCACCATACCTACCTATATGTGGTATTTAGCCGCCACTCCAAAGTAAATTTCTCATGTGCTACCTTTAAAACCTTCAAAATTATACCTGCTTTGTGCCCCTGTTTTAGCTCATGAGGACGTAAATAGAGAATCTTTATCTCACTTGTTGATTGCACTTTACACAACTGGACAAGTGGCATATCCTCTTATCCAAATCGATAGAAGAGCTGGCAACGGGGTGCCCAGCCCCAAACTTGGTTACTATAAATTCTCTTCACTCTTTTTGCCCCTGATTTATCAGTTAAAGTATAATTGTGTAAACAAAAGAGAAGAGGGGTGATCTACTGACACCAGTAGAAAGAACGTCCTTCAATGGGAGCCGCTCTTGTAAAGTCTAGTTGGCTTGTGACGTAATCTATTGTCTATTTACCATTCGTTGACATAACCATACACCTCTTAAAAAATTGTTTTCAATACCTCTGTTTTAATAAAATAAAAAGCTCTAGCGCATGAGTTAATCCTTGCTTCCCTCTGCGAAGGGCCTTTCTTTTACTTTTATGTTGAGTCTTCATCTTCTAACCTTATGCACAATTAAGAGAGCATAGTTGTCATTCTGAGTATAATGTGCATCAGTCCCAAAGATTATTATTGATTGATTCATGATATGTTATTACTTGTTCTTAAATTATTTGTTTCTAGTCACCACTTGAACTTGGAAGGTGTCCTCGCATTTATGTTTTGCTCTCACTTTTAGGGACAAGCGGAATACCACTTTGCTACGTTTTATGCTCAAAACAAACATATAACTTTCAAGTGCATTATTATTAATGATCTTTTATTCGTGTTACTTTTCATGATGCAACATGATTGCTAAGTTTCATTGTTAGAATTATATCTATCATGCATGTGTTTAAAGTACTATGATCTCAGCTTACAAATACTTTTACAAATATGATGATTAAGATTATGTTGGCAGCATATCACCTCAGAAATTATTTTGTTTTTATTGTTTTACCTAATTGAGGACGAGAACCAAGCTTGGTATGTTTCAAATGTATCTATAATTTTTGACCTTCCATGTTGTTTTCATGCCATATGCTACATGTTTTCTATACACTTTACATCATTTTTATGGATTTCCTGGGACTAACCTATTAATAAGATGCCACAGAGTCAGTTCTTGTTTTCTGTTGTTTTTTGTTTCAGAAAAGTTGTTCTGGAAATATTCTCGGATTTGGACGAAACAAAATCCCAGAGTCTTAGAAATCTGTGACGTACACGGAGTCCAGAGGGGACCTGGAGGGGGCCTGGAGCCACCACGCCATAGGGTGGCGCGGCCCCCCTTGGTCGCGCCACCAGGTGGTGTGGCCTCGTGACCGCCCACCGATATCGCCCTTTCGCCTATTTAAGCTCCTCCTCAGGTTAACCCTAAATACTCGAGCCTCCATCCACGAAAAGTTTTGTAGCCTCCGTTATCGTCAACCCTAGTTCGGGAGGGTTCTGAAGCTCTCCTCGACACCCTGCCAGGATGGGGGGTCATCACAGGAGGGCTCTACATCACCATGCATGCCTCCGGAGTGATGCGTGAGTAGTTCATCCTTGGACTACAGGTCCATAGAAATAGCTAGATGGTTGTCTTCTCCTCTTTATGCCACCATGTTTAGATCTTGTGAACTGACAAACATGATCAAGATCATCTATCTGTAATGCTACATGTTGTGTTTGGTGGGATCCGATGAATCTTGAATGCTATGTCAAGTGATTATCAATCTATCATGTTTATGTTATTTATGATCTTGCATGCTCTCCGTTACTAAGTAGATGCTCTGGCCAAGTTGATGCTTGTAACACCAAGAGGGAGTATTTATGCTCGATAGAGGGTTCATGCCTCCCTTTCATCTGTGCTCGAGTGACAGAAACGTGAAGGACGGGGGATGTGATGTTGCCATTAGAGAGACAACAACAATGTTTTCATTGTTTACATTACACACTTTACTTAAGGCAATAATTTGTTGCTTGCAACTTAATACCCGAAGTTTGATCGGATGACGCTCTGATGGTGGATTATTAGTCATAGATGCAGTTGGATTACGGTCTATGAATTATGTTGTAATGCCCGCATGAATCACATACTAATCGTCATGTCATGCATATGCACTATGGTGCAGCCTTTATATTTGTCAATTGCTCAGCTTTAATTTGTTTACCCAGCATGTTATCTATCTTTTATGGAGAGACACCACTAGTGAACTGTGGACCCCGGTCCATTCTTTTACACTGATAGTACAACCACTGCAAACACTGTTTCCTTTTCATTCACTGCCATCATTGTTCTCTTTTCATTTACTGTAAACAATTACTGTTTTCCACCACCTAAAATGGATTTTTTTTGAAGTATAGTTGTGCTTCCTGCATTGGTCCCTAATTTATCATGTAATTAATTGTGAGCAGAAAATCCATTTTTCTTAGATTTGATGTTAATAATTAAGACTGCATTGTATTAGTGCCTCAATGGTGGATGCTGATATACTCCAGCAAGAAAAATGCCTGATGTCCGTTTACTGAACTATCAATCTTTATTTTTTAGTACATACTCCTGTAGGAACTTAGACAATTGTAACATGATGCTACTATTGTAGTTAAGATAACCTGGATGCCATGCCGTGGGACATTCAGTATTCTGAGTGGAACTGTGAGGGGTATGTGATCCTAACAAATATTCAAGTTCAGCTGTTCAATGCAATTTGCTCGTGTATTTGTTTCCAGAATTTACAAAATTAATTTGTATTTTGCAGGTGAGAGTCAAAGTGCATTTCTAGAGGAGATACAACATTGTTAATTTTGTAGTTCATACTCTGTTGAGTCTTTAGAAAAAACCAACACTTTAGAGATAAAATTCCGGAAAACCACCACTTTACATTTGAATTGCAAAAAAACCACCACTCTAGTACTAATATTTTTTTAAATCGAGCCAAATGACGATTGAAAATGAATTGACGGACAAACTGAGCGGTGGAGCCCACCTGTCATCACCTGTCATCTACTTGTATAGGACCCTCTTCTAGCCATTTTATCAAACACATTGAGCACGCACGGCACGGCGGCACGCGCACACGGCAGCAGGCACGGCCGGCCCGGCCGCACGCTGATGGCTAGGTTGAGACTCCAAGTGCAGAGTGTGTAGCTAGTGGCAAGCCTTCTTCCCCACGAGGGTGACTCGAGGGTTTATATCGAACTCTTAGGGAGCCAGTATTTCAGCAGTTGTCTTCCAAGCTTCCTCCAGGATCCTGCAAACAAGTAGAGAATTTTGTGCCCTCAACCTCACCAAGTGGTTGTCAAGCACAAGGTGTGAGACTTCTAAATTGCAATGCAAAACTTAAAGTAAATGTGCAATAATTAAATCTACTACTAAATGCAAATGAGAAAATAAATATGCAATGGATTGTTTTTGTATTTTTGTGATGCAAGTGGTGATGGAGATAATGTAAATTCGAATTGGATATGCAAGTAAAGTAAAGTGCAAGTAAAATAAATTGCAGCAAAGTAACTAGAGTGTTTTCTTATATTTAAAATAGGATCGGGGTTCATGGTTTCACACTTGCATTCTCTCAAATAAAGTGGTAGACAGTGGACATAAAGAATTACATGTGAGATTACAATAACATGTTTAACATTGAGTACTTTCATATGGGCATCACGTCCTAGCATAGAGATCTCTACGGTCATATTGATCCCTCTTATACTCCACCAAGATGCAAAATAAATCATAACACCTCGATAATTAAGGAAAAACCAGAGTATAGCTTTAAGCAATGTGACATGAAGTTGAAGTAAGAACTTGCTAGATCTAGTCATGGAGATTGATTAGTGTCACTTCAAATCCCCGGTAACAAGGTACTCCTTTTTATCCCTAGTGAGGTAACTAAGAAAGGTTTAACAAAACCTAAGTGGATCGCTGAACTTCTGTCACTTTCACAGCACTAGCCACCCCCCGTTACTCCAACTAATGCACCCATCAACCCACACACGCTCTCAAGAACTAGATTGATCCAAGCTAGCAAATAAGAACGGGGTACATAAGATACATCTACTCAAATAACTCAAGAGAAACAATTGCAATCTCAGATTCAATAACTCATAGAAAAGATCCACCACATAGGAATTACAACGGTGCTCGTAATCATGTGAGGCAGCTCATACGGATCTAATTAGTGAAGCACATAGAGAGAGAGATACAAGTGCTACTTCCACAAACCCATAGCCCTGGGGTGGACTACTCGGTCTTCATGGAGATGTCGATGGAGATGACGTTGGAGGGGTAGGAGATCACACCGGCGGCGCCCCGCCGGAGTTTTCCCCCTCCAATCTGGAACTTATGGTCTCTGTTTTGGTGTTTCGGCGGCGCTCTTCTCCGTAAGGGTACGGGGGACCCTTTTTATAGTCGGTTTTAGGTCAAGACGGAGTCGGTAAGTCGAAGATGGAAGGAATTGGGGCCATAGGGGCCAAAAGGGGGCCTCTCACGCGGCCAAGGAATCTGGCCACGTGGAGGGTCCTCTTTTGGGCCTCCTTGCCCAATTCTCGTGGATCCTTCGCCCGCAAGTCTTCTCCTTCCAAAAAAATGACCCCCGCATATTTTGAGGTGATTTCGCGGAAGTTTGCCCCCTGAAACGTCAAAAATATAGAAAACAGGGTTTCTGACAGGCAGGGTTAATTCCATAAAAGTTGGGGGACTTTGTAATTTAACCCCAAAATACTATAAAACATTGAATTATACCCTTATATGATGCAATATGTAATAGAAAACCATGTGAAAATATGCAAAATTCATCTATGCATTTTACATGCATCAACATCCCCAAGCTTAACCCATGCTCGTCCTCGAGTATGAAGGTGATAAAACTAAGATGGGTTTTGCATATTGAAACAATCATGGGATATCAAAAAGGATTATTCATGCTACATATAATCAAATGATTAATACTAGAAATGAGTAGCAATATACAATTCATGTTGTAAGAAATATCAAATATGCAAGCAAAGATGCTTCATGAAAGTTCACAAAGTGTATAATGAAATAAAAGCACTATAGACCAAATGCATACACAAAATGAAAAATAAAATCCTATATTGGTCAAAGAATAGCATAATGGAGAATAGAAAATATAGTGGACACTTTGGAGAAAATTTAGTAGAGGTAAAATGATATGGAGTTGGACTCCTAGATTAGCCCGATCTTCAGGAATCGACGAAGAACGAACAAAGAACACGAAGAACGGTAAGAACACGAGATGCGGAATCGAGGGGGGAACGTGGGGGAACGCGGGGCAACACACAAATTGGGATAAATCGCAAGAACCGAAAGATCCAACCTCCCGTCAACTAAGCCCCGAGGGCCGCCTACGGAACAATCGATCCAACTGAACTCACCTTGATACAAACCGTCTCACACCCGTAGCTGGTACCACTACGCCAATAGAACCTCAAGATAACGAGAGGATGATTGGACAACTCTTGACTGAAACCCGATAGGGAGAGGACAAGTAGTTGGGATGTGCCTTGATACAATCCTCGACGAAGTCGGAGGAGTTGCCTTGATACGTTACTCGGTACACACCGGAGGAGTAGTTCCTCAAAGAGGGATACAAGAGAGCTGAGCTCCAAATGTTCTAAATTCAACTCTAAAAACCTAGATCTAGCTCGGGGTCGTCCTTATATAGCCGGGGGTTGAAGCACGTGAAAACGGGGTCGAAAAGGAGTCCTTCGCGTGCATTTTGGGTCCACCCCGGCCTGGGGGCCGGCCTGGCCGGCCTTGAGCCCGGCCTGGGGCCAGGGTGGGAGCAGGGGCCGGCCTGGATGGGGAGGCCGGCCTGGGGCTGGGGTGGGGAGGAGGGAGGCCGGGCAGGAGGCCGGCCTGCTCTGGAGGGTGCCCGGCCTGGGGCCGGGGTCGGGAAGGGGCAGGCCGGCCTGGAGGCCGGCCCCTTCTGTTGGGTGCCCGGCCTGGGGGGGAGGAGGCCGGCCTGGCCGGCTCCCGGGGCCGGGGAGGGGGGGTTCTTTTCCTCCTATCTTCTCCGCCGGGACTCCGATTGCGATGTCGTTTCTTCTGCCCTCCTTCATATCTTCTTGCGCATCGTTTTGGGTGCTTTCCGGGGCCTCCGTGGTGGGTTTGAACCTGAGCACGCAAAGTGTGGAACCATGAGGTAGCGTACCATCCTCCACATGACCGAAAGTAAAGAACGAGAGGAGCGAGTTCACCTTATCCTGGATGGCCTTTGCGTGTGATCTTGTCATCGGTGCACTTGGTGGAGTTGGGTGGGCTACATCATCTCCCCCCCCCCTTGAAAAAGAGTCGACCTCAACTCGGCGTCGTCTTCATCACTTGGGTATCCATGGAAGGGAGAGAGGTCCTTGACATTGAAGGAGTTGTGGACGAGGTACTTGGATTGCGGTAAGTCAAGCTTGTAGGCGTTGTTGTTGATGCGTTTGATGACCTTGAAGGGGCCGTCGCCTCTTGGCTTGATCTTGGAGTTGCGCTCTTCGGGAAAACGGTCCTTGCGCAAGTGTAGCCACACGAGGTCACCTTCTTGGAACACCATGGGTTTCTTGTTCTTGTTCATGATAGAGGCTCGGTGCTCGGAATTCTTCTCAACCGTAGCTCTTGTGGAATCATGTAGCTTCTTGATGTAGTCGGTGCGCTTGTCGATGTCCATGTTTGCTCGCTCGCGTAGAGGCAAAGGGAGTATGTCGAGGGCGGTGTTGGGGTTGAAGCCGTAGATGATCTCGAAGGGACTCTTCTTGGTAGCTTGATGGAGAGCACGGTTGTAGGCGAACTCGGCGTGTGAGATGCATTCCTCCCAATTCTTCAAGTTGGGCTTGATCAATGCTCGAAGTAGTGAAGAGAGTGTGCGGTTGACGACCTCGGTTTGTCCATCCGTTTGTGGGTGATAGGCGGTGGAGAAGAGTAGCTTGACGCCGAGCTTGGCCATCAACGTCTTCCAAAAGTAGGAGGTGAACTTGACGTCGCGGTCCGAGACAATGGAAGTAGGCACACCATGTAAACGCGCAATTTCCCTGAAAAACAAAGTAGCAACATGTGAAGCATCGTCGGTTCGGTTGCAAGGAATGAAATGTGCCATTTTAGAGAAACGATCCACAACTACAAAGATTGAATCCATGTTGGTTTTAGTTCGTGGGAGGCCTAACACAAAATCCATGCTAATATCAATCCAAGGTGCATGTGGGATAGGTAATGGCATGTCAAGACCATGGGGGTTGGAAGTGGACTTAGCTCGGAGGCATGTAGAACATCTCTTGACGTGTCTCTCAACGTGATGCTTCATCTTGGGCCAAAGAAACCTTTGTGAAGATAGTAATCATCAAAACCTCGGTTAGGCAAGCATTCCTCAAATATAGGACCAAAGAAAGTATCGGAAGCATATAACTCTTTGATCTCATCCAAACCAATCACATTGATGTCAAGACGTGTAAGAAGGCACTCTTTCCTAGACAAGGCATCGGCTACCACATTCTCTTAACCTTTCTTGTACTTAATGACATAAGGAAAAGATTGAATGAATTCTACCCACTTAGCATGCCTCTTGTTCAAATTGGTTTGGCTTTTCAAGTATTTCAATGATTCGTGATCGGAATGAATGACAAATTCTTTTGGCCAAAGGTAGTGTTGCCAAACTTCTAGCACTCTAACCAAAGCAAAAAGTTCCTTATCATAGATTGGGTAATTTAGTTTAGCGCCATCAAGTTTTTCACTATGGTAAGCAACGGGGCGTCCGTTTTGCATGAGAACGCCACCAATTCCTATACCACTAGCATCACATTCAATCTCAAAAGTTTTCTCAAAATCTGGTAAGACAAGCAAAGGAGCTTCGGTTAAGCATTTCTTAAGTGTGTCGAAAGCTTTTTGTTGCGCATTGCTCCAAACAAAAGGTACATTCTTTTTGGTAAGTTCGTTCAAAGGGCAAGCAATAGTTGAAAAATCTTTGACAAAGCGGCGATAGAAACCGGCAAGGCCATGAAAGCGCCTTATCTCACCCACGGAGGTAGGGTTGGGCCAATTCCTAATTGCCTCAATCTTCTTGTTATCTACTTCAATGCCATTGGAAGAGATCACAAAACCCAAGAAAACAAGCTTGTTGGTGCAAAAATTGCATTTGGAAAGATTGGCGAAAAGTTTTGCGTTGCAAAGAGCCAACAATACTTGTGAAACATGATCAAGGTGATCTTCCAAAGACTTGCTATAAATGAGAATATCGTCGAAGTAAACCACAACAAATTTGCCAATGAAAGGACGCAAGACTTCATTCATGAGGCGCATGAAGGTAGATGGGGCATTCGAAAGACCAAAGGGCATAACAAGCCATTCATACAAGCCAAGTTTTGTTTTGAAAGCCGTTTTCCATTCATCACCTATACTCATACGAATTTGATGGTAACCACTTTTAAGATCAATTTTGGAAAAGATGGTAGCACCACTCAATTCATCAAGCATGTCATCGAGCCTAGGAATAGGATGTCTATATCTAACGGTGATAGCATTGATAGGGCGACAATCCATACACATGCGGGAAGTAGAATCTTGCTTTGGAACAAGGATAACCGGCACGGCACAAGGGCTAAGGGATTCGCGAATAAAACCTTTTTCTAGTAGTTCTTGGATTTGGCGCTCAATCTCCTTAGTCTCCTCGGGGTTGGTGCGGTAAGGAGCACGGTTTGGAAGGGGCGCGCCCGGAATGAGGTCAATGCGGTGCTCGATTCCTCTAAGGGGAGGAAGGCCCGGTGGGAGCTCATCGAGAAAGACGTCTTCAAATTCCTGCAACAAAGGCAACAAAGATGGAGGAAGATTTGTCATGTCGTTAGTTTCAAGTGCTTCCCCTTTGCACAATAGGACAAAGTGAAGTATGGTTGGGTCATCTCGTAGCTCTCGCATCTCTCTTTTGGTGGCAAGTAAGGCAAGGCCTTTGGCAACACTCGGGATTTTTCCACGCATGTTTGGCTTGTGGCTCTTACTCTCTTTTAGGTGGATCACTCTCTCACCACTCATCTCACGAGACTTGAGCTCTTCTTGTTTACGTGCAAGAGTCTTGGCGTTGTCGGCGATCACTTGGCTAGGAGACATGGGACGAAGCACAAATGTCTTGTTATTCCACTTGAAGCTATAGTGATTTGTACGCCCATCATGGATAGAACTCTTGTCGTATTGCCAAGGTCGACCAAGAAGAAGATGACACACGGTCATAGGAACAACGTCACAATCTACCGTGTCTTCATAGGGACCAATCTTGAAATTCACGGAGACCATGTGTTGAATCTTGAAGGTGCCGGAGTCACTAAGCCATTGGACATGGTATGGATGAGGATGTTGCTTGTAAGGTAATTTGAGTTTGTCGCAAAGCTCTTTGCTAGCCAAGTTGTGGCAACTTCCACCGTCGATGATGACCTTGATTGACTTGCCATCAATACCGTCTCTTGTTTGAAAGAGATTGCACCGTTGATCTTGATCATCTTGAGGAGAAGAAGTGAGGACTCTTGTGACCACTAGTGATGGATTCTTGTCCTCATCGCAATACACACTTTCTTCATCATCGTTGGGCACGTCCAAAGAGTTGAGAGCAACTTGATGCAAGGCATAGTATTCGCCTTCGCTCATAGAATCACGTTCACCGTCTTGGTTGACAATCATGATCATCTTGTTGGAACATTCAAAGTACTTGTGTCCACTACCACCACACTTGAAGCAAGTAATAGTGCTTGACTTGACTTGAGGAGCACTTGAGGATGATGTGGGAGGCACTTGCTTCTTGAATGGTTGGGAAGACTTGTTGGGAGCACTAGAGGCTCGAGTGTTGCTCTTGGTGGTAGTTGGAGGAGGAACTTGTGTCATTGGAGATGAGGATGATGGTCTTGAGTTGAAGAAAGCCTTTTGCTTGCTATACTTGAGATCCTCCGCAATTTGGCGTTCCGCCTTGAGAGCTTGGTGGACAAGGGCCACAATGTTGTCATACGGTTGATACTCGACGATCTTTCTTATAGGATAGTTGAGACCATTGAGGAAGCGGTCCATTGTTTTCTCTTGAGATTCTATCACATGAGCTCGAATCAAGGATGTTTCCATTTCCTTGTAATACTCATCAACGGACTTCACACCTTGACGAAGTTCTTGGAGCTTCTTGAAGAGGTCACGCTTGTAGTGAGGAGGAATGAATCTAGCATGCATGAATTGCTTCATCTCATTCCAAGTGGCAATAGGAGCAATGCGATTGCGGACTCGTTCGGCTTGTAGACGATCCCACCATAAGAGTGCATAGCCTTCGAATTCCAAAGATGCTAGAGCAACCATCTTCTTGTCGGTGAAGTTGTGAATGCCGAAGATCTTGTCAACTTTGAGAGCCCAAGCAAGATATTCTTCGGGATCATTCTCACCATTGAACTTGGGGACATTGAAACGAAGAGCACTCATGTTGTTGTCTTCTTGTTGACGATGGGGACGCTCATGGTGGCGCTCACGGGGGTCTTCATCATAAATGGGAGGTGAATCATCATAGGGGTCATCCTCATTGTCTTGGCGGTGGCGATCATGATGGGGAGGATGACGCCGGTGGTCATTAGGTGGTGGTTGTTGGTGGTGACGGAGCCTAGCTTCACGGCGTTCACTATCATCATGGCCATTGTGTTGTTGTCGAGGACGTTCTTGTTCTTGGCGAGGGTGTTGCGGAAGCACTTGTTCATCTCGAGGGTGTTGAGGATGATCATGTTCTTGGCGGTCATTGTTGTTGGGACGCGCATGGCGCCTAGGTGGCCTTCGATGTTGACGAGCATCTTCCACAAAATCATTGTGGCCATAGTCTTGAGCGTGGCCTTGTGGAGGTGGAGGATGATGGTGTTGTCGAAGGTACGGGCGTTGCGGTTGTTGAAGAGGGTCACCACGGCCTTGGCGATGTCGAGGTGGTGGTGATGGCGAGCTATCCTCATACCAATTGCGTCGCGGAGGTTGTTGAGGTTGTGGAGGAGGTGGTGGTGGTTGTTGAGGTTGTCCACCCTCCTCCACGTTGTGGCGATCATGGCGATCGTGGCGATCATGGCGACGAGGTTGGTGAGGATCTTGATTGCGGTGGCTTGAGCGACGAGACTTTGAGGACGATGATGAATGACGGCGATTGGCAAGATTAGCCAAGTTGATGTTGATGCGCGTCATTTGATCATTCAATCGAGCCTCTTGCTCTTGGAGTCGATGCTCATAGCGTTGCAACCCGTCCTTGACGAGTTCGCGGAGTTGAAGGTGGTCATTGTGGGTGACGAAGTTGGCGTAAGCATTGTCGTTGTAGAATGGATTGCCTTCGTCTTCCGAGCTCGGACTTGTGAATACTCCTTCCCTAGCCATCTCAAAAACACACACAAGGGTGATATTGAAGAAATGGACGCCTCACTTACCCAACGTTACCTTTCTTGGTCGTATTGAGGCTAGTGGACGAGCCTAGGTGTAGGACGGAATGTCAAGAGCGAATCCAAAAAGATCGAAAGAAACCGCAAACGACAACACACACACTTTATATGGAAGGAAAATAGGTTAGGAAAGTGGCGAGAAAAAATCGACAAAATCGAAGAAACGTTTGTTGTCAAACGTGGAAAAGATTCAAAGAAAAGTTAGCACAAAAACCAAACCTATGGGATGGAAATGTGGTGGAACACACACACGCAAGGGAAAAGTGGGGTTAGTGCGACCAATGGACGAGCGAAGAACGAAATGGACCTAGCGTAGACTAATGCTCAATGCCACACTAACTCAAAGAGGACACTAGCTCAAACCGCAAATTTGAAAAGGCAACAAGATTCGCACCGTGGCAATCGGTCACTCTTTCTCTTTTGCGACGCAATGATACACGTTCCAACAATGGAAAGCAATTGGCACCGATCCTTTTGCTTCTTTTTCTCTTTTTCTCTCTTTTTTTTATTTTCTCTTTTTGATGGATTCCAAAGTGCCAATGCCTACTCGTAGCTAATCTCTCACAAGCGCTAACCTCGCACTCTCGATGCCACAAATGCGATGCCAAGCGGTGTAAAAAGAACTAGTCCGAATAGGTAAGTAACACAATGGGGTGGGTGGTTCAAGCCGCAAGTTATACCTCTCTTATTGATGATCACGGACTTGCGGCCGTGGGGAAGTCGATGTCGTGGCGATCCTTTGATGTGGAAGCGTAGGTGATATCGTGGGCGTCGCGTAGCACTTTGTTGCACTCAATTCGGATAAAAACGACAAAGAAAAACAAGTTTCAAAATCTGTCGGGAAATCGAAGAGCTGAGATTTTCTGAGATTTTGGCTCAAATTCGAAATTCCTTCAAATCAAGAAATTTTTTGGGCGAATTTGGGAAAAGTGGCTGAATGGAAAGACGGGGAATGGTATTTGGCAACAAATCTGTGAAGCAAAACCACGAAAAACTCAACGAATCAACAGATCGGTCGAAATCCCTTTGTGGCTATTTTTGTGAAATTTTCGAATTTATGGTGGATAGAAGAAAAATTGGTGGTAGGGGAGGGGATGGGGTGTCGGATTCGTGTCAATCTAGCTCTGGATACAAGATGATATGGAGTTGGACTCCTAGATTGGCCCGATCTTCACGAATCGACGAAGAACGAACGAAGAACACGAAGAACGGTAAGAACACGAGATGGGGAATCGAGGGGGGGAACGTGGGGGAACGCGGGGCAACACACAAATCGGGATAAATCGCAAGGACCGAAAGATCCAACCTCCCGTCAACTAAGCCCCGAGTGCCGCCTACGGAACAATCGATCCAACTGAACTCACCTTGATACAAACCGTCTCACACCCGTAGCCGGTACCACTACGCCAACAGAACCTCAAGATAACGAGAGGAAGATTGGACAACTCTTGACTGAAATCCGATAGGGAGAGGACAAGTAGTTGGGATGTGCCTTGATACGATCCTCGACGAAGTCGGAGGAGTAGCCTTGATACGTTCCTCGGTACACACCAGAGGAGTAGTTCCTCAAAGAGGTATACAAGAGAGCTGAGCTCCAAATGTTCTAAATTCAACTCTAAAAACCTAGATCTAGCTCGGGGTCGTCCTTATATAGCCGGGTGTCGAAGCAGATGAAAACGGGGTCAAAAAGGCGTCCTTCGCGTGCATTTCGGGTCCACCCCGGCCTGGGGGCCGGCCTGGAGCCCGGCCTGGGGCCAGGGTGGGAGCAGAGGCCGGCCTGGAGGGGGAGGCCGGGCTGGGGAGGAGGGAGGCCGGCCTGCTCTGGAGGGTGCCCGGCCTGGGGCCGGGGTCGGGAAGGGGCAGGCCGGCCTGGAGGCCGGCCCCTTCTGTTGGGTGCCCGGCCTGGGGGGGGGAGGCCGGCCTGGCCGGCTCCCGAGGCCGGGGGGGTTCTTTTCCCCCTATCTTCTCCGCCGGGACTCCGATTGCGATGCCGTTTCTTCTGCCCTCCTTCGTATCTTCTTGCGCATCATTTTGGGTGCTTTCCGGGGCCTCCGTGGTGGGTTTGAACCTGAGCACGCAAAGTGTGGAACCATGAGGTAGCGCACCATCCTCCACATGACCGAAAGTATAGAACGAGAGGAGCGAGTTCACCTTATCCTGGATGGCCTTTGCGCGTGATCTTGTCATCGGTGCACTTGGTGGAGTTGGGTGGGCTACATCATAAAACATGATCAAGTCTTATTTAGCCTCTAAATTATTCAACTAAAATTACTAATTGAAATGTGGTATCCATTGATCTAGGACTCTCATTGCCCCTTTATCACTAGCATCTTAAAATTGTGAGTATTGAAGTAATGAGAACGACAAGGTGGTTGAAAGCCTCATGCCCCGTGAGTGTGAGAACCTACTCCATGATTACTCAACTTAAGATTCCTAATAAGCTTTGTACAATCATAATAAGTATTAATTACATCATATAGAACCGCAAAGAGGTACCTCTCGCCCCATGACATGGAAACAAGCCCATGTTACAATGACAAGATGAACAAACGGAGTAGACTCATCATCCTTTTTATTTTCATTCACTATTATGCATAGCTTCTTATTTTATTATAGGATGTGTTGTAGAGTCACTCAAGCTGTAAGTAAATTTCCACCATGATAAAGCATGGCTTGGGTTAGCGGCCCAATGCGTTTCTCTAGTCATATAGATACTTACTCATCAAAACTTACTATTCCTCTATTTCAATTCGGCATGGCAGGAGTCCAAAAACAAAAGTACATGATATCAACCAAATGTAAATTTTTTGTGCAATGTTGAAAGCTTTCCGGTGATACACGTTTATAGCTAGCTCCCAACCACACACTTGTCAAACGCAAAACTTATGGCTCCCATTATTGGGTCATGTTTATTAGATGCATCAAAAGTAAAGTGTGCCTTCAAAAGTTTGTGAGAGTCCTATCCCAAGTTCAACCCATGACAATTAATAAACTGAATATCTTAATTTAGAACATAAATAACACAATAACATGGTGAACATACTCGGAATAGCAATGAATCTAATGGGAAGATATGGTGGACTCACTAGAAATACTTGGCTAACGAGTGTTGTAAACAAGTTTTTACTTGTTGGAATTTTTAAATTTTTGGGCTAGCAAGAGGGAGATAGTTGACCAGATACTATGCATGAATATGTCCATAGAACTACTCATTTCATGACAAACTAAATAAACCAGAAATTAACATCAAGGACATGAATAAGAGATAGCTCAAGACAACATTATTGCAAATTTATACACATAAAAAGCCTATAAATCATGCAAACATATGTAGCTCTTCAAATCAACCATGGCATCCCTATTCCAAGTCATAATACTAGCATCCAATACATTCCAACCCCAAACTCCAGTAGCTCAATATCATATAAAATGATGGTGGTGGTCTTATCAAAACAAAAATAAAAACAAAAACTAGACGCTTCAAGTCTCTACGATAAATGTTTTGCTTAGAAAAACAGAAAGTAGACGTGTGCTAACCAAAAGAGTGTAGATCCAGTGGGATGTTCATCACATCCCCAAGCTTATGGCTTTCACCATTCTTGGATGTCTTGAGGCGCAGCTCCTCTATTCCCTGTGAAAAAACTTCACAAAACATGTTTCTCCCATTCTTTTTCTGTGGGGTGAGATTAGCAAGGACAAACAAATCACATGCTTGCTGTGCAAAATTCCAAATCAAATGCTTCAGTAGATAGAAAATAATGTTCGTCATGTTGTATGTTCACTCTCTTGCTTGAAAGAATCATGGAAATTCGATTCCCAAGCCCAAAGAGTGCATAAAACAAAAGAAGGCAGAATCCGTCCAGAAAAGCAACAGCAGCAAAACGAATGTTTTTCCCTAAGCTAGACTCGTCAACAAATTAAGCCAATTTTTGTGCTTACAGAGGACAAAAATTTTCAGAACATACTAAAAAATTAGCTCAATCGGACATACCAATAAAAAACGTAAAATCATACGGTGAGCAGACTCGTGCTGAAACAGAAATTTCATGCACTAGGATAGTAACTTATAAGTCCAAATGGGTTTGACTTGACACTTTATTGAAAACTCCAGAATTAAAACAAAAAAACTAATCTCTTGAGACAGCAAGAGGACACTATGAAAATCCAAACAAAAACAACCGGGTTGCCTCCCGTAAAGCGCTTTCTTTATAGCCATATAGCTAGGCTTTACTTACTTGATAATCAAGAGGGATAAAGCTCATGAGGGAGCTTATTCTTCAGCGTGCCCCTCTTCCTTGGGAAGTGCTCCATGCTTTTCTTGTGAGGGAAATGAAACTTGACATTCCCTTCCTTGGAGTCTATGATTACACCTGTAGTACGAAGAAAAGGTCTACCCAAAATAATAGGACTAGGGGATTTATCCCCCATATCCATAATAATGAAATCAACGGGTACGAAAGTCATGTGTAATTCAATCATAACATCTTTTACTTGTCCTACAGCATGTTTAGTAGAGTTATCAGCAAGTACAAATTCACTTGAGCACTTTTCTAAATTTTCTAGTTCTAGCAATTCATATAATTCTTTAGAGAGTACCGATACACTAGAACCTAGATCTAACATAGCATGGTGAATTTCTTTTCCAATTGAAACTAGCACCTTGGGGATCCATGCATCCCCAAGCTTAGGAGGTATCATGGCCTCATTCTTGTACCTAGCAATTTTTTCTTGCAAGACATGATTAGCAATATAAGATCCAAAGCCAGGTTAATTAACATTTATAGTGGGATCACTAGCAAATTTTTGTAGAGTAGCAATAAGTTCTTGCAAGCTACTTTTTTCTAAATCAAGCAATAGATCCTTAATTTCAGTAAGCATCATAATTCCTCTACTTTTCCTTTTCTATTATGCATATTAAAAATCTCATAGCGATCATCAAAAATATCCTCGGGTACTTCAGCCTTTTTTAAGCTCTCTTTAATTTTAACCTCTAAGAGCAAACTTTCAAGCAAAACATGGGTATTTGCAGCATTAGTACTAGTAAAATATCCCCCACATTCATTATCTAAAAAGGCTCTAGAAGTTTCAGAAAGTCCCTTATAAAACATATGCATAAGTATCCAATCTCTAAATCCATGCCCTATTCCATATGCTCTACTTCTAAATATCTCCCATGCTTGTATCGTTGATTCATCTTTTTCCTATTTAAAGGTAATGAGCAATCGTTTAACATTGTAATTCTTTTTAGCATGACAAAACCTTTCAATAAATGCAGCCCTTAAGTTGAACCAAGTAGTAAAATTGCTAGGAGGCCATCTTAATATCCAATCTAATGCTTTGCCTCCTAGTGAGTAGGGAAAGAGTTTAACTTTAGTAGTGTTGATGTTTGCATGATTTAAGTTCAAAGTTTTACATCTTTCATCAAATTTCTTAAGATGGAACAAAGGGTCTTCTTTAGGCTTTCCATAGAAACGATATTCATAAATCATTTTAATAACACTAGGATCTACCTCTAATTTTTCAACGGGAATATTTAGATCTTGAGGGAAATTCCTAACACTGAATGGCCAATAAGTTCTCTGCTCCATTTTCCAAGTTTTTATAGAGTTTTTAATTTTTTATGCAAAACAAAAGTAAAGTAACTAAGCAAATTCGAAATACTAAAATAATATAGATAACTAAATGCAAAACTAAAATGCAAACTAAAATAAAATATGCAAGACAAAACAAAAACAAGAACAAAAACAAAAACAAGACAAAAAACAAAACAATCTACTTGAAAGAAGGTGGAGATAGAAAGGACGTTACTCACGTAGGTGCAACCTCCCCAAGCTTAGGTGTTTGCACACCTTTTTGGTGATGAAGACTTCTTGTGAGCTCCCTTGGACAGCTCATTCACCTATGGCTCCCCGGCAACGGCGACAGAAAAACGCTTGATGGCTAGGTTGAGACTCCAAGTGCAGAGTGTGTAGATAGTGGAAAGCCTTCTTCCCCACGAGGGTAACTCGAGAGTTTATATCGAACTCTTGGGGAGCCAGTATTTCAGCAGTTGTCTTCCAAGGTTTCTCCAGGATCCTCCAAACAAGTAGAGAATTTTGTGCCCTCAACCTCACCAAGTGGTTGTCAAGCACAAGGTGTGAGACTTCTAAATTGCAATGCAAAACTGAAAGTAAATGTGCAATAATTAAATCTACTACTAAATGCAAATGAGAAAATAAATATGCAATGGATTGTTTTGTATTTTTGTGATGCAAGTGGTGATGGAGATAATGTAAATTCGAATTGGAGATGCAAGTAAAGTAAATTGCAGCAAAGTAACTAGAGTGTTTTCTTATATTTAAAATAGGACCGGGGTCATGGTTTCACACTTGCATTCTCTCAAATAAAGTGGTAGACGGTGGACATAAAGAATTACATGTGAGATTACAATAACATGTTTAACATTGAGTACTTTCATATGGGCATCACGTCCTAGCATAGATATATCTACGGTCATATTGATCCCTCTTATACTCCACCAAGATGCGAAATAAATCATAACACCTCGATAATTAAGGAAAAACCAGAGTATAGCTTTAAGCAATGTGACATGAAGTTGAAGTAAGAACTTGCTAGATCTAGTCATGGAGATTGATTAGTGTCACTTTAAATCCCCGGTAACAAGGTACTCCTTTTTATCCCTAGTGAGGTAACTAAGAAAGGTTTAACAAAACCTAAGTGGATCGCTGAACTTCTGTCACTTTCACAGCACTAGCCACCCCCCGTTACTCCAACTAATGCACCCATCACCCCACGCACGCTCTCAAGAACTAGATTGATCAAAGTTAGCAAATAAAAACGGGGTACATAAGATACATCTACTCAAATAACTCAAGAGAAACAATTGCAATCTCAGTAACTCATAGAAAAGATCCACCACATAGGAATTACAACGGTGCCCGTAATCATGTGAGGCAGCTCATACGGATCTAATTAGTGAAGCACATAGAGAGAGAGATACAAGTGCTACTTCCACAAACCCATAGCCCTGGGGTGGACTACTCCCTCTTCATGGAGATGTCGATGGAGATGACGTTGGAGGGGTAGGAGATCACACCGGCGGCGCCCCGCCGGAGTTTTCCACCTCCAATCTGGAACTTCTGGTCTCTGTTTCGGTGTTTCGGCGGCGCTCTTCTCCGTAAGGGTACGGGGGACCCTTTTTATAGTCGGTTTTAGGTCAGGACGGAGTCGGTAAGTCGAAGATGGAAGGAATTGGGGCCACTGGGGCCAAAAGGGGACCTCTCACGCGGCCAAGGAATCTGGCCGCGTGGAGGGTCCTCTTTTGGGCCTCCTTGCCCAATTCTCGTGGATCCTTCGCCCGCAAGTCTTCTCCTTCCAAAAAAATGACCCCGCAGATTTTTATGTGATTTCGCGGAAGTTTGCCCCCTGAAACGTCAAAAATATAGAAAACGGGGTTTCTGACAGGCAGGGTTAATTCCATAAAAGTTGAGGGACTTTGTAATTTAACCCCAAAATACTATAAAACATTGAATTATACCCTTATATGATGCAATATGTAATAGAAAACCATGTGAAAATATGCAAAATTCATCTATACATTTTACATGCATCACACTCACGCACCGCGGCGCAGCTCGCTCGCCTGGCCGCATGCACGCACGGCGGCGGCGACGGCGACACGCTCACACGTCAACACGCACGGCCGGCCTGGCCGCACGCACGCACGGAGGCGCAGCTCGCTCGCCGGCGCGGCGGCACGCACGGCCAGCCTGGCCGCACGCACGCGCACACAGCACGCACAGCACGGCCGCACGCATGCACGGTGGCGCAGCTCGCTCGCCCGGCCGCACGGCAGTGGCGGCGGCAGTTTGCTCATCGGCGCGGCGGCACACGCACACGGTATCACGCACGGCACGACACGGCCGCACGCACGCACGGCGGCGGCGGCAGCAGCTCGCCGGCGCGGTGGCACGCGCACACGGCAGCACGCACGGCTAGGCCGCACGCATCTTCCGGTTTTGTTTTTTTATTAGACCGAAAAGCCACGTCAGCATATGTGATGGGCCCCACCTGTCAGAAATTGTATCAATTCGTTTTCAATCGTCATTTGGCTCGATTTTAAAAATGTTAGTACTGGAGCGGTGATTTTTTGCAATTCAAACGTAAAGTGGTGGTTTTCCGGAATTTTGGCTCTAATGTGGTGGTTTTATACTAAAGACTCTACTCTGTTAGGTAACTTGTATGCTGGCAGTATACATATCTACTATATCTGTTTCATCCCTTAGACACACCCTTCTGGTACTGAATCTCTTCCTAGTTTTGCACGAAGACAAAGATTAGACACCTTACATGCTCAGATATTTGTTGTTGTTTCCGATAAGCTGATGTTATTTTGTGTCATATTCACCTACTCACTTTTTCAATAATAACCAAGTAAATACACAATATCAATTTAACGTTGCAACTAGATTCTTTGGATCTTGGATTCTTTGGGTCTTTGGATCTTTGTTCTCCTCTCGCAAGGCTACAACTGTGACGCTGCGAGAACTTTGTCGTCGTCCATATTGCCCTCGCCTCTTCCGTCCAATATGTGAGAACCTTTGTTGCCGTCTTTCGCGCCACAGGGTGTGCTGGCACCAACCTCCTTTGTGCAGTAGCAAGAGCCACGGTGGCGGCGCAGGTCGTCCATAGACGAAAACCCGGAGAACGTACTGTTTGGGAACTAGCCCGAGACTTCTCCCAGACTAGGTACATATGAGAACCTCCGCATGTACCTCGCCTTCCAGGTTGTCTTGGCCGACAAGGTTCCTTCCTCCACTGCCTCTCCTATAACAAATTTATTTAGGTTTTGCGGTCATAGCAGAAAGAAAAGACATAAGAAATTAATGACAAAATACCACATACACGTCTTTCAATGGATCTACCCTCTGTTCTTACCAACAAGGCTTGCTATCCAACAATTTTTAGCAATGAAGTTGAATCTAGAGACAATGTCACACATGGAGAAAGAACCTGTTACCATGCGTTACATAGTTATTTTCAGTAGTGGTACTGGCACACCGGATGGTTGGGTCAAGGAAACGTCATGCTTTTTCCCCATTCATTGGAAAAGTTACACACGTACGTCTTGCACCTGCTTCCTTTTGTTTTATTATATGTCTGAATCCATGAATAATTGTGTAGCCCTGATGTTCTTGGAGTTCATTCCGCTCTGCAATTAAACATGTGTTGACTGTTTTTTTTACTGGATCAATTTAATCAGTTGAAACCTCTTATATAGATCAAGTGGAGCTAACACATCTGTTATGGACATGGAGCCACTTCTGTTGCCAATAAAACATAACTATTACTAGAACATAAGACATAGCTTTTATTCTCTTATTGAAACCTCTTACTATCGAACATAAGGCATGCAATTTATTCTCCCATTGCAACGCATGAGCACTTTGCTAGTTTGCATAACGGGGCGAGCATGAGGTAGTATCAAAGTGGCAAAGAATATTGACTGTGCATACAGAAAATAGTACTACAATAAATACGAGTTTCTCATAACGTGCAAGATCACTGAGTTGATTGACGAACAACGCTTGCAAAGCTAATCTGTTGGATGAAAGTAATGGTGCAAATATAGTAGCTACAACTAAGAAAGAAGGGTCATGTATAAAACCTGCAAAACCTCTATCAATCTATTGTCGGGTCCATGGCAGACTCTCTCCTATACCAACCTTTTGCTCAATGAACTTATGCAAGCAAATAAGCAATGAAACGTACGTATACATACACTTTACAAGCATAATATGTCTAAACATAGAGTCAAGAGTGCTCATTATATGCTTGGTAGTGCACGGTCACTACTTACCAACAAGGCGAGATTGTGAAGAGGTTGAATACCAAAACACACGATGCTTTCTATCTGCCATACAATTTAGTAGAGGATCATTGAAATAGCATCATGAATTGGCGACTAAGAAATAATAGAACATACTCCCTCCGTTCCAAAAATATAATACGTCATTTAATTTTGCTGGTCAACGGTGTCCAACTTTGACCATAATTTATTATTATAATATGTCCATAAATTAAGTATAAAATATATGAAATGATAAATTTTTAAAAGACGAATCCAACTGTACCATTTATACATTCTAAACCCATATAATTTATTATATATTGGTGGTCAAACTTGACCATCAAAGATCAGACAGAAATAACGTGTCTTATATTTTAGAACGGACTGAGTATATAATTAAAATGTTTTCTATATAATCGATGGACCTTATTTTGTTCCATTTGCTTGGTGGTTCGGTTATCTTTAAATACGAATTTCTATTTCTCCTATCCATTGTGCTGTTTTTGCGGTGCTCTAGGGATTTGTGGTTGGCGGATGAATTATTTTGGGTTAGATAAAATGGCTTCCCAAAATTTATTGCATTGACTTACAACTGGCTCCACATATGCTGATACAAGTTAAGTGAAACATGAAACACTTTTTGTGACAATAACAACTAAAAGGGGGTGCATAAATGTATAATTACCTGGATATTCGAGGCCTACATTTTAAGGTCTTGAGGCAAAAGAGGACGCTCAGGGTACTTGTCCCCCAAATAATGTAAAGCCCCAAGGAACAAGTGGTTAGTTAACAAGCCAATGCTATTGCGTAGAGAGGAATACCCAATATTGAGACCCTAGGTTGTGATTGATCTAGGCTGGAAACGATAGCCCCGTTGAGGGCATCGGTTACGTGTTATATGGGGTGGAAAAGACCCACCCGTGGCTTGTACATGAAGAAAGAGAGGGAACGTATGTGGGCTGAAGTACTACTCCATACACCCGTATACGTGTTACAATAGATATCTAACACCCCCCCCCTCGTTAATCACAACTCAGAAATGTTGAGATTACGCCTAAACTCATGTAGTTCTTTAACCGGTAAGGCTTTTGTGAATCCATCAGCAATTTGATCCTTGTTGGAGATGAAACGAATTTCCAATCTTTTCTCAGCCACTCTTTCTCGTACAAAGTAAAAAATCAATCTCAATGTGTTTTGTGCGGGCATGGAAGACAGGATTTCCAGAGAGATAAGTTGCACCTAATTGTCACACCATAAAACAGTTTTTGTTGCATTGGAACTCCATGTTCTTGCTGTAAAGCTTCTACCCAAATCAATTCAGCTGTGGCATTTGCTAGAGCTTTATACTCAGCTTCAGTACTAGAGCGAGAAACTGTGGGTTGCTTTTGGGCACTCCAAGAAACCAAATTTGAACCAACAAAAATGGCAAATCCTCCAGTGGAACTTCTATCATCAAGACAACCTGCCCAATCAGCATCTGAAAAAGCACTCAAAAGAGAAGAAGGGGATCTTGTAAATGTAATACCAACTTTAACTGTATCTTGGACATAACGTAATATTCTCTTCACAACTGTCCAATGTGATGTAGTAGGTGCATGTAGATATTGATAGACTTTATTAACAGAAAATGACAAGCCTGGACGAGTAAGAGTGAGATACTGTAGAGCTCCAACAATGCTACGATATTGTGTACTGTCCTTAGGACCCAATGGTGTCCCTTCCACAAGAGACAATTTATCAGTGGAAGAAAGAGGTGTAGGTGATCCTTTACAACCATGCATATCCACCTTGTCAAGAATATTTGTTGCATATTTCTCTTGTGTCAACAATAACCCATCTTGTGCATATTTAACCTCAATACCCAAGAAAAAATGTAGATCACCCAGATCTTTGATAGCAAAGTTATCATTGAGATCATGAAGTAGAGTAGATATAGCTCTATCTGATGAACCGGTGACTATGATGTCATCAACATAGACAAGCACAAATATGGTTATACCTTTCTTGTTGTACAGAAACAATGACGTGTCAGCCTTTGAGGAAGTCAAGCCAAGCTCATGAAGTTTTGATGTGAGACGAGAAAACCATGCTCTAGGTGCTTGTTTTAATCCATAGAGGGCTTTGTCAAGACGGCAAACATAATTAGGATAATCAGAGTGCTCAAAACCAGGTGGTTGCTTCATATAAACCTCCTCTTCAAGAACACCATGCAAAAACGCGTTCTTGATACCTAGCTGCCGTAAACTCCAACCCCGTGAAACTGCAACAACAAGAACAGTTCTGATGGTAGCAGCTTTAACAACAGGACCGAAGGTGTCCTCGTAATCAATTCCATATCTCTGTTTGAATTCCTTTGCAACAAGTCGTGCCTTGTACCTGTCAATAGTACCATCTGCACGTTTCTTTATACGATATACCCACTTTGAGTCAATAATATTTTTGCCTGTACTAGGAGGAACCAAGTGCCATGTTTCGTTATGCATCAATGTTGCATATTCCTCCTTCATAGCAGAATTCCAATTTGTATCATCAAGGGCTTCTGTAACACTGCGAGGTTCACATGTGGCTGCAACTAAACCATAGCGGACTCGCCGATTTTTGTTGTCATAACGAATTGTACCATCTTTATATTTTTTCGGATGTTGTATACCTTTTTGAAGGCGAGTCCGAGGAGCCACAGAAGGGACTGCAGAGATGGGCGATGTGCTGAATTCCGCCTCGGGTGATGTAGAGGATCCGGTCGGTGCAGCTACTCCTATCACCTACTGCCCCCTCTGTCGGGAGCATGTGTACACGGTCGGGAGGGGCGGTCCCGCGGGGGCGATGTGGTGGAAGGCGATGGGACGGAGGCGCGTGGGTGACGCGCGCGCGCGGAGGACATCGGGGAGACACCCGCCTCGGGATGCTGCATGGCAGCAGGGCTGGTAGCCGGATCCTCCTCGGGACCGTGCACCGCTGCAGGTGTCGTGGTGGTGTCATGGCAGATGCCATAGGATGGCTAAAGTTGTGGGAACGATGGACGCTGGAGGCGCTCGGGGAGGGATCACGCAGCGAGTAGCCGCGTGAGTGTGAAGCTAGCACTGCAAACAACAAGATCTACCCAGGTTCAGGGCCCTCGTGTGGAGGTAAAACCCCTACTCCTGCCTTTCTCTCTTTATATTCGAGTCTCACCGAGTAGCCACAGTACAAGTGTTTTTCACTACCGAGTAGCCACTCTTCTCTCTACGTGAAGAACTAGGTCAAGAATGTGAACCGGTTCTGGGATCCCTCGCGCAGGAGGGGGCAGGGCACCTTATATACTGGTGCCCAGCCGGATACAGCCAAGATGTCGACACTATGTGCACACTGTGTACTTCCGGGTTCCCGCTGACACCTTTACACCTTTTGGCTTCCTGGATTGTCTTCATGTGCAAAGTCGTTCCGCAGAACCGAGGAGCTGATCTGTTATCACTGCCACGAACACAGGGTAGGTCCCCCCTATCCTGCGACGCCCTGCTGACACACTGTCACGGTCAGGCACGCGCTCTGCAGATGAACAGTGACGTGAACAGTGCCAAAGTACGGACCCAGGATACGCGGGATCCCGTGTCATAACGGCTCCTTTGACTTCTGGCCCGAGTAGGAGACCGCCATTTCTACTCGGACCACTTCCTCTACCCGGAGGAGAATAACTTCCCTGATTCTTCCTCCTGGCCTTCAGTGCGTACGGCCGAATAGCGGACGACCAGGTAGCGAGTACCGGGTAGCCGCTACTCTGCCAAGTGTCTCTTCTGTTCTTGCCCTTTAGCACTTGCCTTTACCCTACTTGGGGGTATCCTCCCGACATTAGTCCCCGAAGCTGGTAGAGTCCTGCGAACTTGTTCACTAGGCTCTGCCAGCTTAAAAACCAATCTTTCCTTTGAGCCTTAGGTTGCTGAGTAGAACCTCCGAGTAGCTCTTTATCCTGTCTCGAGTTTCTCCTTTTCCGAATAGGGCCACTTCTCTTCCCTGTCACCGAGTAAAATGACTTGGCGAGATTTCCAATCAGAATCTCTGTGTGGCAGAGCGAAATCCGGCTTTCGGCAGCGCAACTGAGCACGTGTCGCGTTCCCGTACCCCCGACGCCTCGGTGCCCGGGATCTGACAGGCCACGCGCCCAGTTTTCACGGCCCGGGCCCACTAGCCCGTTATGTCCCATCAAGCGCAGTTATTACCCACGATCGCGTCGTGGGATCAATTGTGGCCGTTACGCGCGCGTTCTGTGCTGTGTGCGTTTCTAACCGGCCCACACACCCCACGCCGCACGATCTCCGGGCATAACTGATCCCACTAATTCCAATCGTAACGGCAACCCGAGGGGAGGTATAAATACCCCCTCGGTAACTCCCTTCTCCTCTTCCTGCCTTCACTTTCCCCTCGCCTCTTCGTTTCTCTGCCGCCGTCGAGCTCTTCGCCGCCGTGCCCCTCGTAGCGCCAAAAGGCTCATCTTTTCCGCCAAGTTCCACCAAATCACCACCAAATCTCCTCCCCTGCTCGATGGCTCGTGATGACGGCGCCCGCGCCGGGTGGTCTGGATCTACTGTCACGGCAGAGGAGTGCCAGTGGCTGGTGAACACGCGGCGAGTTCCTGCCGGCGTCCGCTGCCGGCCTCTCGCTGGCGAGCTCGTCCCCGCTCCGGAGGCGGACGAGCATGTGGTCTTCCTCGCGCACTTCGCGCGGGGATTCGGGCTTCCGGCATCGGATTTCTTCCGCGGCTTCCTCGACCACTTCGGGATCCTGCCGCACCACCTGCCACCGAACGCGGTGGTGATGCTCGCATACCACGCCGTGGTGTGCGAGGCATTTCTGGGCGTGCGCCCCACGCCGATGATCTGGGCGCGCTTCTTCTTCTTCTTCAGGAAGCAGAGCAAGGCCAAGCCGGGTAGCGCGGAGAGCAGCCGCGTCGTGACCGAGACCGGCAGCGCCATGATGGTGCAGCGCAGCGGGACCAACCATCCGCGCATCAAAGGGCTTGACTCGGTGCGCAAATGGCAGAGGACGTTCTTCTATGTGAAGAACATCCCTGTTAAGAAGGACGAGCCAGTGGTGGACCAGATCAATCTTCCCCGGTGGACCAACTCGCCTCCTACCGGGAAGAATTGGGGATTCAAGCCCCCGCTAGACGGCGACATCAAGCAGATCAACGCGCGCCTCGCCAAGCTGAAGGAGAATGGACTCAAGGACGACGACCCCATCGCCTGCTGGATCTCCAGGCGGGTGCTCCCGCTGCAACGCCGCGCACACCTCATGTGCTACATGGGCGGCAACCGAGACTGCACTCGGACGACCACATTCGAGCTCAGCAACGCGGACGTGGCCGTCTGGGCGCGCTCCATCATGAGCACCGGCCTCAGGGACAACTGGTAGTATGGCTTCGTGACGTACAGCCGCACGAAGCCCATCAAGCGGGTTAGTACTTCTCTTCCCGCTTTCTGCATTTCGATTCCGAGTAGACGGCCTTCTTAGCTTAGGGTGCTTAGTATCCGCACTCTGTGCCGAGTAGGACACTTAGCCGTATAGCTTAGGCTTCATGTGCTTTATGTTTGCATGCCACGCCGGGTAGGGCACTTAGCAGTATCGCTTTGGCTTTATGTGCTTTATGTTTGCACGCCACACCGAGTAGGACACTTAGCAGTATTATGCTTCATGCTAGCATCCCGCTCCGGGTAGGATCCCTTATGCTACCCAACTGATTCATGTTTCCTGCTTATATCTCCAGCGCCTTGCTCGCCAGCTTGCTGAGAGCGAGCAGCGCTTCGAGGCCAATTGGCACGCAGATCGGACAGAGGACGACGAGGTCTCCTACGACACCGCGGACACTCTCAGCATCCCTCACGCCGCCCAGACGGATAAGCATCATGTCGACGCGTCCGTTCGAGATTGGTCTGAAGACGACGACGAAGGTAATTGCGTTCACCTTTATGGTCGCGAGTAGCGCAACCCAATTTCCTCCTGTTTCCTGACTGTTTTCTTCTTCTCAATTCTACAGAAGATGCTGCCGCTGATGCTGATGCTGAAGAGGAGGGCGAGGACGAGGACGCCCTTGACGCCGATCCGCTTGCAGTTGCTGCTCCTGCCACTCGCAAGAGGGCGGGTAGTGGTGCTCAAGAGCCCACCGCGAAGAAAGCCAAGAAGGCCGTGAAGAAGGTAAAGCAGGGGAGACGGCTACCCCCTTCTCGTGCTGGGTAAGCGATTTTCTTCCAAGTTGCAATTTGCGGTCGCTGCTTTCTTGGAACTCCTTATTCTGCTACTGCTCCTCGATTTCTTCTGTTTCTCACACTCTTCTTATGAACTTCTTTCTTCTCTTCAGCGCCCCCTTGGATGCTAATGCTGCTGCCGCACCCACCAAGTCCAAGTCCAAGAAGAGATCCGCCATCGACCTCGATGCGCTCATCGATCTCTCTGAAGAGGACGAGGTCGCAGCACGGGACAGGGTGCGTGCGCCCTCTCCTGCGAAAGGAGAAGACGAGGACGACACCCAGGACATGGATGTTGGTGCCCATGACGCCAACCAGGAGCAGCAGGCCTGCGCAGAGCAGGAAGCGCAGGATGCTGCTCACGACGATAGACCACTTTCTCCCCCAGCTGCCGCAGCCAGGGAGGACGCAGAGCAAGGCCCCGAGCAACAAGATCATGCCGCCCTTGAGCGGCAGGAAGAAAACCAGGAGCAGCATGACACTGATGCTGCTGACCAAGACGACCCTGCGGCCCAGCCGCGGGTAGAAGGACAAGAAGAGGCACAACCAGATCGTGCTGCCGAGCAGCAGGTTGAGACAGTTGACATGGAGCAGGACCTGCAGAGCCACGCGCAGCCGGACGCTGCGCCGGGTAGCGGGCCCTTGGTGCCGCCTACCCAGCAGGGCACCTCATCCACCGTACCGAGCTCCCCGCCGGTGAAGAAGACCAAGATCACAGCCAGCCCTCCAGCTAATAAAGATGCGGCCGAGAAGAAGGCTGCTGAGAAGAAGGCCGCCGAAGAGAGAGCCGCCGAGAAGAAAGACACCGAGAAGAAACTTATCGAGAAGAAGGTTGTCGAGAAGCCAGTCGCCGAGAAGAAGGCCACCGAGAAGAAAGCCGCCAAGAAGCCAGCTGCTCAGCCAGACGCCGCTGTCCGCAGGAATCCTCCTCGTGGCGCAGCGCAAGATTCTGCCGCGATGCCGCCACCTAAACCAAAGGCGAAGCCTGCCGTGAAGGGTGGGCAGCTCACCATTGGTGCTTCCGGCAGCGCTGAAGGCATACCTGCTGGATCAAGCCTTCGCGATCCGCCTGCCTACCCGCCTTACATGTTGCAGACGAGCAAGCAGTACAGCATCCCGCTAAGCGCGGCCGAGAAGAAACTTGCTATTACGAGAGGAAAACAGGCCCAGGCTATGGACTCCAAGCCGCCAGCCAAGAACAAGGACAGGGCCCTTTCAATTTTCTCGCGCGAGGTCCAGGAGACCGAGGTGACGTCCAAGGGGCTTGAGAAGATGATCGACCGGGTAGGCTTCATTGAAGCTGACTGGAACAGCGATGTCCTTGGCAACGAGCCCTGGCACGGCCTTGCCTTGGGCAAGCTGGACCACTGGCGCATTGACTGGAACAAGGCGGACATGGGCTACAATCCCATGACCATCTCGTCCTCCACCAATACGCTTGCCGCGAAGCTGTTCGTCCACCGCAAAAATGCAGAAGACATCGAGCAAACCTACGCGGTAAGTTTTGCTTGTCTGTTTCGAGTTGCTTTTTTCTTCTCTTCTACTCTTCTCCTTCTTCTTATCCATCACCCAGTCCCCGAGATTCGGGCCGAGTAGACGGATACTCAACCGAGTTGCCGTTTTCTCAGGTTGAATCTTCAAAATTTCGTCTGATTCCTTTTCTCTCTGCCTCTCAGAATAGCCTCTTGAAGAGAACAAATCTGTACCTGCTGCTCTGGAATCACAGCATTGCAAGAAGGCGCCTTGAGGCCCTAGAAGCAGAACGCAAAAGCGATGCTGCGACAGAGAAGGAGGCCGTGGACCGTACTCTCAAGATTTCCGAAATCGAAAGTAAGCTTTTAGCTACGCGGTTCATGCGTTTCGTGTTTACGCCCGCTTATGCTTTCTGCTTTAACTAATTTTACCCTGCAGGCAAGTTTAAGGCGCTGGAAGAAGAGCACAAGCTCTGCCATATGTTTGTTGAGAGCGCTGAGACCACCATCAAGAAACTGGAAGGTGAATTGCCGTCTTCTCAGCTTGTCTTCCTTCCTTTTCTTCTTTGCTTCCCTGTTGACCTTGCTCCTCTCTCCGCAGAAGATCACAAGAAATTTGTTGAGGAGCATCTTGACTGCCTCAAACCCACCGAGGTGCAGCAGCAGCTGGAGAGCCAGGCAGTAGAGCTTAAGAAAGAGCACGCCACCGAGATGGAACCTCTCCAAGTCCAGCTGCGAGCCGCCCTCCAAAATGCCCTTGACATAGCTGCCGAGAAGAACAAGATAGCGGCCGAGAAGAACAAGATTGAAGCAGCTGCCAAGGCTGAGAAGAGGGCTCTTGAGCTGGAGTGCGATACGCTGAGGAAGAGCAACTCAGATCTCATGCTCCAGCTGGCCCAGTTCCGGAGGGTGGAAGAAAGGCACGTTGCTGATGAGGAGTCATGGGATAAGAGGCTGCAGTCGCTACTTTGCGAGCTGAACAGTAAGTGCCCGCTTCTCTGCGCTTCGCTGACCCCTTTTGCTTCTTTGTTGCTTGACTCGCTTCTCTTCTCTGCCTCTGTCTCTAATCTTTTTGATAGCTTTTTCAGAAATCTTCCCCGACCTCAGCTCGGCTTGCAAACCTGCTCTGTCAAAGGCCCAAGAAGCTCGCACCGAGAAGGGCGAGCCCATGGACACTAAAGCCTCGATCGAGGACAGCTTCACAAACATGCAGGGGCAGCTCCAGCGTCTAAGGGGTGTGGGCACCGATCTGGTGCGCACTGCCTTCAAGCTCCATGACTTGTTTTGGCCTCGAGACTCTGCGCCAGCAACCATCCGTGGGCTCGCCGAGAAGCTGAATGGCGTCAAGGCCGAGCTGAAGAAGTGGCGAGCATCCGGAGCTCGGGCAGGCGCGGATATGCTGCTCCTCTTCATCTGCAGCTGGTATGAGAACCTCAATCTCAATACCATCCTCGAGATGCGCCGCGATTCAAAGTGGGAGAAGGAACCCGAGTGCGTGGCTCGCCGTCAGGCAGTCGCGTGGGAGATCGCCTCCTACGCGGATACCGCGCACTACATCGAAGGCCTCCCCGAGCCCGACACGGATGTGGAAGGCGAGGGCGACGACGAGGATGAAGATGATGACGAGGAGGCCACGGTGTTAGACGGGCTGAGCTTCTTCGCCAGCACGGATGAGAAGTCCGAGAAGGGCAAGGGCGCGGCCGTCGCGGATAGCGATGAAGAAGCCGAAAGCGTGGAGATGACCATCGACACCGCAGCCCTTGAGTTCGGCACTTCATCAGGCGCAGCCCTCGATGACACGGCGCGACTCCGCGCTCAATCTGCTGCCTCCACTTCGGCGATGGACCCCATCTCGGTGGCCACAGCCACTTCTGATCAGGCCGCCACCAACCCGGAAGCGGATGTCGCCAACCCGGAAGCTGACGCTGCCAAGGCCACCCCCGAAGCTGATGCCACCAAGACCAACACTGAGAATGCTGCTACCTCCACCTAATTATGTCCTGCCACACTTATGCTTGAAACTTTTATCAGATCCCCGGAATGCCGGGTGCAGATGTACTGAACAATTTACCTTCCCGTTGCTACTCAGTTTTATCTCATTTGAAGTTTTTATACTTAGTAATTTGAGTAGCTTTGGCCTGATGCCGGGTTGCGTTATCATGCGAGTCCCCGAGTTGCATTTTTCATCCACCCTTCCTTTTCATCTCAGCTCTTACCTGCAACTTGTTGCTTTTTTGGTATTCGAGTCACAAGAGTTCAAAGTTGGAGTTTCAAATACTTAGCCACTTGGAAACGGTCATAGTAACGCTACCCACCACATAGCCGAAAAGGATAACAACAGACAGTAAAAAACACTCTATTCGGTTGCCACACGCTTCCTTCCCTTTGCAATTTTTCATGTGTTCATTGACTCTTTGGCTTGTTCTCTGGCTTGCCATGAAGCCGGTTTGCGGACAGCAGCAGAGTCGCAGAGTGTGCGGTGAGTATAAACACACTACTTTGTATGCTTTTGAAATTCTAAGCGTAGCAACCGAGTAGACAAAGAGACAACAGAGTAAAAACACTTAGAGCAATTTTGGACGAGGGCAGTCCCCGAGTTCAATTTTTGATTGCAGGGTAGGAGCTTTTACTCGGATAAGAGAGTACATACACACTTTTGCTCATGAATGAAAGCGACGAAGTAGAGCCACATTCCAGGGACGCTTAGACTCCTCTCCAGCTTTATCCGCCCTGTTCTCCTGTGATGGACACACGTCGACAAGGTAATAGGCATCATTGTGCAAAGCCTTGCTCACAATGAACGGCCCTTCCCACGGAGAGGACAGCTTGTGCATCCCGTCTGTGCGTTGCACAAGCCTCAGGACCATGTCTCCTTCTCGGAAAACCCTTGGGTTCACTTTTCGGCTGTGATAACGCCTCAAGTTTTGCTGGTAAACAGCCGAACGTGACAGAGTAAGCTCTCTTGCTTCTTCTAGCAGGTCAATGTCGTCTTCTCGAGCTTCTCTCGCCTCCGCCTCAGTGTAGAGGGTTACTCGGGGGGAGTCATGCTCTAGGTCAATTGGCAACACGGCTTCAGCCCCGTAAACCAAGAAGAATGGCGTGTAGCCGGTTGACCGGTTAGGGGTAGTCCTTAGACTCCACAACACCACTGGCAACTCGTCTAGCCAACACCCTGGTGTTTTCAGCAGTGGCTCAATCAGCCTTGGCTTTATGCCTGCAAGAAGCATGCCATTTGCTCTTTCCACCTGCCCATTGGACGCGGGATGCGCGACAGACGCGACATCTAGTCGGATGTGCTTATCTCTGCAGAATCTCACCATGGCTCCCTCAGCAAAGTTGGTGCCGTTATCTGTGATGATGTTGTGCGGGTAGCCATATCTCAGGATCACATCCTTTAGGAATTTCACAGCTGTAGCTCCATCGCACTTCCGAATAGGCTTCACTTCAATCCATTTGGTGAACTTGTCCACCATGACTAAGATGTGTGTCATGTTGCCTCTAGCCGGCTTGAAGGGGCCGACCATATCCAAACACCAAACAGCAAACGGCCAAGTGATGGGAATGGTTTTCAACTCGGAAGCAGGCATGTGGATCTTACTCGCGAATCTCTGGCAACCGTTGCACTTTCTCACGATGTCTTCAGCTTGTTGCAGAGCGGTGAGCCAGTAGAAGCCATGCCGAAAAGCCTTCTTGACCAAAGCCCGAGAAGAGCCAGTAGACTTCTAGGGGATACTCATCGAGCCGAACTGAATAGTAGATGATTGGATTACGGGGCTTATCTGCTCCCGCATCCTCTTACGAGTAGGCCAGCACTTATGTGCGACAACCAAACTCTACTATCCACCGTCGATGTAAACTATCCCATAGAAATCAGGACACTTCCATTGACGTACTTCAAACCATACACACATGGTACGTCAACGGCGTTGAACAACTGATATCACAACAGATCTCTACGACACAAAAGATGGAAATAAGTTGCAAATGGCTCTCACTAGAGCAGAGATAGCAAATACAATCATCCAGAGGACACATGTCCCAACATATCATCATTACATCACAGCGGAAGCATTCAACATGTCTGAGTACGGACAAGAACCAAATAGGCCTAAGAGGCCGGAAAACGAAAAGACGGAGCCCATCCACGAAGTCTCGGATCCTGCCCGGGTCCGCTATCTACTCGTCAGCAGTCTCGTCATACTCCACATAGTTGCCACCATGTAGATCCTCGGTAACGTCGTCTACGGAAACCACAGCCCCAAAGGGGTCAGTACATAAACGTACTGGCAAGCAAGACTCACAATTCACCAAAGTGTAACCCGTCAACACCAAGCACAGATGCTTTGGGTTCAACGGAAGGAAGGGGATATAAAAGATGCTGCAACTGGCTGCGCTAACCAACTACAGAGAACTACAACTTCCAACTAACAGAAAGGGGATAAGATCGAGTATTGTAACCAACTGAAAGATAACTTCAAACAAACCCATCCTGGATCTCGCCCCTTATCCGAAGAAGCAATCCGAGGATAACTCACCCAGTTGGATTAAGGATGAAGCAGATTATTGTGTCAATAATCCTATTACTAGTCAAGTTGTTTAATCATTGGGTGTAAGGTTGTTAATCATTAGGTTTAAGTTGTCCTGAGTACTTGTTAGCCAGTACTTTCACCAAGTAGTCCATAACCGCGGAAAACACGGCTTCTCGAGAAGATTATCCCTGCAGGGTTGCACCAATTTGGCCGTACACGCAAGAATATCCCGCCAGATGGGGATCAAACCCACCAAGCGAGGTACTCTACACAACTCAACTCTTCTTCGCATCAAGCCCAAAGCACCTTGGGCGCACGGCTAATCGAGCCCAGAAGAAAATGGACCCTCATAGCACTCTAAGACCGTGTCCCCCTATATGCCGACTACGAAAGTTCCACCCGGGTACCAAGGGCTCGCAAGATCATGCATGCAGCAAATGGAAAACCCGAACTAAATGAGGCGATTTGGACGAGATGCGAATCGAGTCAAATTGAGGGGGGCGCCCATACTCGCTTCCCACATGCGGGTAGTGCGCTCATCATGGATCAGTAGACAAGACCCTTTTCCTATTAGGGTCGACACTAGCAGGCCTCAAAACCACAAAGGGCCTCCTGCCGGTGCCTTATCATCAAATTATTATTTAGCATATAACATTAGCATGATTGATTGATTAAACATCGAGCCCCCAGAACATAATGGAATATAGTAACAGAAAGTAACGGGTAACAGACTCGAGCAAAACAACCTAAGCATGCTAGTAAGACACGGGCTCAAACAAAAGGTTATAGGTATGGAGGTGAGGCAATATCAGGGTTAAAGGATTCATGTGATAGGTTCGTAACAGAAACAGTTACTACTAAGGCTAGCAGAAATGGACAACGGAAAGTATCGGTAATCCAATGTTGAAAGGAACACAATGGTTCATGTGAGTGATAACTTGCCTGCAAACCCAGTAGCCTGGTACTGAGCTAGATCCTTAGAAGGGGTGTCGTAAGGATCGGCGGTCTCAACGTCGTCGTTTATCCGGGAAGAAGCAAACAAACAATGCAGAAAGATAAACAATCAATAACATGGAATAGTGCACAATCATGGGATGATGCATGACCATTTAATTGATGCATAGAAATAAACTAGTTGACAAGATAGAAACAGGATTAAATGGACCCACATGCAATTTGAGTTGCACCTGAAAAGCCCATGAATTATGGTTGAATTAATTGTTTTACAACTAATCAAATTGTGTAAGTGAATCAGCATGATGCATGGATGAGTAAAACAGCAAAATAACAACAATAGAACCAAATGGAAATAAGGTTTAACAAGTTTAGAAATTCATTTATTAAGTTTTGGAATTTTGGTTTCTTAAAGGGGTTACACAAGCATTTGTTGTTTTCAGCAAGTTAAATTGTTCAAAATAGTCAACAAAGTTTATATTTGAAAAGAAAACAAGATTCTAGTTGGAATACATGTTTCACTTATTGAAAAAGGATTTCAAATAAATTATTTATGAATTAAACAACTTTAAGCAAGAATTAAATGAATTTAATTCAAACATGAACTTATTTGAATTTTTATTTGTTCAAAACATTAAGTGAGATTCATATTTGAGAAGCTTATACTTTTGTGGTTTGAAAACATATTTTATATATCCCAAAAGAATTTGTTTTGATCAAGTTATAAATTTAACAATATTAAATGATTTAAACAAGGTTTAAATCATTTAACCAATTTTAATTACTCAAAACATGAAACAAATTTTATATTTGGAAAGAGGGTTTAATTTTTCATGGAAAACATATTTCATTTGTTGAAATTGGATTTAAAATGAGCAAGTTATTATTTTGGCAATTTTAAATGCAATAATTAAGAAACAGTTGTTTTCAGCAATTTAGAATATTCAAAACAGCAAACAAAATTTATATTTGGAAAGTACATGAAAAGTTGATTGGAAAACATATTTAGTTTGTGGAATTTGGAATTTTTATGCCCAAGTTATGAATTTTGCAAAATTAAGTGAATTTAACAAGAATTCAAATGTTTCACCAATTTAAAATATTCAAAACAGTAAACAAATTTTATATTTGGGTAGAACATTTAATTTGGTACAGAAAAAATATTAAAAATGTTGAAATTGGAGTTGGGATGAAATAGTTATGCAATTTACAAAATTGAGGTGCAATCTGCCATTTTTTAGGGAACCACGGACTTAGAAATAATTTTTGCAGGGCTAGAAATAAGTTAGATGGGCCTAGGTGTGATTACCAGGAAGTTTCTGTACCAAACAATTGGGGAAAAAAAGATTTGGTTTTTTGGGGCGCAGGGGGATCGAACCCTGCACCTCTGCTAGCGCTCAAGGGACAGGAACCAGTGGGCTAGCTGTTGTTTGGTGTTAGACAAGGGGCAGACGGGTGGATATCCTTCTGTGCACGGACTGAAACTTACTGAAACCAATTTTCAGTTCGATCTCTGAACTTGATGAGCGGACAGGGACATGGCCGCCGGTCTGCTCGCTCGCGGTGGCCGGAGGGGCGCCGAGGGGCTGCGCGGTTGTGGGGTGGTGCGGGCAGAAGGAGGGAAGGGAGAGGAGGAGGAAGGGTAGCGATCGGGGGGGCTCACCTTGGGGCGAGCGGACAGCAGGAGGGCGGACGTGCAGGTCGGGGCAGGGAAGGCCGGCGACGGGGAGGCGATGCCGCCGGCGATGAGAAGCTCCTCGGCCCATGGCGCCTTCACCAAAGTTGAAGTGCGGGAGGGGGCGGTTCCATTCCCGCGGTCGGCAACCCGCGGCACCTCCCCTTTCCCCGCCGCCATGGTGTTTCCTCCTCCGGCCATGGAAGGTTCAGTTAACAGGGAAGGGAAAACAGAGAGAAGAGGGATGGAGGAGATGAGGGAGGAAGAGGATGGCGGCGCTAGGCTAGGGTTAGGGTTTTCTAGGGGCTAGGAGGTAGTTATAGGAGGGGGGGATGGGGGGAGCAGCACGTGCTGCAGGTCGCTGTCCACCATGGAGACGTCAGCGTACGGACGGAGGAAAGGGGAGACAGGTAGCGGGCTGCTCCTGGTGGGCTGGGCCTGTCTCTCCCCCCTCTCCTGGGTTTCTTTTTGCTTTTTATTATTTCGTTTTTTTTTTGCTGCAATAGAGATAGGAAGGAATAGAAGGGGTTTTGGGGTAGAAATTTTTTAGGGAAATTTTTTGGTAACAACTCCTTATTGGAAATGCAACATGTGCAAGTTTGTGTTTCCAAATATTTCAAAATATTTTGATGGTTGCAAATTGATTGAACTTTGAATGAAAATTGAGATTAAGTGATTTATTAAAAACAACACTTAAATAGTTTGATCCTTATAATTTAATTGAAACAATAGGATTGGCAATGTGTTGTAATTATAATTGATTCCAAAAGGTTGCTTTTTGGAAAGAATGTGATTTGAATTTGGAAGCAATTTGAATTAAGTTTGGATTAAGGGAATTATTAAAAGCCATAATTTTAATGGTTTGAACCTTATGGTTTGATGGAAACAATTGATTGATTTGTTTTGCAATTTTCATAATTTCAACATGGTTGTTGTTTGGAAGAAAAACATAATTGAATTTGAAAAAGGGTTTGATATTAAATGAATTTTTGATAGAAACAAAACAATAGTTTTGGAATCACACTTTAATGGAAACAGATGATTGTTTTGATTTGAAATAATCTTTTGGAAATTGTAACATCACAAGAATGAAAACAAAAGGTTTGAAATTTGATTTGAAATTCAAATAGAAAACAAAGGAAAACAGTTGGAAAACAAACAAAACAAATGCAATCAACATGATGCCATGATGCAAAACATAAAATAACAGAGAGCAAACATTCTAATGGCTATTTTTCATACTTGGGATGTTACAAAACGCCCCCCTTGAAGGAATCGCGCCCCGAGATTCCTACTGAGAAAAGAAAAGGTCCGGATACTTCTTGGGAAGATCCTCTTGAGATGTGACACGTGAAACACGACGTGCACCTTGGATATCTTTTCTGGGAGTTCAAAACGATAGGCAATCCTGGCAACTCTTCTGGAAAGATGTCAGGGAATTTGGAAACCTCCGGAACATTTTCAAGTAAAGGGAGAGGTTTTGTATTGAGGGTGTATAGCTGAATGGAACTTGATTCATTTGGAGAATAGACTATGTGGAATGTGGTGCTTCAGGAATGCTTCATCGAAACAACCCTAGGTGATAGGAATGCCAGCTCTCATAGCCTGGTAGTTTTCGAAACAACAACAACCTTTCTGGCCAGATAGACTTGATATTTGGGAATTTTTGATTAGACGCCGGTAGAACAATTGAAGTGGAAAACAACAACAAGGTTTGAACGAACGAAAAGGATGTTGAGAAGAACAGGATAACGAAGCAACATCGGGAAAACGAGACCAAAAACACCTGAGGTACTATGGAAAACCCATCCGGGCTTCTAAAGGACCAATATCTACTGCTTAAGGAATAGAGGATCTGCTTCCGGGGCTTACACGCCTCCGTTCTCAATCGTTAGTAGGCAACATGATAAATCATGTCACAACCACCTCCATTCCTATGGTCTAGTAGATATACCCATCCTAGAGAAACCAAGATGCGTGAAATCCTAACTTGAAAGTTTAGATGAGAAGGGAAAACAACGTTGCACTTCCTTACCAGAAAAGGGAGGGTGGGTGGGGAAAGAAGAAAAAGAACAGAATTCCTACTCTCACGTTTCATTTTTCCTATATAACTACAAAATAGTTTCTAGACTCAACTGCGACTAGTAAAAAGGGATCCTACAGGCAGACAGGCTCTGATACCATTTGTTGCACCCGGACTTCTAGGGGATACTCATCGAGCCGAACTGAATAGTAGATGATTGGATTACGGGGCTTATCTGCTCCCGCATCCTCTTACGAGTAGGCCAGCACTTATGTGCGACAACCAAACTCTACTATCCACCGTCGATGTAAACTATCCCATAGAAATCAGGACACTTCCATTGACGTACTTCAAACCATACACACATGGTACGTCAACGGCGTTGAACAACTGATATCACAACAGATCTCTACGACACAAAAGATGGAAATAAGTTGCAAATGGCTCTCACTAGAGCAGAGATAGCAAATACAATCATCCAGAGGACACATGTCCCAACATATCATCATTACATCAGAGCGGAAGCATTCAACATGTCTGAGTACAGACAAGAACCAAATAGGCCTAAGAGGCCGGAAAACAAAAAGACGGAGCCCATCCACGAAGTCTCGGATCCTGCCCGGGTCCGCTATCTACTCGTCAGCAGTCTCGTCATACTCCACATAGTTGCCACCATGTAGATCCTCGGTAACGTCGTCTGCGGAAACCACAGCCCCAAAGGGGTCAGTACATAAACGTACTGGCAAGCAAGACTCACAATTCACCAAAGTGTAACCCGTCAACACCAAGCACAGATGCTTTGGGTTCAACGGAAGGAAGGGGATATAAAAGATGCTGCAACTGGCTGCGCTAACCAACTACAGAGAACTACAACTTCCAACTAACAGAAAGGGGATAAGATCGAGTATTGTAACCAACTGAAAGATAACTTCAAACAAACCCATCCTGGATCTCGCCCCTTATCCGAAGAAGCAATCCGAGGATAACTCACCCAGTTGGATTAAGGATGAAGCAGATTATTGTGTCAATAATCCTATTACTAGTCAAGTTGTTTAATCATTGGGTGTAAGGTTGTTAATCATTAGGTTTAAGTTGTCCTGAGTACTTGTTAGCCAGTACTTTCACCAAGTAGTCCATAACCGCGGAAAACACGGCTTCTCGAGAAGATTATCCCTGCAGGGTTGCACCAATTTGGCCGTACACGCAAGAATATCCCGCCAGATGGGGATCAAACCCACCAAGCGAGGTACTCTACACAACTCAACTCTTCTTCGCATCAAGCCCAAAGCACCTTGGGCGCACGGCTAATCGAGCCCAGAAGAAAATGGACCCTCATAGCACTCTAAGACCGTGTCCCCCTATATGCCGACTACGAAAGTTCCACCCGGGTACCAAGGGCTCGCAAGATCATGCATGCAGCAAATGGAAAACCCGAACTAAATGAGGCGATTTGGACGAGATGCGAATCGAGTCAAATTGAGGGGGGCGCCCATACTCGCTTCCCACATGCGGGTAGTGCGCTCATCATGGATCAGTAGACAAGACCCTTTTCCTATTAGGGTCGACACTAGCAGGCCTCAAAACCACAAAGGGCCTCCTGCCGGTGCCTTATCATCAAATTATTATTTAGCATATAACATTAGCATGATTGATTGATTAAACATCGAGCCCCCAGAACATAATGGAATATAGTAACAGAAAGTAACGGGTAACAGACTCGAGCAAAACAACCTAAGCATGCTAGTAAGACACGGGCTCAAACAAAAGGTTATAGGTATGGAGGTGAGGCAATATCAGGGTTAAAGGATTCATGTGATAGGTTCGTAACAGAAACAGTTACTACTAAGGCTAGCAGAAATGGACAACGGAAAGTATCGGTAATCCAATGTTGAAAGGAACACAATGGTTCATGTGAGTGATAACTTGCCTGCAAACCCAGTAGCCTGGTACTGAGCTAGATCCTTAGAAGGGGTGTCGTAAGGATCGGCGGTCTCAACGTCGTCGTTTATCCGGGAAGAAGCAAACAAACAATGCAGAAAGATAAACAATCAATAACATGGCATAGTGCACAATCATGGGATGATGCATGACCATTTAATTGATGCATAGAAATAAACTAGTTGACAAGATAGAAACAGGATTAAATGGACCCACATGCAATTTGAGTTGCACCTGAAAAGCCCATGAATTATGGTTGAATTAATTGTTTTACAACTAATCAAATTGTGTAAGTGAATTAGCATGATTCATGGATGAGGAAAACAGCAAAATAACAACAATAGAACCAAATGGAAATAAGGTTTAACAAGTTTAGAAATTCATTTATTAAGTTTTGGAATTTTGGTTTCTTAAAGGGGTTACACAAGCATTTGTTGTTTTCAGCAAGTTAAATTGTTCAAAATAGTCAACAAAGTTTTATTTGAAAAGAAAACAAGATTCTAGTTGGAATACATGTTTCACTTATTGAAAAAGGATTTCAAATAAATTATTTATGAATTAAACAAGTTTAAGCAAGAATTAAATGAATTTAATTCAAACATGAACTTATTTGAATTTTTATTTGTTCAAAACATTAAGTGAGATTCATATTTGAGAAGCTTATACTTTTGTGGTTTGAAAACATATTTTATATATCCCAAAAGAATTTGTTTTGATCAAGTTATAAATTTAACAATATTAAATGATTTAAACAAGGTTTAAATCATTTAACCAATTTTAATTATTCAAAACATGAAACAAATTTTATATTTGGAAAGAGGGTTTAATTTTGCATGGAAAACATATTTCATTTGTTGAAATTGGATTTAAAATGAGCAAGTTATTATTTTGGCAATTTTAAATGCAATAATTAAGAAACAGTTGTTTTCAGCAATTTAGAATATTCAAAACATCAAACAAAATTTATATTTGGAAAGTACATGAAAAGTTGATTGGAAAACATATTTAGTTTGTGGAATTTGGAATTTTTATGCCCAAGTTATGAATTTTGCAAAATTAAGTGAATTTAACAAGAATTCAAATGTTTCACCAATTTAAAATATTCAAAACAGTAAACAAATTTTATATTTGGGTAGAACATTTAATTTGGTACAGAAAACATATTAAAAATGTTGAAATTGGAGTTGGGATGAAATAGTTATGCAATTTACAAAATTGAGGTGCAATCTGCCATTTTGTAGGGAACCACGGACTTAGAAATAATTTTTGCAGGGCTAGAAATAAGTTAGATGGGCCTAGGTGTGATTACCAGGAAGTTTCTGTACCAAACAATTGGGGAAAAAAAGATTTGGTTTTTTGGGGCGCGGGGGGATCGAACCCTGCACCTCTGCTAGCGCTCAAGGGACAGGAACCAGTGGGCTAGCTGCTGTTTGGTGTTAGACAAGGGGCAGACGGGTGGATATCCTTCTGTGCGCGGACTGAAACTTACTGAAACTAAGTTTCAGTTCGATCTCTGAACTTGATGAGCGGACAGGGACATGGCCGCCGGTCTGCTCGCTCGCGGTGGCCGGAGGGGCGCCGAGGGGCTGCGCGGTTGTGGGGTGGTGCGGGCAGAAGGAGGGAAGGGAGAGGAGGAGGAAGGGTAGCGATCGGGGGGGCTCACCTTGGGGCGAGCGGACAGCAGGAGGGGCGGACGTGCAGGTCGGGGCAGGGAAGGCCGGCGACGGGGAGGCGATGCCGCCGGCGATGAGAAGCTCCTCGGCCCATGGCGCCTTCACCAAAGTTGAAGTGCGGGAGGGGCGGTTCCATTCCCGCGGTCGGCAACCCGCGGCACCTCCCCTTTCCCCGCCGCCATGGTGTTTCCTCCTCCGGCCATGGAAGGTTCAGTTAACAGGGAAGGGAAAACAGAGAGAAGAGGGATGGAGGAGATGAGGGAGGAAGAGGATGGCGGCGCTAGGCTAGGGTTAGGGTTTTCTAGGGGCTAGGAGGTAGTTATAGGAGGGGGGGATGGGGGAGCAGCACGTGCTGCAGGTCGCTGTCCACCATGGAGACGTCAGCGTACGGACGGAGGAAAGGGGAGACAGGTAGCGGGCTGCTCCTGGTGGGCTGGGCCTGTCTCTCCCCCCTCTCCTGGGTTTCTTTTTGCTTTTTATTATTTCGTTTTTTTTTGCTGCAATAGAGATAGGAAGGAATAGAAGGGGTTTTGGGGTAGAAATTTTTTAGGGAAATTTTTTGGTAACAACTCCTTATTGGAAATGCAACATGTGCAAGTTTGTGTTTCCAAATATTTCAAAATATTTTGATGGTTGCAAATTGATTGAACTTTGAATGAAAATTGAGATTAAGTGATTTATTAAAAACAACACTTAAATAGTTTGATCCTTATAATTTAATTGAAACAATAGGATTGGCAATGTGTTGTAATTATCATTGATTCCAAAAGGTTGCTTTTTGGAAAGAATGTGATTTGAATTTGGAAGCAATTTGAATTAAGTTTGGATTAAGGGAATTATTAAAAGCCATAATTTTAATGGTTTGAACCTTATGGTTTGATGGAAACAATTGATTGATTTGTTTTGCAATTTTCATAATTTCAACATGGTTGTTGTTTGGAAGAAAAACATAATTCAATTTGAAAAAGGGTTTGATATTAAATGAATTTTTTATAGAAACAAAACAATAGTTTTGGAATCACACTTTAATGGAAACAGATGATTGTTTTGATTTGAAATAATCTTTTGGAAATTGTAACATCACAAGAATGAAAACAAAAGGTTTGAAATTTGATTTGAAATTCAAATAGAAAACAAAGGAAAACAGTTGGAAAACAAACAAAACAAATGCAATCAACATGATGCCATGATGCAAAACATAAAATAACAGAGAGCAAACATTCTAATGGCTATTTTTCATACTTGGGATGTTACAAAACGCCCCCCCTTGAAGGAATCGCGCCCCGAGATTCCTACTGAGAAAAGAAAAGGTCCGGATACTTCTTGGGAAGATCCTCTTGAGCTGTGACACGTGAAACACAACGTGCACCTTGGATATCTTTTCTGGAAGTTCGAAACGATAGGCAATCCTGGCAACTCTTCTGGAAAGATGTCAGGGAATTTAGAAACCTCCGGAACATTTTCAAGTAAAGGGAGAGGTTTTGTATTGAGGGTGTATAGCTGAATGGAACTTGATTCATTTGGAGAATAGACTATCTGGAATGTGGTGCTTCAGGAATGCTTCATCGAAACAACCCCAGGTGATAGGAATGCCAGCTCTCATAGCCTGGTAGTTTTCGAAACAACAACAACCTTTCTGGCCAGATAGACTTGATATTTGGGAAGTTTTGATTAGACGCCGGTAGAAGAATTGAAGTGGAAAACAACAACAAGGTTTGAACGGACGAAAAGGATGTTGAGAAGAACATGATAACGAAGCAACATCGGGAAAACGAGACCAAAAACACCTGAGGTACTATGGAAAACCCATCCGGGCTTCTAAAGGATCAATATCTACTGCTTAAGGAATAGAGGATCTGCTTCCGGGGCTTACACGCCTCCATTCTCAATCGTGAGTAGGCAACATGATAAATCATGTCACAACCACCTCCATTCCTATGGTCTAGTAGATATACCCATCCTAGAGAAACCAAGATACGTGAAATCCTAACTTGAAAGTTTAGATGAGAAGGGAAAACAACGTTGCACTTCCTTACCAGAAAAGGGAGGGTGGGTGGGGAAAGAAGAAAAAGAACAGAATTCCTACTCTCACGTTTCATTTTTCCTATATAACTACAAAATAGTTTCTAGACTCAACTGCGACTAGTAAAAAGGGATCCTACAGGCAGACAGGCTCTGATACCATTTGTTGCACCCGGACTTCTAAGGGATACTCATCGAGCCGAACTGAATAGTAGATGATTGGATTACGGGGCTTATCTGCTCCCGCATCCTCTTACGAGTAGGCCAGCACTTATGTGCGACAACCAAACTCTACTATCCACCGTCGATGTAAACTATCCCATAGAAATCAGGACACTTCCATTGACGTACTTCAAACCATACACACATGGTACGTCAACGGCGTTGAACAACTGATATCACAACAGATCTCTACGACACAAAAGATGGAAATAAGTTGCAAATGGCTCTCACTAGAGCAGAGATAGCAAATACAATCATCCATAGGACACATGTCCCAACATATCATCATTACATCACAACGGAAGCATTCAACATGTCTGAGTACAGACAAGAACCAAATAGGCCTAAGAGGCCGGAAAACGAAAAGACGGAGCCCATCCACGAAGTCTCGGATCCTGCCCGGGTCCGCTATCTACTCGTCAGCAGTCTCGTCATACTCCACATAGTTGCCACCATGTAGATCCTCGGTAACGTCGTCTACGGAAACCACAGCCCCAAAGGGGTCAGTACATAAACATACTGGCAAGCAAGACTCACAATTCACCAAAGTGTAACCCGTCAACACCAAGCACAGATGCTTTGGGTTCAACGGAAGGAAGGGGATATAAAAGATGCTGCAACTGGCTGCGCTAACCAACTACAGAGAACTACAACTTCCAACTAACAGAAAGGGGATAAGATCGAGTATTGTAACCAACTGAAAGATAACTTCAAACAAACCCATCCTGGATCTCGCCCCTTATCCGAAGAAGCAATCCGAGGATAACTCACCCAGTTGGATTAAGGATGAAGCAGATTATTGTGTCAATAATCCTATTACTAGTCAAGTTGTTTAATCATTGGGTGTAAGGTTGTTAATCATTAGGTTTAAGTTGTCCTGAGTACTTGTTAGCCAGTACTTTCACCAAGTAGTCCATAACCGCGGAAAACACGGCTTCTCGAGAAGATTATCCCTGCAGGGTTGCACCAATTTGGCCGTACACGCAAGAATATCCCGCCAGATGGGGATCAAACCCACCAAGCGAGGTACTCTACACAACTCAACTCTTCTTCGCATCAAGCCCAAAGCACCTTGGGCGCACGGCTAATCGAGCCCAGAAGAAAATGGACCCTCATAGCACTCTAAGACCGTGTCCCCCTATATGCCGACTACGAAAGTTCCACCCGGATACCAAGGGCTCGCAAGATCATGCATGCAGCAAATGGAAAACCCGAACTAAATGAGGCGATTCGGACGAGATGCGAATCGAGTCAAATTGAGGGGGGCGCCCATACTCACTTCCCACATGCGGGTAGTGCGCTCATCATGGATCAGTAGACAAGACCCTTTTCCTATTAGGGTCGACACTAGCAGGCCTCAAAACCACAAAGGGCCTCCTGCCGGTGCCTTATCATCAAATTATTATTTAGCATATAACATTAGCATGATTGATTGATTAAACATCGAGCCCCCAGAACATAATGGAATATAGTAACAGAAAGTAACGGGTAACAGACTCGAGCAAAACAACCTAAGCATGCTAGTAAGACACGGGCTCAAACAAAAGGTTATAGGTATGGAGGTGAGGCAATATCAGGGTTAAAGGATTCATGTGATAGGTTCGTAACAGAAACAGTTACTACTAAGGCTAGCAGAAATGGACAACGGAAAGTATCGGTAATCCAATGTTGAAAGGAACACAATGGTTCATGTGAGTGATAACTTGCCTGCAAACCCAGTAGCCTGGTACTGAGCTAGATCCTTAGAAGGGGTGTCGTAAGGATCGGCGGTCTCAACGTCGTCGTTTATCCGGGAAGAAGCAAACAAACAATGCAGAAAGATAAAAAATCAATAACATGGCATAGTGCACAATCATGGGATGATGCATGACCATTTAATTGATGCATAGAAATAAACTAGTTGACAAGATAGAAACAGGATTAAATGGACCCACATGCAATTTGAGTTGCACCTGAAAAGCCCATGAATTATGGTTGAATTAATTTTTTTTACAACTAATCAAATTGTGTAAGTGAATTAGCATGATGCATGGATGAGGAAAACAGCAAAATAACAACAATAGAACCAAATGGAAATAAGGTTTAACAAGTTTAGAAATTCATTTATTAAGTTTTGGAATTTTGGTTTCTTAAAGGGGTTACACAAGCATTTGTTGTTTTCAGCAAGTTAAATTGTTCAAAATAGTCAACAAAGTTTATATTTGAAAAGAAAACAAGATTCTAGTTGGAATACATGTTTCACTTATTGAAAAAGGATTTCAAATAAATTATTTATGAATTAAACAAGTTTAAGCAAGAATTAAATGAATTTAATTCAAACATGAACTTATTTGAATTTTTATTTGTTCAAAACATTAAGTGAGATTCATATTTGAGAAGCTTATACTTTTGTGGTTTGAAAACATATTTTATATATCCCAAAAGAATTTGTTTTGATCAAGTTATAAATTTAACAATATTAAATGATTTAAACAAGGTTTAAATCATTTAACCAATTTTAATTATTCAAAACATGAAACAAATTTTATATTTGGAAAGAGGGTTTAATTTTGCATGGAAAACATATTTCATTTGTTGAAATTGGATTTAAAATGAGCAAGTTATTATTTTGGCAATTTTAAATGCAATAATTAAGAAACAGTTGTTTTCAGCAATTTAGAATATTCAAAACAGCAAACAAAATTTATATTTGGAAAGTACATGAAAAGTTGATTGGAAAACATATTTAGTTTGTGGAATTTGGAATTTTTATGCCCAAGTTATGAATTTTGCAAAATTAAGTGAATTTAACAAGAATTCAAATGTTTCACCAATTTAAAATATTCAAAACAGTAAACAAATTTTATATTTGGGTAGAACATTTAATTTGGTACAGAAAACATATTAAAAATGTTGAAATTGGAGTTGGGATGAAATAGTTATGCAATTTACAAAATTGAGGTGCAATCTGCCATTTTTTAGGGAACCAGGGACTTAGAAATAATTTTTGCAGGGCTAGAAATAAGTTAGATGGGCCTAGGTGTGATTACCAGGAAGTTTCTGTACCAAACAATTGGGGAAAAAAAGATTTGGTTTTTTGGGGCGCAGGGGGATCGAACCCTGCACCTCTGCTAGCGCTCAAGGGACAGGAACCAGTGGGCTAGCTGTTGTTTGGTGTTAGACAAGGGGCAGACGGGTGGATATCCTTTTGTGCGCGGACTGAAACTTACTGAAACCAAGTTTCAGTTCGATCTCTGAACTTGATGAGCGGACAGGGACATGGCCGCCGGTCTGCTCGCTCGCGGTGGCCGGAGGGGCGCCGAGGGGCTGCGCGGTTGTGGGGTGGTGCGGGCAGAAGGAGGGAAGGGAGAGGAGGAGGAAGGGTAGCGATCGGGGGGGAGGGGCTCACCTTGGGGCGAGCGGACAGCAGGAGGGGCGGACGTGCAGGTCGGGGCAGGGAAGGCCGGCGACGGGGAGGCGATGCCGCCGGCGATGAGAAGCTCCTCGGCCCATGGCGCCTTCACCAAAGTTGAAGTGCGGGAGGGGGCGGTTCCATTCCCGCGGTCGGCAACCCGCGGCACCTCCCCTTTCCCCGCCGCCATGGTGTTTCCTCCTCCGGCCATGGAAGGTTCAGTTAACAGGGAAGGGAAAACAGAGAGAAGAGGGATGGAGGAGATGAGGGAGGAAGAGGATGGCGGCGCTAGGCTAGGGTTAGAGTTTTCTAGGGGCTAGGAGGTAGTTATAGGAGGGGGGATGGGGGGAGCAGCACGTGCTGCAGGTCGCTGTCCACCATGGAGACGTCAGCGTACGGACGGAGGAAAGGGGAGACAGGTAGCGGGCTGCTCCTGGTGGGCTGGGCCTGTCTCTCCCCCCTCTCCTGGGTTTCTTTTTGCTTTTTATTATTTCGTTTTTTTTTTGCTGCAATAGAGATAGGAAGGAATAGAAGGGGTTTTGGGGTAGAAATTTTTTAGGGAATTTTTTTGGTAACAACTCCTTATTGGAAATGCAACATGTGCAAGTTTGTGTTTCCAAATATTTCAAAACATTTTGATGGTTGCAAATTGATTGAACTTTGAATGAAAATTGAGATTAAGTGATTTATTAAAAACAACACTTAAATAGTTTGATCCTTATAATTTAATTGAAACAATAGGATTGGCAATGTGTTGTAATTATCATTGATTCCAAAAGGTTGCTTTTTGGAAAGAATGTGATTTGAATTTGGAAGCAATTTGAATTAAGTTTGGATTAAGGGAATTATTAAAAGCCATAATTTTAATGGTTTGAACCTTATGGTTTGATGGAAACAATTGATTGATTTGTTTTGCAATTTTCATAATTTCAACATGGTTGTTGTTTGGAAGAAAAACATAATTGAATTTAAAAAAGGGTTTGATATTAAATGAATTTTTGATAGAAACAAAACAATAGTTTTGGAATCACACTTTAATGGAAACAGATGATTGTTTTGATTTGAAATAATCTTTTGGAAATTGTAACATCACAAGAATGAAAACAAAAGGTTTGAAATTTGATTTGAAATTCAAATAGAAAACAAAGGAAAACGGTTGGAAAACAAACAAAACAAATGCAATCAACATGATGCCATGATGCAAAACATAAAATAACAGAGAGCAAACATTCTAATGGCTATTTTTCATACTTGGGATGTTACAGAGCAGTCCCCGAGTAGAGAGGGGCAGTCCCCGGGTTGCGAGCGCCAGTCCCCGGGTTGCAGGCGGCAGTCCTCGGGATGGAGACGGCAGTCCCCGGGTCTCCTTTTGCACCTTCCCAGTCAATCTCCATTGGAACTGCTTCCTCATCAGGCAGGGAAGGAACGAAGATGGACTCCGAGTTGGGGGATGGCTTGATGGATGCCTTTCTCAAATGCTCCAAGGCAATCCCAGCTGGGATGTACTGCCGAGAAGATCCCAACTTGGACAGCTCATCAGCTGCTTCATTCTCTGCTCGGTGGATGTGCTGGAACTCGCAACCTTCAAAGAATCCTGTCATGGTTTGAACCAGGAAGCGGTATGACGCCATGTTGGCATCCAGAGCATCCCAAGTGCCAGAGACTTGCTGCACAACTAGATCCGAGTCGCCATAGCATATGATGCGCTACACGCCAATTTCCTTCGCCACCTTCAAGCCGTGCACCACGGCCTCGTACTCTGCAACATTGTTGGATGCCTTGAAGTGAATTTGCAGCACATACTTGAGTTGATCCCGTTTGGGTGACGTAAGCACTACGCCAGCACCCAAGCCTTCTTTCATCTTGGAGGCATCAAAGTGCATCTTCCAGTAGTTGGATACCGGAGTAGGAGGCTCATACTGCACCTCAGCCCAATCCACCAGAAATTCTGCTAGGATCTGAGACTTGATGGCTTCTCTTCTCGCATACGCGGGAGCGTACGCGGCCAGCTCGATTGCCCACTTGGCTACTCTGCCACTCGCTTCCTTGTTGCCCGTGATATCCGAGATGGGAGCTGAGCTCACCACTGTGATGGGGTGCTCTTGGAAGTAATGCTTCAGCTTCTTGGCGCCCAGGTACACGCCGTAAGTCATCTTCTGGTAGTGAGGGTAATTCTGTTTGGAGCTGGACAGCACCTCGCTGAGATAATACACCGGCCTCTGCACACTCTTGCCTTCTTCTTCTCGTTCCACCACAATCACCACACTCACTACCCGGTTAGTAGCAGCAATGTATAGCAGCATTGGCTCCTTGGGTAGCGGACTATCCAAGATGGGAGCGCTACCCAGCATTGCCTTTAGCTCTTTGAATGCCACATCCGCCTGCGGTGTCCAGACGAACTTGTCACTTTTCTTCATCAATTGGTACAAAGGCAGGGCCTTCTCGCCCATTCTGCCCAGGAAACGGCTTAGAGATGCCAAGCACCCAGTGAATTTTTGCACATCCTTCAGGGATCTCGGCAAAGACATGCTCTCAATAGCTTTTATCTTTGAAGGATTGGCCTTAATGCCCCGACTGGATACCAAGAAGCCGAGTAGCTTGCCAGCCGGGACGCCAAAGGTGCACTTACTCGGGTTGAGCTTCATCTTATACTTGCGCAAGTTGGCGAAAATTTCCTCAATGTCACTAAGCAGAGTATGTGTTTTATTCGTTTTGATGACAATGTCATCTACGTACACCTGCACATTTTTGCCGAGTTGATCATGCAAGCATTTCTGCATGCATCTCTGATAAGTGGCACCCGCATTCCGCAACCCGAAACACATGACACGATAGCAATAAGCCCCGTACGGGGTAATGAAAGCAGTCTTTATTTGATCAGCAGGATTGAGGGCTATCTGGTGAAAAACAGAGTAGGCATCTATGAAAGACAGCAGTTCACAACCAGCAGTGGAATCGATCACCTGATCGATGCGATGTAGCGGAAAAGGATCTTGGGGCATGCCTTGTTCAACTCGGTGTAGTCGACGCACATGCGCCATGCGGTAGCAGCCTTGGGATCCTCCTTCTTTTTCTCGACCATGACCGGGTTGGCTAGCCAGTTCGGATGCAGCACCTCCATGATGAAATTGCTTATCAGCAACTTGGTGATCTGGTCACCTATGGCCTTCCTTCTCTCATCTCCGAAACGGCGCATAGTCTGTTTCACTGGTTTGGCGTCGGCACGCACATGTAGCGAGTACTCAACCAACTCCCTCGGGACACCTGGCAGATCCTCATTGGACCAGGCGAACACGTCCTGATTCTCACGGAGGAAGTGGATGAGCTCGCTTTCCTATTTCTCCCCCAACCCGGAGCCAATGATGGCAACACGGTCGGGAAACTCAGGGTCAACCTGGATCTTCTTTGTCTCCTGAGATGCCTGGAACGCCGTCCCGTGCTGGGAACTCGGCACACCAGGCGCACCAGCTTGCGCGGATTGCGCCATAGCTACCACCTCGTACATCTTCTTCTTCTCGACAGCGATCACCATGGATTCCGCCAACTGAGAGCCAGCAGAGGCACACTCCATGGATTTCTTGTAATCACCAGTAATGGTAATCACGCCATTGGGACCAGGGATCTTCATCTTCAGATATGCAGTGTGGGTAGAAGCCATGAACTTGCTCAGAGCAGGCCTGCCGAGTAGGGCACGGTAGGGGCTCTGGTCATCAACCACCTTGAACTGCAGACTTTCTGTGCGGCAGTTCTCCCTGGTGCCGAATAGCACATCTATCCATACTCGGCCAATCGGGTTGCAAGAGACTCCTGGCACAATGCCATGGAAAGTGGTCTTGCTAGGTAGCAGCATGTTCTCGGCCATACCGAGCTTCTCAAGTGTGTCTCTGTACACAATGTTGATGCTGCTGTCGTTGTCGATCAGCACCTTGCTGAACCTCACATTCTTCTTGGGACCCAAGAAGGTAGGATCTAGCACCAGGGCGTAGCTACCCGGGTTGGGCATCACCTTAGGATGATCTACTCGGGACCACGTGATCTCTTGGTTGCACCAATGCATATAGTGAGGAACAGCAGGGATCACAGCATTGACCTCCATGGCACGCCTGTGCTGGGATTTCTTGTCGACGGGCTCAGAGGTGAAGATCATGTAGCTCTCGTGGTGCTCCTGATACCGGTTGCGGTCTCCGCCACCATTGTTGCCGTTGTTGTTGTTACCTCTGTGATCTTGGTTGTTGTTGTTGTTGTTGCCTCTGTTGTTGTTGCGGGTGTAGTAGTTGTTGTTGTTGTTGTTGCGATAACTATCATTGTTGAAGTAGCGGTTGGCTCCTAAAGCCACCTGGTTCACATTTTCTCTTCTCGGGAAGGCTGGAGGCCGAGCAGCAGGTGCACGGGCAGGCTGTACAGCGGCATTCGCAGCTGGCATAGGAGGAGGAGGAGGCAGGCCCTCATTCTTGATTTCTTCCCACCAACTGCACTGCCGAGTAGTGTTGTTGGCGGGTCTTGCGGGATGCCGAGTGTGGAAGCTGCATGGGCCATCCTTCATGTCCTTGAACACGAAGTTTGGAGCAGAACCCGAGCTGCCGCTACCCTGTTTCTTGTTGCCTTGGCCCTGATTCTGGTTCTGCCCGTATGGAGCTCCAGCAGTTTTCGGCCTCTGGCTACTCCCAGCTCCGGTAGCCACTGCATTCACCTCCTCTAGGTCGTACCGGGTGTCAATTCGGTCACCTCTGCGCTTGTTGCGGAACTCATTGCGCTTGCTGCTGTTGATGTTGTAGTTCCTTCTCGGCTCAGGAGCATCAAGAAGGGGCTGCGTCGGGTCACCGAGTGCGTACTGATCCGCAATCCGGATGGTCTCGGCAAGAGTACTCGGCATCTCCCTCTGGAGCCTTTGCCACAACATGCTGCCATGTCTGCAATCCTGCGCAAACCAAGTGATGGCCTGGGCCTCATTCACACCCTCATAGGTGTTCCTCAGAGTGCTCCACCGAGTAAGATACTCGCGGTCTGTCTCCTCTTCCCGTTGCCTACAAGCGGATAGCTGCTGCGGCCTATTCGGCCTCCGGTAAGTGCTGGTGAAGTTGCTGACGAATGCCTCCGCGAAATCAAGCCAACAGTTGATGCTGTGCTTGGGCAAGTTGTTGAGCCAGGTTCTTGCCGGTCCCTCGAGCATCTGCGGGATGTACCGCACGGCCCACCTCCGGTTGCCGCCTGCAATGTGCATGGCTGTGACATAGTCATTGAGCCAATCTTCCGGCTTGGTGCTGCCGTCATAGCACTTGGTCCCCCTTGCGAGCTGGAACTGCTTCACGGATGGCTCCGTCATGATGCGGGGACCAAAGCACTCTGGGCCAGGCGGCCCCTTGATCTCGAGTTGCGCGGATAGAGAAATACGGTCCAGCTTATGCCTGGCGTCACTGGGCTCCAGCATGCGCTCACCCACGCGATCCAGGATGTCATAGCCAGCCAACCCCATGGACGAGTAGCCATCATCATATCTGTCCACCTGCACGACTGCAGGCTGCTCCACCGGGTTGGCGGCTGGCGCGACAGCGCGCGGCTGTGGCCTCTGCCGAGTAGGCTGAGCAGCCTGATGCCGAGAAGGTCCTGGGCGCTCTCCATCCCGCGGCTGGTTGTGAGCTTTTTGGGCTTGATAGCCTGCTCCTGCAGTGTTGTGTTTTTGACCGGACTGTCGCGGCACAGCGAGCTGTTTCGCGGCAACAGCCGGGTCGTACACCTGCATCTGCCTGTCTCTGCCGGAGTGCCCACTTCGGTCCCTCTCGCGACTAGGATGCGGAGATGAAGCCTGATTGTTAGATCTAGCCGCATGCGAGTGCACCACCTGAGAAGCTCCAGCACCCGGATTGGCTTTCCGGAACTCCTCGTTCTGCCTAGCAGCCTCTAGCACCAGCTCATTGAGCCTCTCCTGCTGCCTAACGCGCGCGTCGCCATCGAGATGCGGCAACTCTGCGGCTACAGCCTCAGCAGCTCTAAGGGTTTTGGCGGGGGTACTGTATCTGGGTCTGGTGGAGGTGTTTGCGGTGGCGGACTGACTGGGAGCCTCTACAACCGTTGCCATCTCAGCGCCTAAGTTGCGACGCGTAGCACCTACTTTGCTAGCTCTCCTAACAACTGGTGTAAAACCGTGAGCCTTGTTGTACTCGTTCTGATCTAGACTAAGCTCTAGCCTAATCTTCTCCAACTCCGCCTGCTCGGCGAGCAGCTCCTGGCGCTGCCGGTCGAGCTGGGCCTTCATGGACAGGAGCTCAAGATCAGTGGGAGGCGGCATACCCATCCGCACGGCGGACGCGGGTATTGTCGGAGTAGTGGAGGGAGGCAGGTTGCAGTCCTTCTCGTAGGGCTTGTGCGTCTTCCCGCCAACACTCGGGCCAGCGAGATCCTCGATGACGCCCGCAGCGGCAGCAGCCGCGCCCTTCCCGGCGTCAGCAGCAGGGCCGGTCATCATCATCTCCGCGACGTCTGCAGAGCGGCCCATCGGCCTCCCGCGTGCAGCGATGACAGCAGGTGGATCTTCCGCGACATGCACCAGCTCGGGGTACTCGCGGTCGATGACGGTGGCGACGTAGACGAGGTGCGCGCCGAAAGAAAGCACTGAGCCACCCTCATGCATGGCCCTGCCGCGAAATCGCCGGTGTTGTCGGTGACGAAGTCGAAGGAGCCGAATGTGTGGACAAGGCCACAGACCACGCGCTCTCCGGTAGCAGAAATCGATCCCGTCCGAACGGAAACTCCAGCCAGCGCCGCTGGTTGCCCCACGGTGGGCGCCAACTGTCGTGGTGGTGTCACCGCAGATGCCATAGGATGGCTAAAGTTGTGGGGACGATGGACGCTGGAGGCGCTCGGGGAGGGATCACGCAGCGAGTAGCCGCGTGAGTGTGAAGCTAGCACTGCAAACAACAAGATCTACCCAGGTTCAGGACCCTCGTGTGGAGGTAAAACCCCTACTCCTGCCTTTCTCTCTTTATATTCGAGTCTCACCGAGTAGACACAGTACAAGTGTTTTTCACTACCGAGTAGCCACTCTTCTCTCTACGTGAAGAACTAGGTCAAGAATGTGAACCGGTTCTGGGATCCCTCGCGCAGGAGGGGGCAGGGCACCTTATATACTGGTGCCCAGCCGGATACAGCCAAGATGTCGACACTATGTGCACACTGTGTACTTCCGGGTTCCCGCTGACACCTTTACACCTTTTGGCTTCCTGGATTGTCTTCATGTGCAAAGTTGTTCCGCAGAACCGAGGAGCTGATCTGTTATCACTGCCACGAACACAGGGTAGGTCCCCCCTATCCTGCGACGCCCTGCTGACACACTGTCACGGTCAGGCACGCGCTCTGCAGATGAACAGTGCCGTGAACAGTGCCAAAGTACGGACCCAGGATACGCGGGATCCCGTGTCATAACGGCTCCTTTGACTTCTGGCCCGAGTAGGAGACCGCCATTTCTACTCGGACCACTTCCTCTACCCGGAGGAGAATAACTTCCCTGATTCTTCCTCCTGGCCTTCAGTGCGTACGGCCGAATAGCGGACGACCAGGTAGCGAGTACCGGGTAGCCGCTACTCTACCAAGTGTCTCTTCTGTTCTTGCCCTTTAGCACTTGCCTTTACCCTACTCGGGGGTATCCCCCCGACAGCAGGCGAAGCAGCCTCGGGATCAGACAACTCGCGATCCGAGGCTGATGTTGAATCCTCTGTTTTGTCTTCTTACTTATTGCTGAAATCACTTGTATTTTCATCATCAGAGTCATTTTGAACAGGATTTTCGGCATGTAAATCTGCAGCTGTATTTTCTGAAGTAGCAGGAGCATTAGGAGTAACAATTGGTACAAATGGTAAATGCCTATACTCATCAACAGTTGCATTTCCATGATTTCGTGGTGTTGGAGGTGCATCCAATGGCAAGAGGAGAATTTCATTACGAAGCCGAGAGCCAGCATTAGGATTTAGAGATGCAAAAGGAAAAATATTTTCATCAAAGACTACATCTCTAGAGATATAAACTCGGCCAGTCTTAGGTTCTAAGCATTTGACTCCCTTGTGACGTGGGCTATACCCAAGAAACACACACTGGATAGAACGAAAAGAGAGTTTTCTTTTATTGTATGGACGAAGGTTTGGCCAACAAGCACAGCCAAAAACACGAAGGGATGCATAGTTAGGCTTGGTGTGCAAGAGACGTTCAACGGAAGTATCATGATTTATTACTTTACTAGGAAGTAAATTGATAAGAAAAGTAGAAGTGAGGAATGCTTCATCCCAAAATTTGAGAGGCATAGATGCATTGGCAAGTAAAGCAAGACCAACTTCAACAATGTGACGATGCTTGCGTTCATCTGACCCATTTTGTTGGTGTGCATGAGGACATGAAACATGGTGTATGATGCCAATTTTCTGAAAGAAACCATTGAGTTTCTCATACTCTCCTCCCCAATCAGTTTGCATAGTGACAATTTTTCTACCAATTTTTCGTTCAACAAGTGCTTGGAAATTGAGAAAGACTTGATACACTTCAGATCTATTTTTAAGCAAATAAATCCAAGTAAATTTACTATAATCATCGATCAAGGTTACATAATATGAGTTCTTGCCAACAGAAACAGGAGTTGGACCCCATACATCAGAAAATACTTGTTCCAAAGGAACAGTAGAGACACTGGTGGAAACAGGATATAGCAACTGATGACTTTTGACTAGTTGGCAAGAATCACAAATGTGAGGATTTATTTCAGGGGAGTGTGAAATATTATTTTTTCTAAGAACTTGTTGAACTATAAATGAAGAGGGATGTCCTAAGCGGCGATGCCATGTGGATGAGGATGGCTTTATTGTGACGTAGACTTGCTTGACTGATCCAGTGGAGACAGGTACGAGAGGATAGAGACCATCATGGCATGGGCCCTTAAACAGAATTCTCCTTGTTGCCTGATCCTTGATAAGAAAGAAATATGGATAAAATTCAATAAAGACATTATTATCAAGGGTGAGTTTATGCACATAAAGGAGATTCATAGAAGCACTAGGGACATGTAGAATATTTTTAAAGTGTAAGGAATCATGAGAAGTATGCAATGTTGAATGACCATAATGCTTAATTTTCATACCATTACTATCTGTAGTGTGGATGCGATCACGGCCATGATACTTGTCACATGTAGTAAGCTTGTTCAGTTCTCCAGTGAGGTGATGTGTGGCGCCTGAATCCATATACCAGTTCATGTCAACACCATAAGCAACACCATTGGCACCTTTGCGGTCATGATCACCACCTTCATCATCAGAATCATTGCCACGGAGCCACCAACAATTTTCTGCAGAGTGGCCATGAATTTTGCAGATTTGACATGTTACGTTCTCATATGGTGTGGGTGCACAGCGTATGTAACGTCCACGGCGATTTCCTCCATCATTACGACGATCACCACCTCCGTCACGCCTGTCACGTCCTCCATCATAGCGCCGCTCTCCATCATAACGACGGTCACCACCATCATCACGACGGTCACAGCCTCCATCATAGCGGCGATCACCGCCACCATCATAGCGCCTGTCACGATGGTCTCCACCATCATCGCGACGATCTCTGCGGTCTCGGTCAGGGGATCTGCCACGACCCCCACCATCCTGGCGCCTGTAGTCCTGGCGGTCACCGCGATCACCATCTTGGCGCCTGTAGTCACCGCGGTCACCGCGATCACCATCCGAGCGCATGTAGTCACCACGTCCACGGCGCGCGGCATTGGCTGAAGAAACAAACTCATCAGCGCCATGACGAGTATCAGCAAGCATTTTCTCCCGCATATCATGTGAATTCATCATGCCAAACAGATCAGACAGGGTGGTATTTGAATTTGCGGTGACTGATGAAACCAGAGAGTTGTCAGAGGCATCCAGCCCATTGAGGATATAACCAACAAGCTCTTCATCATCAACAGTTTTGCCGGCTGCAGCGAGCTCAGATCTGTATCCCTTCATCTGAGTGAAGAACTGCGTCGTCGTCATATTGTTTTTCTTCGTTGTATTGAGGGCTGTCCGAAGATGTTGCACGCGAGAGCGGGATTGCGAGGCAAACATGTCGGAGATCACGACCCAAATTTCAGCTGCGGTCAGTCCAAGCACATGCGCAAGCACGTCCAGGGACAAGGAGTTCACCAGATAACTCACCACAAGTTGGTCTCGTTCGAGCCAAGCAATGTATGCCGGGTTCTCGACGAGTTTCTTCATCTTCGGATCATCTTTATCCTCAGCCTCCAGGTGTGTGGCCGGTGCGGCATCCGTGTCGTCAAGCATGCCAAGGGCTCGCGCACCGCGCAGAGCCGGTAATAGAAATGCCTTCCAGAAGAGGAAGTTATCGGGTGTGAGTTTTTGCGAGGGCGGGGAGCCCAAGCCGCTCAAGGTGGAGCTCGAAGAGGACGCCATGAGCAATGGAGGGAGCTTCGGTTTTTAGGGTTTTTGATTTTGTCTAGGTTTTGGTGTGGCAGCTAGGTCAGAGAAGAGAATGACTCTGATACCATGTGATCGATCTAGGCCGGGAACGATAGCCCCGTTGAGGGCATCGGTTACGTGTTATATGGGGTGGAAAAGCCCCACCTGTGGCTTGTACATGAAGAAAGAGAGGGAATGCATGTTGGCTAGAGTACTACTCCATACACCCGTATACGTGTTACAATAGATATCTAACATGGGTAACGGGTAAAGGTGATGCACTTGCCAAAGCTATACGCATTGCCGTGGACCAACGTAGGGACGAACTTCATAGGATTAAGCTTCATGAACTCGGTTACCCACAAAGCTGAACCCAATGAATATCTGTGCCACATAATAACTGACGCAAGTCCACATGACATGAAGAATTCAAACAACAGCAGCAAGGCTAGCAAGGAGACCGGAATAGCACCTACCGGGATCCGACTGCTCGCCCTTAAGGTGGTTCGCCCTGTACTCATAATCTACACCTACAAAAAAATATGCATCCAATTTAGTCGACGCAATCAGAGAAAGGAGGTGAGGGGTAGTGAGCACGGACCTCTGAGGTTGAGTGCGATGCGGACGCAGTGGGAATAGGAACTGCATCAGTATGAGTACAGGGTTGGTCTCGCCGCCGGCGCGTCCGCTTCCGCCATTCTCAGTTGCTCGCTTTGATTCACTTCTCAGAGTGCGCAAGCTACAGGGAAAGAGATGCCAGAAGCAAGCGAAGCATGAAAGGTAGAAATTCAATTGGGTTCGTTCACTCGATCAACAAGGCCTGTGCAGTCGCAGCCTGGCCCGTCCGGCTCAATCATCATGTCACATGGCCATCAGCCCGCATGACGTAATATAATACTGGCGTGGGCCCCACAAAGCATCCCTCGGGGCATCTCTAACAGATATAAGATAGGTGTTATAAAATTTGCCAACTAGGATATGTGATGATGTGTTATATAAATAAGTAGAGAGAACAAAGTTGTATGTAAGAACAAGTATAATAATAGAGTAAGTGTTGTCTACAAGCCATTGTCATGTCATCTATAGCCAGCTCTTAGACAATATTTACTCTCACAAAGTGGCTAGGAGCACGTGATAGAGGTGGCTCTTATCCTACAACCCACATCTCTTCTCTCTCATTTTCTCTCTCTTCTAACTCATAAAAAATATAGTATTTAAATTCTTATAGCCCGACTATGTCATCTTATTGTAGTCATCAGGCTATAAGAATTAAAATAATATTGTGATGACATGAACGAGAGAAGTAGAGTGAGCCAGTGCACGTGCTCACACATTTTGAGAGTGGGAGGTGAGTCATATCTCCATAAAGTAACATAGGTTTATTGCTAACTATTGTACATATTGGCTATAGATGACATGACAACTTGTTATAGCCGGTTGATGACTCTATTATTGAACTTGCTCTAAGTTAACCAACAATTCTTACACAAACTCCAAGGTAAAATAGAGAGCAATCATAATTATTTCTTTACATTCTATTATACCTGGCCATGAACCGGACCGGGCCGGGCCTAGAAAAGCCATGGCAAAAAACCGAGACCCGGACCCTCCCAGGTCCGGGCTTAGGCCGAGCCTAGGGCCGTGGGCTGGACCTCTTCCTTAAAATCACAATATGTCAAACTAGTCCCGTCTAGGCCCTGCTGGTAGGCTCAAAACTCAGGTCCAAGCTCGGCCCACAGGCAAACCCATAGGGCCTGGGCCTGTATTTTAGGGCTGGGCCTAAGATGACCAGGTATATATTCTATTGGTCAACTTACATATCTATTGGAGATGTTGTATGATAATTGTTGGTTGATGATATGACTAATTTTTACCAATAAATTGACCAACACATCCCCTCGATACCAAAATCAGGGCTGAATTTAACACCTCTTTCTTTTTTGACAGCCCATATTTATTACTTCGAGAGGGAAATTTTCGAAGAGCCCTTACTACTTTCTGCAATCACAAATTCTACCCACCGAAATCCAGTTTTCTCTCTCCCATGAATTTGCAATTTGCTCTTCTCTAATCCTCTCCCCACTCTCCACTACCGGGCCAGCAGTCCACACTCGCTTCCCCTCACCCAAACCCTAGCCGTACGAGACACTCGCCGGCGATGGACGATGCCGGAGGCGGCATGGCCGCGGCGGCCTTGAATCACCATGCGCGCTCCCCAGAGGACGTCTTCCGCGACTTCCGCGCGCGCCGTGCGGGAATCGTCAAGGCGCTCACTACGGGTTGGTCGTTGGTCTTGCATCTTCTTCTTCTTCTAGCTTAAGCTTCCCCGGCGTCTGTTGCTGTTTTTCCCTTCTGATGGATTCATCTCTCATGTGACGCTCCTGTGATGCGCAGATGTGGAGAAGTTCTACCAGCAGTGCGACCCTGGTGAGGCCCGACCACTTTACTGCATCTTTACCTTCGCCTTGTTCATTTTGTAAGATTTAATTGGGCTGCATGTGCAGCGGTGTGTGCTTGTGTCTTTCGTGATACTCCTGTTCCGAGTTCCCCCGGTTCATGGACGGAGCTCGATACTGCCGTATTTCGGATTTCCTAGTGTTGCTAGAGTAGATTTGCTCCAATTATTGGCATATTTCGGACTAATCCCTCTATAGGTATGTCCAATTTTGTGTAGGACGGCCAAGGTTTTCTTTTCTTCAGTTTGCTGTTTCCTGGCAGCCTAGTTTCTAGAGGAAAGGCCATACGGCCCTGCTTTTATAGAAAGCAGAAGAGGTTCATGCTGGCAGAGCCACAGCTACAGAGTTTAGTCTGGCCCGAACAAGCCTGGCAGATTAGTTTGGTAAATTAGTTAAACGTAATTGAGTAATTGCTAAGTTTATCTTCTTTTTTTTTTGCCAAGTTTAGGTTATTTAGAATGTTATTGTGCTGAGACTAGTGGTGTGGTAATATTTCAACCATTCGAGACTTGGAAGGGTGAAACATGGGTAAAATTTATTGGCTGCGGTAATTTGTATCTCTGCTGACATGCAGAAAACGAAATAGGAATTATCATCAAACATAGGCAGTCTGCCCAGAAGATGTCAATTATGTTTGATGTTGTAGTACTTATAAGTCATCCACAAGTCCACCTTTCTTAATCAAAGTGTATTTCTTGGCATAGCTGATGTGCAAGTGATATGAAACTACGAAAGAATCTTCCCATAATTGCTTGGTTCTTTTCCCAACCCAGGGAACACCACACTCCATTTGATACAAAATCGAAAGAATGTCCGCTTGTTGTTTTACTTGAAGAAGGCGGGTGAAAAATAACTAGATATATTAGTAGAAAAAATCAACATGAGTTGGAGGACGAAGATAGCACAAGGCACATTTAGATGTGGATGCTAGATAGGCCTGGTGCTATGTATTAGCATGTATCCATGTGCTTGGCCCACACAGCATGACTGACTTATCAAGGCCCACTAAACCACTAATGCGGCCTATTTTAGATGCTAACTGCATTACACTGCTAGGAAGCAATCAAGGCAGTGCGTCGGCAATTACATATCTAGCTGCTTACAAAGTCTATGCTCTTTTACTGCGGTGATTGTAAAATTGACATTTGTCTAGTTTTGGTTCCACCCTTTTTACTTCTCAATTGCATATTTGGTTAGTCGCTTAGACACAACAGATTAAGGTGAGAAGTGATGAAACTAGGGAAAAGCTTCAAAACTTACTTAGGCTGAACCCGCAAATTGTTCCTCTTGATGCTGGAGCTGCAGCTTAATTGTTTATGGGTTCAATGGGAACAATCTATTAAGTAAATTTGCTCCTAATCATCATTGAAACATCTGCTTCAAGTGTGAGTTGGTTTGTCTAGTGAGCTAAATCTAGCTTCTCTATTTGTATAATGTTGGGTGGTACATTTGCAAGTGGTTAATAGGATGTTTTTGTCATATTGATGATATAGTGCTCTCCTCCTTTCTTAGAGAAAGAAAACCTGTGCCTTTATGGGCTACCCAATGAGACCTGGGATGTTACTCTGCCAGCCGAGGAAGTACCTCCTGAACTTCCAGAACCAGCTCTGGGCATAAACTTTGCTCGTGATGGGATGATTGAAAAGGATTGGTTGTCACTGGTTGCAGTTCATAGTGATGCTTGGCTACTATCTGTTGCCTTCTACTTTGGAGCTCGGTTTGGATTTGATAAAGAAGCCAGGTTCGCGTAATTTCTATTGCAATGAATGTATTTTTTTGTTTTTCATCTACTGTAATCAAACAATAGTGATTCTGTTATCTGAGCACCCTTGCTGTCTTCCAGTCTAGTCAACTGGTCAACAGTGCATTGTATTTAGCCGTAGTAGAAAAATAAGGGCGATTGTTCACAAGTGGCATTTGAATTTCAGGAGACGGCTCTTCACCATGGTTAATGGTCTTCCCACTGTGTATGAAATCGTAACCGGGATCGCCAAGAAGCAACCAAAACCCTCCAATGGTAGCAGCAAAAGTGGCAAATCCAACTCTAAAGTAAGAAGCACGTGCACTATGTGACAGCATTTTTCCAACATCCTGCTCATGTCGATACAATCCTTTACTCAATTTGCATTCTGTTCCAGCCATCAAGACACTCCAATTCTACCAGCAAGCCTGCAAAGCCAGCTCAGGCAAAAGACGAGGAAGATAATGGCCAAGAAGACGCACAGGAGGAGGAGCAAGGATACTCGTGCGGCTCCTGCGGGGAGTCGTACGCTAACGGCGAGTTCTGGATCTGCTGCGATATTTGCGAGAAGTGGTTCCACGGCAAGTGTGTCCGGATCACCCCTGCAAAGGCGGAGCACATCAAGCATTACAAGTGCCCCGCCTGTAGCAGCAAGAGGAGCCGCGAATGACCACGGGAGGGCGCTCCCGTTAGAATCGTTAGGAAGGGTGAAGCGGCAGAGATGCTGCTGTGAGCCTGTGACCGGGCGGTGCGCCGGTTTGTTGTACTATCTGTGTTGTGTCGGGTACTGTAACTGGAGTAGTATTTAGCAGTCTAACTGCATGGTGTGGTCGTAGTGTACTATTGAGAGCACTCGTGTTCAGTAATGAGGTGCTGGGTTAGTTTGTAACCGTGTATGATGTGTGTTAATGTAATGACTGCTATCACGACCTGAGATTGTTATTCTGTTGAAGCTCTTGGGCTGTTGGTTCTACTTCTACATGTCACTTTGCATCCTTTACAAACACCGCAACCCATCATCATCCAAGACCGAGGGTTGGGTTGCTCTCTGTACATGTTCTCCACAGAAAACAACGTCGCAAATGATGTTGTTACTATGTAAGGAGAGAGAGGAGCTGCCTTCTTACAGCTCCGATTCTGTTCTTCCCTGTCAAAATGAAGACGCTGATGTTCTTCGTTGCTTTCTCTAGGGATCAGCCTCAAAAGGCCTCATGAGTCTGGAAAGGGCTCACATCAAAGCCTGGTGCTGGTTGTGATTATCAATCAAACATGACAAGTACTCCCTCCGTTCCAAAACTATAAAGTGTTTTAGTTTCACTCATTCTGATCCATATGTTATATGCATTGAGTATATTTAAAACATCTTATAATTTGGAACTGTCGGAACAATAGACTGAAAATGTAACTTTATTGCAACAAACGTAGCTGATACATGCAAATATTGTAGGCACCGTGTGCCTTCAATTTTGCAACCAATAGATCACAACACTCAACACTGTCACTGCTGCTTGTACATACTGTACATGTTACAGACAGAGAGCCAAGATGGTATAATCAATGGTTAGCAAGAACTGTCCATGAACTCCACAAGCAACTCCTTGACCGTGCCTCTGTCCGGCATCTTCCCAGCTGCGCCGTAGATCGGAGCCATCCCCCCGCTGATAGGGCCTGGATTCGCTTTCACCTGCAATCAACACAAACACAAGTCAATGCTTTTGCTTTCTCTAGGAACCAGCATAACATGATGGATCACTCACGGTGTTCACGGAATCCTTGAGATCCTCGAGGAATTCCACGTAAATAGCCGTGTGTTGAAGTGTCACGCAAATGTGCAGGCTGAAGAACCAACAGCACTGTCAGGATTGACACCGGTACACGGGAAATACAGCTGCTTTGTTGGATGAAACCAGGTTAATTTGTTTATACCTGTTAGGTCTCTGAAGAGCATTGAGGTGCCAACCTTTTGATGACATTACGTCATTCACCTCAAATATGTCAACCGCATCCGACCCAAACGCCACAACTGTCATGTCTGGCTTCCCAATCACAAATAACCCTGGGATGTCGTCAATTCTGCGCAAACCATTACACCCTTAGTATAGTTAAAATAACCCTGGGTTCAGCAATGGCACATTTACGAAAATAAAATCTATTACTTGTATTAAAACACATTAACTTATCATTTGACTATTAGTTAAGAAAAGTGGGCACAGATATTGATGTATGGTCAATCATAAAAAATAATCTTCAAATGACCATTAGTTCGTATCATATCAGTATTTTTGATAAAAATGTTCGAAACTGAAATGCTGTCAAAGCACAAGTACTATCAGTCTACATTCGTATCTGTCTAGTCTTGCTTCCAAGAATGATAATCAAACAAGTTTACCCTTTCTGTATCTTCTTCGAGACTTCCATGATTTGGCCTGTACCTTCCAAATAACCTGGGAAAAAGCACCAGGACACATCAGGGGTGCTGTTCTAACATAAAACTACCACCCGACCACGTGGCATACGTGGTTAGCAACCAAAAAAATTGATAAAAATACCACCCGTCTGAGGGATTTCAAGAATAAAATCGTTACCTTTTAGTCCAAGAGACATCATAGCAGCCCAAGCTCCAGCGATTAGTCCACCTGGCCTGCTTCCAGCCATAGTAGGGGAAACATAGAGCCCACCAGTCCATTCAGTCACTGAGCAAAGGAAAAATAACACGCTATATTTACTTTTGAAATATTAATGTTTGTCGGCTGGACTATGTAAACATAAGCAAACATTATCAGATACATGAACAACTAGATGCATGAGTAATAAGCGAACCTTATCAGACACATGAACAACTAGATGCACGAGTAATATGCAGTCATGTACCATCATTACCAGAGGCAACTACTACACAGCCAGAGTAGTAATAACAAATCTTCTTAACTATGTTCCGACATTTGACTAGAATGTTGCAAAATGTTTTTTTTTCCGAACCTAGGCCATGCATTTGATTGATTAAGTCGAAAAAGAGTTGGATGGTTTATAAGGAAAATGTTTTCGTATGCTATTATTTCACAACGGAATAACAGTATCCGCAGAGTAAATGTTGAAATCAGGATCTAATTGATTTATCCAATTCGAAGAAGATGGAGACTTACCAGCAACAAATTGGTGCTGAATTTGACGCAAGTATCAAAGATGTCGGTGACAATCACAAGAGAGAGAGAGAGAGAGAATGTTAGAAATTAATCGAGCAAAGTGAAGATAAATATTATGTGATTATTTATACCTTTCTAATCTCATGATTCCTGTACAGGACAGTACTGGTGCCTTTGGGGGCTAGTCCATACTTATGAACATCTGTCGAGATCGACGTAACACCTTTGACAGAAAAATCAAAAGGAGGAATAGGATACCTGTACATTGCGACAAAACAAGTAGAAATAACGTCAGTGCTGTCAGAAATCCTCAAAGTAGTGGATAGCACACCAATTGAAATTTTTTTTTGTAAAAAATAGTTACACACAAAAAAAACTAAAAATCTGAATCATGAAATGTTCCAATGAATTCTTCAAATATGGCACATGTGTTGCCAGTACTGATAAGGAGTCGAGACAAAATTAGAGAACATCAGAGTAAAGAATAGACAAGAAGAGTAAGTACCCAAGCTTGCGAGCGAAAGGCAATACGAAGCCACCAAGGCATAGATCGACATGCAAGCAAATACCATATTGTGAAGCCAACTCCCCAAGTTCCTGAGACGTTTTGAGTTATGAAGCAACCGACAAAGTGTCTGACGCAACAGCGCAAGAAATATGGCTAATTCTATTTGCTTACCTCAATAGGATCAATTAAACCATGGGGAAATCCTGGTGCAGATCCAACCATCTGGGCAATGGTAGTTTGTCAAAAGGCATTAATACATATAGGAAGAAAACACATTTGAGCTCCAAGCTAGACAGTATATAGTATCTGGAATCTCGGATGAATGGATGCTTACCATTATGGTGTTTCCATTAATGCACCGTCTGAATCCTTTTACATCTGCAAGAAATTCTTTATTCACAGGTACACGCCGCACTTTAATATTGAAATATTGAGCAGCTTTGTCATAGGCAGAATGAGCTGATTCAGCAATTATCCTGCATAATGAGCTTTCGTTACCATGGAAACAAGGAGACAGCAGTGTGTTTGGAAGCATAAAAAAACAAGGTACTTGTTGAGAAAATCATAAATAATACATCATTATCTCACATTTCAGGCTTTGTGATTCCCTTCTTTGATTGCATATAGTCGCGCGATGTTTTGACGGCTAATAATATGCTCTCTGTTCCACCTGATGTCATATTGCCACAGATTTGTCCACCAGACGCCTTTTCTTTGCTGCCAAGCAAAGCAGCTGTCATTGCAACAACCTCGGCCTCTAACTTTGCCACGCTCTTGAATACGTCCTGGTGCAGAGGATTTGTGTGTGAAAACCTGGAAAAGGTGGCATGTAAGATTCAAGAAAGCATCCCCTCGAATACTGCAGCGGCCTAGCAATACTTTTTAAAACTGTTTTTACTAATCTTGCCTGAGACAGCTAGCATGCAAGATTTAAGAAAGCACCCCCCAGAAAACAAACACGACTAGGCATTTGTAGGATGTATTGTCTTCGACTCGTGGATCAAAACGAAATACTCACTCCGTCATCAAATAAGTATTCGTTTACCTTTTATGTAAGTCAAATATTTTAAACTTTGACTAACTTTATATGAAAACGTAACAACATTTATGACACTAAATTGGTATCACTAGATCCGTTTTGAAAGATAGTTTCATAATACACGAATTTTATATCTTATATGTTGATATTATTTTCAATAAAATTGGTCAAAATTTAAAAAGTTTGACCAAGCCCAATGCTAGATGTACACTTATTTGAGGACGGAGGGACTACTACATTCTTTAAGTTGTACCTAAGCTCGTGCCATCCCCTGCCTGTTGACTAAATTTTCTATTCTAATCTATGGTGGAATGTGATCCAAAGTAGATTTCATAGACAGGTTACATGCAGTTGACATTTGGACCAATAGCAACCAAGATTGGGATGTGAGGCCTTACATAGAGTAGGCCCTGTTAATGAGCGCGAAATGGCCATCGGACTCGCTCCCAGCGATATAGCTGCGAGAGGAGAGAATTTGACAGGAAAAGTGTGACGATAGTACAGTAGCATTGAAAAAAAAGTCCAGTTAATTTGCTTTGCTGTGAGGCGCAGTATATACATACACTGTGCCGGAGCACTTCCCCTGCCATTTGACGTCCTTATCCTTGAGCCCCTGGAGATCTTGGATGACCGTGTCGGGGATCCCGACGTCCGGCAGCTCGGTCCGCAGGTTCTTCTTGGCCGCTCCACTGCCTGACTGCAGCTGCTCAACGACCTGCAACACGCACGAAGGAACGGTATGGGAGAAGGAATCAGTGATGGATATGCATGGATGGATGGGTGGATGTAGCGTGCACGGCAGCAAGCGTAAGACGCGTGCGTGTGCTATCTTTCTGACTGTCTGTTTCCAACAGTACCCGAATGTTTCTCCAGAAATCTTGAGGAATTAATCTAGTTAGAGTAAAGGAATCTTGGGTGGTGGTAGGGATTGGTTACCTTGCTCTTCTGTCCGGCGATGTAGGCGCTAACCCCCGGCACCATCCTGTGCGCAGCAGAATATCACACAGTACTAGATTAGACATAGGAAGTGGGTAGGCGGAAGAAGAAAATTAGCAAGAAGAGATATACTTGAGGGCGGCCATGGCTAGCGCGATGAGGACGGCGCGGAGGCCGCGGTCGGCGACGTGGGCGGCTGCGGCGTGGATGGCGCGCGCGGCGAGGAGGGCGAGCAGCGGGGCCACGGCGAGGAGGAGCGGCTCGTGGCCCGCGAGGCGGTCGTTGGCGGCGGCGCGCAGGCGCAGCGCTAGTTGGGTGGCCGCCTCCATGGGAGCTTGGGATGGATCCCGAGGGAGGGACGGATCGAGTGTGGTGTGGTTGGTGACGGAATCCGGGATTGAATAGTTATATAGCTTGGGATGGGGCCGGCCGGCCGGCAAAGAGGAAGAAGAACGGGACTCTCGACTGAACTGAATATCTATCTATGGTTCAGAGATCATCAGAGGGCAAATTATACAGGTGTGATCGGTGAAGAGATTGGCAAGCAAGAAAGCGATCTGTGCTGCGAGAGCAATCAATGCGGGCTATTTCTTCTTTCTTTGGTTTGCTTTGCTTCTTGAGGTGGACTAGCTGGCTTAATTATAAGCTTCATTGATCTTCTAGATGCATTTCTTTTTCGTCCAGCATTTTGGAGCAGCAGTCAAGGTGGACTATATTCCGATCAGTATATATGTTTTGTTTTGGTTGAGGACAGTAGCACTCCTCGAGTCCTATCTTGGCGGCCAACAAAGGTCCACGTTCCCCACACGCGCACATGTGTACTTTCCGTTTTTCGCGCTAGCTTAGCACTAGTTAAATATGCATCACTGTCAGTCATCACTGGCAGATCACAAGCCTAGAAACGCAATGTTGCACGTGGATTTACTCGTCAGATCACGCAAGAGACGGTACTAGCAAACGTGGTCGTGCGAGAAAAGAAAAAGAAAATCATATTACAAATATACATAAAATAAAAGTAATCTATATTAAAACATTGTTAAACATGTTAAAGTTTGTCTAGAAGTTTCTGTCTTCGAGACGAGGTTAGGTCCGGTCGGATGAAGATAAACCGGGTCTGAACCGCCGACCGGATTTGGACCATCGGCCGGGTCTCGGGCTCCGCCAGATCTCGTGTCTCCTGCTAGGTGTCCCGCTGGCCTAAACTGTTAGGGATCGTGGAAAACATTAGCCTCCAGATTAGCACATGCGTAGATCTCTTTTAGCCGTCGAGTGTAAACTCGTGAAAATAAGATAAAACACTCGTACACTTCCTCCCAACATCAGTTGGCGTGCTCTCAGGGATGAGATCCAGCCAGAGCCCACGGACGATGAAGTTATTATTTTTTCCGATCATGTATACAGGGTTTCCGCCCACCCGATTCTGCTTTCTTTCGCCAAGTCTTAGATCATTACGGTCTTCATCCCCAAGATCTTCCTCCAAACTATATCCTCAATCTAACCAATTTTCAAGTTTTCTGCAAAGATTATATTCGGATGAAACCATACTTGAATTTATTCTTAGAGTATTTCTATTGCAACAGACACCGTGAGACTACTGGTGGTCCACTGATCCAATGTGGCGGAGTTTCAATCCAGAGGCGGAAATATTCTATTTTTTCGGCCATGGCGTTGGCTAGCCACCCTAAGATGTGGAAAAGATCATTCTTCTACTGCAAAGACACATCCCCACCCGACGAGAAGCCTCTCCCGGGTTTCAGATCTGGCCTTCTAACCTTTGTTGAAAAGATGAAAATGTACGCAGACCCGGCAGCGCAACGGGCTTTGGCTCCCACCATAAAATGGGTTAAGGCTTTGCTGACTCATGGCCTTTCTGGAGTGGATCTGAAACGGTGTTGGGTGAGCTGGTTTATCCATCCTCTAAGTATCAGTCAGGCCAACTTATAGATTCAATGAGGTATTCGCTGGAAAACCCAGGGGAAAAGAACCGATCAAGATGACTAAGAGTCTTGTTGGTGTAGCCAAAAGCAAGATCATGATCGTTGGCCTCACCCCATTTTCTGCCCAAAACCCGGCTCCTCCTGTGAGTAACCTTGTATTTCTCTTTTATACCTTGTATTTCAATTTTTTTACTGAAACCCAGGTTTTCCTTGTCCTTTCAGCTTACTGGTCCATTCTAGGTGATAGACGTACAACCGCCAATTTCTATAGAAGGAAACAATGAACAAGACAACGCGGATGAGGACGAAGAGGTTGATGAACTGGATTCTCTTGGTCGTCTCCATAATCAGCTAGCCGATGCTACTTCTTCGAAGAATGATGATGTTGATGCCTCAAATCCGGTTCTTGTTACATCGGGTCTGAAAACTGTTGCCGCCACTCCAGACCCTGATTCTGCAGCGTTAGACGAGTCTTCGCTAACCAAAAAGAGGACCCGGCTTGATGTTGCGAAGGTGCCTCGATCTCGCCTATCATCTTTGCTGGGTTGAGCAACGGGAATTTAAAATTTTCGCCATACATGCTACGCAGCCGCTAGGATCCATCTATGCAGATACAAGTGAATATAAATACCAAGATATAGTTTTGAGATGGTGTACCAAACACCGTAGTAGCGAAAGAGTTGTTGATGACGATATTGATGAAGCTTGTAGAATATCCTCACGCACAAGCCTGTGGGTGAGCATGTTGCCGACTCCCCATATCAAACATCGTGATCCAGCAGACTAAGGGTCTCACGTGTTACCCCTCTGAGAGTATGCACACATACGTCGGGGCAAATTCTGCGGCGCTTCGCTCTCCAGGATTTAGCATTGAAGGTGTATATGAAGGTGGAGTTCTCAATACATGATAGAGGGTAGCTATAAGCTATGTCTAATCGGGAGAGGATCACCTTAGTCTAATTAGAAGAAGCTCTAATTCCATTACAGGAAGCTCTAATCCAATTAGAGGAACCTCTAATCTAATTAGAGGAAACTCTAATCCAATTAGAAGGGATCTAATTAGATTTCTCTAATTAGTCTTCTAATTATTAGAGAGGTTATAATCCTATTAGAAGTGTTCTAATTAGAAGCTCTAATTAGCTCTTCAAAATTATTAGAGAAGTCTCTAATCAATTAGAAGTGGTCTAATTAGTTCTCTAATTCTTCTAGAGAAAGAGAGAAGCCAAAAGCTCAATTGTATGTTCTCCAGAGAAAGGAGGGGTGTCGATTATATAGTGGGTCAAGGGAGGGCACCTGCCATAGGGGAGGAGGTCGGTTTGGCCTCCTCTCGCTTGGTCGCACCTCCTCCTAGGGGAACTCAGATTGGACTCCCAAGTGGAGTGCCCCCCCCCCCCACCCACACACACACTCGCACACACATTTTCTTCTCCTTCTTTTCCCCACTTATTTATTTCTCAAATAAATGCAGAAAAAATCCTACAAATAGCTAGTGCATATTGTGAGACCATGAGTCCCACCTGACATCCCCTAAAATTAGGTTTTACGCCGAGGAGGAAATCTGCCCCCCTCTAGCACTGCTTCTGTATAAGGAAAGTCCCCCAGAGCTCTTCCGGAACCCCGTGACCCTTGTAGATAAAATCATCGATATAATCTAACCATTTCAGAAATATATTTCCAACATACCTGGACATCTCATGCCCCTGCATTTTCTCCGTAAAGCGTGCAGCCTCAATTTCTCTTTCATAATAACTCTGGAATAAGTTCCGGTAGTAATAAAAATTGTTTCTATCACTCCGTGAAATATCATGCCCTCGTTATAATTTATCTTTGATATATAAAATATATCTACCACGCAGAAACACCATTCTGGTGATACACCTAGTTGTTCCGGACCTACCAATATACATAAAAATAAGCCCAAACTTAAGTGTGTTTCCCCTAGAGGTTCGATAGTGTGTGGACATTAAGCTAGAAATTGTTTCCTTTCAATAATCAAAAGCGGGGCCGTGGACACCCATATTGACTCTCACATACTAAATAAATAAACTACTGAACCTTTTGGTTATTATACAAATCTCTTATTACTCACAATGCCGAACTTACCCGAGACTATTGATTCCGGTATTGCCTGTGAAACAATCTCTGGTTCACTAATACCTTTGTCTCATCTCGTTATCCGGTAAGATTCCTGTTTATCGTTACTGTATTATGATATCACATATGATGTATCATCATCATGCATTGTCGGCAGAACTTATGGATATCAAGAATACCGAGTGGGTCCAAGTATGTATCTCTCTTTTTACGGAGGAGTAATTTTCATCTCAGAATATCGAGGTATCATACTCCTTTACCTATTAACTACCTTTATGTTCACCCAATTGACGGTGTGACTCTTGATATAACCAAAGTAAAACTTTCAGAATGTATTATCCTGATAACCTTATGGTCAAAGGATACACTGTAATATAACCGTGTTGTGATATGATTATAATGACAAAGATGTCTTAGTGGAATCTCTTAGCATACCAATCTACTTAGGAAATACCCAGCCATATTGTTCCCTTCCAACAATATGATATTCATTGATATTGAAAAAAACAATGTCCATGACCAGGAAAACATAGTCATCAAACATCCAATGAAATAGTCGTAAAAGTCAAGACTAGGGTTTGTTTCTATGTTCATGTTACTACACGTGAGCGCGATTTTTCCTCTGAATCTCATATTTAGGAACCACATCAGTTATAGCATAGCAATATGAATCATAATTATGAAATAAATGTATGAATATTATTGCCTTTTGGACATACATCCAACAGTCTCCCACTTGCATAACTGGCAATAATGTGTTTGCATAAGTCCATCAAACATCTAGAAGATGTGAGTGAACACTTATGTAAACAATGTATGTTAGAGACATTTGTCATCAACCCCTTCTGAGGTTGTATAAACCATTTTTGTTATGAAGAAACTCTTTCTTTCATAATAGGCAATTTTTACGGTACCCTGGTACTCCTCAAACAAAGATGGAGTACCACTCAAATTTGGCCGTCCATTTAAGGGGGTAGTTTAGTATTTTTTATGCGTTTAGACTTATCTGATTCCTAATCACATGGCCATCTCTATATCACGGCCGCCATGCCACTAGAGAAATTGTGAGCGCAGGCGTCACCGGCTCACCGCCCCCCCTTGCGTACAACTTCCGACCCCTGCTGCACCGCGCGGCATCAAGCTCCTTGCAGGCACGTCTGCATCATCCTATATCGCCATGAGGACGGCGCCATTGTCGTCTGCTCAGTTCTGCAGGGACCGCCAATGAGTGAATATCATCACAGATTGGTCTCCCAAATCGTTGAACGATGGCAAATTGTACCGGTCAATGGATGGGATATTATTTCCTTTGTACTAGGGGTTGCCGATCGAACAAATCTAGGCTACAGGTTCTGAAAAATTACACACAATTGCATAACTTACATGGGAGATTAAAACAGAAATTTACATAGTATAATAAAATTCAGGCAATAAGGGATTGCTTGCAGGCAGCTGGTTCATCGCCCTCCTAGACTCCAAACCTGTCTGGATCAAAGCAGCCAGTTCTATGTCTGTCCATGTTGAACCCAGTTGGCGACATATTTGAATGTCCAGCACTAGAACTCCGACATGTCCACATAACAGAGCCCTGGGCGGCTAGGTGATCGCATCGGACCTCGTCGTGATCAGTCTGCTTCAGCGCGTCCCTGGTTAGTGTGACCTGATTCGCCGGTCGACGCCGCTCCGACAAGTCCGGCCGCGGCCAATGGCCTAGCAACCAAGCCTCGCCTCGGTGGCCGTCTGTAGAGCTAATGCTGCCACGCCACAATTGCAACCATGTGAGGAACTAGAGTTACAGAAGGATAAATGGTGATTGAGTCAAGTATGAATAATGTTTTGGCATGAGAATAACAGTAAAATACGCTTCTGCCCCTAAACTTGAGGTACTCCCTGGGTTTTTCTGATGGTACTCGCTCGCACAGATGTTGGAGTGCCGGCTAAGAGCGTCCGTTGGACTAATAGAAATAAAGGGCTCATATTTCTTTAAGGGTACCGTAAAAGTGCTCTTCATAATACCCCTTGATCATAAGATCACCTGCAGTCTAGGCTATTCTAGGTGAAACCTTGGTATTCCATCTAAGAATAAAGTTTCACCCATTTTCACAGATCATCCTACATCTTTTATGAAATATCACAACTAGTCCATATAATGATCCGATAGCCAAAATATTAGAAGTATTTAAACTTCTACCCTTCACTGCTATTGTTGTCGGATATATACCGATTAGGGGTATATCTGGCATTGTCCTAAAGAGCCGGATTACCAGGGTGGCATTTTGGTAATGGACCAAAGTCCATTGGGCGGCCCAGTAAGCTGATGCACAGAAGCCGGATTCTAGAAGAACCCGGACCACGACCCAAAGTGGTGCGGCTTGGAGTAGAAGACGTCGTTCCTTTCCAAGTTAGATGCTTTCCGTAGTCTTCTAGGTTTCCTTTCTGTAAGCCCTAATCCGGTTATCTATATAAAGCCGTACGGGAGAGAAGAAAGACACAGACAATTAGCTAGAAGCCAACTCGCCGAGAAATTGATCCTCGCCGAGTTAGCGAAACCCTACTCACATTGTACTTCGTATACTTCAGGCTTCAGCTCTGATTTAGTGAGATTGCAGTAGTAGGAACGTCGCCTAGTTGCCGCGTACCAAACCTGGGTAAACTTGGTGTTCCTGATTGTCGTACTACCATGTCCCCCCACGTCTCTACCCGTAGGCTCATGGCACCCCCATCTATGAACTCTACTACGATGTCTCAACAGTTGGCGCCCACCGTGGGGCCCAGCGACGTCAGACGTTATGTTTCGATCGGGGATACTCGGCGGAATCGGCAGTACCATAACTGTCGGAAGTCTGGAATTCGACAACGACGTCGGGCGCTTCCTCGATAATGGATCGTACATGCCAGCACGGAATAACCTGGTAAGTGCCTGCGTTTTACCAATTGGATCTACAAACATCTTTATCGGATTAACTGCAGAAGCAATAGGATTCTGTGGTGAAAGCAAATTTATCCCACCCGCCCTATACCCAGTTGAAGAAAACTATGATACCGGATTCTGATCAAATCGCCAAAATGTTGAATTTGTTGCCTCTTCAGAGATGCATGCAATCAGATCTCACTTCATTTGCATGGCGTAGTCCAAGGTCGCTGAAAACACGGAAGTAAGCAATCCCGTGGAAGAAGCAGAAAACAAAAATCCCATAGAACAAGTGGAAGATCCGACACCTTTCAATGAAACGACGAACTCGGAAGCCGACTCCGTACTAGCTGCCATAGAGGCAAGATTGGAGTCGGAAAGTGGATCTGAAGATATAGATTCAGAAGATAAAGATGAAGACGCTTTCGAAAGAAAGGTCAAATCCATGCAGGGGAGCTTCCATGAAGTACTTATGGCAAAACCGACTGAAAACTCGGATGCCGGGGAAGATGAAGACCCCAAAACGCCTCCACCAGATGAGGAAAGAGAGGACGGAAAAACAAGTCCCATCTACCCTGATGTCAAGGAATTGACAGAAGAAGAACCTGGAAAAAAGCCTCCCTCTTCCAAGAAGAAAAAGAAGACTGCCAAGAAACTCCAGTACAAACTCCAGAAGAAAAAATTGGCAGATAATGCTAACCAAAACCTGGAAGTAGGAGGAGCAAGCGGAGTCACACCCGTGGAGAAGAAAAAGAAAGAAATCCATGTTCCCCAAATGTCGAAACAGAACGAGATCGATCTGATCAAAACCCCGGTAGGACCGTACGAGCCACCGGAAGTGCTGGAAGCCAGAAGGCAAACCCTTATGCGGCAGCAGCAACAACTATTCCGATCTCAAGAAAATCTCCTCAAAGCCCAAGCTACTGTAAAAGCAAAGCAGGAGGAGCGAAAGACGGAATATGTCCGGGATAAAACCCACGAGATTACCCGGAATTGCAAGGCCGGATGTGCTGCTAGTAAAAGAACGGTTGCAAAACCCTTCTTGACAAAGACAGGTTGATGGTGTAAACGTTAAGGGCGAACGCATCTACAAAACCGCAGATGAAAACGCAGAAGCCGCGTTCGCCATCCTCAATGATGATCTGTACTCCAAAGACGAAAAGCTTCAGGGAGTATGTTTTCCTAGGAAAAGCATTACAACAGCAACAACGAGGACAGGCAAGATCAGGGAAGGTGCACAACAATTCGGCCCTATGCAAAACTGCCACTTGTGGCGGTGGAGCACCTGGACCTGGCGAACCTGGAGATTCACGCGATTCTTAGGAAACGAAGGGAGATCCTAAGAAGGACAAGAAAATCCCGGACGATAGGGATGAAGCGTCCAGAACGATATCCCATCTGCCGAAAGGCGGAAATAAACCCCGTGACCATAAGGATCGGGAGGAACAAAACCGGAAAGACGAAAAAAATGATGCCGCCTCCGAGACGCCCAGCTGAAAAAGCCGGAAGATATGAAAATCCTCATAGGCATGAGAGATTCCGTACTCCTCCTAGGAACAAAGAAAGGCCAAGGAGTAGAACTCCGCCTTATTCCAAAGGACACGATAACGGAAGAAATAGGGATAATCCTGGAAGAGCGCATTCGCGCAACAATGGGCCAGAAAGGAGCAGATCCCCCTCTGTCCATTCAGCCGGCAGATATTCCGCACACGTTGATAAGGCGGAAAGAGATGATCTATACTTTGGACCTAAGTGTTTCACTGACAGGATCCGAAGAATAACCCTACATTCTGGCTTTGCCAAAGTTGGTCCAACTTACCAAAAGTACACCAGAAGTACAAACCCGGATACAGGCTCTCAGATTACTATACTGCCGTTCAGATCAACAAAGGAACAGACCTGGAAGCAGTGAAATTTCTCCCCCTAATGTTGCTGGATGGAGCCAGAGATTGGATCAACGGGCTTCCGTCAAGAACCGTGGATAGCTGGGATGATATGGCTAGAGTATTCGCTCAACACTTTCGGGGTACGTACAAACGCCCTAAGAGCATCAACCAGCTAAATCGCTGCATCCAGTTTGAAGACGAGTCGTATGTCAACTTTATATCAAGATGGACAACAATGAAAAATAGTTGCTCTGGAGTAAGTGATGTACAAGAAATGAATGCTTTCATCAATGGATTAAAACCCGGTCTCGTACCGTTCATGGTTCGTTCAAAGGAGCACAAAGATCTAGGATCTATGCTTACCACCGCCAATGAGCACGCAGTGGCCAAACATGACATCAGAGCGAGAGGTGGAAATATTCATGCTTTGGTTCAGGCCAAAAAGACGCCTCGTTCTGAAAAGAAGGTTACTCCAGAAGCACAGACAAAACCCAAGGAAGTAAATTTAACCTTTGGAAAGAATACTGGCGGCAAATGGAAAGGAAGAAGCACATAACCTATCTCCTAGTCAAAGGAAGAGTGGGAAAAAATTAAGTCGGAAAATTGTGTCCACCATTCGCAATTTGGGAAACCTACCCATACAAATGCGCAGTGTCGGCTCAATAAGCATATGAAAGGCACTACAGGTTCCGGAATTCCAAATGGAAATTCAGTAAGCAAAAGCCAGAAGCTGAGAAAGAAGACAGTGAATCGGACACTGATGAAAAAATCCAGGAACAACAGCAAAAAGGCGAGCCAAAATTCCCGAGAGTTGAAGGAGAATGTAACCTAACTTTCCTGGCAACTCCCTCAGCAAAACAGGCAAAAAGGACACTTCGAGAAATCAACGCGGTTGTTCTACCAACACCAAAGTACTTGAAGTATTCCAATACGCCAGTTACCTGGGATCAGTCAGATCATCCCGGAAACATCCCAGAACCCGGCACGCATGCTTTGGTCGTAAGTCCTATTGTTCAAAACACTAGGCTCAAAAGAGTGCTGGTGGATGGAGGATCTAGTATTAACATCATGTACCTGAGTACATTGAAATAGCTACATATTTCCGAGACTCAGCTCAGGCACAACAATGTACGGTTTCATGGTATTGTTCCTGGCAGGCAAGCACAATACCTAGGAGAAATTTCCCTAGATGTAACCTTCGTAAGTAGAGAACATTTCTGCCAGGAAAAAATCTCCTTCGAGGTGGTGCCGTTCGAAAGTGTATACCATGCAATACTCGGACGTCCAGCTTTCGCCAAGTTCATGGCAAGATCATGTTATATCTATAACAAGCTAAAGATGCCAGGGATGAAAGGCGGAGTAATCACCATAGCCGGAGATTACAAATTGGCGAACGAGCTGGAGAAACGAAACGCCCTTTGCGCTAAGCAAGTCATCGCAAGGGAGGAATTGAAAGAGCTAGCTAAAGAAGTTTTGCCGATGGGAATGCGGCTAGGAAAAGAAAGTCAGAAGCCGGCAGATAGCTTCAAGGCATCGGAGAACACAAGACAGGTTATCCTAGATCCGAAAGATCCGACAAAATTTTGTCGTAGTGGGAACTGGGATGACCAACAAATAGGAAGATGCGCTCATCAAGTGCCTCCGTGAGAACTGGGATATTTTTGCCTGGTGTCCTACGGACATGCCGGGGGTACCCAGGGAACTTGATGAACATTAATTGAAAGTGATTCCAGGTTCAAAACCCGTCAAACAAGGTCTCCGTCGTTTTGATGGAAGAAACGGAAGGCTACAGAAAAGGAAATTATCTGGCTTTTAGCAGCTGATTTTATCCGGGAAGTCATACATACTGACTGGTCTGCGAACCTAGTATTAGTCCCGAAGAAAGACAATATTGTTCTTAGGATGTGTATAGATTACACCGTCTTGAACAAATTATGTCCAAAAGATAGGTTTGCGTTACCGCGAATCGATCAAATAATTGATGCCACTGCTGGCTCTGAGCTTTTATGTTTTTTGGATGCTTATTCCGGGTACCATCAAATACTTATGAAGGAGGAAGATCAAATCAAAACTTCCTTCATAACCCCGTATGGAACATACTATTACATAACCATGCCTTTTGGTTTGAAGAACGTGGGTGCTACTTACCAGCGTTGCATGCAACGTTGTTTTCATAGCCAAATCGGCAAAAATGTCCATGTTTACGTGGACGACATTGCCGTAGTTTCCAAGGAAAATGATACACTTCTTTAAGATCTATGAAAAAACTTTCAAAAATTTGCGCACTTACAAAATGAAGTTGAACCCATTAAAGTGCGTATTCGGGGTTCCGTCTAGAAAACTTCTGGGTTTTATCGTTTCTCACAGAGGTATAGAAGTAAACCCGGAAAAGATCAAGGCAATTTTGAACATTACAAAGCCTACGTGCTTAAAAGATGTACAAAGATTGATGGGTTCTGCAGCCGCAGTCAGCAGGTTTATAAGCCGACTAGGAGACAAAGCTCTGCCATTATACAAATTGTTGAAGAAATCCGACAAATTTGAGTGGACAGAAGAGGCGGACAAAGCAGTAACCCAGTTGAAAGAAACCTTGATGAAAGCTCTGATTTTGGCATCCCCAAAAGACAAAGAACCCATGTTATTGTATCTTACAACAACAAACAGGGTTATCAGCGCTGTGATAATTATGTAAAGGAGTAAATATGAACAAAGTATACCGGATCAACATCCAGTGTACTATGTTAGCGAAGTATTCTCCGAGTCAAAGCAGAGGTACCCACATTATCAAAAGCTGGCATATGGCGTGTTTTTCGCATCTCGAAAACTCCACCATTATTTCCAAGGACATTCCATAACAGTGGTAAGCAAAGCACCACTAGGGGATATTATCAACAATGCAGACACAACAGGCCGAGTTGCTAAATGGGGCATCGAGCTCGCTGCGTTCGACATTAAGTATCAACCCAGGACAACAATTAAATCCCATGTGTTGACAGATTTTGTCGCCGATTGGACAAAAGCAATGGAGAACACACCAATACCGGAGTCAGAATACTGGATCATGCATTTTGACAGATCCAAGATGAAAGAAGGCGTCGTACCTGGTGTAGTTCTTAAATCTCTAAAAAGTGACATTATGGAGTATGTATTACAAATACACTTCAACGCCAGCAACAATGTGGCAGAATACGAAGCTCTGCTTCATGGCTTGCATATTGCAAAAGAAATAGGCGTCAAACGCATACTCTGCTATGGTGACTTGGATTTGGTACAACATTAGCTAAACCAAACATGGGACGCCAAAAGCCCCATTATGGCCGAATATCGGAGAACTGTGGACGATTTTGCCATTTGCTTCCTAGGATTTGAAGTACTTCATATCAAAAGGGAAGTAAATTGGAATGCGGATGCATTAGCCCGTATAAGATCGGAAAGAGTGAAAACCCTACCACCTAGTGTGTTTGTCCAACACTTGCACGAACCATCGATCAAAGGTGGATACGTTGATTATCCTCTCGTTTCCGAGTCAATTGAAGTTCTGCTCGTTAACCCAGATTGGAAAATTCCATATTTAAACTTCTTAGTTGATTAGAAGTTCCCGGATGGAGAAGACGGGGTCTTGCAAAGGCAGATACAATGCTGATGCAAAGGATACACAGTAATTAATGGTTGCTTGTATAAACGTAGTACTATCGGAATTTTTCAGCAATGTATTTCGCCAGAAGAAGGACGAGAAATATTGCAAGAAATCCATGCAGGATATTGCGAACATCATGCTCAGTCAAAAAGCATAGTAAAAAGCATTCCGTGCAGGGTTTTTCTAGCTCACAACCAAGACAAATGCCGAACACATAGTAAACACATGTGCCGGATGCCAATATTACGCCAAGCAGACAAATATGCCAGCTCAAGCACTCACAACTATCCCTATAACATGGACGTTTGCGGTCTGGGGGCTAGATATGATGAGACCATTCAAAACCGCAAGAGGCGGACTTACACATCTACTCGTTGCAGTAGATAAGTATACCAAGTGGGTGGAGGAGAAACCCATAAAAAAATTTGATGGTGTGACCGCAAGAAATTTCATCATTGACGTAGTCATGAGATACGGCGTTCCACACAACATAATCACTGGCAACAAGACAAAATTTTCTATTGGAGAGTTGGCGAAATATTGCCGACAAACGGGAATACGCCTAGATCTTGCATCCGCGGCACACCCGCAATCCAATGGGCAGATTGAAAGAATGAATAGCTCAATCCTGCAAGGAATACGCCCAAGACTCGAATCTCCTATGCACAGAGCAGCTGGAGCATGAGTAGAACAATTACCTTCCGTTCTTTGGAGTATTCGAACGACGCCAAATAGATCAATAGGACAAACACCGTTTTGCCTGGTTTATGGCGCAGAAGCAGTGCTTGCAACGGACATGCTCCATGATATCCCAAGAGTGCAGGCTTATGATGACTCGGATGCCGAAAACGCACGACAGGATGTCGTCGATCTTTTAGAAGAAGAACGAAATCTTGTGCTTCAAAGATCCGCTATTTATCAGCAAGGATTACGACGATACCATAGTTGGAAAATCAGGCATCGTTCTTTCAAGGAAGGTGACCTAGTACTAAGATTGGTGCAGGAAAGGAAGCATAAATTAGCCCCAGTTTGGGAAGGACCATTTGTCATTAGCAAGGCTATGAAAAATGGATCTTATTATCTTGTACATATTCGGGACACGGAAGATGATCCCAAACGCCCAAATCGCAAAAGAAAGAGAAAGAGAGATGTCGAACTAGGAGAGACAAAGAGACCCTGGAGCATTCAGCCGTTACGTTCCTTCTACACTTAGTTCAATTTCTATGTAAACATCTTTAAGATCATGAAATAAAGTTGTCGGGATTCATGCATTACTGTTTTATCGGTCTATTTTCATACAAAGCATAAGTTTGTCTTTATCTATTTCCCAATGATCTTTCAAAATATTCAATGTTAACTTGAATTGTGCCTGCGTGCTCGGAGTTATAAACCTGAATGCTTTACAACCTAAGGAGGCTTGAGGAAACCCAGATTGTGCCTGCGTGCCTGAGTTTCATACATTTTCAAAATTCCTTACTTTTTCCTAAGTACTATCTGATTGTTTATGTGTTGGGTAACTGAAGTTAGTAAGTAAAAAATGCCTTAGTACAATCCATGTTTCCGAGTTTCGACTGATAGGTTAAACCCAGTCGCTTGGCATGAAGATTAGGTACTATTGAGTCATTTCAACACCAAGGACACTCAAAACATGTAAACCAGAAAACCTAGAAGGCAAAGGAATTAAAACCCGATTTTTTTTATAAAGACTTAAAATTTTACTGCAAAAACGGGAAACTTGTTTATACAAATGATAGGTAGCATTACAATGAATATTACATAAGAGAATAGTAATGCTCCTATTTTTCCTGCTAACTATTCAGGAATCAGACGGCCTCCTTAGAATCCGAGTCCTCCTCCTCGCTGCTGTGATACTCAGGAGTTGGTGGAATTTCTTCTTCTGGATAAAAGGTGGAGATAGACACCATCTGCGCTATCTTTGTAGCATGGCCTTTGACGGAGTTGAAGATGCTGGCTCGCTGCACTTCCGTGTATCCTTAGGGGATACCAGTCGCCACGCGCCAAGACTCGGCAGTGGTATAGTGCATACGCATTAGCCCAAGAGCCATGCGTGCACCACCACGAGCTGCAGAGCGGAACCAGGACTCCTTCTGATTCGCCACCTCTTTGATCGCTTCCGGAAGTTTGCTAACTTCCGAGAATTCTCCTGCTTTGTCGGGAATGTACTTATTGATAAGTAATATACCCGCGGCCTTGAGCGCGGTGAAGATCTTTCCGAAAGACCGAATTCTTTCGATCTGGGTAAGCGAGGGGCTACCTTATGTTTAAATCAACAAAGGGAAGTTAGAAAAACACAGAAGAAGAAAAAGAAAAATTCCGGTAAAAGTTTCATAAACTTACCGAGACTCCTGTCCATTTCAACACCTTCTTCAAGGCATTGATTTAGAGCATTCTCCAAGTCCAGGATGGTGGCCTTGTCCTTCTCAGCCTGACTGGAAGCTTTGGACTCGGCAATTCCGACAGCCTGTTGGCTGGCCTCCAGTTCCTTTTGGAGCTTCATATTGATCTTATGAAGTTCCATGTTCTCCTTTCGGAGGTTCTCGACATTGCCGGCATCTTCAGCTATTTGCTTGGCTCTCGCCAAAGAAGCTGAAAAGCAAGAAAAATGAAGAGTAAAAAACTCGGGAAAATGACTTAGAAAAAATTTCCTTCATAAAAACAGCAGTGAGTTTACCTGTTGATTCATCCAGCTTATGCTGAACAGAGGCCAGCTCCGAATCCTTCTCTTCAAGAATGTTAAGGAGAGTTTTTACCTCCTTATTCTTGATGGTAAGTTTGTTAAAAACTTCCATGTTGATGTTTTTGGCAGTTTGCTGAAACATGGAAAAGAGACGCATCGCTTAAGTCGAAAAACAAGCAAGGTCAATGATAAAAGCATCAAGTCACAAAAGAATACATTTGGCAAATGCTTGGGGGCTAGAGATATTACCTGGCTCATTTTTGTTAGACTTGCCAGATTTTCGATGAACTCTTTTGCATAGTCTGCAAAGAGAATTCCGACATGGCAAAGGCCGTCTTGGATGACCTGCCGAGGTGAGAGCACGAAATTATTCCTAACAATAAGTCCGCCTTGCGGCCAAGGACAGATTAAGGGAGCTGGAGCAAAGTACTTTGTCACCCACGGATGAATGTATCCATGTTCGTCAAAGTGATCTTCTTGTTTTACCTTGAATTCCGGGTCAAAGTTGGGAATGGGTTCTTCCATCGGGATGTTCAAAGGACCTCCAACTTCCGGCTCCGCTGTTTCTGCCCTTTCCCTCGCGTCCGTGTCCGGCGCAATAGGCCAGCTGGACTGCAAGGGGTATTCTTTTTCCCTTGTAGCCAAATTCTCCTCCTCAGCTGCAGTCGGAGTATCAGGTGCAGTAGCAGGAGAGGGTTGTGGTCCTCTCCTAGCAACAGACTTTTGTTTCTTCCGGCTCTTTGGCTTCAAAGTTGTAGGAGCCAGACTAGAAAGGAAATCCAAGAAGTAAGAGTTCCGAGAAAGAAAAGAGTTCATGCAACAAAAAACATAGAAAGGAAAGAACCCGAATGTTTACCTGGAAGTTGCGACGACAACACCGTCAAGGTCAATCACCTCCTGAGTGGTGGAGGGCTTCTTCCGCTTCCGCCTACCGGCAAAATTGGCACGCAGAGCGTCCAACTCGGCATCAGAGGCAAGCTTCGAGTCAGGAAGAGTCAGAATCTATCAAAAATGACAAAGTCCGGGTTAGAAAAACATCCGAGAAAAAGGAAACTCAGAACCAATGCCCAAAATGATAGAATCATACCTTTTGAGCCGGGTTTTCCGTCGTGTACATCGGTCGGCTTTCCTCGTATTGGTCACGAGTTGCGACTAGCTGATTGGCGCATTTCTTTGAGTCTTTTTTCGACAAAGACTTGTTCGTTTCCCTCATCGCGTCCTCAGAGCCCGTGTATTCGCACATTAATTGGGGTCCGCGATGAGCCAGGGGCTAGATCCGCCTTTCAAGCCAGCACAGAACCGTGTCCATGCCAGTAAAAAGAGGGGAGGCAGAAACGAGCTTAGAGATGCGCCGTTTGATCCTCATCAGATCTGTCGGCAGAATCTGGCCCACGTCCACCACCCAATTATCTTAGGGAGTGGCTGCGGAATTAACGAAAGGTGTAATTACCATCTTCTTTCCAAGAAACGGGACATCTTCGTGATAAAAGAAGGAACCCGTCCAGAATTTGACGGATTCCGAGGTTTTTATTTTTGGGAACCAATCTTCCCTAAACCTACGAAGGGTAAAGAAGATGGTCCCACGGGTGGGGAGAGCGCCCTCAGAAGGGTTGCGCTTGACTCCAAAGCATTATTGCCAGAAATCTAGCCTAGGCTCTAATCCTAGGTATCCTTCGAACAAAGCATGAAATCCGGAAATGTAAAGAATAGAATTTGGAGGAAGGTTGTGTGGCTGGATTTGGTAGTGGTCTAAGACTTGGAGAAAGAAGGAAGAAGGCGTAAATTCCGATACCTCTGTTAACATGGGATGCAAGGAGAACTCGTTCGCCGTTTTTTGGCGACGGCTCAGACTCGTCCGGGACGTACCGCCATTTCTTCTCCCGGATGAACTCTTCCTTCTCCATTGCCGGAAGGAGGGAGGAAACCACATTACAGTGGATCCAGTTCCCGGAGTTCTCCTCCGTATCTTCTTCGCCTACGGCGGCGCCGGAGGCAGCGACCTCCTCGCCGCCGAGATTGGAGGTTTCCTCCGCAGACTCGGTAATGAAAGGTGGCGGAGGGGGAGCTGATGACGACGGAATATCCGCGGTCACGGGAGGCTGATCCCCGTTGGCCGCTGTTGATGGTAGCGTTGATAAAGTTGTTGGAAACCCCAAGAGGAGGGTGTGATGAGCAAGCGTCAAGAATTTCCCTCAGTTAAGAACCAAGGTTATCAATCCAGTAGGAGGAATAGGATCTCAGGAAGGTTGATGCAACTGACGGTGGTGCTGGCGCTTCACCGGTGTCAGCAACAATGTGGAAACTGCACACAACACAACCAAAATAATTTGTCCCAACAGTACAGTGAGGTCGTCAATCTCACCGGTCTTACTGAAAACAAAGATTAGACTTATAGTGTGTAAAATGATGTATGCTTGCAGTAAGTAAAGAAAGCAGGAAATTGTTGTGGTTTGTTTAACAGTGTGGAAAATGGACCGGGATTCATAGGTTCACTAGTGGTGTCTCTCCATAAAATATAGCATGCTGGGTGAACAAATTACAGCTGGGCAATTTACAAATAGAGGTTGCACCGTAGTGCACATATATGACATGAAGACTACTATGATATTTAGTGCGGGCATTACAACAATATACATAGACCGACATCCATCTGCATCTACGACTAATAATCCACCCTCAGGTTATCATCTGAACCCCCTTAGGTATTAAGTTAAAAGCAACAGATAACTCGATTAAACAAAGTGTGTAATGTAAGCAATGATTATGCACGCGGGCACTCTCACCGATGTTTTCTCCCTAATGGAAACAACACATCCTCCACCTTCATGTTTCTGTCTCTCGAGCAAGGTGGTGAGGAGGCATGAACCCACTATCGAGCATAAATACTCCCTCTTGGAGTCACTAGCAACTACTTGGCCAGAGCAACCACTAGCAACGGAAAGCATGCAAGATCACAAATAGCATATGCAAATAAAGAATATAATCAACTTGGCATAAGTTCAATATTCACCAGATCCCAGCAAACACAGCATATAGAATTACATAAGATCAATCTCGATCATGATAGGCAGCTCATGAGATCTAAACATGGAGGCATATGAGGAGAAGACAACCATCTAGCTACAGCTACAAACCCGTAGTCCAAGGATGAACTACTCACGTATCACTCTGGAGGCAGGCATGATGATGGAGAGGCCTCCGGTGATGATCTCCTCTCCGGCAGGGTACCGGAAACAGCTTCAGAACACCCCTGATCTAGGGTTGACAATGACGGTGGCTGCGGAACTTTTCAGGGATTTTTTATCAGGTGCTTAGGGTTTTCCATCAGGGGGATTAAATAGGTGAAAGGGCAAAGGCGGTGGAGCTCCAGGGGACCCACACCCATAGGTGGCGCGGCCAGGGGGACCCGCGCCACCCTATGGTGTGGCCCCCCTGTTGCCCGTCTTCGACTCCTCGGTGTTCTGGATGCTTCCGGAGAAAATAGGCACTTCAGGCTTTGTGGGGTCCAATTCCAAGAATGTTTCCAGAACAACTTTTCTGAAACCAAAAATAGCAGAAAATAGGGAACTGGCACTTGGCATCTTGTTAATAGGTTAGTCCCGGAAAACGTATAAAAATGTTATAAATAAGGGAGAAAACAAGTAGCAATTGGCATAATATGATCATGGAGCATCAGAAATTATAGATACGTTGGAGACGTATCAAGCATCCCCAAGCTTAGTTCCTACTCGTCCTCGAGTAGGTAAACGATAAAACAAAATAATTTCTGAGGTAACATGCAACTAACATAAACTTGATCAATCTAATGTAAAAGCATATGCACGTTGAGATCGTAGAACTTCAAACACAAACATGATAATTAGAACTTTAATAATAAAGTATAGCAATTACTTTGCATCACGAAGAGTAACTCAAATAAAGAATCATGAATAATAATGCAAAGAAAGGTAAACGTTTGTTTCAGGTATAGAGAAAGCATGGAAAAGTGATATTTCGATAGTCCTTAAGAGTGGGGCTAAACATAAATGCCAGGACACCTTCAAAGTTCATGAGGAAGACTAGAACAAATAATTTAAGAACAAATAATATCACATCATGAAGTAATTATTGATGCTTATGGGACAAATGCACATAGAACTCAGAATGGCAAAAAAATGCTCTCTCAATTGTGCGTAAAGTTAGAAGATGGAGACTCAACATAAAAGTAAAAGAAAGCCCCTTCGCGGAGGGAAGCGGGGATCACTCATGTGCGAGAGCTTTTATTTTATTAAACAGAGGTATTAAAAGCTTGACACTCCTCCCATCCATCTTTCACAAACCATGGCTAACCAAATCCTCGGGTGCCTGCCAACAATCACATACCGTGGAGGAGTGTCTATATTTTGGGAGATGTATGCTAATGTCAACGAATGGTAAACAAAAAATATAGTACGTCACAACCCAACTGGATTCACAAGAGCGGCTCACATGGTGAAGGACGCAACTTGTGTAGAAGGTCATCCCTATTTCTCTTTTGTTTACACAATTATGCTTTGACTGATAAATCAGGGGCAAAAATAGTGAAGAGAATTTGTTTGCATTAATTTGGGGCTGGGCACCCTACTGCCAGCTCTTCTATCATTTGGATAAGCGGATGAAGCCACTAGTACAGGGTGTGAAAGCCAATCAACAACTGAGATAAAGATTCTCTATTTACATCCTCATGAGCAAAAACAGGAACATAAAGCAAGAGTAATTTTGAAGGTTTAAAAGGTAACACATGAGCAATTTACTTGGAATGGCAGTTAAATACCACATGTAGGTAGATATGGTGGACACAATGGGAAAAACTTTGGTTTAAGGGAGTTTGGATGCACGAGTAGAGCTCATACTCAGTACAAGTGGAGGCTAGCAAAAGACTGGGAGCGACAAATCAAGAGAGCATAAGAGCCATAATCATGCATAGCGACATAAGCATCATTAATTAAAACATAAGCAGTATCACAAGTTCAAAAACTAAGTGGTCATGGATGCTATTCGTGACTGGTTTTTAGTCATAAACATAGTGTGAGCATGCGCCAAGTCAACCAAATAAAACATTCGAAAGAGAATACCATATATTGATGCTTTACTATGACAAGAACAACTCATGAATCTTTCAAGACATATTAAACACTCTCAGCTATTAGAGGCTAATCATGCTACTCAATAACCACAAGGCATTAAAACTAAAATAACATTTAGCATGACATGAAAAAGTTCTAGCCACAGTCTATACAAGATTCTACTAGCACTGTTATAAATTCTACTTCAAGCAACAATTTTCTTTCTCCCAACAAGCACCATACAAAACATGCTTTAACAAAAATACTCTTTATTATACAGAAAGCAAACATGAGAGTACTCACATAACACTACTAAAACTAACAACTCTAATAAGAGATGCATGCAAAACAGGAGCTAAATAAATGCAGCAGCTAGACAGAGATTAAGAATACAAAGTATTCTCATGAAAAAGCGGAGCGTGTCACTCTCCAATATAATAATGCTAGGGTCCAACCAAGCTTATTCAAAAAGTAAAAACAAACTAAAAGAATAAACAAAAAACAAACTGAAAACAAAAATAAAATACACTCCAAGTGAAGCACATAAGATGCGACCGAATAAAAATATAGTTTCTCTAGAAGTGACCTAATAATTTGTTGATGAAGAAGGGGGTGCCTTGGGCATCCCCAAGCTTAGACGCTTGAGTCTTCTTGGAATTTGCTGGGATGTACCACCGGGACATCCCCAAGCTTAGGCTTTTCACTCTTCTTGATCACATCATATCATCCTCTTCTCTTGACCCTTGAAAACTTCGTTCACACCAAACTTCTCACAATCTTCATTAGCAACGTTAGTGCAATTGAAATAATAAATTCACATGGTTTAGTTTCAACACAATTCTAACACTCAAAAACACATTAGATACTGTCCCAACTTCTTTTAAAACTCTTTTTCTCAAAAGAACTTTTTCGCGAAAACGCAAAAAGCTTTGCGTTTCGATGCATTGATAGAAAAAGGAGAGTATTTGTACAAGCCCAAAGAAGGGTCACCCCACACCATACAACTCAACACACTAGGGGAGAAGTTGACGTAGACCTATGGCTCCCGCGGTCGCCCAGTCGCGCGCCTCGGCCTTGATCATGTCGAGGAGGGAGGGAACCGATGGTTGGGCGTTGTCGAAGATCACGGAGTTGCGGTGTTTCCAGATACACCACGCCGATAGCATGACGATCGACGAGGTGCCCCTGCGCAAAGCGCCTGGGGTGGCGGCAAGTGCCCTAGTCCACCAGTCAATGAAAACACCTTCCTCCGCGGGAGGAGCCGCCGTGGATCGGATCCAAGACAGGACCTCGTGCCATATCGTCCGTGAGAATGGACACCCGGTGAGGAGGTGGTCCATTGTCTCCACCGCTTGGTCGCACAACGGACAGTGCGCCGCATGGGGGAGGCCTCTACGCGCTAGCCTCTCCCCTGTCCAACATCTATCCTGGCATGCCAGCCAGATGAAGAACTTCACCCTCGGTGGCGCCCATGTCTTCCAGTTGAGCTTCCAGGAGCCCGAGACCACAGAACCCTCAAAGAGTGCTCTGTAGCAGGACCGCGCAGAGTATTGCGCGTCCGTCGTCCAGCGCCAGATGAGCCTATCGGGCTCCCCTGAGAGCTGCAAGCCTTGTAGCCGTGTCCATAGTTGAACGTACTGCCATAGGGCCAGCGGGCTCAGGGCTCCTGTGATATCGGTGATCCAACTGCGCTCAGTCAACGCCTGCTGCACTGTACGGCGTTTCCTACGACGACGGGGGATTAGCGCGAAGAGATCCGGCGCTATCTCCTCGATCGTCCGGCCGTCCAGCCATCTGTCCACCCAGAAAAGAGCCGTATCCCCCCCTCCAACCACCATGTATGTGGAGGCGTCAAATATGGCCTTCTCATCCTTGGAGAACTGCATATCGAGCCCGCGCCATGGTCGCAGGGGGTCGGCGCGCATCCTCCACAGCCAGCGCACCCGAAGGCTAATGGAGGTGCGGTATAGGTCAGGGACCCCGAGACCCCCCAGCCGCAGCGGGCGACACACCCGTGCCCAGTTAACATGGCAATGTCCCCCATTGGCGTCCAGCCTGCCCGCCCACAGGAAACCCCGTAGGATCTTGTTTACCTGTTTCAGCACCTTCTTGTTCAGGCTCAGCACCACTAGCTGGTGTAGTGGAATGGCTGCGAGTACTGAACGAACGAGCGCTAGGCGCCCGGCCCGCGGCATCATAGATGCCTTCCAAGTTGGCAGTTTATCGGCCAACCTGTTCACCACCGGTTGTAGGGCCTCCCCTGGCAATCGCCCGACAGATAGGGGGATGCCGAGGTACTTAACCGGGAAGGGGGCCAGCGGGCAGTTCATAACTGCCGCGGCCCGATCGGCCTCCAGCTCCGGGCATGCAATCGGGGAGACTGAGCATTTCGCGAAGTTAGTGTGCAGCCCTGACGCGTGCCCGAAGAGTTCCAGGATCGCGCGTATAGCGCGCAGTTCCGGCTCATCCGGGTGGCAGAAGATCACCACATCATCCGCGTAAAGTGACGTGGAGGTCACCAACTCCCGCCGTGCGAGGCGTCTGAGGACCCCCAGCTCCATGGCCTTCGTCAATACCCTGTTCAACGTGTTCATAACCAACACGAAGAGGATGGGCGATAGAGGGTCCCCCTGTCGGAGACCTCGTCTGTGCCAGATAGGCGGCCCTGGCACGCCGTTGAGCAACACCCTTGTACTGGCCGTGGACAAAAGGATCGCGACCATCTCGCGGAATCGTGGTCCAAAGCCAAGCTTCACAAGAACCTCAAAGAGGAAGCTCCAAGAGACAGAGTCAAAAGCCCGAGCAATGTCGAGCTTGAGCATCACCCGTGGCTCTTTGAGGCCGTGAAGAAGCCTCGCCGTCTGCTGCACCAACATGAAATTGTCATGGATGCACCGCTTCTGTATAAAGGCGCATTGGTTACTGTCAACCAGCAGCCCCACCCTTGGCGCAAGCCGTGCCGCAAGCGTCTTCGCAGCCAGTTTAGCGAAGATGTGGATCAGGCTTATAGGACGGTAGTCTCCAAGTGCGGCCGCATCCGGTCGCTTGGGCAGCAGAATCAACAGTGCCTGGTTTAGGCCTTGGAATCCGCGCCCGCACATGCTGAAGAATTTGTGAAAGGCAGCCATGAAATCCCCCTTCACCACCCCCCAGCAGCAATGCAAGAATTCTGCCGTGAACCCATCTGGTCCAGGCGCCTTCCCCTGCGGGAGTCGCCGTACCACATCCCACACCTCCTCCTCCGAGAAGGGGGCCTCTAGCCCAGAGAGGTCCTCGGCATGGATCCCGAGAAAATCCAGGTCCAGCGAGAATTCGCGGTCACTTGTCGAGCCGAGGAGGCTCTCAAAGTGGGCGAAAGAGGCTTCAGCCATCGCAGCGTGATCGGACACCATGGATCCCCCAACCTGAAGTCCGTGAATCATGTTCTTCTGCCGGCGATACGACGCATGCTGGTGGAAGAAGGCCGTGTTCGCGTCACCCTCCCGTAGCCAAGAGATTTTGGCCCTTTGGCGAGCCATCGTGCGCTCCAGGGAGGCAAGCCCAAGGTACGTCTGTTTGAGCCTGGCCCGGAGCAGGCGCTCATCTGGGGAGAGCTGGCGGGACTCCATGGCGACATCCAGCCGTAGGACCACCTCCCGCGCTGTCATCAGCTGCAGGCTAACACACCCAACCTTCTTGTCGCTCCAACTCATGAGCTTACGCGCAGTGCGCTTCAGCTTGGCGGTGAGACGACGAAAGGGGTCTGGGTCTCCATCCACCTCATTCCACGCATCCGCCACCACCTCGCCAAAACCCTCCAGCTTGAGCCAGAAACGTTCAAACTGGAAGCGTTTCGGGCCCACCGCCTTTGTGGTGCAGTCCAGGAGTAGTGGGCAGTGGTCTGCGACAACCGTAGCCAGGCATCGTAGGGAGCAACTGCGATGTAGTTCCTCCCAACATGGCGTGGCAAACACCCTATCGAGTCTCACGAGGGTCGGGGTCGTCCTCTCATTGGACCAAGTGTAGCGGCGTCCGTGGAGATAGATCTCCTTAAGCCCGCTGTCGTTTAGGAAGCGTCTGAAGCGCCCCATCATCCGTCTGTTTAGGTTGCCGTTGTTTTTGTCCTCGTCGCGATAGATCATGTTAAAGTCCCCACAGAGTGTCCAAGGACCGGGATGGCCAGCACGTATCGCGCGTAACTCGCCCAGGAAGGCAACCTTCTCGGCCTCCTCCTGGGGGCCGTACACGCATGTGAGCCACCATCCCTGAGCACCATCCGGCTGGGAGACCCTAGCCGTGACACTATTAAGGTCAACATGGGCGCTATCAAGCTGCACCAGGCTGCTCACCCATGCGACTATGATCCCTCCCCTCGTGCCAATCGCCGGCAAGCAGAAGTAAGCGTCAAAGTCCGCGCCTAGGGATTCCATAACAATCGAGGGGGTTACAACCGCAAGTTTAGTCTCTTGCAAGCATACAATAGACGCACCCGTAGTAACTACTACACTCCTAACACCCGTACGACGTGCGCGGTCATTCAGGCCACGCACGTTACACACCAACACCTTGGGTTCGTAAGACATAGAGAGTCTTTAACACCCGCGGTGGTGGGACAACACAGTCAGATCTCGACCAGCCGGCCACCCGCTGTGCCAACCAACGGTGGAGAGCAGCCTCGCAGCGTCGGAAGGGACCACCCGTAAAGCTCCGCGACGGCCTCGATCATCTCCTCTGTGAGAGGCATCTCGAACATCCTGTGATAGGCCTCCAGGGCAGCCTCTGAAGGCGCCTCATCCTCCTGTGCCAACCCCAACTTCCTCATAAGGTTCCTGACGGCGCGCTTCTCGGAATTCAGCCCCCCCCGGCTGTGCCGCGATCCGTGGGCTCCGTCGAGGGCGAAAGTCGAGCGCCATCAACCTGCGGTGGAGTGCTGGGCCCTGTAGCAGAGCGTCCGGCTTCATCTTGGCCGCCGTAAGGAACTCCCCTAGGGTGCGTGGACCCGGAGCAGTTAGAGTGTGCGTCCCTGACGGCTGAGTCGTCCTCGGCCTTCCGTACACCACAGGGGGGGTGGCGAACCGCGTATCAACCGTGGTAGTGGCACGAACAGTAGACGGCGGGGGGTCCATCTCAATTTCTTCATCCACCTCTTCCGACTCGTCCCCACCAAATAGCATCGAGCCGGCATCCGCAGGTGTTCCCGGTCCCAGTATAGGTGAGACGTCCTCGATGGACCCGCTGCCGTGCTCCATCGCTCGTCGTGTTTCCCCAGGCGCAGCAGGTGCTGGATCCTGGGAGACAGCCTCGCTCGTGAAAGCGTCAAGGCCTAGCCTCCCGTCCTGCGCGCGGAAGTGGCCCAACAGCGTATTCCCCGGCCCGTCCAGCCCAGTATGGGGCCCAGCAGCCATGGGCCAGGTATTGACAGAGGGGAGGGAGCACTGCGCGTCCGTCCGCGCCAGCGCTGAGGCCGCGCCGTTCGTGTCGGTAGATGCCGCAACAACCGCCTCAGACTCAGCGATACCGGCCCCACCCACATGCACTAGCGAAGCTTCCCGCATGGGGCGCGCATGGTTCGGTTGGTTCCCGCCTTCCTGCAGCACACCAAAAGAAGGAGATTAAGATGCAAATGCGATAAATGACAGAAATTAGTCAAAACAGAACAGCAGGTAAAGATCGATTTTTTTCAAAAATCTTCTGTTTCTCAAATAAAAAAGTGGTCAACTAAGAAAAGTTGAGTATATAACTCAGGATTAAGCACAAAAGAACTCAGGTCATTTTGAATTTTTTGTGATTTTTAACGGAATTAACAGTGGACAGCTGAAATCTGTTTCTTGCGCAGAAATCCGAAATATAGGCTCAACTTTCCACTAGAGTCTTTACTTGGCCCAATAAAAACTCAAAAGAAAAGATACAGAGGGGTTGCTAAGGAAATAGACAACCACCAGGTGCAAAGCACACCAAAGAAAACGAAAGAAAACGGGTTGAAAACAGCGAAATAAAATGGGTTGTCTCCCGGTAGAGCTTTTCTTTAACGTCTTTCAGCTAGACATAAAAGGGCAACTCAAGTATTTTCAAGTGAAGAAACATCAACATTGTTACGGAGCTTACGTTTACCTTTCTTACCCTTATTCTTTTTAGGGAACTTATGGTCCAAGCATGATTTGGGAGTGAAAGTCATGGTACCTTTTCCCATATCAATAGTTGCTCCTAAGAGCTTCATCAGAGATCTTCCAAGGGTAATTTGTCATCCTTCTGCACATTCAATAACAAGATAATCAGTGGAGACTGTTTTTCCTAGGAGTTTTGTAAACACTCCCTCAGCTATCCCAATGGGAAATATAGTGGTGTTATTAATGAGAGGAATTTCTTCTCCTCCATCGGCTAACCCCCAAAGGTTCAAAGATTCATAAATTTCCTTAGGCATAAGACAAGATTCAGACATGATATCACAACGAGCATGAAATTTTTCACCATTTATAACAACTTTAACAAAAGGGATCATATTTGTTGATTCAAAATTTATTGGTACATGATCAAGATGTTCACGAATTTGGCTATATCCCTCTTTTAAGATAGAAATATGTGACTCAAGAGTATTTAATCTAGCATAAATATCTGCAAAGGCTTTATCAGAACTACTCGGTAAGCTGTAGGTTGCAATTAATTTTCTTATAGCATTGAAAGCTTGATCTTTATCACAATTAAGGAAATCACCTCCTTCCACAGTATCCAAAGTATATCTATAACAAAGAACAAGACCAAAGTAAAAGCTATGAAGAAACAAATTTAGAGTCATTTTAAGTTCAATTTTGTAATAGGAATCAAAAGCACTAGACCAAGCTTCTTTGAAATTCTCATCATTTCCTTGTTTGAAAGTAAAGATTGTTTCTTCTGGTGACATAATGACAGGAACAAAACTAGACATAAAAGCAAGCAAATAAATAACAGCTATGAAGTCAACTAAATTTTTTGTGTTTTCAATATAGAGAAGAAAAACAAGACAAAAATAAAAACAAGACAATAAACTAAATATAGAGGTTGAGAGTGAGAGACTCCCCTTGCCAGAAGACTTATTCTTCCCCAGCAATGGCGCCAGAAATTCTTGTTGATGGCAGAGTTGATGAAGTTGTTGGAAACCCCAAGAGGAGGGTATGATGAGAAAGTGGCAAGAATTTCCCTCAGTTAAGAACCAAGGTTATCAATCCAGTAGGAGGAAGAGGATCTCAAGAAGGTTGATGCCACTGACGGTGGTGCTGGCGCTTCACCGGTGTCAGCAACAACGTGGAACCTGCACACAACACAACCAAAATACTTTGTCCCAACAGTACAGTGAGGTTGTCAATCTCACCGGTCTTGCTAAAAACAAAGATTAGACATATAGTGTGAAAAATGATGTATGCTTGCAGTAAGTAAAGAAAGAAGGAAATAGTTGTGGTTTGTTTAACAGTGTGGAAAATGGACCGATGTTCATAGGTTCACTAGTGGTGTCTCTCCATAAAAGATAGCATGCTGGGTGAACAAATTACAACTGGGCAATTAACAAATAGAGGTTGCACCGTAGTGCACATATATGACATGAAGACTACTATGATATTTAGTGCGAGCATTACAACAATATACATAGACCGACATCCCTCTGCATCTATGACTAATAATCCACCCTCAGGTTATCATCCGAACCCCTTAGGTATTAAGTTGCAAGCAACAGATAACTGCATTAAACAAAGTGTGTAATGTAAGCAATGATTATGCACGCGGGCACTCTCACCGCTGTTTTCTCCCTAATGGCAACAACACATCCTCCCCCTTCACGTTTCTGTCACTCGAGCAATGTGGTGAGGAGGCATGAACCCACTATCGAGCATAAATACTCCCTCTTGGAGTCACTAACAACTACTTGGCCAGAGCAACCACTAGCAACGGAAAGCATGCAAGATCACAAATAGCATGCAAATAAAGACTATAATAAACTTGGCATACGTTCAATATTCATCGGATCCCAGCAAACAAAACATATAGAATTACATAAGATCAATCTCGATCATGATAGGAAGCTCACGAGATCTAAACATGGAGGCATATGAGGAGAAGACAACCATCTAGCTACAGCTACGAACCTGTAGTCCAAGGATGAACTACTCACACATCACTCTGGAGGCAAGCATGGTGATGGAGAGGCTTCCGGTGATGATCTCCTCTCCGGCAGGGTGCCAGAAACAGCTTTAGAACCCCCCCTGATCTAGGGTTGATGGTGACGGCGGCTGCGGAACTTTTCGGGGATTTTTGATCAGCTGATTAGGGTTTTCCATCCGGGGGGATTAAATAGGCGAAATGGCCAACGCGGTGGAGCTCCAGGGGCCCCACACCCATAGGTGGCGTGGCCAGGGGGACCCGTGCCACCCTATGATGTGGCCCCCCTGTTGCCCGTCTTTGACTCCTCTTCGGTGTTCTAGATGCTTTCGGGGGAAATAGGCACTTCGGGCTTTGTGGGGTACAATTCCGAGAATGATTCCAGAACAACTTTTCTGGAACCAAAAACAACAGAAAACAGGGAACTGGCACTTGGCATCTTGTTAATAGGTTAGTCCCGGAAAACGTATAAAAATGCTATAAATAAGGGAGAAAACAAGTAGCAATTGACATAATATGATCATGGAGCATCAGAAATTATAGATACGTTGGAGACGTATCAGCCGCGTCGCCGGCGTTTCCCTCCGGCGCGTTTACGGTGGCGCGAACGGGGGAGTCCAGCTGCGGGTCGAGATCGTTGATGATTGCTTTGATGTCCAAAGCGGCGTTGCTCGCGTCTGCGGCGTGGGAAGTTTCTCCGTCGACCATTCTTAGGCGGCGCGGTCGCGAGCCGGATCCTCCGATGGTTTCTTCGGGGAAGGTGAGGGAACTCACTCTCTGCTCGCTCGAGCTCAGTCTCTCGTTCTCGCTATGGTGCTAGGGGGCTCGAAGAAGAAGAGGGAGCGGAAGAGAGAACATAGCCCTCTAGGTGGATTATAGCCAGAGGTGCATTGAGATTGGTCCCAACGGCTATTTTAGCCGTTGGATCCTTGACGCGTGTCACGCCCAAAAATTCCAGGAATCGAGGGGACAGGGTGATAATGGTTATCTCCTTGTTTTCCGCGAAAATCTGTCAGAGGATACATTTTCAGGGTTTTTGACTGAACCCAAACCATGATGTCAGCACGATTTCATCGCTGACATCATGAAGTTCCTTCTCCACGAAGGCTCGTGGAAGAAAAGGCTGGATTTTGATAAAATCCGAGTTATACGTCATGAAGTTCCTTCTATACGAAGGCTCATGGAAGAAAAGGCCGGATTTTGATAAAATCCGAGTTATATGTCAGGAAGTTCCTTCTCTATGAAGGCTCGTGGAAGAAAAAGCTGGATTTTGGTGAAATCCAAGTTATGCATTATGAAGTTTTTTGGGGAAAAAGAAGAATCGAGACAAAGCGCCAACATTTCTTGGAAAAGATTGCAAATTGATGAAATGTGGCAGAATGAAGTCTCAATCCTTCTTGGGGTCTACTGTCGGATATGAGGTGTTCTATGGTACCGTCAAATTAATAAGATCCCTTCATTTACTATCATCCAAAGGTCCAGAAAATTGCATACTAGTGTCTAAAAGAGGACTAGCACAATTCATACTAGTCCAAAATTGCCACATGCCCCCAGACAGGCCCTGGCCCAAGACGGTAGATGGGTGGCGTCCCAAGAAAAATTAGCACCTGCCTGGCCCCCACGCCGTAATTAATTTGATTGAGTAAATTGAGAAATCAATTAAAGGACCTAGTTACAGGTGATGCAAGTACGTAGTATCTAGTATGATGAGAAAACACAACAAGAAAAAATAAAAAGAAGCTAGTTCCGATTCTTGCCTGCAAGCATTGGTTGTGTGTCTGCGTTGTGTGATCGATATTTATTGGATCCATGCGTGTGATCGAACTGGTAATCGGAAAGCGTCGTCCTCGTTGCCTCCACCTTCCACGGGAAGTACACCGCCCCGGAGGCGTCCTGCATGTACGCCGCGCTGTTGACCATCGTCGGTTGGAAGTGACAGTATAGGCCGTCCCTCGACTAACAGAGAAAATGGTGCTGATACTCGTGCCCCAAGTAGCCGGCGGGCGCGAAGAGCAGGCTATCCGGCATGAAAGGCACATGATCCATCGACCCCAGCGGAGCGGCCTCTGCTGCGGCAGATCGGCCATTTAGTGGCTAGGAGGGGACGACGGCACGACACTTGTGTGGGAGTTGGCGGGAGGAGGACTCGTCGTGTGTACGGCGCCGCCGGTGACGGCTGAGGAGCCCGTAGCCATGTTGCTCTACTGGTGAGCTTCTGCATGGTGGACACGAAGTTGTCAAAGTGAGCTCAGGAGGCGCGGCGTGCAGCCGCCAGCAGGAGGTGGGTGCCGAAGGAGTGGCGTCGTACGGCTGGAGATCTGGAGTGCTCTATTTTTTTCTTACCGATTCGTTAACCTTTTTACCGTTAATCACAACTTTATGGGTTTGTTGGGCCTAATCTCTCTCAACCATCCGATGAAATCATACTACTCCCTCCACGTGACTAGTAAAAGGTACTGTAGAACTAGCCGTCGGATATATACCGATTAGGGGTATATCTGGCATTGTCCTAAAGAGCCGGATTACCAGGGTGACCTTTTGGTAATGGACCACAGTCCATTGGGCGGCCCAGTAAACTGACGCACAGAAGACGAATTCTAGAAGAACCCGGACCACGGCCCAAAGTGGTGCGGCTTGGAGTAGAAGACGGATTCCTTCCTTTCTAAGTTAGATATTTTCCATAGTCTTCTAGGTTTCCTTTCTGTAAGCCCTAACCCTGTTATCTATATAAAGCCAGACGGGAGAGAAGAAAGACACGGACAATTAGCTAGAAGCCAACTCGCCGAGAAGTTGATCCTCGCCGAGTTAGCGAAACCCTACTCACATTGTACTTTGTATACTTAAGGTTTCAGCCCTGATTTAGTGAGATTGCAGGAGTAGGAACGTCGCCTAGTTGCGCCATACCGAACCTAGGTAAACTTGATGTTCCTGATTGTCGTACTACCAGTCCTTCCACATCTCTACCCGTAGGCTCATGACACCCCCGTCTATGAACTCTACTACGATGTTTCGATAATTGTTGTAGTGTTCGTAAATTATGCTTAAATCAATTAAGCAAATCTAAATCCCGCTATTCATATAACCAGAAGATTATATCTTAATCCTTGGTTAATACTTATCACATAAGTACCATTCAATCTCATGTACTTATCTCATAAGTTATTTCTTATAATGTATATCTTACATTATAATATAATTCTCCATCCTTTTGAAGAAACATCTTCAAACATCCTTGGGGATAATACTCATAATAATCTGGAGCTAATTGATTTATTTACCAAATTCAATTTTTCAATAATTATTATTTATATATTTTGACAGAATGTATTGTCTGAGAAATTTCTACTATGATCATAAATAACAAATCATTTGATCATTGCTCACCAATGTTTAAAACTTCATGCATTTATATACCTCATCTTACTTATATTAATTTTCACTCAGGATTTTAATCCTTTGTAAATTAATAACTTTGCTATCATATGTATCTTAGAAAATAAAATTTCCAACGATGCATATTTTCTGACAAACAAATATTGTATTGATTTCCAATAATTTATATATCATTAAAATAACTCCCACTATCTTAAAAGAAAACAAGACTTATATAATTTTCCATGAAGTCAAAACAAATTTTGTTTTACTTCACAAATTATATTGCCACTCCAAAATTTATACCGATTGGCTTTTATTTGTATAAAAAAACTTTGGATGTTGCATAATAAACTTTGTATTTAACAAAAACCCTTGAGTTGTACTTAGTACACAAACTCGATTAATTTTCCTTCAAGGAATTTGTTTTTGTTATTTTCTCATACATAATTGTTATATAAACCGATAAAGATTTGCTACAGACCACTAGATCTTTAGTAGTAAACTCTTGTTTTGTCATAAAACTATTTAGGACAAAACAAGCTTTATAATCCCTTCATTCCATGAGGAATTCCTTCAAGTTTCTCAACTTAAATTTAACGGTATATAATGTTTGACTCTAATTCATTTGGATATTTTAGCCCTTCTATTATCTTTACTAATTACATGCACATACTTTATTCAAGTTGCCTTGAAAATTTTATGTCCTTTCATGGTTAAGTATTTTCTTGATAACCAGCCATGCCTCAAACCACAATGGCTCTCGGTTTTAGTCTAAAAGAATTGTCAATTGGAATTGCTTCCGCTTGCACAATTCTGATAACTATTTCCGGAGATTCATCAATCACTTACAAATATACTATCCTCCCACTGAATTCAACAATGAATTAATACCTTTAGAATCACATATCCCTAGCAACAAAATTTTGTTAGTTATGTGGTAGTTTTGAATGAGGATTTCCAATGTAAAATTGGAAAAACCAACAAAGTATAACCTTGTTCTCGTAATCTTAGGATCAAGTTTCAATATATCAAAAACTTCTAGATTGTAAGACTAATGTGTCTCTTTATAGTTTGTCTTTCAAAACTATGACAAGAGGTAAACACAATAAATTTATACTAAAACAAAACTTAGTTACTATACTATTTCATGGGTAATATCAAGAATTTTATTTGAAAAGGAATCCTTCTTAGTGTTTGACTTTGTCTCACTTAGTCAAATATGACTTGAAAACTTTCAAGACATCACTAAGACACAACTTCCGAAATTTTTGCGAAGTCCCTTTTTCTCATTGACTTATTTAGCACAAAATATTTTAGAATAAATGATATTTCATCAATTCAAAAGATTTGTAACTTGATCATCCACAAAGGGATTGATATATAATATTCTCGTAAGATAACGAAGACTTCATCCTATCAATCCACAAGAGTATTACATCGCCAAGAATGCGACCCTATTACAATAACTTGAGTTGAAGATTATAAAATAAAAGTGGAGATCTCTTCATCCTTAGATGATCCTTTATGCGCCTAGCTTTACGCTCATCAACACCTTTTATTCTTCCAGCTCCTTACTTTACGCAGCTCCTATATCGAATGCATAAAATAATTTTAGCAATCGATACACCAGAGATACTAGTAATAATGACAAATATCATTCAGGTATAACTCTTATACCTTTATCACCTTTGGTGAATGTATCTTTTTGCCTGAGGTAGCTTTTATAGTTCCTCTTCAAATGCCCTTTCTTTTTTTATAGAAAAAGAATTCAGATTTACTTTGTGTAGAAAACTTGGGCTTTTTTTTGCGCCTTAGCATTTTTGCCCTTTCTGTTCCTTTTCTTCTTGAATGGTGTAGTTTGGGAAACCATAAATACTTGATTGTTTTCCCTCCTCACACCAGCAACAACAGTTTTCAACATAGCAAAGAGATCATTTGGTGTTTTCTCCATCCCATTCATGTTGTAATTCATGACTGTTATAAGACGGGGGGAGTAAAGCCAAGACCAAATCTGTACTCAGCTCAGCCGGCATTGGAAATCCCAAAGCTTGAAGCCTAGTCCCGTAACCAAACATCTTGATTACATGCTCGTTCACTGAGCTTCCTTCTGCCATGTGACATGACCACAAAGCCTTTGTTATTTTATAACGTTCAGTCTTGGTTTGTGTCTTGTACATGGCCGTGAGTGCAACGATCACGTCATACGCGTATGTATGATCAAATTGTTTCTGTAACTCAGGATCCATACATGTCAACATGAGACATTGAACATATATTGCATCATCACTCATCAAGGTGTGTACTTTTCTGCATCATAAGTGTCATTATCAAGATCCCCTAGAAGAGGAGCATCAAGGACATACTATTTCTTGATACCCTTGAGAACAATTCTCAGTGAACAGACCCAATCCGCATAGTTGCTTCCATTGGCAGTAAGTGATTTCTTCTCAAGTAGTTGACCAAGGTTAATAGCGAGTGTGTTACGAGCCATGGATCTACAACAATTTAATAGTTCACTTAGACATGATCATAATTATTTTCTAAGCACTTGTTGAAATAATTAACTACGTGCTCCCACTGAATCTGATATTCCTCGTGATCAGAAATTAATGTATTATGGAATCCACGCTCAACTTATAACTAAAGGATGCATCCACCTCAATGGCTATAAGTTTACAACGGGTAGGCCAACTGACCAATCACTACCACCCGAAATATGTCCGCCCGAGTCGTGTTTATCCGTCCTGCCTCTTGTTGTAAATCCTCATGGACGTGGATTAGCTGCTGACAAAACCTTTAAATCTCCGTGTTGTGTTCCGCCAGGTTCTCGGCAGTGATCGGGGTTGCGAATAATTCATTGAGGGCCTCTGTTGTAGCTGTCAAACCAGGTCCGGGTACAAGCACGGGAGGTTCTGCTGTTGTTCCAGTCCCCGGCACGACCGATAATCCCTAAAGTGGAAGCATGTTTGCTCCGAAAACCGGTTCTTGACTAGTGTTTCCAACGGATAAGTTCCCCTGAGTGTCATATTGGGGCTGCTCATGGTTACTTGCCACATACACAATTGCGTGTTGCGGTGATCCATGTGACCCTTCAAACTCTTCTTCTTCTATGTTTCCACCAACCTTTTGCAGAAAATCTGGGGGATTGATCCGGTTTCGTCGAGATCATTATTTTCGACCGATGATTCTCCATCCGAGTGGACTGTGGTAGCTTCTCCAGAAACAGAGTCGGATAATGAACCGACTTTGAGCTTGATCCTCCTATGAACCCGACAAAAACATGGATTCCGCCGAAGGGCACCCAGAAACTGGATTCGATGAAAGAAAACTCTAGGCCCCAGGTGTCGTAGTTGTAGTAGTTTCCGCGCTACCACCACCTAAGCCAGACGATTGCGAGCTTCTCGATCCGTGGGAGAGTTCCTTCCGAGAAAACAACGCCTCCGAGTGCAGGCCCCATGGTGGGCGCGAACTGTCATGGGGTTGTCACGGCAGGTGTCCTCATGCGAGAACTGAGTTGTGAGGCCATCGCTACTCGACAAAGTCTCGAAAGGGTTGTGTCGGAAGTGAGAGACGCGAGTTTACCCAGGTCTGACCCCTCTATGGAGGGAAAACCCTACTCTTTCTTCTTTACTAGAGATGATCATGCCTTCCGATGTATCGAGAACTATGGCTATGAACTAGAACTTAGAGCCTAGTTTTTCTACACCCCAGGAACCCCTTATATAGTGGTTGGGTTCCTGGGTTTACAAGAGAATACGGATTCCACCCACAGTCGGAGTCGTAGACTAGACCTGACGGAACTCCTCTTTTTAGCAAGTCTGGAAGCTTATGTCTTGGAGACCCTGTTAGGTCTCGCCCGCCTTTGAAGATAAACTGGGTCTGAGCCGCCGACCAGGTTTGGACCACCGGCTGGGTCTAAACCTCCGGTCGTGTCTGATCCTCCAGTCGAGTCTCAGCTTCCAGGTGGGCCTCAGGCTCCACTGGGTTCGCGTCTCCTGCCAGGTGTCCCGCTCTGTTGGGTCTGGACCAGTCAACTCTCTCGGAAAAACTGGGTCTGAGACTCTGTACCAAACCGGGTCTCCCCCAATGAACTTAGGGGACCGTGGGCCAGTGGGTGATCCCTCCAACATGTCCGTGAGTTTTCTTAATTTTTTGCCGCACATCAACAAATTCATGATGAAATAACTCATGAAAAAAATGCAAAATGAACTAGTCGAGCACTTGTGGACGCATAGAGGACATGACAGGAGTAGTTGGGTTGTTATTCTTTACTAGTATTTGCTGAATTTCTAATTTGAATTTAAATGATTGTGATACTTTTACTATATTTAGATTATTATTAGACTATGCAATCAAGTTTTATGTGATTTAGATAGAAATGAATATATTGATGAAAATAAGCCAAAAGTTGGATAGTGCAAGTGTTTGGGGTGACGCTGGGGCGGATCCCCAATTGTGTCGCGCATGTGTTTAGTGTTAGAAATAGGTTAGCTTAGATCCTAAGCTAACTAGGAACTTGTTTTGTCCAAACGTTGCGTTCCTTCGAGGGGACACGAACCTTGTAAACCGACCTTTGTATGCAACTCTTGAGGACATATAAATACCCAAGGCAATCATCAATACAATCATCGATTCATTCTCAAACACTTTATCACGCACTGACTCTACCGAGAGCATCAGACCATGAAGAGAATAGAAGTTGAGAAGAAACGAGACTCAAGGGACTAGGTAAGTCAAGACTACCACGTCAATTCGTTCCGGATGTTCAATGTGAGCAGGGCTCGTCGGTGTCTCCACGGCGGGGCAGAAGCCGACGCCGTCGGCTTGCCTCACCGCGGCCCTCGGCCAGGCTTCTCGCGGAGCGGCAGCACAGCGTCCACATACTTCCGCGCGGTTGCTCCCGGGGCTGCAACCCGAGGTGACGGAGGCCCTTGGCCCCAACGCGGCCATGAGCTATGACCCCGGCATGGCGACGACAGCCCACTGCCGGCACTCGTAGCAACGCTCAGCGACGACTCCGAATGGGCGAGGCGGACCCGTTCCCGGCGTTGTTGGCTTCAGCGGCAGTTCCTCGCGACACTGCTCCTGGCAGCAGGTAGCATGTATGCATAGGCGTGGCAAAGGCGGCGACCGACGGCGGCACCCCTGACTGCGACCTGCTAGGCGCGGCGCGGTCGCCCAACACGCTAACGTGTGTGGCGGCGCCCTCCACGGCACCTGCCCGTGGCCTATACAGTGTTCTTCATGGCACAATAGCACTCCCTGTAGCGTGCAGCGCAGCCAACCCTCCGGCGAAGATGCGGCTCCGGCGCAGCGCTCCACGCGGCTGCGCCCCCGGCGTGCGCGATGAAAATCCTTCAATGCAGGCGCAACCCGCAGCCTAAGGCTCGGCCCTCGCGGCGCGAAGGCAGCGCGTGCATCGAAGGCACACGGCACAACCTCCATCCTCTAGCAGCATCTCTATGTGTACAAGCTGAAACGAATTAATTGATTCGTAACCACACACAGGAGAACGACGGGGAACCTTATCCCTTTTGGCAGAATTTTTATTTCAGTCCTCTAACTTCATACTATTTACTAAAGTACTTTGTAGAATAGTCATCAGATTTTCTGCTAAATGCATATAAGTCCCCAGGTTTATATGGTTATAAATCTTGGATGTCAGCTTACTAATATATGTCATTTAAGCCGTATGGTTTAGTCCTTGATTTTTTTACTTTATTTAAACCCTCTAGCTAAATAAAAATATATGGCTTAGTACTTAGACTACTATTTGTGGCATATGTAAAAAACTACTATGCTTTATATTTGGAACTCCCTTCCCTAAATTTGTGACATTTTAAGTATGTTTGCCTCTAGCATTCTCTATAACATGCAATATTGGTACACCAATATTACCTTGCAACCGATTTTTTTATTTCAATTGCAAATTCTTATATTAATTTATCTTGCAACCGATTTTTTTTATTTCAATTGCAAATTTTTATATTAATTTAAAAAATTATAAGAATGCCACTGATGGAAGCTGGCGTTGGTAAACCCCAAGAGAAAGGTTCTGAAGTGCAGCGGCAAGTTTTCCCTCAGAAAGAAACCAAGATTGAATCGACCAGTAGGATGACACGCAATTTCCAAAGGTTGATGCAGCTGAGGTGGCAGGGCATACTACCGGTTCAGCAGCAACGTAGAACCTACACAACACAATCAATTCACTTTGCCCCCAACGAAGCAGTGAGCTTGTCAATCTCACCGGTTTTGCTAAACGCAAAGAGGTTAAACGCATGGTGTGGAAAATAGTATGAGAACAATATGAAAACAACAGTAGCAGTGTGAAAACAGTGGAAGCAGTGTGTGTATTATCAGTATGAGAAAATGGACCGGGGTCCACAGTTCACTAGTGGTGTCTCTCCATAAAAGATAGCTAACATGCGTGGTGAACAAATTACAGCTAGGCAATTGACAGATAATGAAACATGCATGCCATGATGAATAATATGAGATTCATGCGGGCATTACAACAAGATACATAGACTGTCATCCAACTGCGTCTATAACTAATAATCCACCATCCGAATATCATCCGAACAAACGTTGGGTATTAAGTTGCATGCAACATATTATCGCAGTGATCAAGGTGTATAATGTAAACAATGTAAATGAAGTAAACATCATTGTTTTCTCCCTAATGGAAACAACACATCCTGCATCCGTCATGTTTTTGTCACTAGAGCACATATGCAAAGCAGGCATGAACCCACTATCCAGCTAAAATACTCCCTCTTGGAATCACTAGCATCTACTTGGCCAGATCATCTACTAACAACGGAGAGCATACAAGATCATAAATAACATACACATGAATACAACATGATATATTGATAATCAAGGGACATAGCATTCAATAATCATCGGATCCCAGCAAACACAACATGTAGCATTACAATAAGATGATCTCGATCATATGAGGCAGCTCACGAGATCTAAACATGAGGCATAAATAGGAGAGGACAACCATCTAGCTACTGCTATGGACCCATAGTCCAAGGATGAACTACTCACGCATCACTCCTGAAGCGGGCATGGTGGTGTAGAGCCCTCCAGTGATGATTTGCCCTCCCGATAGGGTGCTGGGGAGAACTCTAGAACCCTCCCGATCTCGGGTTGACGATGACGACGGCCTTGGGTGTTTTTCGTGGGAAAGTGGTATATTTTTAGGGTTCAACCATCAGGGAGAATATATGGGAGAAAGGGCGATGGCGGTGGGCGCCCGAGGGGCCCACACCACTCCGAGGCACGGCCGGGGGGCGCTCCGCCCTATGGTGTGGCCCCCCTCCGGGCCACTTCAGGACTCCGTGGAACCTTCGGGAATTCTAAGACTTCCAGACTTCGAATTTTCTAATTCCGAGAATATTTCTAGTACAACTTTTCTGAAACTAAAAACGATAGAAAACAGGAACCGGCTCTGTGGCATCTTGTCAATAGGTTAGTCCCGGGAAATCGATAAAACTGACATAAAGTGTAAGAAAAACATGTAGCATATGGCATGAAACAACATGGAATATCAAAACTTAAAGATACGTTTATGACGTATCAACCACTAAAATTATCCACCGTCCTTAAGAGATATACTTTATCATTTGATAATAAGATTATCTCCAAAGTGCTCCTCCAAATAAAATTATGTAAAAAATATAACAAAAGTTATCAGGATAAGGCATCTACCGACATACGTTAGAATATGTTTCCTAATACCGAGAGATGTACTCCAGAAATATGGAAATTATCCATAATATGTTAACTTACAATTTGAGATCTACATAATGTTCAAATTGTTCCTCTAGAATATATTTGTTCTTTACCAATATAAATTTTACCATCAAATTAAAATAAATGCATGGATTATCATTTCATGACTCCATTATATTGGCAAAGGAAACATAAAAGTAGTGGAGCCTATATCGTTGATATGGGTATGACCATTGAACCTTCTATCTATCAAGATAAGAGTACATCAGATATAGCAACGATTGAGTTTTGGACAAATTAATATAGGTCCTACATCATGTGATGATTACCTTCACCATGACTAACCAATGTAATAATATGTATCTATGTTTTGTAGGTGAAATGTAACATCACTCACCCCTCTCGGAATACACTCCAAAGCATTGATAGAAATACTATTTAAATGTCTCAACATTGAATGTCTAAACTATGGTCATTAAGGAATTATATTGACCATAAATGCTCAATCAAAGCATTTTTTAATCTTAATTTACTATCAAAGTAAATGAATTGCATGATCATCTCATGCAGGACATGGCTGACATTTTTACACATAAATTCATGAACTCACATTAGATGCGGGAAAACTGGATAAACATTCATTTCCCTCAATATATGTTGCATCAATACAACGTGAATATTCACTTTATTTTATTGGGCCTCTAGTCCATTGTAGATTATAGTTATGTTTGTCTATATAATCAACTCCAAGTTGATACTTTGTGATCAGATAGCTTAAAGAAAATAATCTAATCCAAAACCTATAAATCACTTTACACCCTCTCTTGATGATAGTGCACAACATTATCATCTCCATTTCAGGTGCACTATATATATGAGTGATATACCCTTACTTTAAATTCATGTTAGTACTCATATACTAAGAATCTCAATGGTCTCGAAAAGAACCACGAGAAATTAATGTAAAATTGAGGTAAAATGACAAGACGAATCATACCAGACCTACTAAAAATGATAGTATAACTATCAAGTTTCATCATACATAGAAATGCTCTCAAGCATTTGGTTGATTATTCCTCAAATTCATTAATCAATGCAAGTTCAATGGAATAATTTCGAAGCTCACTTCGATAAGTACCATAAAATAATTTGGGTATGGACAATACTTATAATATTCATCAGAATAAGAACATAAGTCTTTGTCCAGAGGAGATATATCCCTTTTTGCAATAACAATTTGCATGTTGGATAAAATCCTTAAGATATTTCAGAGACCTCGTTCAGTCTCATAACTATCCCCACATGCCATCAACCTATAAGCATACTACTTCATGCGGTATGTTGTCCATTATATCATGTTCCACTTACATGACATTTGAATTTATGAATGACATTCATACTACTTATTTGTTTCATAGAAACTAATTTTTTGAATCTTTATAACTTTAAGAGTTTTGGCATGATTGCCCAGGTCACCCTAAAATAGGGATGCTACGAAAGATTAGTTACAATTTTGTTGGTCGCAAATTAAAAGCTCCAAAATTCTCAAGTCATCAGATTTCATGTGCACCACATGTGACATGAAAAAAAATGATTTTTAGGAAACTCTCATCTTAAAATGCATAAAGTATCCAAGAATATATATGTGGACTACTCAACCATTTCCGGGACATTTATTCATGGTATCAATAGACATCTAAAAGATGATCTTATGTGAGTATATAATCTCCACAAGCCCATGAATTTCTAAATTAACTGCTCAAATTATCAAATTAGGAGCAAACTATCCTAACATATGTGTTCAACCCATTTGAATCCCGCTTTCACGAGCATGTATGATTTTTACTAAGTACCTCATGACATACCCAAAATGGTGCAGCTAAATTCTTTATCAAAAGAATAAAACTAATCATATGACCATTTTTCTAGAATTATAATATGCCAACATCTTGTTGGAAACATGCGGTCTTACACGCCGCAAATCTATTCTAGATCATAGCAACTTTATATCATATGGCTTCCTTGCAGTAAGTACGTGGAAACCAAACAAGTATTTCCCATCTGCGATTATTCGGTAATATACCGATATCACCACTCCAGCGTAAATGGTCCCTCATATTAAATTTGGGATCTATGTGAGGTATAACTATTTACTTATTCGTCAATCACAAATACCTCAAGCTCCCATCGTGGAAATTAGTTATTGCCCTTACGCTGATTACATTTAAAATAAGGACATTTTCAGCATTATTGGGAGATTTGTACCACAAATAATTCCGAGAATTAGAAATTTCATAGACATTCAATCCCTCATATTCACGTACTTCAAAATATGAACCTAAAGTTCAATCATATATTTGCAACACTTTGCAAACCTGCCAAATACATTTACTTATGACAAAGAGGTCATGAAATCACATTATGCATGCAACCGATATGCCATGCAAAGTGGAAGTATATCATACAAACACTATTCTCCCCAAATGAGAGCAAAAGGGGGGAATTATGGTCACATGAGGAATGTGTTCTCATATGCATCTCATAAATAGAGGAAATTATATCCTCTACTAGTAAATATAGTTCAACCTCAAATTTAATAACACATAATGGATGTTCATCCTCCAAAGCCAACATATGTGCACACAATTTAAAGTGTTGGGACATCGAAACACCTTGACTCCATTTTTATGGGAAATCACGAGGAGTTAAAAAAATATAAATATAATTTCCACAAATTCTATTGATTCAACAGAATCATATAACATAAAACTACATATGTCGACATATATTTGTTCTTAAATTGCTTAAACCTTTAGGACCCTGAACCAAAGTCCATGGCAGAATGCCTAATGCATTCGTATATTGGTTCAACTAGAAGTAAGCAATTAAATAAGAATATCACTCGCTCAACATAAGAGAGGTATTTACCACTGTAATACATTCTCCTCATAACTATCTTCCCTTTTGGGAGACAAATGATTTTTCGATCATAACGAAAAAATGAGGTGGTGAAAAGCGATGTTGGTAGCACGAGGGTTCATGCAGAGACCCGACATCAATTATGATGTAACATACCCTCTTGGTATAAGTGGAATTACGTTTCGACATAAATATTATTGGCAGTTACACATAAACTATCCATGTAGTTGATAGACTCGGCGATTACATACTCATATGGATCACCCAATTCAGATATCTATATATAAGTCCCTAAAAGACTTGAAATCTGAATTAATGAACAAATCGCAACATATATTGTGTAAAACATCAAAAGTCACTCCATGACTTAAAATAGTCGAAAAATGGGTGGTACAATTGACTATATGAGTTCCTTATTCAAAAGGATTACTTGGATAATGATTGCTTACATGTACTCAACAACAAAATTCCTCACTGGATTCTACATGACCTATGTATATGTCGGTGATTTTATCATCAGAGAATATAAAATAAATCAAAGGTTCTTGCAATCATATTGTGATGGAGATTTGGATTAAACCAAATATTAATCAAGTTTACAACTTGAGAATATTCCCTAAGGAATACATATCTATCAGTCTGTGTATATCCATAATATATTACAAAATTAAATATGGATAGACCATATTAAATACACATATGGTTATACTATCCGTAACATGGATGCAAATTCGTCCATACACCGTATCAATGATGAAATGGTATCGGCACCTCTAGTGCCATATTGAATACCATGGAAATGTATTGTCAATTATTTAAAGTGCTGCCCCCAACTAATTGGTTGGTGTACTTAATATCCTTCAATATGTACTAGGCACAAAAAAAGATCTTTATCAACTCCCTCAGGAACATCAAGAATGGACCATTGTGTAATATACATATATTGGCTATAATTATCTGATCCCGGAAAATCCATATCAAGACTGAATTTAGTAGAAGGTCCTATCAAGGGAAGTCTTCAAAATAGAGCTTAATGTCTACTATCACTAATCATTCTGGAATACTAACTTTATGCGAAGTACCATAAAATTTGTATGGCATCACCGAATGACATGCCATTCAAAATTTTGTGGTTAAAATTCAACATAATCATCTACATGTATCAATCAATATAACATCACTTATGTTTCTCAAATGCACATGGGTTATATAGAGAACAATATTCCAAAGAAAATTGTTGAGATTTGCAAAGTTCGGGGGGAGTAAACTCCCTACCATAACCCGTATATGATCATAAGATCATACATATTTTACTCTTTTTCCCTTGATGAGTTTTCCATATTGTTTTCTCATAAAAGGTTATATTAATACAAGTGTTTGGATATGCCATTTTGCTTTCTCCTTATTTTTTTCCCCACTGGGTTTTAAAGGAGTTTTCTGTGGCACATCATATTGCGCTCTTTTTCAATTTATGAGTTTACTCTCAAGGTTCCCATATAAGGTTCTACATGAGGCAATATCTTCTCAATATCATATGTCATACTTTCTATTTTCCCCACCAGAGTTTTTAAAGAAAGTATACAAGGCATATATATTGATCTCTAAACTCACTACTGAGATTTTTCCTATCTAGGTTTTTCTCATGTGGGTTATCAGTGTGACAATCATCATAATATGGTGTATCATTTTCTCCTTATTTTTTCTACGGAGTTTTGTCGTAGTACAGCCCAACACAGGCTATATTGTTGCGTGTAGTACTGGCCCCTGCACCGTTCACCGGCACACACAACCCAGATAGTGATCAAAGAAAACAAATGCATTGTATTACTATCGAATATCCAGAGTAAAGTACTTTATTACAAATTGCTTAGCGGAAGATAGCACACAAGTTATTCAAGTATAAAAAATCGAATATAAGGGCTCCAGTCTTCAATTTGTTCCACAGGCGAACAAACATGTTGAGTGTAGTCACGAGACCTACATCGATCACTCCTGATACTTACAACCTTCACGTTGGAATATGCAGCCCCCGAAAGGAGGTCAGATCATTCTGAGCAATGGTGGCAAGTGACACTATGGTGGTATAATAAATGGCAAGTGCTAGTCTACATGCATATTTGGCTGGTGGAGTTTCAAGGCTATTTTGCATAAAGGAATTTGATATCCAAATATTTTGCATAAAATCTATCATATTTGACTATTATTTAGTGATTTTGGGTAAATAAATTATCCAAATATCCTTTGGCTTATAAACGCCTTATAGGAGGATTTTGGCCTTTTTAAAACATGATTTTTATTTGGGGATTAAAATGCAACACTCAAATGCAAGTTTTGAAACGATGGCATGCTATGCATATGCTCTAAATACAAAGAATTCCAAATGTAAAATTTGGGATGTTACAGACTAACCCTCTTAAGATGAATCTCGTCCCGAGATTCAGAATGGCTAGCAAATAGGTATGGGTGGCTTTCTAAATCTGTAGGCTAACCCCCTTAAGAGAAATCTACTTGGTATCATTAATAATAATATGTGTGGTTCCATATCTTATCCTTTAAGTAACTCAGTATCTTGCTAACTCGTATCCATGTATGCAATTGATATGAATGACTGTGATGTACCGGTATTGATAAGTACTATTGCGGGGTATGAACTGATAAAGAACATACCGGCCATAGGGTATGCTGCATCATATACTTCCTCCACGTTCGCATGGTTCACAGTTGCCTTCTGGAACGGGTTTGGTTTGGATCCTTCATCAGTTATCTTCTACGAACAATCGTTTGCATAGTGCCCCATCTTCTTGCACTTGAAGCATTCCACTTGACTGAGATCCTTCTTTCCTGCATGGTTGTTGTTGCGGTTATGGACATTGCCTCCATTATGATGGTCTTGGTTTCCATCCTGATTGTTGCCTTTGTAGCCGATATGGTTGTGGTTGTTCCCTCCATCATGCTTATGTTTGTTTCCTTCACTTTGATTATTCCCATTAACTTCTTGCATATGGGGTCCAAAACTTCCAATACTGTCATGGTGAGTACGGACCCTCTGATGTGATCCAGAGACGTGGTTGCCACCATTGTGCTTCCTCTTGCGTTTCTCTGCTTGTTGGTACTTTCCCTGCAGAATGACAGCCTTGTCAATGAGTTCTTGGAAGTTGGTAATGTGAACCACTGAGAGTTGAATAGCTAGATCATCATTTAGTCCATCCAGAAACTTCTCGCGCCTCTTGGCATCTATGTCCACATCTTCAAGAGCATACCAAGCTAGGTTGCTGAATTCATCAATATACTCCGTGACAGAGCGCTGGTACTGACGCAAGTTACGGAACTCCCTCCGCTTCAGACTCATCACTCCAGTTGAGACATGTGCATTCTTAAATCCTTCCTCGAACATCTCCGAGGTAACATCAGCAATAGGATGGGTTATCTAGTAGTTGTCCCACCAAGAAGCAGCTTGTCCTTCTAGCAAGTGAGCAGAAAACCTCACTTTCTCTTCATCGTTGCATCCAACAGTCACTAGGTCTTTGTTCACTGATCGCAGCCAGTGAAGAGCAATCATGGGTTCTGGTGCACCAGACAACCTTTATGGCCTCAGCCTCAGAAAACGAGTGGGCATGTCCACCTGTGGTGATGGTGGTGGGTTGTTGTTGTTGTGGGTGATATACTGCGCCATCAGTTGTGCAAGTTGGGTCACTAAATTCTGCATGTTGTTGTTGTTGTTGTTGTTCTCTCCTTCCTTGCTATTGCGGTTGAGGTCGCGACGGGGAGGCATCTATGGGTGAGCATAGATAAGTTTAGACGGATAGGACTAAAGAAAATAGCTACCCATACTATATATGAACAAAGCAGCACTTAACAAATATCAAACAAGAAAGTCAAATACTTTAAAATAGTTTAAAAAATAAGGTATAAATTCCTGCGAAAATACCAATAAAGTTTTGGAAACAAAACATTTGAAAATAGTCGGACTATCATTGCCATATAATAATATGGTCAACACCTAACACGGTAACAAAACTAGGGAAGACTATATGGTGGGAAACCTAGTGTCTTCAGATAACTCTAATAGCATGCATGGTGTTTCCTTCGTGTAGCAAGCCTTATTCTCTATGGGAATCTTCACTATGATTTGAAAAAGAAGAGATGAAACTAGGAGATAAAGATGAGAAGATTACAAGAATAGAGTCAAGAAAGAATGTATAAAGGATGTGGAAAATAAGGTTTTTATCATATGGCTTTTTTCTAATCCATTTTCTAAGGTCTCGTTTCTACAGTCAACACATTGCTCTGATACCATCTGTCGTAGTACAACCCAACACAGACTATATGTAACATCCCAGTGTTTGGGAAGTTATAAGGATCTAAATTTAATATGCGCATTTGCAAAGCATGCATCTAAAAGTACGGGAAATTTTGGCGCGAAAGTTTGAACAACGCAAAGTGACCAAAGTTTCAGTTGACATGATGAAATAGGTCTAGTTCATCTAGACAGGAGTACATTTGGAGTGATCTTTATAACATAGCATCTCTACAAAACCCAAATCATCTGGTTACACAAACCATAATGGGTTGTGACCAACACAAATCTCAACTACCTTAACCACAAGTCTTTAAGTGACTTGGGACAATTCATTAGATATCCACAACTCAAAGAGGGGTGAGAATCCAAATCTCATAATTGATGATCATACTTTCACCAAGGGTAATACACAATTAAACCATCTCATTAATAGAGGTGTTATGTCCTCTCAAACAATAACACTTTAAGTTATCAACCACTCACAAAACATCTTTCCAAATTATGGAGTACCTACTAAATGAACCTTCACAAGTAAATAACCAAAGTATAATTGAACACAAATCATACAGACAGGTGTTAACTCAAAACCCACAAGTGGAAAATGACATAATAATTGTATTAACATATTTATCGAATATGTAAATATCCCATCAATCCTAAAAGAAGTATCTACAAGAAGAAATAAATCTTCTTAACCACTGCTAAAACCCTGATCATTACATATGATCTTTCCAAACCTCTATGTCTGTATCATGAATACAAATGAATAATATAAAATAACAACATGCCACTCTGAGTAACCAACTAACAATTATTACATAAGTCATTAAACCTTAATAACATTCACATGCTCATTGTCTTATTCATCTTATATAAGTGAGCATATGAGGTCTCAACACATCAAGGAACCAGTTGATCAACTTACTATCTTAAGTCATCATCCCACAAACACCCTATATTTCCAACCACATCAATAATCAATAAATCAAGTATCCCTGGATACAAGTAATGAATAAAAACAAGATATAACCTCTATTAGAGGAATTGGATTGAAAGCTAAATAAAACCAATCATGTATGCAATAAGTATCTATCTTATGGGAAGCAAAACATGAAATGTATGGAAGGATAATAAAAGCATGAATTAAATCTTAATCTAGATCTTGTTATTTTGGCTAGACCAATGTATCTTGTTTCCCCAATCTCCTCCAAGATATTCTGAAAGAGAAGAAACCACAAGACAGGAGGAACTACCACATGAAGATCTCCAAGAAGATTATTTAGAGTGTGCATGAAGTGCTACTCTAACCTTCTATAAGAGTACTTGGAAACTCTTATATCTTGATATGATCTTATTAACTCTCTTGAAAGAGTGTGATACTCCAATGTTAGTGTTATATAGAAGTAGTTTGATAACAAGACTAGCTACCTTGTTAACAGATCACTTTTGTATACTCAAACTATTGAGTGTCATACACAAACAAACAGAAGGGTGAATAACCTAGTACATCTCAGCCTCTTGGATATGAAAAGTAATTTGGGGACAAGCCTTGCAAACTTGTCGACAGATTCTTCTTATATGCTTAAGGCTAATTGATGTCATAAAACAAACTCCCATATTTTTATAATCATCTAAGTAAAATCTTTTCTTGGAAACACTGGTTGTTTTCACCACAAGGGGAGATAGTTGAAGATGGAATCCATGAGTGGATCTTCCTTGCAAATGACAAAGGTGATAAGAGAAGACCAGTGGCAACTAGAGAGAAGAACCTCAAGCAACAGAAGACCACAAGAAGCAACACTGCCTCAGTAAGGGAATATAAGGAATTATTCAGTGAAGCAATAGGTAATATTAGTAGATCTTTAACCTCTGTGCCTTATCAAGCCCATCAGAAATGAGGAACTCATAGTGATATCTTAAATGGAAATACTTATCAAGAATGAATGAATAACAAGCAATTGCATCCACATGTGTTGATATGTGGAGGTAGATGAAAACAAGCTTAATACCTTGTTTTCCAGATCCTTTTCCTACACAAGACTAATAGATAACAACAAAGATTCATCTGTAAATAACCATGTAAATGATTACATGTTCCTAAACCAACATGGGACAACATCCATATTGGAACCTATGTGGAAAACAAGCAAATAAGATTCCAAAGCCACTCTTGTTTTCCACATGATTAAGTGCATTAAATAACAAATATGGCTTGCACCCCAATACAAAGAAATGTCCACCAGACTTGATAAGAACCTTAGTTATGAAAATAACAAAGCCACCTAAAAGAAAACAAGTCCCTTCAGCAATTAAAAATTATCTGGTATGACTTGGAGTGATATTTCATAATTGGTGAATTTTCCATAACAGATAAAAACACTACTCACTAGTGTTACCAAACTATTTTCTATAAGGGATTATACCTAAAATTGTCCAATTATGATACACCACCTTGGTATCCACAAGTTTGGAGTGTGTACTTTTATTAAATATGCTTTAGCATAATTTTAAAGCTATTAAATAAATTAAAAGAGGAGAAAACAACAAAATCACTTAATCCCGCACCCTAAATAAAAAATACAAACATTATTCAATTTCACCAAAACAAAACATGGTGAGGTTGCAAATTTGATGAGCTATCCAAATATATTTTTTTAATAATTTTTAGGTTCACAAAAAAGCCCAGAAAACAAGCTTTTCTTCTCAGTTTTAATAACAGAAGGACTTGATTGCAAATTATAGATATTACAGGGGGTATCGAAAATCGCATTTATGTTTTCCTTTCTTCTTCCTCTGCCAGAAGGCAGAGGAGAGCGCTGCCGTGGCGTGGTCGGTGCCACGACCTGCTTGCCGCCTCACAGGAGGATAAGACCTCCAGGCCGAGAGGCCGTGCTGCACTTCCTATCTCCCTCGCTCATTGCCTCTTCCTCTCTGTAATTGAACCCGAGAAACCCAAAACCCTAACCCATGGCCGCCGGCCATTGCCGTTAATTCGGGCCATCCCCGGAGGACCTGAGACCACCGTGAGCTTCCTCTCGACGCCCTCTATCTCCCATGTGAAGACCGTTTGCTGGGAGGACCGAAGAAGGCCGAATCAGGCCATCTTCTTCACCACCGGCCGCCGAAAGCCGCGGTCGATTCCGGTCGATTCCGGCGAGTCCTGGCCTCCCCGACCTCATCCTCGAACCCCTGGTGAGATGGCGCACCTCATGGTGCCTTTCATTCGGCAAAATCGTACTATTTGCATAGTGTTCATCGAGTGTCGTCACCGGCCGCCGCGAACCTCGTCGCCGGCGGGTCTCCGATGACCATAAGGTCATTCCGCCACCACCAACACCTTCCTCTTGCTCTCCTCTAGCTCTAGGCCCCATTGAATCGGACCAATTTGCACTCAATCAATGGATTGGTAAACCATAGTAGAAATCCCCAATTCTGATGACCTAGCCATGACGTCACCATGACGTCATATTCCCTTTCTCTTTTATTTTTTTTGAATTAAATCTGTATATGACAGGTGGGACCCACCTGTCAATTTGAATATTGGCAGAAAATTAATAAATCATATTAATCCAATAACTTTAAATCTAATAATCAGAAAAATATAAATAAAATATGGAATTGTTTAGAAAAATATAATATAAATGATTATCAACTTTTTAAAAATATTTGATAAAGTTTAAAAATTAATATTTTCTTTAATTAAATTAAATCATTTAAAATTGAGAAAGATAGGAAATAATTCATGAAATCAGAAAAATACAAGTTATATACCAAAATGCTCCAAATGACAAATGCAACTCATATATGATGTTTTCATGGTCATTTGACCAAGTTTTCATGTGTGCAACATTTGCCTAGTCATTTAATTCATTTAAAATTAATAAATTAATATCTTATTCAAATATTTTCAGAATACTTCAAATGAGGTACCAAATTATAGAGACAAGCATTTTCAACTCAAATATGTCAAACACAAAATATTTTGTTTAACTTATAAACTTGTTTCTAATATATTAATGGAATACTATAATATTCCATTATAACCAGCAATAACTATCTTAATATCATTTTCCTTCGAAATAAAACTCACATGTTTTCCACACTTACTAAACCTATCATCACAAGTCCGTAGCAAGTAATGTGATGATAGAGTTCACTGTACTAGTTAATCATTTTCAATTAAAACCTTTGTCATAAGCCCTACCCTTTTTGAATATAAAATCAAATGTGACTGTATCTTTTCCATAAGTTGATTTCCTTGTGTCATTGTTTTATTACCCAACCAAGTAATAACCACTTCCAAATAAACATGATAGCAATTGCTTGCTAAGTAAAAGTGAAACACATGTGAATCTAAAAGAAGTAACAACCACATCACCTCAAGTAATGAAACAATTCACCTAAAACAAGTGTGATTAAGATAGCGTATCAAACGTGGCTTACACTTGTAAGCTGGGGTATTTTCCAGGGTATTTCACGATGCATCTCATTACTATGCATGTATCATACTTGCCAGTGTTTTATGTAGTCTTTACTGGGACTACTTTGCTATCTTTCAGATGTCGGGATTTTCTACGAGACCCTCGAACCCCGAAGACATGGTTTATTGTTGTTATTTCAATCTCAGGCAAGTTCATCACTTGCTCATATCCTTTGCAGTACTTCATAACAAACTAATTGCAAAAAACCTATCGTCTTATCACCTACTCTCAAAAGAATGCATGATCCTATTTTTTATAATAATATGACTAGTTGAATGACTACCCGAGTGGTAGTGTTCTGTTTGGTGGGCGGATGGAACCATGGTAAGATGAATAGGTCAAAGGAAGGTTCCATCTGCACGGGAACGTATTACCTAGGAATTAATCACAAATGCCGTCAGAACTTGGTGCGCCGTAAATACCACGTTAACCATGGGTCTTCTATGGGGGGAGTAAGTCAGCTATGATCTTTTCTCGTTCGCATGTCAACGGGCTGCCAGAGACGTACGCTGTAGGTCTTGCGAGACTACATGCACATGGGTGGGATCCCTTAATTCCCACGGACTCTGCGGGTCTTTGATGGTCTACCAGGGGCGCGTAGATATCCATCGTGAGGGGTGGAATCAGGCGTTCAACCTGCTGGCAGAAATGGGTGGGCATGCGTTGTGCGGAGAAGCACAGTTTGGCTTGGACCAACAACCGAGCCCCACACCTGAGTGGGAGTGGACAAGGTCTCGAGCCTAGTTGTGCAACATGGTCTTGGTCGTCCATGGGTAAAGTAACGCACCTCTGCAGAGTGTAAAAGGATGTGGCATGTTACCCCCTGTTCCGGGAAGGAGCTGCGAACGCTACAGGAAAGGCAACTCCATGAAGTTCTAGTCATGTGATGGTATGGCGAGCATAGTTTTCATAAGTAAAAGCAACCTCTTGAAGAAAGTTTTACAAAACCTTGCATTAGCTTATGACTCTTTCGAGTCTAAAGCTGTAGTTAGTGCATCAAACTACCCACTATATATCATGAACTTGCTGAGTAACACTCGTTACTCATTCATTCCTGTTTGACCCCCTGCTTAGAGTTGAAGCCTATGGAAGTCGTCATCGTGAAGCCATCTCTACCTCATGAAGCTAGGTGGAGTCTTATTCTACTTAGTCAGTAAAGCTTCGTAATCAACAACGCTCGTGGAGGAGAAGCTATCAAGGTGTAGGTGAAGACCATACTTGGACTTAGCTGTTATAAGCCATAGATTAGGGTTGGCATCAGCAGTAGTAGATTTAGTTCTGAGCTAGAGTTCTTCTCCAGCTTGGATCTTCGAATTGCTTCTTCTGATGTTTCATTTGTATGAGATCTTCTTTGGTTCTTCAAAGAGATTCTCAGAATTTTGTAATGAAGTTTGTATCCTATAGTTTTGCATGGACCTGCTATGTTTCTGTTGTACTACTCTGAGGGATGTAATATTCACGGATAAGTTCTTCTGTGAGTATTATGTCATCGACTTGCGCACTACACATGCAGTGGTGTGCTGGGTCACCACACTATACTGTTGCGTGTAGTACTGGCCCCTGGACCTTTCACCAGCACACACAACCCAGATAGTAAGCAAATAAAACAAATGCATTGTATTACTATCGGATATTCAGAGTAAAGTACTTTATTACAACTTGCTTAGCGAAAGCTAGCACAAAACTTATTTAAGTATAACAAATCGAATATAAGGGCTCCAGTCTTCAATTTGTGCCACAGGCGAACAAACATGTTGAGTGCAGTCACGAGACCTACATCGATCACCCATGGTACGTACAACCTGGACGTTGGAATATGCAGCCCCCGAAAGAAGGTCAGATCATTCTGAGCAATGGTGGCAAGTAACACTATGGTGGTATAATAAATGGCAAGTGCTAGTCTACATGCATATTTGGCTGGTGGAGTTTCAAGGCTATTTTGCATAAAGGCATTTGACCTAACATTTAATAGAAATTAAATTTGCACATAATTGGACACTTTGGTTGATACCAAAGTGCTTCTAACCTTTTTGGATTAGCACGCTGAAACACCATCAGGCACCTCTCCAATAACCCATAATCAAATTGGTAGTAATTAATAAAACAAGATGAACGAGATATGTCATGTTTCTCATCTAGTTGTTGAATTGCCCCTAACCAATGGAACATGGGTAAGATCTTAGTTTTAACCCTCACGAGGTTTGTGCCCTTTACTCGTGTTGCCTATTCGACCCCAAACACCATGATACACCATTAGTACCACGGAAGGAAAGAAGATTATGCCATAATTCATGTGAAGTAGATCCCCAAACCCTCCACGAGCCGGACCATCCTACTACTATTCTACATCTCTGGACACGTTGGGTTCGAGTCATCACGACCTACAAATTATGTCTAGCCCATACTAATATGAAACACGGCTGCACACAAGAAACAACTACATACAGAAACTAAACATAATCTCAAGATATTGGGCGGCGGTCACCACCAAAATTTGTACTCTGATGACATGCTAACAATCCACCCAGTGGTTAATTAATTATCATGTTGTTTTTCATAAGCAACTAAAATAACGAGTTTCTACATAACATGATAATCATCCCAACCACGAATAACTAAAGCATGGCTAAGCAATCTACAAGTACGATGTTTGCCTAGCATATGGATTGCTAATCTCTACGGAAACATATGATCACTCCTACTTGAGTGTTAGTGGAGCGATCTAGCATAGCGATACACACAATTCCTACTCATGCATAGCTACAATAAAACTCTAATGCAATTAGAAAAATAGTGGGATATGCATGTCACTTGCCTTGACAGAAATTAGAGTCGTTCACGCACTCGACTCAGTCGCAACCGTAACACCCACAGTCCTTACATGAACAACAACTGCAACTCTCGCAATCTACACGTTGTAAGCATACCACAATAAATAACCAAATCAGACAAAACAACAATGCAATATATGGATGCATGGTGATTTAATAATGCAAGACAACTAATTTACTAGTTCTCTGGTTGTCTAAACAAGACATGATGCATGAAAAAAATTATAATGCAACAAGAGACAAAAAGCAGCTTAACCAAATTAAATAGGGTTAATTAACAATCTATAAGATCTTATCTAAATAAAGTTTATAAAAAGGTGGATCTAAACCTAACATACTAATAACATCCTAAAAGCAAATAAAACACTCAACGACAACTTTTAGATGAAAAAGAAGAAAGTGTAGATTTGAAATTTCGAGTTACTCCGGTGGGCAAAAGTAGATCAAAATTATATAAAAAAATCCGTAGCTCAAATCGAAAACTCAAAGAACGGAAGTTGTAGATAATGATGAGATGCAACTACATTAGAAATTTGAGCGAAAATGGACAAACGGTCGAAGAGTAATTGAACTTTTGGCGCTTAAGATCTGAGAGAGTAGATCGCGAAATTCTCCGGCTGTGGTGGATGAAAAGAGGTGAGGTTTCTTTGGATGGATTGGTATCGACGATATCTACAAATCTAGTGAAGACTAGAACTTCAACCTAGCAACTCACGGACCATGGCGAGCAAAATACCAAGAAACATATCTGAAATCTAAGTTTTGACTTTGGCGCGACCTCACAGCCGGGGCTGGGGTATTTATAGTTCGGGAGGTTGGTGGAAAGTTGCTTCTTGCAGCAAGGAAAGGCAAAAAAAAACAGATTTGAATTTGGACTCTCCAATGAAGAGATATTCGAGTTTGAATGGAGGTAGGTCAAGAAATAAGGGATTTGTACCCTAACATGATCGATCCACGCGAGCGTGCGTGTACTAGGCCGGGTGGCCTTGCTGGGCCGGTCCATGCGAGCGAGCAGGGTTCGGTTTTTTCTCTTGTTTTTGTTTTCTTAAAACTTTCATAACTTTTGAAATATAACTCGGTTACAAGTTTGGGATGTTACAAGTTTTAAGGAGTTACAAGTTATGCATATGCTCTAAATGCAAAACATTCCCAATGTTAAATTTAGGATGTTACAAGTTTTAAGGAGTTTTAGCAACATATCAAATACAACTCTCCTCATTTTTTGCCACAGGGTTTTTGGGGAAGGATTATAAAGATGAAGAATTTCAAGATGATAGATATACGAAGGATATTGTTCTACAAGGAAGTACTCATGGATACGCAAGAACACTCTCAAGACTATGTGGGAAGATCCTGAAGATTATATAAGAGATTTTCAAGAAACAACGTTGTCCAGGGGGAGTGTTACAAATAGGTTAGCTTAGATCCTAAGCTAACTAGGAAGTTGCTTTTGTCCAAACGTTGCGTTTCTTCGAGGGGACGCGAACCTTGTAAACCGACATTTGTATGCAACTCGACATGCAAACTCGTAATTTTGTGTGGCACCTCAAAAACTATGTCTGTTTTAGGATGCTACCTGTTTGAGAATGAATCAATGATTGTATTGATTATTGCCTTGGGTATTTATATGTCTCAAGAGTTGCCCGCATCCACCATTTTTCTATATCTGATGGGTCCATTTTATTCCTTTTTCAATAGATAAATATTATGGCACATAAAACTAATGAACATTTTATTACACAAATTAGCAAATGTTATTGTTTAGATTTGGCTTTAAATTTTAGCGTTGCCCCGTTTTAGACTCAAGCGAGTCATTTAAATCTCTTTAAAAAGGCCAGCGCTAGGCGTAGGTCCCCCTAGATTTGCCAAATCTAGGTACCCTCGTGAGCCGTCCGATCGTCATCCAACGCGCAGAAATCAGCACAGCGCACTTTTGCATTTTAGTCCCTCTGTTTTTCGGATATAGAACCCGCACTCCACAACAGCCTCACTTAAGCGAAGAGGTATATTGTATTGCCCCTGGTCATCTCGGTAATTACAGCAAAACTGTCATTGCAACAAATTCACTTGTATCGCAACAAAAATTATCACACCGTGTAAAAAAAAAGTATTGCAACAAATTTTTCCAAATCTTTTTTGAAAAATAAGTAATGTTATAAATAATAGTTAAACAATATGTTATTGCGTTGCAACAAAAAAGTTTAAATAATTCAACAAAAATCACAACCTATTGCAACAAAAAAATTATTTGCATCTATTAAAAAGTTGGTAAGCAACAAAATAATTTGTCATTGTTTCAGTTGCAACAAAAATCATCACCTATTTCAACAAAAAAGTAAATCGATAGCAACAATAAAACCACATGTTTACAACATGTGAATGAGCATATAAACATATCATTCCAAATGAATTCTACAATACATATATCCATTTCCTACAAAATCGTCCAGAAAAATATTGTAACATCTCGTTTGTACTTTCTCAACAAGAAACGTGCGAAATTGTTACAAATTTTAAAGACGAACGCAACGTTGACCAAAATGGCGACGAACACTTAGTATATAATCTGCACGTACTGTGACGCGAAAATTGGGCTAAAAACAAATTGCTGCTTGTTGGGCCTGCATAAAACCACATGTTTACAACATGTGAATGAGCACATAAACATATCATTCCAAATGAATTCTAAAATACATATATCCATTTCCTACAAAATCGTCCAGAAAAATATTGTAACATCTCGTTTGTACTTTCTCAACAAGAAACGTGCGAAATTGTTACAAATTTTAAAGACGAACGCAACGTTGACCAAAATGGCGACGAACACTTAGTATATAATCTGCACGTACTGTGACGCGAAAATTGGGCTAAAAACAAATTGCTGCTTGTTGGGCCTGCATAAAACCACATGTTTACAACATGCGAATGAGCACATAAACATATCATTCCAAATGAATTCTAAAATACATATATCCATTTCCTACAAAATCGTCCAGAAAAATATTGTAACATCTCGTTTGTACTTTCTCAACAAGAAACGTGCGAAATTGTTACAAATTTTAAAGACGAACGCAACGTTGACCAAAATGGCGACGAACACTTAGTATATAATCTGCACGTACTGTGACGCGAAAATTGGGCTAAAAACAAATTGCTGCTTGTTGAGCCTGCATAAAACCACATGTTTACAACATGCGAATGAGCACATAAACATATCATTCCAAATGAATTCTAAAATACATATATCCATTTCCTACAAAATCGTCCAGAAAAATATTGTAACATCTCGTTTGTACTTTCTCAACAAGAAACGTGCGAAATTGTTACAAATTTTAAAGACGAACGCAACGTTGACCAAAATGGTGACGAACACTTAGTATATAATCTGCACGTATTGTGACGCAAAAATTGGGCTAGGCCCAAAGTGGGCAGCGATCTAGCGTGAGCAGCGATTGAACGTGAAAAGGTAGGAGACCTACGTTTAGCCGCTATAGGTCCCCTAAAACAAATGTTTTCCCTTTAAAAACGAATCCATGTGCAATTTACTCTTTCTAGTGCGCTCGCCACACACCCAGCTCTTGTAGGTACATCGCCGCACGGCAGCGAGCAGCCCGACCCAATCGAGGACATAACTCGGACGCGCGTCGTGAATTTCGCTTCAGGGGCGCGCCAGCCTGGCGAATTGGACCCCACGACCGTAACCGATTGTTTACCTGGACGCCTCGGTTGAAAACTGGGTGAGCGCGGTTAAAAATTGGACGGAGCAAAGTGCATTTTCCGTGACAGGACAGCCTGAGACGGTAATTTTGCGTTGCCCCTCCCCCAAGTCTGTGACAAGCCCGTCCCCGCCGTTCTCCTCCAATCTGCAAATTCCCATCCCCTTCTTCGTCTACGCCCACAAACCGTCACGCTGACGCCGGCACACTCACAAGTCACAACGAGAAAGAGAGAGAGCTCGGTGCTGGACGGCCATGGCGGAGCAATGGAAGGAGCTCGTGTTGTCGGAAACCGTAGCGCTCATCGTGGCCAACGCAGTCGCACAGCCCCTTGGACCATCCTTCACCAACGCCTCCACCAAGCTCTCCCGCCGCAGAAACCGAATGCGCAACCTAGCCCGTGGACGCGCCGTCGCCTGGCAGGAGATCGACCTCGACGGCCCCACCGCGATGCTGGGGGAGGACTCGCGAGCGTTCGCGCGCTACAAGGAGCTGCACAGCAGGTTCGTCCGCGTCTTCTCCATCTACGGCGGGTTCCTCGGCGTCCTCGCGGACGGCCCGTTGTCGCTGAGAGACCTCGCCCCGCTGCCCGCCGCCGACGCGACGTGGCGGAGTTGGGTTCAGAGACGGGCCGTCGCCTTCGACTGCATCAACCAGGCGTCACAGAGGCGTCGCGCCGTCGCGGTGTACGACCTCGCGACCGTCGACGCCTTCACCGTGGCCGGGAGCTTTCCTGAGCATTCCCCAGGCTGGAATGAGTGGATGCGGGCGGCTGCAATTCTCGCGGAATGTGCCGCAGCGGAGGCCGGCCAGGCGTCGCTGAGCGAATCGGACATGTATGTTGTTTCGATCTCTCTTTTCTCGCGTGCGTTTGTATGAAAAACTTGGCAAGAAACTGAGAGAGCGAGGTTTGTGCAGCGTTCAACTGTTACTGCTTTTCTGGTTTTTCCCTTTTATTGTACAGATAGCGATCTAGCCCACGAGTCTCTACTGTATCGTGCCATCCCACGACCAAATCATGCACCAGATCGATCCTACTTCTAAGGCACGCACAGACCGCGTCCTTGCTAGAAAATCTCTAACAGAAAACTAACAGAGCCTAGCTGAAAACACCTAACTGAACTATTTCCAGCCGTTGTCGAAAATAGCCTGACGAGCTACAGTTAACAACGACAGTGTTCTTCAGACTTTATTCAGGTTCAGAGCGAGAGGGCAGCGTTTGCACAACATTTCTCCCCCTCAAACCTGCACTTTGATGATCTTCTGAACGCCAATCTTCTGTCTTAACTCCACGAACTTGGATCGTCCAAGAGCCTTCGTCAGAATATCGGCGAGTTGTTCATCTGTTCGCACATGATCCACATCCATTTCCCCTGCTTCGATGCGTTCCCGCGTGTAATGGAATTTTGTATCAATATGCTTACTGCGTCCATGATGCACTGGGTTTTTGCACAATGCAATCGCAGACTTATTGTCTACCTTGAGGATGAACTTCTGTTGCTCGTTTCCTTCGAGTTCTCCCATGAGCCTACTCAACCAGACTCCCTGGCTTGCTGCAGCTGCTGCTGCAACGTACTCTGCCTCACACGATGAGACCGCCACCACACCTTGCTTCTGTGATGACCATGACACTGGGCTGTTGCCGATGAAGAATAAGATACCAGATGTGCTTCTCCTATCATTTATGTCACCTGCATGGTCACTGTCACTGAAACCACGCAGAGCACCTGAATCTCCAGGCGTGTACTTGACTCCAAAGTTCACAGTACCACTGATGTATCTGACTATCTGTTTCACTGCTGCCCAGTGTGCTTTGCCTGGTGCCTCCATGTGCCTACTCACAACTCCAACAGCGTGGGCTATGTCTGGCCTTGTATTGACCAGATATCGAAGGCTGCCAACCAAACTCCTGTAAGCCGTGGCATCTTCCACTTCTGCATCTCCCCCAAGTTTCTGAAGCTGCAGTCGGTGTTCCATTGGTGTGTGGCACGAGTTGCAGTCTGTCAGACCTGCTCGTTCCACTATCTTCTCTGCATAAGCATTTTGACACAAGGTGATTCCTCCAGCTGACTGTTGCACCTCAATTCCCAGGTAATAGCTGAGAAGCCCAAGGTCACTCATTTCAAACAGATTCTTCATTTGTGACTTGAATTCGGTGATGTCCTTGCAATTGGTTCCTGTGATCACCAAATCATCAACATACACTCCAACTAGCAGATAGGAGGTTGAGTCTCCTTTCCTGTATACTCCATGTTCTTGTGGGCACCTAGTGAATCCAAGGGACAAGAGTGTCGTGTCCAGTTTGGCATTCCATGCCCTAGGTGCCTGACGGAGCCCATACAATGCCTTGCGCAACTTCAGAACTTTGCTTGCGTCACTGTGTATGATGAATCCTGGGGGTTGCTGCACGTACACCTCCTCTGACAATTCTCCATTCAGGAAAGCTGATTTTACATCCATATGATGCACTTCCCACTTCTTGTGTGCAGCAAGAACAAGGAGCAACCGCACTGTCTCCATCCTGGCCACGGGTGCAAACACCTCATCGAAGTCTATACCCTGCTTTTGAGCATATCCCTTCGCCACTAACCTTGCTTTGTGTTTGATCACATTTCCCGTGGGGTCCTTCTTAACCTTGAACACCCACTTCATGCCAATTGCTCGGTGCCCAGCTGGCAAGGAGGAGCAGGACCAGGTGTCGTTGTCCTTGATGGATTTGAGCTCTGCTTCCATTGCTGCCTTCCATGCAGGTTCAGACAATGCTGCCTCTACGCTGACGGGCTCCTCTGCAGTGACATGATACAAACACTCGCCACCATCGGCTTCAGTAACAGCAAAGTGTGCGTACCGTGGATACCTTGGATTCGGGCGGAAGATGCCGTGCTGCGCCCGTGTCACCATGCGATGTGTGGGCTGTGGAGCTGCAGGTGGAGCCTCACTCCCCTCCCCCTCGGTCTCTGTATCTGCAGGAGCCGGTGAAGCAGATGTTCTGGGTGTTGCCGCTGGCGTCGTGGGAGGGGGTGGTGATCGCGCAGACAGGCTGGGCTCGCCATGCTCTGCGGCGTGTCCTTGTTCAGCTTCATCACTCGTGGTGTATACCACAGTGAAGGTGGGTGGCGGCGCTTCCTCCTCAGCAGTGATCCGTGCCGCCCAGTTCCACGCACGGCGCTCCTCGAAGACGACGTCGCGCGTCGTGTACAGGCGCTTGCCCACTGGGTCATAGACCCTGTACGCCTTCGCTCCTTCTTCATATCCTACGAAGACGCCCAGCACGGAGCGGTCCGCGAGCTTGTGCAGCCCTGGACCCAGTTTCTTGACATGGGCGACGCAGCCAAAAGTCCGAAGGTGATGCACACTTGGCCTTCTGCCATGCCAAGCTTCGTACGGTGTTACGCCGTTGAGGCTGCGCGACGGCGCCCTATTCAGCAGGTACACGGCGGTTTTCACCGCCTCCCCCCAGTACGGACCTGGTACTGCCATCGTCTTCAGAAGGCAGCGAGCCATCTCAACCACTGTCTGGTTGCGGCGTTCGACGACGCCGTTTTGCTGCGGAGTGTACGGCGCCGTCGTGTAATGTCTGACGCCGTTCTGCTCACAAAACTTAGTGAACTCTGCAGAATTGAATTCCCCGCCTCGATCTGATCTGAAAGCGAGCAATTTGCAGTTCTTCTCGTTCTCCGCTAATGCCTTGACCTTCTTGAAGAATCGGAGGGCCTCATCCTTGGTGCTGATCAGCTCGAGCCACATGTACCTCGAGTAGTCGTCGACGATCAGGAGAAAATATTTCTTCCCCCCGGCTGTAGGAGGTGTAACCGGCCCGCACAGATCAGTGTGCACCAGCTCCAACTGGCGTTCTGCTCGAAACGCCGTGGCGCGCGGGAACGGCATCCTGTGCTGCTTGCCAATCGCGCAGCCATCGCAGAATTCCTCCACATGCCTGATAGCAGGCATTCCTCGCACCATCTCCTTGCTGGCCAGGTTACTCAGGGCTCTGAAGTGGAGGTGGCCGTAGCGACCATGCCACAGCCAGGCGGCGTCTTCCTTTTGCGCGAGGAGGCTCACCGGAGATGCTATCTTGAGCCTGGCCGTGTACAGTCTGTTCCCAGTTCTGTGCACACGCGCCATGATCTTGCGCACCGTGTCGAGGACGCGCATGACGCCGTCCTCGATCGTGATCTTGCACCCGTTCTCGTCGAGCTGCCCGAGCGAGATGATGTTGCTCTTGAGGCTAGGGATATAGTACACGTCCCCGAGAACGCGCTGGTCCCCGGTGAGGCACTCGAACACCACAGTCCCCCTTCCTGCAATCTTGACGACGGAGCCGTCGCCGAAACGGACAGTGCCGTGCACCGTCTCGTCGATGATGGAGAACATCTCGCGGGTCCCCGTCATATGGCTGCTTGCCCCTGAGTCCAGGTACCAGATTCCATCAGGCGAGGGGATGGGGAACACCTTCTCCTCATTCAGATTCACCTCCTCTGAATCGACGGTGACGTCTGATGACGTAAGCGCGCAAATCTGCGCCATGTACAGACCAGGGCGCTCGTCTTCCTTCTCGCCTTTCTCCTCTGCGCAGGCAAGGTTCGCGACCTCACCGCGCTTCTCGCGATCACGGATCGCTTTGCGGCACTCCTTCGCCCAATGTCCGGGCTTGCCGCAGTACCGGCAATTTCCGGGCTTCCGCTCGCCCTTCGCGAACGCCGGCTTGTCCCCAGATGGCGCTTTGTTCTTGCCGGCCTTGTCCCCGCCTCCAGATGACGACGACCCTTGTGGGCGCTGGCGCTGCCGAGCAGCCCACTCTTCCTCCGTCAGCAGCAATTTGCCGCCGGTTTCCACTGCTACTTCGCCGCCGCGTCCGTCCGATGCGGAGAGTCGTCCGCTGAGCTCCTCAATGGACAGCGCGCTCAGATCAAGAAGTGTTTCGATCGAGCACGCCATCTGCGTGTACCGTGGTGGCACGACGCGGAGGAATTTCTGGACTCCGGCGAGCTCCGTCACCGTGTCGCCCAGAGACTGTAACTCAGTGATCGTCCCGGCGAGGCGCAGAGAGAAGTCCTCGATGGCTTCGTTTTCCTTGAATGACAGGTTCTCGAATTCGCGGCGCAGCTTCTGACGGCGCGCCTCGCGCACCCGATCGACGCCGACGCGCATGAGCTTGATGGCGTTCCATGCCTCCGCCGCGTTGTCCTTGGCGGCGAGCACGGGTATCATCTCTGGCGGGACCGCACGGAGGATGGCGCCTAGCGCCAGCCGCTCCTGCCGCTCGTCCCCCAGAGGCACACCGGGGTCGATCGCCTCCCACAGGCATGCCCCTTGGAGCTGAACCCGCATCAGTATGGCCCACTCGGTGTAGTTCGTCCTTGTCAGCATTGGCAGGTGCATCGACCCGCCGCCACCGCTCTCCCGGACCACCTCTCGTACGACGATCTCCCGTGGCTCGCCGTCGCCCCTGCCACGCCGTGACAGGCTGCGACCACGACGCTCGCCGTCTCTCGCCGCTCCCGAAGCCGATGGAGTCCTGGATTTCGCCGGTGGGGATTCGCTCATGTCTGACATGAACAAACAAGGCTCTGATACCAAATGTTGTTTCGATCTCTCTTTTCTCGCGTGCGTTTGTATGAAAAACTTGGGAAGAAACTGAGAGAGCGAGGTTTGTGCAGCGTTCAACTGTTACTGCTTTTCTGGTTTTTCCCTTTTATTGTACAGATAGCGATCTAGCCCACGAGTCTCTACTGGATCGTGCCATCCCACGACCAAATCATGCACCAGATCGATCCTACTTCTAAGGCACGCACAGACCGCGTCCTTGCTAGAAAATCTCTAACAGAAAACTAACAGAGCCTAGCTGAAAACACCTAACTGAACTATTTCCAGCCGTTGTCGAAAATAGCCTGACGAGCTACAGTTAACAACGACAGTGTTCTTCAGACTTTATTCAGGTTCAGAGCGAGAGGGCAGCGTTTGCACAACAATGTACGACGCCGTTTACTGGGAGTGCTACTACGGCTTGCAGATTTTGAACACATGAGCACCGGAACGCGCGTGGCGTCCCGAGCCCGGCGCACGCCGCTCCGTCCTCCATGCGCGGAGGCCAGCATCCAGATCGATAAGCCTCTCTGTTCATAAACCCCTGCAGCCTGCCGCAGGAGGCTTGCTCAGGTTTTGCATTTTTTCCCAGCTTCTTTCGAATATACTAGTTGGTGCGTGGTCCAAGCTTGCTCTGCCACAAGAGGCTTGCTCAGGAGATTCTGTTTGTCTAGATAGATAGGCATTTTGTTTGTTCATCTGTGATCCCTCCTTGAACTCAAAATCTTGATCAGTAAGAATCTTGGATGCACATGTATCCGCTGCTTCGTCTAGTGTTGATGTTACGGTCTACGTTCTTGCAGCTTCTGTCTGTAGGTAGGCATGCCTGTCGTTCATCTATTGTTGGACTCAAAAATCTTGGAAGTCATGAACAGTTTGAATGTTACATGCATTTCTGTTTGTCTAGATAGAGATAGACATTTTGTTTGTTCATCTGTGATCCCTCCTTGAACTAAATCAGTTAGAATGTTAGATGCACATGTATCCGCTGCTTCGTCTGGTGTTGATGTTACGGTCTGCATTTCCGCAGGTTCTGTCTGTACGTAAGCATGCCTGTTGTTCATCTATTGTTGGACTAAAAAATCTTGGAAATCCTCAACAGTTTGAATGTTACATGCATTTCTGTCTGCTTCTTATGGAGTCACTGGTGTATTACCCAGGTCCCACCTCCAATTATGCAGTAGTCGGATTCAGACTGCACTTGCTTCACCACTTCCTGAATCAGGAACTTGTCCTATTTCACAGAGTTAACATTGATGTTATACAGAACTAGTTGAATGCTCGTGTGTTGCTACGGGTTTCTTAATTTTTCTTATCGTAAATTTAGTACATAAATTTCACTTGCAACAAAATGATAGCCACATGATATTGAAAAAAAATACTTTAAATTTAAATGTAACGTGATAAAAACATATAATATTCATCTCTTCTTCGCACATCATCAGACCATATGTTTATGTACCTTGAAACTAAAAATACCATACGTGTGTCAGCTTCTACCTCTAGCTACTACTCACGCTGGGTAGTTGAACACACAACTCAAGCTCAATGGTAATGGACACCAGACACAAGTAGTATGGTGCAGCTAAAGATAGCTGCGTTTTCTTGTCTTCTTCATGCACTACTTGCTGTGTTGAAACTGATACAAATGGTCCCTATTTATACTACTACTAGTGAGCTACACAACCAGCTCACGTATAACTCTCCTAGTTTGAATATTTGACTAGTGGAAGTCAAGAAGTCAAGCCGACTTATCGTGACATCCTATCCAACAGCTTAGGGCATCTCCAGTCGCCCCCCCCCCCCAAGAGCCTCCCACGCGGCCTTTTTAGCGCCGGAAGCGGCAAATAGCGCCGTTTCCTCACCAATCGGCCCCCCAGAAGCCCAAATAGCGCTGTTTCGGTGCTATTTCGCGCCGCGGCACCCATGCCAAACCCAGCCCGCTGGGTTCGGCCTGGGGGGCGAAACTGCGCGGCAGCGCGCGCGGGCCAGCTCTGTTAGTGACGCGCCGAAAAAACGCGGGAAGGACGTCGCCTACGTCGTGCTTGACCCCGACTCCGACGAGGAGGCCAAGTACCAGCGAGCCCTCGTGGTGAGCAGGTGGGGCAACTTCGGCGCGGGGCCGAGCAACACTGGCTGCAGCGACCCCGGACGGGGACCGAGCAGGCGCGACGGCGATGGCCCCGACGACGACGACGACGACGGCGACGACGTCGACTACAGCCAGGCCATCGCTGAGCGGCTGGGGCTTTAGTAGTTTAGGTTATTTTAGTTTAAATTTGCGTTTTAGTTTAAATTTGCGTCGAAAATGTACGAACTTTGCCTGAAATTAATAAAATGCGCCGAGTTTCAAATCGAGAGTTTTTTAGGCCGAAACTTGGCCTCGGGGGGCGACTGGGAAGCCTGCCCCCCAGGTTCCAGATTAGCGCCGTTTGGCGCCGCGGCGGTCCCAAAACGGCGGCGTTTTGGGTCCTGGGGGCGCAACGGCTGGAGATGCCCTTATCACCTACACTATGCAGCTTTGCAGGTTTATCCCAACAGCTTTGCAGGTCCTGGTTGGCCACATGCCCATGTTCGTGCTTCTTTCTATTTTGTCTTCCACGCAAACTAGTCTTCAAGCTAAACATGGCTGCATGCAAACTACTAGTGCTCATGCACGTACTAGTTCTAGCTATCAGCAACATAGTTATTCAACAATGCTCCCCCTAGCCTAGTTTTTGATGTTGACGATGCCAATTCTCTAACGCAGAGTCTGGAACTGAGTGCGACCCAGTGCCTGGGTCAGGATATCCGCGAGCTGGTTTCCAGTGTTGATGTACTGGACGTCAATCTTGCCATTTTCGACACACTCCCAGATGAAGTGGTAGCGTGTCTCGATGTGATTACTCTGATCGTGGAAGACCGGATTTTTGCACAACTGAATTGCGGACTTGTTGTCCACATGGATTGTCGCGATGTCATCCTTCTAGTCGAGGAGGTCGCCAAGAAGTCGGCTGAGCCAAACTCCCTGACAAGCCGCAGTCGTCGCGGCAATGTACTCTGCCTCGCACGATGAAAGTGCAACCACTTTCTGCTTCTGTGACTGCCAAGTCACGGGGCTGCGACCGAGCGTGAACAACACACATGTGGTGCTCTTTCAGTCGTCGATGTCGCCCGCCATGTCGGAGTCGCTGTAGCCGATCAGCTTGCCTCCTTCCTCGTCCTTCACATAGCGGCAACCGTAGTTGCGCGTGCCAGCGATGTACCGTAACAAATGCTTGACAGCAGCCATGTGCGCTGTCGTGGGCTTCTCCATGAACCGGCTAACATAGCCAACCGCGAAAGCAATATCGGGTCGAGTGTGCACAAGGTACCTTAGACTCCCGATAATGCTGCGGTAGAATGTTGCATCCACCGGTGGGTTAGAGTTCTCCTTGCTCAGCTTGAGCCTAGGCTCCATCGGGACATGCACTAGGTTGCAGTCGCCCATGCCTGCCTTCTCGAGTAGCTTGCCGGTGTATGCGGCCTGGCCGAGTGTTATCTCGCCAGGGGTCTGCTTTACCTTGATGCCGAGGTAGTAGCTAAGGTCACTCATCTGGAACGTGGCCTTCATCTCCACCTTGAACTTGGCGATCTCACGCGCGCTTGCTCCAGTCACAATCAAGTCGTCGACGTAGACGCCTAGAAGTTGCCGTGTGTCGCCGGTGCTGTGCACATAGACAGCGTGCTCCGACGGGCTCTTCTGAAACCCAAGTGACAACAATGTTTTGTCCAATTTGGAATTCCAGGCTCTCGGGGCTTGCCGCAGTCCATAGAGTGCCTTGCGCAGCCGCAACACCTTGCCTTCTTCTCCTTCCTGGACAAAACCAGGTGGTTGAGCCACGTACACCTCCTCCTGAAGATCGCCGTTCAGGAACGCCGATTTGACATCCATGTGGTGAACTTCCCAATTCTGTTGCGCTGCAATTGCAATGAGCACACGCAAAAAATCGAGTCGAGCAACCGGGGCGAACACTTCGTCAAAGTCGATGCCGGCGCGCTGTACATAGCCTTTTGCAACAAGGTGGGCCTTGTGCTTGATGATGTTGCCGTCAGAGTTCTTCTTCAGTTTGAAGACCCACTTGAGCCCGATAGGGCGATGACCCGCTGGCAAACTTGCGAGTTCCCATGTGCCATTCTCCTCGATGGCGGTCATCTCCTCCAACATGGCTATACGCCATGCTTGGTGTGGTTTAGCCTCGGCGAACGTGGAGGGTTCCTCACCTGACACCAAAAGGAGCTCATCCGCGGACTCCACGATAATGTTGTCAATGGTGCAGAATCTGCGTAGGCGTCCGTCGCCGTCTGCCGAGGTGGGTGTCACTCCGGCTGGAGGTGACACGAACTCCACCGGGGCGCCGTTACCCGCGCGTTGTGCAGCAGGCACAATCTCAGGTGTCACGGGTTCCTCCTGTTGTGGTGGGGGGAGCGGGAGACCTGGCATCGCTCCCCCGTCGTCCAAAACCTCGACGTCGTTAACGCCATCACCGGTTCCTGGAACCGGGAAGTCGACTGTGAATGTGTCAGCGGGGTGCGCATTGGATTGTTCAGCCCACTCCCAGCTAGCGTCCTCATCCAACACCACGTGTCGAGAGACATGTGCGCGCTGCAACACCGGGTCATAAAGCTTGTATGCCTTTGACCCAACATCATAGCCCATGAGAACCATGGGTGTGCTGCGGTCATCAAGCTTCTTGAGCTGGGGGCGCGCCGTCTTGACATGTGCGAGACAACCGAACACCCGCAAGTACTACAGATTTGGTTTCTTGCCATGCCATGCCTCATATGGAGTTTTCCCGTCAACGCTGCGAGTGTATGAGCGGTTGAGGATGTACACTGCCGTCGTCACCAACTCCCCCTATTACTCGGCACTCCACGTGCCTTGAGCATGCTGCGAGCCATGCCAACAACTGTCTGATTGCGCCGTTCCACCACCCCATTTTGTTGAGGGCAGTAGGGAGCAGACAAGTGCCGCTGGACCCCTTGCTCGGCGCAGTACGCGTTCAAATCCTTGGAGGTGAACTCACCACCGCGGTCCGTCCGGAGCGTGCACCATTTGCACCCGCTTTCCACCTCAGCGCTTGCCTTGAAGCGCCTAATTGCCGCCTCTGCCTCGTCCTTGGAGGCGAGAAGCGTCAGCCACATGTAGCGGCTGTGGTCATCCACGAGCAGCAGGAAGTATCTCTTCCCGCCTGGTGTGGGTGGTGAGATGGGCCCACAAAGATCTCCGTGGACCAACTCGAGCTTCTCCATCGCGCGAAACTTTGCCGTTTGAGGAAACGGGGCGCGACGTTGCTTTCCTGCAAGACATGCATCACAGAGCTTGTCGATGTGGTCGAGCTCTGGGAGACCGCGCACCATGCCTATGCGCGCCATCTTCTCGAGAGCACCAAAGTGCTAATGGCCAAGGCGCTCGTGCCAGCGCCATGCATCACTGCCGCGACGAGCCGAGAGGTACACCGGCTGCGCGATGTGTAGGGGAACCTTGTACACACTGTTCCTTGAGCGTGCCACCTTGGCGAGGAGGCGTCGGTTCCTATCACGGACGTACATGGTCCCGTCGCGGATCATCATGTCGCAGCCGTTCTCATCAAGTTGGCCGATACTGACGATGCTCGTCTTGAGGCGTGGGATGAAGTAGACCTCCATGAGCGCGCGGTGCTCACCACCACGACCAGTGAACATAACGGTACCGCTCCCGCAAATGTCCACCACGGAGTTGTCTCCAAACTTCACCGAGCCTTTGACCTTTTCATCTAGGTCAGCGAAGGCGGTTCGGTCACCCGTCATGTGGTTCGATGCACCGGTATCAAGGTACCACGACGCATCGACAGGTTCACCCTCGTTGCCAAGTCGTACCTTGGCACATTCTTCGTTGAGGAAGACGTGGCCACCAGTGCGCTCGGGCTCCATTGATATGGCGGTCACTTATGCCATTAGGTTGGCTGGCTCGTCGTCGTCACCGACTTGCACCAAGTGTGCCTCATCCCGCTGCTTCTTGCGGCATTCACGAGCCCAATGGCCCGGTATACAGCAGTACCGACACTTGTTGTTTTGCGCGACGCTAGCTGCACCACCGCGACCATGTTGGACACCCCTGCCAGCATTGTTACGTGAACCGTCCTGGCCGCGACCGCATCCTCTGCCGGCGCGCCGGTTTGGTGCATAGATGCTACCACCGCTTTTAGACGGCCGCCGTGCTCGCGCTGCATGCGGGCGCGCCACTCGTCCTCCGTGAGCAGGAGCTTGCTGCTGGAGTCGTGCTCGTCTTCGCCGTCTCGTCCGTCGACGACTTTCAGCCGGCCGACGAGCTCCTCGATGGACAAAGTTTTCAAGTCCACCAGGCTCTCAATCGACTAGCATAGCTGCTTGTACCGCTTTGGAGCGATGCGGAGTAGCTTGAGGACGACCTTCTTCTCGTCAAGCGGGTCGCCGAGGACCTCCAACTCGTTGGCGAGAGCTTGGAGTCGCATGGCGAAGTCGTCGATAGACTCCCCGGGACGGAACTTGATCTCCTCGTAGTTGAGGCGCAACGTTTGCGCCCTCGACTCACGCACGCGCTCGGAGCCGAGTCGTAGAGTCTTGAGTGTATCCCAAGCCTCCTTGGCGGTGTCCTTGGCGGCGAGGGTGTTGCGCATCTCCAGCGGCACGGCGCGAAGGATTGCTTCGAGCGCCAGCCTGTCGTCGGTATACTCCGCGGCTCTGGTCTCAACCGCCATCCACCAGCCACGACCTTGGAGGATGATTCTCATGAGCAGCGCCCAATCGTGGTAATTGGAGCGCTCAAGATCGGGAAGGATGTCGAAGACATGCCCGCATCACGCACAATACGCGGAGCCATTTGCTCCTGTACATCGTTCTTCGCTGCCAACACTGCCTTGACCCTCTCCTCGATCTCGGCTTCGATTTCCTCCTTCGACCTTGAGACACTCGCACCACCACTCTTCGGCATGATCTCAGAACACTAGGCTCTGATACCAATTGTCAGCTTCTACCTCTAGCTACTACTCGCGTTGGGTACTTGAATACACAACTCAAGCTCAATGGTAATGGACACGAGACACAAGTAGTATGGTGCAGCCAAAGATAGCTGTGTTTTCTTGTCTTCTTCATGCACTACTCGGTGTGTTAAAACTGATACAAAGGGTCCCTATTTATACTACTACTAGTGAGCTACACAACTAGCTCACGTATAACTCTCCTAGTGTGAACATTTGACTAGTGGAAGTCAGGAAGTCAAGCCGACTTATCCTGACATCCTATCCAGCAGCTTATCACCTGCACTATGCAGCTTTGCAGGTTTATCCCAGCAGCTTTGTAGGTCCTGGTTGGCCACATGCCCTTGTTCCTGCTTCTTTCTATTTTGTCCTCCATGCAAACTAGTCTTCACGCTAAACATGGCTGCATGCAAACTACTAATCCTCATGCACGTACTAGTTCTAGCTATCAGCAACGTAGTTATTCAACAAGGTGAGGATGTATCAAGGAGGAAAACTAATAATACCATAGGTGAGGATGTATCAAGGAGGAAAACTAAAAAATTCCGACACATTGACATAAGAGACCACTTCAAAAAATGTTTTGCCATAAAGGACCACCTTTGAGTGCATTTGGCAGAAGTACCATGGCGGCAGGCCAGCCAGCCGACACGTGGCACGTGTCGTCAAGGTCGGAGGCGGCAGGCTGCATGCGTGCGGACGGAATGGAAATCCGGGGGCCCTGCCGCCTCTAGCGCAGGCGGCACCCCCTGTGCCCCCTTTTCCATCGCAGAACAGAGGCGACAGACGGCAGTGGACAAAAGCGCGTTGATTTTTAGCTGGACAAAGGAGATAGACTGCGTGGAATTTGAGGTGGACAAAAGAGACAGACTGCACGGATTTTGAGGTGGCTTGGGAGGATTCGGCCGAAAGCAGGCGAGCAATTTGTTTTGGCCAAACGGCGCCAAGTTCCACGCCCTGCCGATTAAGATGCTGATTAGTATCGATTTGGGCTATGCGCTGCTACCACATTCATATGCTTTTGGCGTTTGCAGTACATGAAATTAACTTCCCTCATTCCCACGCGAATGATTGTGCTGATTGATTAAGACGTTCCTTGGTTATTTTATGCGCCGAACGAGAGCGCAACGCTCTTTATATGCTGCTCTCTACCCCTCCCTGCTCTCTACTCATCTCTCCTCTCTACTGTTGTCAACGCTGGTTGTGTTAGCTGAGGTTCGTGCCCATAGCTGGCTTACAACGTAGAAGCTTCGGTGTGCTGCTCTCTCGTACGTGTGCCACCAACTCTCGTAGAGTGGCAACGATTTGAAGACATTTGTTCACAATTTTGTGAACTAACAAGTCTAACAATAAGGTACGAGTTTTCTTATGTGATGATATGTTTTTGGCGTACACTTATATTTTAGTATGTAGAATGTATACTAGTTGGTATTACAACTCGTAGTTAGCTATGCCATGTAGTAATCAGAAATTTGATAGATATTGTCGGACGAGATATGTTGCAGTTAGTGTATGTTATTATGTTTTCCACGGAAGATGTTGTTAACGCCGTCATTAAGTCATTTAATAATGTTGATTAGAATTTACGGAGGTGTAGAAAAGTCATTGTCACAGTAGATATTTATGGGTATCGTACTCACACGTAGATAATGAGCGGTGATATTTTTAGAAATACGATAATGGTTTATTTAATAACAAAAAATTATAAGGGTACCAAATAATTGAACTACGATGTTATAAATTGCATGGAAGCCATGACGAAGCTATCATTAAGTGATAATATGTACGGTCAGTTATTTAAAATATGAGCCGTGACAAAGTTAAAAAACAATCTTAGTCGGGTCAGCTCTATCAAAATGTGATAATAAAATTACTTCATGCAATATAAAATTTAATATGTAAATTAGTATAAAATATTAAACTGTGATGTATTAATTTTGTCCGTGCTATGATTGAGTCATAATTAACTAACCGCAAATATTTATGGATATCGTATTTGCATGAGAGCCATGACGAAGCTCAAAAAAAATCTCAGTCGGCTCAGCTATATAAAAAATGTGATAATAAAATAACTGCATGCAATATAATATTTAATAAGTAAAACTGTACATAATTAAGTTGCGATGTTATTAATTTTGTTCTTCTAAATATGGTTGTTCTGTAGGTACGATGGAAATATTGAAAGTGTTCTATGGGGACAGCGCACGCGACGATATATCTGGTGTCGACGTGTCAAACTGTGACTCGTTTAAGTGTAGTAGTTAAAGACATGGCCAATACAGAATTTGGGGATGTCCGAAAACGCATCCGCAGATAGTTTAAGCATGAGCATGGAAACACGATGAGGGTTGAGGCCTTCATCGTGGAACAAGGGTATGATGGGGTTCCCCGATATTGTCCTCAAGATCCACTCAACGTGTATGTTGGACTCTGGAAACCCGCTAGGACATGGTCCAAACAGTATGCTCATCCAGCCATAGTGCTTAATCCTTTTGTTCAGAAACTCTGCGTCCGCAGGCCAGTGCTGCATATTGAGAATAAAAGACAAACAGAAATTAGAATGATAAAAATTCATTTGAAGAATATGTAAACTCGTAAATCGATTACCTCAACGTGAAGTGCATAAGCCTCGTAAGAAAATTGTACCAGATCGCTAGTAGTTGATGGTTTAGCCCCGAATCCCCGTTAGCTCAACTATTTTGGCCCACTTAGCACACCACCTCAATAGTTCATCCCTAATTTCATCGGTGGATCTAGGTGGGAGCTCATATCCGGTAAATTTTCCCTCAGAGCAACTGCGTGGTCCCACTCAGTCATTAGTTCCATAAAACTAACTGCGGCTCTACCCTCCCTCCTATTGGCGCAAGAACCTTTTGCCACATGATATAGAATACACCATGAGCTATATGGGTCGAGACCACCACTAGCACTATCTGCCATCACTCTAATGGCTCTACCCTCTCTCTTTCGTGATAACTTGGTGACACACGAATGAGGGAGCAATAAGATCAACGGGAGTATTTGGCAGAGCAGCAGTGAGAACGAGAGAGCAACAGCAAGCGGGCAGTGTGAATTACACGAACGAGCTGCGGGTATATATAGAACCAGTAGAGGAGTCGAGTGAGCTGCACTCCACCAGCTCAATCAACTTTCGGCGCATAAAATAACAAGCAGCGGGAATCTAGCAATCAGCCCACGCGTGGAAATTAGCGCATACCGGAAGAAAGAAATGAGCGGCAGAGCATTTCCTCATCGTAATCAGCACGCATGCACGGCGTCCGTGGAATCGATCCATGCGCGACAGCGCTGTCGGCAGAGCATTTCCCAGGCGGCAGAACGCTCACCTCGGAATCTGCGTCCGCAGAGCAGGGTGCCTCCTGCGCCCGAGGCGGCATGGCGCTGCCTGTTCCCGATTTTCCGTTTCGTCCGCACGCATGCGGTCTGCCGCCTTGGGCCGTGGCGGCAGGGCCTGCCGCTTCCGACCCTGACGGCACATGCCACGTGTCGGTTGGCTGGCCTGCTGCCACGGTACTTCTTCCAAATGCACTCACAGGTGGTCCTTTCTGGCAAAACGTTTTTTGAAGTGGTTTCTTATGCCAAAAATTCTACCACAATATGTAGCATTGTGAAATGGTTTGTGTGGAATTATAGAAAGATTTAGCACAAAAACATTGCATGAGTCACAGTTTTCACATTTTTTACAAATTGGAAAGTGAATAAAAGAAGACTCGCCAATATAAGGGATCTGAGCACCTAACTCGTACTAAAAAAGCATCTGATTCAGCATAGAAAGTGTAAAAGGCCTATTTTAAACCAATTGAGACACCCCAACATCTATGAAAAATCGAGCAATTAAGAAGAGAAGAAAATAATAAACCTGCACTCAGATTTAGTAGAGGAGGCTCACATCTTACATCCCAATAAAATACACTGGATGCATATCCTTGCTATGATTTAAACTCTAGAAATTAGAATAATGGGGAATCAATGCATGCTATGATATGTCAAGCTCATAGCAAACCATATGGAAATTACTACTACTCTTAATTATTCGAAAAATGTAAGTATTCACTCACTCTATATAGTTCATCATTCATTGGTATACCCACCTGCAGCACACGAACATAATCACACAATTAACTGTCCATGTGAATTTTGTCAACAGAGAATACAAGATGATGATGGCTCTCATCAATTGCAGTGATGGATGCAGCAAAACATATAGTATTAAATCAAAAAGTGCATCGTTATAAATTGCAGTGGAGGATGCAGCATAATACATGCAATATGTTGGAATTTGGGGAAATAAAAATACATTGATAAAATTACCTAAACCTATTATAGGATTCGGGGCAACTTGTCGACGAGCCAAAGTACTGCAACGATGGCACCTTCACGGAGATGATGCTTAGGATTTCCGCCGGCGTGGGGAACCCGGTCTACTTCTTGAATGCAGACCTTCAGGTGCCCTCTGGCATCAGCGGCGGGGTGCGGCAGTCAGTGCATTCCGCACAAAGCTGGCCTAGATACAGCAGAGCGCGGCGGCTGACGTCGTAGGCATCACAGAGCGGTGCAGGCATGTGGAGCAGTTGTGCATTGGCTCGCAAATTATGACTGAACCCTGCTTGGTATTCATTAAGGTTTATATCGCATAAGCTCAGGATTCTGAGGAGATATAACAAAACCAAGTCAATGATTAAGTTAAAATCACTCTATATTTTTTTTATAGACAACCAAAATACAGAGGAAAATATCATTTAGTGTAGTTCAACAAAACAAGATGACGAAAAATGCATACACTCGAGCATAGGAACAAAATTCTACCAGACTGCATGTATGACTCAAAGTTGACATATAAATCTGTAAGTTGAAATTTGCAATGTTACTCATCCAGGATCATCGAACAACCTATGTGCAATGTTGTATCTCTGAAGGAAACATGGCATGCTTGAGTACATACTCCCGATGTTGATTCGCTGACTCGCGAGTAGGTCGCCGCGTCCGGCCGGCCGGCTGTACCGCGAGGAGCAATAAGGTCCAAAGGCATAACACCACGAGGCTCTGGCGGCTCCTTCAGCACTGTGAGAGTAAGGGGCGCCTGCTCAAGCTACGGTATCCTCAGCAACTTCCCTTGCCATGGCGTCTTCATGCGAGGAAGAAGCCATACCAAGTGAGGATGCGAGGAGCCAGCATTGCTTCTGGCCGAGGTCACTCAAACCTCACATGTCAGTGAGACATCAAAGGGACCTATGAGCCAGGAACGGCCAACAAAGAGGGTTATCATCAAATATCCCCTTGCGAAGCGATGACCGGCGGCGGTGACCTAACCTATTTCTCGTTCGACGCAGTGGCTGGCGAGGCATACTTGGGCCTGGACAATGAGATGGTCTTGGAGTGAAACGTATGTACGTTGAACTCCAAATTAATACTCTCTCCGTATCGAAATATAAGATGTTTTAGCATTTCCTAGACATTAAACTCCCACATTATGTTGAATAATTAGGCATAATTTCCATGATTAAGTTCAGAATATAAATCATGATGACAACAGCTATTAACATGTGAAACTCGAACATACTAGATGCAGCAGACAACATGAATAATAGCAACACGATCTCTCTAAACATGTAAACAGTAGACATGTTAAACAGACAGACCAGAACACAGATTCCGTACCGATCGTTTGTAGCGACGTTGTTGATGACAACGTTGGCGATGACGGGTCGGAGCAGACGACGCTTGAGGCGACGGTACGCAGCACCGCCTGACTTGTTAGGTAGACGAGCCGTCGTGGAAGCGGCGAGCAGTCGCGCGAAGCGCTTCCCAAAAACCTAATTCGCCCTCTCCCGTACAGGATCACAAAGGCGACTGGTTCCGGAGACCTGCTCTCCCGTTCGCCGGCGCTCGGGATGGAGTAGACTACGATGGCGGCGCAAGGAACGAGGTGGCAAACCTAGATTGGTTTCGGTGTGTGTACAGCGCCCACGGTGCGCGTCTTTTATAGTGCGGTTCGAAAAACCCTAACGCGTGCGACGTGGGAGGTCCACGCCGCACGTCCGAGTCGGTTGCAGCACGCGATACGGGAGCGACCCGAATAAGTATTGTCTCGGCTCGAGACTCGATTCACAAAACGCGATCGCGATCGCGATCGCGACGGGACGGGCGAGCGAGCGGCGGAGGAGGAGGAGTGCGCGAGAGGCTCTCTTGTTCTCACTCACATACAATCACTACAACACTCCACCTTATAAGGTGGTGTGCAACTCCTCAAACTTCCAATGTAGGACTAAACTTCCTACTCCCACCACTCACTTGTACACATGAGCCATTTTGAGATTTCAGGATTTGTGTATTGGGCTACCCACATATGGGCCCAATATTTCAGCACACACATGTGGGCCAATTATTTCAGCACATTATATCTACAAAATGCTAAAACATCTTATATTTTGATACGGAGGGAGTAGTAAAGATTTGTTTTTAAGGTTCAGCACAGATGTCATTGTAAAGTGATCAAGAACATCAGAGTTTAGCACAGATGTAAACTGAATCAAGAACATATTCAGAGTTCAACATACATGGCACTGTAAACTGAATCATTAACTTCCACTTTTTAAATTTCCTTTTAGAAGTCACAGCCTGATACAGTTCATCATGGTTCAGAACAGAGCAGCACACAAATCAGGTTTTTTTGTGTGTGTGTGTGTGACATAAGCACACAAATCAGTTGGGAAGTGTTTACAGACAGAATCCAAACTCCCACGTTTATCATCAACAAATTGGCATAGTGTCACCCCCACACCATGAGTGGCAATAAGTTGCCAAATAAAGAAAATTAGGCACATGCGCATCGTACAGGCCCACGTTCAGGAATAGTTCTCAATCACGTCCAGTCATCACAGGTTTTTCTAAAGTACAAATAGGAGCTATGTAACCAAAAATTTCATTGGGCAAGTATCCCTCATAGGACCAAATATAGCTTTATTTCAACAGTTAACATTCCAAAGTCTTAACACTTCTACTAGATGCAGATAAGGCAAAAAACTACCAGATCTTATAGAGGAAATGACTTTAAATATCAAATAAGTTTCCATACTATGGAGGTTGGATTGCGAAAGTTATTTTTCCTCAGCGAACATACCAAAATATCCAACTAAAATGAACAAATGAGAAATTGGTTAGATAAGATTTATGAAGGAGAAAGATCATGACATTAGTGTGCTGATTGGAAATAAGGATATAAAAACAACACTACAAAATGTATTAAAATGTTGAAAACATCGGCTGAACTCTTTTTCTCGGGAGGGTGAGATGGGTGATTATATGGTTACTACTTGATTTGTGTTCAATCAGTTTCCTGCCTGCCATTCTTTACCTCACCAATCTAAATCAAACACCAGGATTAAAAAAAAAAAACTTGGTGAGGATAAGTTTCTAGGCTCCAGATTTACAGAATGCAATGTCACCGGATAACACTCTCCCTCTAACATGAATTTCATTTATCCTGGCTTTGCATAATAGATAAAATGCAGGCCCAAAAGGGAGCGAGTAACACTAGTAACATGGAGTTCCGCTGTGCACCTTACCATTAGTAGGATAGAACTGAAATCGTGTCACAAAGTAAGCCTTTCTCACCCTTTCGACTGAGGTAAACATTGTAAGAAAAGCACTGCAGGTTAAAGGTCAATGGCACGCAAAACTACTCAAGTGAAATAATTAAGTTAACATTTTGTTATAAGTATTACTTGAAGAATCATTAGCAAGCAGTGCAGCCTGTAATAATGTACCGTGACAGTCAACTAGGTCAGGTGGCTACTACAGGCTACTACAGGCCTCGCGTGACCTAACCCTCGCGCCGTCCGCGCGACGGCTCGGGGGCGCCGCCGCTGCCCCGCCCCAGCCTTCCCCCGCAGTCCCTTCTCCTCATCGCCGCCTGAGGGTCGCCGTCGCGCGCGTATCCCGTGATGGCGGCGGCGGGGCGCCCTCCGCGCTGGACCTGGGCGCGCGCGGCGCCGGGCGGCTGCGACGCCGGCCGCCGGGTTGTCTTCTACACCGCATCCGGGGGCAGTGGAGACGAGTCGCTTCAGCAGAGGACGCCGGGTCCCCGCGCAACCGCGGCGTCGGGGCGGCTAGATCGCTGGCCGTCGGCTTCCTGCGCTGTGGTGGCGGACTACGGCCGGGGACGCATCCCCGCGCAAAGGAGCTGCGCGTGGAACCTTCCGGTGCGGTCCTGCTGCGGCGAGGCCGCCGGCGCCATGGTGCCCATGCGTGGGTGGCCTTCGCGTCGGTCTCCGACGAGCATCGGGCCAGCGTGCCCCCTACGGCGGTGGCTCGGGTGGTCAACGTTGTGGAGGAGTGGTGGTGGCGAGGAGGCTTCCGATGGCGTCCCTCCGTGGGTCGCCTTCGACGTCTTCAGCCGCGCAGATGCTCGTGCTTGGCGGATCTCTATGGTGGTCGACCTGGCGCACTCGACGTGGATGGAGTGCGACGGTTTCCGGGTGAAAACCTCGTCTCCGACCTTGCTCGGAGCCGGTGATGGCGATATCTTGAGTGTCGTCCCCTTCCTGAAGGCATCATCGAGGAAACCCTGCGGTTCTTCCCGTCAACCATGGGGGAAACCCTAGATCCTCGATCGGATGATGGCGGCGCTTCTACGTCGTTACCTCCTTGGGGGCATCATTCTTGGAGGGAGGAGTGCGCCGGTCGAAGGGATCAGAGGATGAGTATGGTGGTGGATGCCGGTTCTTAGATGGTCTACGCGGCTACGGCAATGTCGACATGCTACCTTACTTTGGCCTGCTCCGGGGGAAACCCTAAATCTGGGATTCCCGGATTGGATGATGGTGACGCCACCGGTGTTACTATCCCTCTTGAGGGCATCGTTTTGGAGTTGTGCCGAAGGGTCCTAGAGAGGAAGCGGTGTTTCTTCTACCGCGTTCACGACGGCGGTTCTTGACAGCTTGGTGCTGTGGGGTCTCGGCGTTGTTTGCGGGACGGCGGACTCGCGCAGTGAGGTGGTGTTGTTGGTGCCATGGTGGTATCGACGGCAGGTCTGACATGGTGGATGCTTTGATAGCTGTCCTGAAGACGGGTGTGCGGATGACGGCGGCAGCTACTTTCCGAGCGTGTATAGCGGTATGCGCTGCGGAGTGCTGGACCGATTATGCCCCTTGTCCGCTATCGGGCGGCCTTGTGAGGCCTTCGGCTTTTGGATGAGGCGCGTTGGTGGGTTCTCAGAGTATCGGCTCTGCGATGTCCATCCCCTTCATCATTACTGGTAGTGAGCTTTGTTTGGTGGATTCAGGTCTAGTTGTTTGTTGTATCCACTTGTAAGACATGATGTTTTCTGTTCTATCTTTTAATAAAAATCGGCTGTGTGCATCATTTTGATGCAGAGGCTGGGGGCAGACCTCCATTTCTAAAAAAAAACTAGGTCAGGTGGAGAACTGCTTGAGTTAATCCTATGCCTTAGCTATAATGTACTGAACAGAAAACATTCCAACTGGACAGAAGTATGCACAGGTCATCATGATTTAGCAAATAATGATCAAGGACACACAGCAAACAATGCAGTGATTACAAATACATGCATACTCAATCTGAGAAAAATGCTTTTATTCCTCAATCAAGCTCGTGTTTAAAACATCCCTACAGCACAAACTTTCCAGCAGTTCTTTTGCCTCATCCAAAAATCCCTCATAAGCAAGGCCTTCGATGAGAATGATGTAGGTTCATTCATCAGGCATGCCACCACTGGACACCATATTACTTCTATAAAGGTTGGATGCCATGTCTGTCTTTGCCAATGAGCCACACTGCGCTTCCATCGCGTGCCTCCCCGAGCTGCCATGTGTTGGCCTCTTATTGGGTGTAGCTGAGCAGAGCAGGACCTACCAGCCAGAGACCATCAGCGAGTGAAACCCTAGATCCGGTCAAAATATCCGCGTGACGCCTCTCTCTCTCGGCCCAGTCGCTTCCTCCCCGATCCAGCACCTCGATCTCCTCCTCTCTCCTCCCCAATCCCGCTCCTGTTTCTTCTCCTCCTCCTCTAATCCTCTCCCGCAGCCGGCGGCATGCAGACGACAGTGCAGCGGTGCCTGGGCGCGGTCGTGGATTGCCGCACGGCCCGGACGGCACGGGCGGTGGCCTGGGCCTTGGGTCGGGCAGCCTTGGATGCCGGAGGCCCCGGTAGTCCCGGATGCTGGTGGCCTGGCCTGCGGGGCTGAGGGTGGTGTGGAGGACTGTGGCCCGGTCGGCAGCGACAGCGGGGGCACAACTCGACAGCGGTCCGGGCGGTGGCGGCTGCGAGCGCTCAGCTCGACGGTGGCTTGGACGGCCGGGGCAACGGCGAGGACGGCGGGGGTCGTTACATACTCGTATAAAGGATGGACGAGCCGGCCGGCTCCTCCTTCATTTCGTTTAGCATGGAGAACTGCAGCGGAGTCGGCGGCGCATCAACAAGCTCGACTCCATGCGCGGACCTCCCGGAGGAGGGCCACCAGGCCTAGCAGGAAGAAGATGTGAATGGAGGCCATTCGTGTCCCTGGTTGGTGAGGATTCGTTTGAGGTGAGTCCCTGATGCCATGATTTGTGAGGATGTGGTCTTTATACTGAGTATTCTCAGTATTTCAATGTTAAATATAGATTAGTGGTCAGCTGTAGGCAGCAAGGAGTTTTATTCATTGTGTAGCCCCTTGCCATGAAATCTTGTATATGTGTATGTTCATCATGAGTTAACTAATTTCCTAAAGAAAGATCAGAGTTAAGTAGTTCAAATATGTTCATCAGATTTAGCCATTTAGGCATTTAGCGGCTTAGGCATCCTCTATAGGCAAACATTAAAATAATGAAGCTTAGGCATAATCTTCTTTTGCTTCTACTATTGCAAAGTAATCTGTTGAACTTGCTAGATGTCTATATTTTTGGGTCTCATAGGGAAGGACAAATAAGCGCAAATTTATAATGAACACCTGTATTTTCTTCTAGATGTGCTCAGTTTTGCATTACCAACAAATTAAATATATTTTCTTCTGTCGTTGATATCAGCCAGGAAGTTTATCCGTCTTCATAGTCTGGTAGTTTGATATCATAAACAAATCTGGTTGTCGTGCAGACTCGACGCGAGACCCAAATGGCAGAGGCCAGCGTGATTTTTCAATGATTCGAGCTGACAGGCCTGCTATTGATCATCAAAGTACGTTCGTAATGGTGCTATTTGCTGATGTATAGATGGTCTTTGACATCCTCGCGTTTATTTTGATTTAAATGTGGTGGCTAGAACTCCTGGGCATACTTTGTAGCAGACAAGGAGAAGGCATGATGGACTTTGACCTTCTCCGCTCATTGTTTTCTTTTCAAGGTTATCTCTAATTGATTAATCCTCCTACTTTTTTATGATCGGTTGAATGGTGGTGAATGTTTTTACTGCGTAGAAACACATTTTTTTTCTTGTCATAGGATTATGCAAATGCACATACATGAATACCCAGATTTAGTCAAATCCAATTCGAGGGATTTTGTCACAATTAGGATTTTTTAGAAGATGATTGTCTGGACCGATTTTGGAGGCAATGGCAGGAAGTATGGAAACTATAGGATAAACTTATTAGTCATTCCATTTTAAATGTCTTGCTCCTATCTAACCATGTGTTATCTCCCAGGTAAAAAATTCTCACTAAGGTGGTTTAAAAGGAGCTATTTTTTGTCCACAAGTGTGTTTAATAGAATGAGAGAACATGTCTACTTCTCATGAATACTTACTTTTCATTGTTCTCTGTTTCATAGCTATTGCATATTCTTCACTGTGGTATTGTTGTGATGTGAACTATAATTTATGGTTTTTGTTTCATATATCATTGCACATTACAGAAATACGTGACTCGAAATATCATGCCAAAGAACTTGGAAGTTCGAGCAGCTGGCTTTAGATGTAGATTGAAGGGAATCATTGATGGACATGGATGGCGGCTTTTTATAACAAACAAAAATCAAGGTAAAGTTGCCTTATCTATATGTTGTCATGTGAGTTGAAAGATCCTTGTGAGTAAACTCAATGTGTTTATTTATTCCGATTTATTATGCCTATTGTACGACAGAATCGTGTAGCGGCTGCAGTATTGTAGCAGTTTCTTATTTATTCATATTATTTATGATAAGCAAAATTCTTGCATTTCGAGTATAGGCAATGTCTCTGAGGAGATTTTCATTTAGCCTCCAAACTAGAATAAGTAGCTTACGTTTGTTGTTTACCTAGCCAATATTTAAATAATTGGTTTTATGTAAGGTCACCCATAAAAATGTGAGTATTATTTACCTTATTCCAAAACAGTTTTAAAAGTGAAGATCTGATTTTGTTGTCAAATCTCTCCACCTACAACTGTGTAGACCTGATATGTTTTATTGGTTATCTAGCACCTTTGTGGTTTTGTCATCTTATTATAAAAATGGTGGCTGCTTTATACTTAATGCCTGATGGTGAATTCTAGATTTTAAATTTTAAAGTGCATGGAAAGCTTATTCTGATGGGTCTTGGGTCTTTCTACATATTAAAAAGTGAATTCGAAATTTTAATTTTAATGTTCCTCTTTAACTTGACAGTTGAGAGATGGCCTGAGCTGATTCTTTGTGGGTCTCTCATTTCTGCAGGTTCACTTGGGACAGCTCACCACATCTTTCTGGTTGGTGAAATGGGAAGGTAGCAACGATTTGGTTTTCTTCCACGATAGGTTTTCTACCACACTCATCCATCCCCTCTCAGCCATCCCCAAATTAGGTGTAGAACCTGCAACATGTTTGATGGAATGCCCAACAGGTGCTAAGATTCTATTTCTCATATTCTCCAGGTTTAATTTGCCGTAGATGAGAGTGTACCATGCACCTGGTGGGATGGGTGGCATGATTGCTGCAAGAAGAGTGGTATTAATATCATTAGATGCAAGGACTTTCGGAAGCTGTTGAATCCAAAGTTACTACCAGATTCGCTCCATATCCTAGATGCATGGTAAGAATATGCTCAGAGATAGCTCCAGGTTCTTTGGTGGATTACTTGATTTTGTGCTGCACTAAATGCATCAGAATTGTGTACAATTCAGGTGCCAAGTCAGATGCTTTATCTGTATGTTGAATATAAACGTGGAATGCAATCTACTTCGTATTATGTTTGTTGAAATGGCACCTGTAATGACTGTCGGTCACTTGTATCCGCATCTCAAGTCGACTTATGAAGTTGTTTGGTTGACCGATCGCAGAGATAAAAGAGGCGGATTCGTCCGCAGCCTTGTTGTCGTTCACCGGCACACGGTAGGAGGAGCACCAGCGCAGAGATGGAAGAGGAGCCTGAGCCGTCCGCACGCCGTCGCCTTTGTCCTCACAACGTGTGTCCATCCCCCTCCTCCCAAACTTTGTGTGGTATTCTAAGTTCTACTCATCACGGTTACCAGATTTTCTTTTGATTTGAGGTTTCGTGCATGCTTATCTTAGCCTTTTACCAGGGAACCTTGACAGATAGCTTAATGTGCCTTTTTTTCTTACTTCAGGTCATGAACCATCTGGTACTGTAGTGTTAGATCTTCTTTTATGGCCGTTGGTAGAGAGACAAGGAGAATTACTCCTTTATCGTTTATGTCTAATTTGATGTATGAAGTCCAAACTATATTACCCTGCCATGGTCAATACCCTCCTTCTGTTGTTTCTGATCACCAGCATTTTAGTGTGGCTTCTAAAATACCAATTACCAATTCTTCTCCGTATGTAGTCGTATTATTTCTATGGGCTATATAATGTATTGTTATAATTTTCTTATTTCAAACATAGATGTTCAGAAAAATCGTTGTGTATCTCGGAAATTAGGTTATATTTTGGTGTCCATTTCGACCAGGCTGCCATGACACTTTTGGCTATTAGGTGAAGCTAAACTGAAGAACCATTATTGATATGTTTCGTCATGTGTTTGTTACCAGTATCTAATTTGTATGTTATGCTCACATTTAAACTTCTCAGCTAGGCCGCTGTGTGTACTAATACTAATATGTATCCTCTCTCTTTTATTCCTTCTTTTCTTCATGGCCAGTTTGGAGGCTAAGTGATTTCCCGCCCAAGCATTACCTAGAGGACTTTCTAGGGAGCCGTAGCCTGCAAGTACAAATGAATATTTACTAATTGTCCGAAGATTCCTGTAGGAAGTGAAGATGGATTTACTAGAAGCCGAACACGTGAGTATTCAAAAAAATTTAATGGTACCTCAGTTCTTTTATTTTGCAATGTTTACTCTTAGCAAAATAGTGAAGGCAGAATGATTGCTGCTCTTGTTTTACAATGATGACCATTATTGCGGAAAAAAAATCGAGGAAATTTTGTGGGACTAATTTGTGTAATTTCTTCGTCCTTTTTTTAGATTTTTTTGTATATCTGATGTTGTGAAGTGCATGCTCCCTTCAAACTTGCGGAATTATTATGTATTTTTGTTAAAGCCTTATTTTTTTACCAAAACAGATACACGATGAGTTGCACTGATGCTGAAAGCTCTGTCTCAAGTAAATTCATGGTTCGGACAAGGTACCACTGAATGACGGTTCACTGCAAGGATTAATGCTTTTAGACAAAAAGGTTAGTGGTGTAGTTTCTTGGTTATTGACGACAATTTAATAATATGCACATTTTCACTGAAAACTGTATCTTGACGTCCAACACAAAGCTTCTGATCTGATACTTTTTTCGAGTTAATGCAGTTAATATATACTCAAAATGTCACAATATTTCCCCTTGCTAAAATGGCTACAATACTTTACTTCATAACGAGTTACTGTCAAGTTTACATGTGCCATATGGTTCATGAAATTATTATAGATGCATTCCTTGATTAGGCAAATTAACAGTTGCTCTCGAAAATAAGGTGGGATTACATACTAACTCTGTTGAGACCAGATAATTTGCTCCAAACTTTAGATGCCGGATGGTTTCAATACAATGCAAGACGATTCCAATATAGAGCTTGAAAAGCCAAGGCTTGAACTGAGACATATACAGGGGGCATACAAACTTATTCATGATGAGTCTATTGAGATTCTTTCTTCTTGGTTTGAGCAAGATGTGGTGGATCGGCATCCTTCTCGGAGAGGACGACCAGATTGATGGGTCAATTTTCTGGTGAGTTTCTTCATTTTCCTTACTTCATCCCGTCTCTCCTTCTCGGTGTGCCTACCCCCCTAATTTCCGTAGGTATTGAACTGTGAATGTTTGTGTGTTTGTGAAAAAACACGTGTACTGTGCATGTCTTTTGTATATACATGTCTGGCTAATAACCTGAGCAATTTGTACCGGAAATATTGCAGGGTGTGGTACAGATTTAGAGTTCTGCTTATATAGTAGAATTTTATGGTGTAAAGAATTTTGGATTACATAGTAGCAACTTATGGTGCCCACTTGTATTCTTGGGAAACCAAACTGCTTTTTTGCCTCGTCAGAGATGCATTTCTCTTCTTTGGAGATTACCCGAACTATTTGTATGCATTTTTTTTGTTATTGCATCATGGTTAGATAATTATATTGTGGAGTGTATTTTGTGCCCTTTCCATAGAAAGAGTTACATTTAGGTCCATCAGGTGACACACCTAAAACCATAATGAGATGAATCTTTTATCAGCTAATTTGAGCTTATCTAGGTTCGATTTTCTTTCCGCCCTTTGCTAGGCAGAAAGAGTTACATATATTCAGTTATTTCTTGGCTGATTTGAGCATTGATTTTTCTTCATGATTAGGTATTCCTTCCCCCGTATACATTTGTAGTGAAGGAACATTTTTTCTGGTTATGGTAATTATACATACCATGCATTCAGTTATACTTCGCGGTGTCGTTCTATTTTTATTATACAGTAGATTTCAGTAGAACATTGCTTTACGGTGCATGCAACAACCTAAGAGACATGGAGTTAAAATAGGGCAAGCGCATATCGTCTCTAGGATTAGAGCAGTCATGTGAGAATCCTTGCGCCTCCATTAATTATTATTGATGTTGCCATACTTTGACAGCCCTCAGCAACTACGATCCCTTAAATAATTCTAATTAATATTTCTTTAGGTCTGTCCTCAACAACATATCTTCTTTTTCGAGGATATATTTATTTATTACAAAGTTACATCATGGGTCTTTATTAGAATAGATAATATCGCTGTAGTCAAGCTTTTTATATTTGTTGGTGCTCATATACTTTCTATTCAGTTATGTAGTAACAGATTGTTCAATTTCAAAAAATATAGGGCCACCATATTTTTGTTGTTGTGTGCTTAGTTAGTTGCATGATTGCAACCACTGAATTCTTGTAGTTCTTAGGGCCACTTGAGGTTTGCATTGGTATACTCAAACCATCTGTTGGCACTCCATGCCTAAATGTTGATCAATAATTATCGTTAAAGGCCATTTTTCTTGATTATGTATGATTCTTAAGGAATCTTCTAGAAGCAACAAGCGGTAAACACCTATTTCCCTCCACAGAAACTGATGGTAAAAAAACTGCATATAGCAAATAGTTTATTTTGTATCCGAATAGAGTATTTACCAGTGAATCTGTGTTAAAATGGTGTACTTTGTTTCAGCAAACCTGAAGGCTAATTATTTTATACTAATGCATACATTTTGATTGGGAAGGGAGGATCTAGGGAGGTGCAATTAATTGATGACACTTTATATGTTGCAAATATTCTGAAATATTCAGTTGATGCAAGGCCTTTCAGAGGTTGCTGGTTCCAAAGCTACTATCAGCTTCACTCCAAATTTCATCTGCATGGTTAGAACATACTTAGAGATAGCTTCAGGTTCTGAAGTGGATTGCTTGATTTTGTGCTGCACTAAGTGCATCAGAAATGTGTACAATTCAGTTGCCAAGTCATTTTTTTCTAACAGAAACATGGGATGAAATCTACTCCATATTATGTTTGTTGAAATAGCACCTGGAGTGACTGACTTCTATCCGCATCTCAAGTCGACTTATGAGGTTTTTTTGTTTGACTGGTCGCAGAGATAAATGAGGAGGAGGATTTATCTGCAGCCTTGTTGTCGTTCACTGGCACACGACATGAGGAGCGCCAGCGCATGGATGGAATAGGAGGCTGAGCCGTCCGCGGGGCCGTCGCCTTCATCCTCACAACGTGTGTCCATCACGCCCTCCTCCCAGACTCTGTGTGGTATTCCAAGTTCTACTCATCACAGTTAGCATATTTTCTTTTGATTTGAGGTCCAGTTGTGGAAGGTGTCAAGTTATTTGGTGATTGCTACACTCACTGCAACCTGCTTAAAGTCAGGTTTCAATTACATTGTTCTCAATGGAGCTGGATATCGAAGAAACCTGTTGGTAAAAAAAAAACCTTTGGACTTCTCGTTTTATATCATATTTGATTAGGAAGCATTGGATACATTTCACGCGTGGATCTGCAAGGCTTATTTTTCTTTTCCATTTGTTTTCAAATATTTAGGTAGGATCTCATCAAGCTGCATTAAACCATTAGGACATGTGGGCCCAATTATAAACTTATAAATACCAACATATGGTGTTGGAAAGCGACAGAAGAATGGCATAACACACTATGCTTGTATTGTGGTCTGCAAGTTATCGGTTAGGACTTTTGTTGTCCATACTTCTGCTTAGAGCGTTTTTAGAATATAAAAGCATATTAATGGTGTGACATATCTATCATATGATGTTTGTAAGTGCCCATTTGAGCTGCAGTTTATTGTTTCCATACTTGTCATGACAATCGATGACAGTTTCTCTAGGGTAGACTCGGGATGAAACATTCTTTGACTTACATAGTTCACAAGCAAGAAGTTTGCTCCTATTTCTTACGATAAATTATTAATAATAACATGTGTTGTGTACAATCTTTCTCCAAAGACTAAGTTGGTATATATTTTTTTAATCTAGAATGCTTATTTGAACCTTAGTTCCAAGGCATAATCTTAGTATGGTGAAGACAAAGAATGGTGTCGCACAATCTGTTTGAATTTAAATTATAAATTTACTTGTTTTCCTTCATTGCCCCATTTGTGCTCTTACATTTGGATCGATGGGTGCCTATGTGTAATTTTCATCATATTTGTATTCCCATTTTTATCGAGCATCTTGTTGGGATCAACGAAGAGAAATATTATTTCTTAGTATTGTTAACGGGAGATAGCGATTAAATTCCTTGTATTTGTTTAGGCCGCTGTGTGCATGAAATGTATTGATTTCCATCTTTGGTACACTGAAATCGCTTAGAAATCAGCGTATTTTAGTGTAGACTAAAGAGAGGTCAGCTACGAACTACGATATCAAAGGTGAAACCTTATTTGGTTTCAGTCTTCAAGACAATGTGTTTTTTCGGATACACATCTGATGTTAAGGAGGTCTATGTTTGCATGTGTTGCTGAACTGAATCGATACTACTTGCAGGGATGAACTTCATCAATCTGAAGCACAAGTCGAGGTGCCTGAGCAAGATAATCATGGCCATGCTACTCACGGCCACGTGTGTCGTCTTGCTCACCCTGCCATACGAGGATTTTCAGTGTGGTAAACCTTCCTCTTATCTCCTCAAGCATGCTTATTTGGAGATGTCATTTTCATATTGCTGGATTGCAATTAAAGATGTTGTATTGCGTACTTAAGTACCACAACTGTGACTCGACAAATATCCTACAAGCTTCCAATCAAATTTGATGCGTATGTTCGCCAATCCTGAACATAATCTGAATGATATTAAGCAATGCAAAATATAAATGATGTGTTTTTAGTAACTGGACATCTTGTCATTCTGACAATTTTCGCTCATGTTTAAAGCTATTTTTCTCTATTTTGTTGTCCATATAAGGTACTACATGTGCTCTCTGTGATTCCAATTGTATCGCGTACTATCAGTTTGAATTTTTTGTTAAACTTGATGATATTTTAATCAACTATTTGTCTTTTGCATGTATGACAACAATGTATTTGGAACAGTAGATGTCTACTTGTTTTCATATTCGAACCAATGATAGTTTGATCTAGCATGGTTGCTACCCATGACAAATGCTAATTCCTTCAACATGTGTTTGATATTTTTCATGGTCAGTTTATCTGATCCGTACCTCATTCAAAGAAGTTGAACAATGTTTAGTGCTTATGGATAGTATTCAACAAACCCCACTATATGACCTCGCCTGCTCGTTCTAGGAGTCGGGGATATATCATTTCCTTGCAAGATATTATTGTAAAACATCATGGTTCGCCAGAAATGCCAGCCAGAATTACCCTCTCTTTCTGTGTGCAAAGATGTAGCTAAATCTGTATTTGAGTATACTGAAAAGAGTGTTGCCCACTATATGCACAAAGAATCTATTAGTTCTGTATAAATGCATCCGCCTTTATAGCATCATGTGGATTGAGAGGATGGAAGTGTTAATTCTCTCTACTATTTTCGTATATGTGTGGTGCTTAGTGTTATGAAAACAAAAAATCTCTATCGATATCACTGAAAGTTACATCTTTCTAGCATGTACATACTATGGCACTAAAAGAACAACTTTTGTCTCTACGTTTGTCGTGATCTTGTGTGGATAGTTAATTTTTTAGTTCAAACAATCAAGCTAAGTTGGTAAATGTATTTTGTAGAGAGGCCACCATTTTTACGTTACGTACTAATAATGTGCTTTCCTTTCGCTGTTAAATCTCCTACCAATTTCTGCATTTCTCATTCTTTTTGTGCGATGACTGATTTTATTAGTCGCTTCTTGATGATTTCTTCTTTATTCTATGTTTGGTTGATCAGGGCTTACGACAAGTCTATGATCAACTATTGTCGGGAGGTGGTGATGCAGTGTGAGGATCTGAAGATAATGTGTGACGGCGATGTAGTTTGCAAAATGAGCTCCTTGTTGTATGGCGAGCTCAGTTTGCAATATGAATTCCCTGGTGTAATTGTAAAAGCTCAGGCTTAGGAGACGAGTTTAGAGTGGAATTGTAAGGGAATTAATTTGTTTTTCATGCGTGTATATGTGTTCAGTTTCCAAGTATCACATCGTTGGTCAGTTTATGTTTCTATGAACTATATATGTTAACATGTGTTCTGTTCTGTACTTTAATCCTAAAATCACGTGTGATTGGTGCAGCAAGAGTGATGCGCTACTCAGTGTAATTACACCATTTCGCTGGAGCAGGTCTATTAATCAAGCTATTGTTTATTAACTGTTCTTTGGCCAGTTTAAATGACACTTTTAGGTGGATATGGTAATTCAGACAAACTATATTACAAGTGTTGGATTGTAGTTTATACATTTTCAAGTTAAATATACACATACAATCGAGCTGATAGAGTGCATTAAACTTAGTTGTTTATGTCATTTCTTTACATTCTCTTTCTGTAACCTGTAACCAAGATAAAATGTTAAGGCTTTGAGACATAGCATAGATTAGAGAGCATATGTATGCCAAAGCTGATCTACCTCTTCAAAATATGCATGACAAAGTCGACCTACCTATATGCATGTTTCAACAATTCTACAAAAAGATCGGTAAGTTCTTACAAGGTGCTCGCGGACCTAGCGGTCCTCCCGCACCTAACGTGCAGAGGCCATTCAGGGGTTGACAGAGCTAAATCTGGTAGGTTGGGGCTGTCGATGGTGAAGTTTGGCCGCGTCGATGATCCATCGAGACGCACCAACTTGCTGCCTATGCCGCCTATGCCACCAAGTGGCTGGAGTAGATCCAAATGCATTTGTACGGGTGGTCGGTGATCTCACCACCCGCCGAGGTACCTCATCTACAACGCTTGCGGCGATGGCTGGTCAGGGAAGTGGGAGGAGGATGCGGCGACTGAAGAAATAACATGGAATGATTCATCGCCACATAACCCTTTCAATTAGCTCAGCATTACTTACAATTAATAACCCCAATGTTACTAAATACCAATCAAACATAAAAGACATACAAAGCACGCAAAAATTATGGTTATAATAATGTATCTTTTCAATCTTATAAGGCGGGGATCTTTAGAATAACTTATCATCCTTCTCTTATGGAATAAATTTCGGCATAAATCTATCATTTGCGCCGGTGACGCAACGGGTCATCTAGTAAGCAAAAAAATCGATAGCAAGATCTGTTCTCCAATTACTTCTATAAAAGCTTAAGGATTGTGAGGCTTCTCATGCATCCCACCGAGCTCCTGCCGAGCTGCCACGAGGCGCGTCCGTGTCCGTCCAAATTTTCCGTGGTGTGGTCCGATGGCCGTTCGATCTTCCGTGCTGTGGCGACGCGATAGCTCGGTGGAAACCTAGAACCAATCCCGTCGAGTCGACCCGCGCCTGCATCTCCCCCCTCGCCGTCCTTCCTTCCCCCAATCCGCCCGCCTCGCCTCCCCTCCTCCCCCAATCCCCATCTTCTCTCTTTTTCCTTCACAGGCTGCCGGACGGTTGGCGTGGAGGAGGGCCGACGGGATCCTGGGCGGCGCACCGATGGGAGGCGAGCCGCTGCGGCGCCAGAGCCATAGCCACCTGGCTCCTGCAGTGGCCCCGCGACCGTTAGCGGCGCGCGTCTTTTCCTTGCCGCTCACTCCGAGTTCCCCTCGGTCACCACGGCGCCGCAGCGAGCGAGGCACAACGCTGCGGACAGTCTAGGAGGAGACAGAGAGATGCGGGAGCGGAAGCAGCATGCGGCCATATGTTGTTTCTTTGTGGTCCTTCTGGGTGGGTAGGGGCTGGAGCTCGTCATCTGATTCCTCCATCTCCCTGGTTCGTCTCTCTCCTCTCCTCTCTCTCTCTAATTGTCAAGGTCTGTTTTCTTGAGTTTGTTAGGTCTATGATATGTCTCCTCCTTTCTTGCCGCTACTTGATTTTTTTTTTTTTGGCCTTTTGCCGATTGAAAATCAAGTGATTGACTAACATAATTATGTGTTACTCTGCTCTGTTTCGCCTCTTTTGCGCGAGAAACACATTCCTTAATCTAGATTGAAATAATTTTTTTTGAACTCTCTAAAATGGAGACGCGAGCGTATCCAGGATGTGCTTTATTCATGGAGGATGCTTCTGTTTCAAGTTAGGTAAATGATTAGAACTGGATGTAGAGGCTTTGATTCAGGCCTATGGCAGAGCCGTGAAGGCGCTGAATGATAACCTGACTTGGTTTTAATCGACCAATATGTCCACTCACAAGACTTTTTACGCATGATGTAATCTGTTGCTTTTATATCTCTAATATACTTTTGTGGGATTTAATTTATTTTTAGAGAGTTCATTGCTTTGTGATGTATGGTTCTGTGATATATCAAGTTCTCTTGTCCATTGTTTTTTTTTTTGGGTGTTAGTTGCTCTGTCTTGACGTATGTTTTGGGCGCAGGATGAAGCTAGCTGGGCGTTTAAAGTTAATGCTTACATTGGAAAATCCATATTCAACATTATTGAGTAAGTGATGTTTCTGAACTTCTATTTTATACCAAAATATCTGCAGGTGCATTCATGTAGCAGTGCTTTATGCTTATGGGTTAATAACAAAGTTTTACAAGGTCCTTTTGGTGGTCCTTATGCTGAAATTTTATGTTTATTTCCTGCAGAGTAAATGCTCTCTTTTGCAACTCATCAACTACATTGTTAAAGATAATGCAGGCTTTATAGAAAAGCTTATGTTGTTGGCCTTGTGAGACTTTTGTTCCACTTCCAAATTAATGTGTGACCTATAAATTGTTATTTGCAGATTCCCCTGGTGATGAGGATCCAGTCATTGATATTTTCAGAAAATATGTTATATGATTAATCTATATAAAAAAAAATCTGGATATGCATGGACTAATTATTATGAATACAATATTGTTCTGTAAAACCAGATTAGTAAATAGCGAGTAGCATACGGCGGCAAGACTTATATTGTCTGTTTTCGTTGTCTGATAGGGCCACTCCGAGGTATAACATCCGTTCCTCCTGATTCCCCTTTTGTGTAATCATTCATGAGTTTTGATTGATTATTTCCATTATACACTTTTTCTCGGATTCATTAATTTATTTCCTTGGTCCTTCTGGTGCTGCCAGTCAAATAGTTGATATTTGTATTGTTTTTCTTGCTCAGGGCCCTATCATCATTGCTAGAAGCTGTGTGGTGTTTAAGCAGAAGTCTCTAGGGGCCTGAAAAGATGGTGCATCACATACTGGTCCCTTTCCCCTTATCCAACACTGCCAATGTCAGTATGGTCTCCATTGTTTCATTGCTAAAACACACCCGGTTTTGCCATCCTCTATTGTTACCTTTTTTTTTGTTTATGAGAGATCTCTGAATTTTACATTCCCGTTTACAAAATGGTTGAAAGGAGTCAATATATGGAGTCCTGAATTCCTTTGTCAATATATTCACCAAGTAATAGTGTAAAAAGTGAGCTTATATGGGATGTCCTTATCATGTGTATATTCTCACTGAACGATAACCTGACTTGGTTGAAATGAGTGAATATATGGTAGTCCTGAATTCCTTTGTCAATATATGGGATGTCCAATTTTGCTAATAGTTTAGAAACTTAATATTCAGATTTGATCTTCTTTCAGCCATTCTATCCTGAGGAGTGGCCCTAATTTTTTGTAGTATACAAGTATTACCATGGCTGAAAATATTTTCACGCCGGCACTTTTATGTTGGGTACAATACTATAGCCACTGAGATGAAGTATGCCATGTAATTTGCAGTACTGTTATTGTTGTGCCGACTCATGGTGTGCGTCCATAGATCACTCATATTTTGCTCAATGGTTCATCTTTTCCCCATGGATATGTAAATAATTCTTTGTGTAAACATTGAGTTGGATCTATACAAAATTGGATAAGTAGCAAGCAAATAGTGTATACTTATTTGCACTACACTACTTCTGTAGTTCACCTCCGGGTTTCAGCACCTAAGGTATATAGAGTTCTCACTTAACATTATATAATCCATGTAAGTTTTCAGTTCTTATGGAAATCATCCATTTTCCACCTGCTCCTAACCTCGCTATCTCCTATGCAGGCTTTGCCACTATCCAAATTTTATTTGTTTTGTAGCTTCAGATCACGCATGCAAATAATTTTTATATGTGTTTCCAATGGGTGAGATATCCCTAATAATCTGTTGAATATTGATCATTCAAATAACACATATCTTGATTTTCTAGAACATTGATGATTTTATGATTGACCTATTTACCTACTGCATCGTACAGGTATTTTCTCCACGATTGTGTAGGTACCACATGTCACTCATGAAATATCCTCTAGCCTTGTTCTTCTTTCTCTTCTAGACAGCCTACTTTGTGGCTAATCTTTCAAGCATGAAGAGAATATTCTTTTAGAGGTGCTTATGTCTATATTCATGTGAAAATTGAATCATGTGGTACATATTTTAAAGAAATGGAGCTTCAGCTTGACAAGCTCTCTGTGCTCAAGCTCGAAAGTTGTGGATATATCCGCTCCTAAATTGTCAAACCATGATGGGTGTGTAGAATTGTTAATTATTATAGTATTTAGTTGGCACGGACTAAACTTTGGAGGCTTTCTGAAGTTCGCTGATTTATTTGTGCTGGAAATAATAGATAGATTACCAAAAAAATTTAAATAATGTATGCGTCTTTCATAGGCTAAAGAGGTTCGTGAAAAGAGGCCTCGAGCGACAACTAATGTTACCGGTCGACGTGTACGATGTGGCCCATATTGAGGTGGACAAAACAACTGTTTTCACGATAGATCCGTTGGTAATACAAAATACACCATTTCTATCTTCAAGAGTCATTATTTTGTTTATGCTTCGTTACATTGTTTGTTTTTATTGACTAATTAGATAAGATGACCTCAAGGTGGACCTGTCTATCTGATTGCGTTTTCCATTTCATACTTTAATGAGAGTTTAATGTACTATCTGCCGCCTAGGTTTATGACGGATGAGCATTTCATATTTTGCTACATACAAACAAGTGCACTCATTTGCTGATGCTGAAATTTACTTATAATATTGACTTTCTTTTCTGACTAAATGTGTCTCTTTGCTTTTTTGACAAAAACGTCGAGGTATGCGAGTTGATAATTTCGGTCGATGAGAATGTACTATAGTATAGAGTACCCTAATTGGCCAATAATTTGATTTTCTATATATTGGCATCGAATTTCGGGATTTGGGGTATCATCCGAGATGTGTGTGATTAATTTATTTCAAGCGCTGTATGAGCCTTATTGTGCCATTTGCAGCCTTCTTCTTGAACAAGTTGAAAAAGAAGTCTCTCTCTCTCTCTCTCTCTCTCTCTCTCTCTCTCTCTCTCTCTCTCTCTCTCTCTCTCTCTCTCTCTCTCTCTCTCTCTCTCTCTCTCTCTCTCTCTCTCAAGCAAGCTGCAATATATTACTTATTGTTATTGTGTTGACCAAGATTTCTTTCCTGTGTTTGTGTTGACACCGTCGTTTATTTCCTTTGCATATCTTGATAATTCTTGTCTCTCATATTGTGCTTGTGTTGACACTATTGTTTATTTCCTTATTGTGCCTGTGTCCACTGTTAACTCAAAATAACAAATAAAAATAGTTCATTAAGCTTTACATCAGAATTATAATATGGATGTGAATTACAAGGAAATAATTTTAGCTGCAGACATATACCATGTGAGTAGGATTCTGTTCAGGAATGACCTAATGGAAGATAGGTTGTTATGATTTTATGACCCCTTTTAGTCAGCTGCGTTGGCGGCCTTTCCGTTTGTACAAGGTCACTCAAGTTTCTTTGCCAAGAGAGACAACCAAATATCTATCAAGTTTCTTTGGTCTCATCCATTATATTCAACCAAGATTTTCAGTTTGAGCGCAAAAGCTAGCAGAACAGTGGCTTGGAGCATGAACCACAGCTTTCTCCAATCCATGGTATTTTTTGTTGGGTGTGGTGTTACTGGACCGTCATGTTCTTTCGGCACCATGACTGAACTGACTTTTTCTAAGGTGAATTTGCAAACATGTCTCGCTATATTATGTAAATTGTCCATGTATATGTGGGTTATGGTGTGACTTTTACCTTCTGTTCCACCATTATTTCACAGAAGTTTATCGATATTTTCCTGATTTCTTCAACGTTTGTTGCTACTTTTTATTAGTTACCCGCGACTATCTTGATTTATTAGTTACCCGCGACTATCTTGATTTATGTTTGAATCAATCCACCTCTTGCTGATAGTTTCAGTTTGTGAGTTGGCATTTCACTGTGGCATATGGTTCGTGTGTGCTACTTGGTCGTTTGGTCCCGACAACGACTTGCTGATTAGGCTCTTCCTGACATGACTATTCTGAAAGGCTAGCAAGCTCCCACATACGGGAGAGGCCGATGGTGTTGGAAAGGGACGGTGGCACAATGGTGGGAGGCGCCGGAGCCAGAGCCGCCTTGCTCCTGCAGTAACCCGGTGACTCTCCATTCCCCTCATGAGGTGAAATTCTACAACCGCGCCGCCACGGGTCTGAACAGGCGAGCGTCGACTTCGCCCTTTCCACTCATTACTTCTCAATTTAGGGCTTCATTGTTTCTTGGTTATCGTTTATTTTTGTACACAAATTGTCAATTGTCTGCACTGATTCATACTTGATCCATCAAGACAAGTACGATCTGTATCGAACAAATTAGTTTTTGTGTTCTCCATTTTTTGCTAGAAGAGATGTGAACATTCTCTTGACGATATATTTCTGTGTGGGCAAGCAAGTGTTATTCGCCCATCTGGGCTCTCTACCTGACCTATAAGCGAAATGAGAAGCAACTGCTATGATCTTTATTTCTTTCAATCTAACCGAATAAACAAATGTTTTATGTCTTGATCCAATTAATCAACGTCTTCCACAATCAAGGCTATTGCTTTTGGGATGAACGAAAATTGTAGGAAGATTGGCATGTCATCATTTCAAATTATATATGTAGGGGTTGTGTTTTCTTCTACATCTAGAGGTCCTAAATCTGTGCACGGCTGTGACTTCGCCACGCCCATGTTCGATTGCCTGTTTGATATGTCTTTAACAAGGTTATCACATAGATGCGGTTCTATTCCTGCATAGGGCTTTTGCTGTAATTAGGTCATATGCTTTGGTTCAGGTGAGTGTTCTACTGCCATGACTGCAGCAGTAATTGCCTTCCTGGAACAAAATTTCTTTGGTTAACAAAATGGTAGACATATGTGAAGTTCCTTGGGTCCATAGAGTAAACATTAATTAGCTACTAATATCAGAAAAAACGAAATTTCTTAATTAGCACCTCACGGAAAGTGTCTGATGACATACAGTTCATTTTAAGTGTATGCTGAATGTGCAATTACTCAGGTTGCTGCATTTTGCTGATTTGTCTGTTTGTATGTGATTAATTTTCAGCAGTTCAGTATTATCGGAGAGAACAGAGGAATATTGTAACTTACCAAATTATTTGGGTTTCTACCTAATTTATGTGTCTTGCTTAATGTAATTAACTAGAATAGGAATATTTGCTACAACTCAGATCAGCATATGTGCTTCACTGTATCAAATCACTAACAACCACGGTAAAGAGCATGTATTTTTTATCTTTGAATTGATATTGATCAGAATAACCTATTCTTTGTGCCAAATATTCTTTGTTGGTTTTGTTCTATTTTATACATGTTAATGTGTGTCAATATCTTGGGGTACACTTATATTTAAGCTAACCAGATTGATATTTTCCTGAGAAACCATGACTTGGGGGATAATGCACCAAATGTGAATTACTTTGAAGTTGTCTGTGTTCTTTAATGGAACGGATTTTTATGTGCATTGTACATAATGCATCTATTTTCCTTGTGACTTCCGAGTACTACATCCTGTTAGACCGTCATGATCTTTTTGCTGGAAGCCTGGAAATACAGAGTGCCGATAAGAAGATACCATTTAGAGAACAAGTGATATACATCGTTATTTCTCTCTCATTTTTTAGGTATGCGGTCAGCTCCCACTCTATGACTACTGGAGTAGGTTCTTTATACTAGGTATGTGTTATCCTTGCATCAAACTGTGGCACTGTTATAGAGCTGGGTATTACTCCAATTATGACATAAATGGATTGGTTATGCAACTTATAGTGGGATCCAAGATTATTGATGTTGACAACAGTATGAGGTAGGACCGTGCTCTGTTTCTAAGTATTTCTTCCCGTTTGACGGCTAAGATACAATATACAATCTCGCTTCACAAGGACACTAGCAAGAATTTCTTCCAGTTTGTCAGCTAAGCATGCTCGATAATGGCAATGGCGACAACTTCTTATGAGAAAAAAATCCTGACATTATTTGCGCCACTTGCGTTCCCTTTTCAAACAACAAAATGATAAAATCCCTCCTCGCGCTGCCCCACCCAACTTGAACCCCTGATCGTATGCCAATTAATAGCTAAGTATGACAATCTCACTTTTCAATTATGTAAAGCGGTGATTCATGGAATGACTTATCATATTTTTCTTATGGAAATAAATTCTTGCATAAATCCGTTATTTGCGCCAAGCGGGCGCAACGGGTCATCTAGTCTTTAGAAAGACCAAGCAGTACAGCATTATAAAGCATCGTGTCAGGTGATAGGCCTATGTCCTGAACTCTACGGAACATCCTAATAGCCCTGTCCATTCCATCTTCTCTTGAGAGCCCAAAAGCTAAAGACTGGTAAGTAGTTGTATCCGGGTAAAGGCCCTTAGAGACCATCACATTCAATAAATCTAGAGCTTTATCCATCTTGAAAGATTTGGAAAGACCACCGATTACTCTATTGTAAGTAATTGTTATTTTATGGTGATCCAAATTTGTATTCGTATATACAGATAAAGGCCGAACTTCAAACGAAGTGGAGCCGGAGCCGGAGGCGGTACGGTACGAGTTGTTACCGAGTCGGAGTTGGATTCACGATTACCGATCTAGTTAGGTCAGGACCGCCTTTATATACCTCTTGTAAGCCGCCGCACGGGATAAGCCACAGATTGTAAATCCCGGCGCGATTGTAACCTCACCCCGAAATAGTGAAGTATTGCTGGCTGGCGCCCGTGGTTTTTTCTCTTCCTTGTTGGAAGGATTTTCCACGTTAAAATCTCGTGTCCCCGTTGATTCGATCTTGCTTAATTTCATCGTTGTTTTGCTATTGCGTGTAACAGTAATCACATCCAGAGGACAGCTACTACCCATGCCACATAACAGATCAAGGGCTCCCTGTGGCTCCCCAATCTTCAAAAGTTCCCCAACAATAATAGTATATGTAGTTGAGTTCGGAATGCAGCCTTTCTCAGGTATTAGCTTCAGAAATTCAATTGCTTGCCAGTGCAATCCTTTCTGACATAAAGAAGTGATTATTGTATTAAGTGTCACTTTGTCTAGAGGACAATTGTTGTGGATCATCTCAACTATGAGCCTCTCAGCGTCTCCCCACCGCTCGGCACTACACAATGTTGGAATATGTGTCGAATATGTGTACGTGTAGGGTTACAATTGGACTTGTAATTAACGGAAGGTTAGGTGTTTGAGTCGGACACGTGTAACCTGGCCTAATATATAAAGGCACCGGGGGTAGCCCAAATAGACACGACGAAAGCTAGTAGGCTAGACACAAGATCACGAGGGGGCGGTCCGGCGCCCGTGGCAGGGGCGGCCGGACCGGCGTGGCGTTGAGATCTGGTGCGTCTGTATTGCCTCGGCGGGCTTGTCGTCGGTGGTACTTTGACTAGTACATGGGGAGGAGCGCCCGTAGTCATGCCCCGCAGATGTAGGCGTTGAGCGCCGAACTGCGTTACCAAATCTCGGTGTCGTGTTTGCTGTGATTGCTTGGCCTCGGTAGATCAATTGTGCGCCTACGATTTGTAACAAGTGGTATCAGAGCGAGATTCGGAGGCTACAGAGGTTGATCTAGAGGGATGCCTAGCCGATACGCTGGTTGATGTTTGTCTCAGAAACAGGGGCATGGAAGGGCATCGGCGGATCATCGGAAGCGGCGGCACCGGAGCCATCGAAAACAGCATGCAGTGTGCTGCTGGAGGTATCGCGCGTCTACCCGCGATGTGCGCGTTCGGGAGGCAGGTCAGATCGATCTGTTCAGACGCGTACTCGGTGGCGTGTAGTAGTAGCCTCGGATACGGCACATGTGGGCCCTGGCGTGTCAGACGCATTGTGGAGGCAGCAGCAACGAGGCGCGTGCGACGACGTACGTAGAGGTGCGTTGGGTCCAGGCGGAGCCATCAAGATGTGCTGACTCACGTGACGTCGGAGTTGCCGGCCGGTCCAGGGGTGCTGAGCAGAGAGCTGCATATGAGATTTGTTTGAAAACAAATGAAAAGGGGACCAAGTCCCAAGGTGAAACGCTATTACGCTGGGTCATGCGGTGGATGTTCTGGCATTGTCTTGTTGCCATGACATGGCCTTGATAGCCATCAGGTTTGGATCGATCAAGAGAAGGAAAAAAAGAAAAGGGTAGACATGATGTTCACTTGTACTGGTTCTTGCTTTTTGCTGCGCATGCGTACATGAAGACAACATGATTATTTTTTCTTGGAGGTTCCTTAATTGTTGATTCTAATGGAGATGGTGTTGGCAGCCGGTGGCGTTGTTCGGTGAGTATAGCCGAACGGAAATCAAGATAGGGCGATGTGCTTATATGGTTGGAAGCAGCCTGGAGCGTGTTGCCAGGATCAAGCATACACAGGCGTCGGACGGTGCACAGCAATTTGCCGGGTGTACTAGGCGCGAGGTGGAGCATGGTTGCAGTCGTTAATTCGGCTGGGTCGGACTGGACAGTCTGACGGGACAGAATACGGTGAAGATCGGCGATGACGACGTAGGAGCGTGACGGCTGATGGTGTCCGAATTCTGTGGCGTGGAAACACGTGGCGCATGCCTAAGGGCTGCGTGCTTCGACATGGCGATTGCGCTGGGTTGATGCAAGATGGCGTACGCATGAGATCTTGAGGTCGACGGGGCGCGGGGTGGACTGATCATCTACCATGGAGTCATGTTGAAGGTGGAGCTGGAGTCTAACAATTCCACTCGGCTGATGGAAGGGCTACGGCGTAAACTAGCAGGGAGTCGAAGTCTAGTCAGCGGGAAGGCGAGAAGCACGTGATTCGGACTGGAGCTCAGGGTTCGAGAGATGCGTGGAACTCGGCATTGGTCGGGTATGACTAATGGTTATCTGCAGTGGGGTCTGAGATGGTGTGGGTTAGCGACCCTTGAGATCTTGGCCAAGATTGTGGATGCTCGACGCGGTAATAGCGGCGAGGCGTGCGGTAAGCACGGGACACAGCGACAGACCAGGGCACTGGCGGTCAGACATATGGTCAGACATGAGTGTAAGGGGTGCTGAAGCAGTGTTGGCGAGTAACGGATTCATGATGGTAACTATCTATCGAGACCATGGAGATGGATGAGTGTTGGCCATGGAGGATCTGCGAAAGCGGTGATGAGACAGTTGTGAATTTGACTGGAGATGACTTAAGGCAACGGCGAAATTTCTTCAAGTTTTCGGAGATGCAGTCAACAATAGCGAGAATGATGAGTTCAGGTAACTCTTATTTGTGACACCTAATATGTGAGTTGTTCACTTTCACATAGATCAGGGAAGAGGCTACCAAAGTGACGATGCAACGGCGTTGTCGATATGGTGACTTTATGATCGTTGTGTGATGGCGGTGGACGGATACTCCGGAGATTTGGGAGCACAAGACAAGAGCGCGGAAGAAATTAATTTTCGTGGGAGCATTGACTGTGGTGAAACAAGGAAGAGACTACGGTTGCAGGTGGAGTCATATGGAGTTAATGGAGTAGCAACGGAGCTCATGATTAATGGTTCAAGTCCAGGTATACAGAGGTTCGTACATGACGGCTTCAAGACGGCGAAGGACATATTCGCCAAGGTGGAGTTTGTTGGAATATGTGTCGAATATGTGTACGTGTAGGGTTACAATTGGACTTGTAATTAACGGAAGGTTAGGTGTTTGAGTCGGACACGTGTAACCTGGCCTAATATATAAAGGCACCGGGGGTAGCCCAAATAGACACGACGAAAGCTAGTAGGCTAGACACAAGATCACGAGGGGGCGGTCCGGCGCCCGTGGCAGGGGCGGCCGGACCGGCGTGGCGTTGAGATCTGGTGCGTCTGTATTGCCTCGGCGGGCTTGTCGTCGGTGGTACTTTGACTAGTACATGGGGAGGAGCGCCCGTAGTCATGCCCCGCAGATGTAGGCGTTGAGCGCCGAACTGCGTTACCAAATCTCGGTGTCGTGTTTGCTGTGATTGCTTGGCCTCGGTAGATCAATTGTGCGCCTACGATTTGTAACACACAAGCCCTTCAATACAGTGTTATATGTAATGGTATCAGGCTTGCACCCAGAGGATTGCAGAGAGTCTAACAATTTCAATGCATCATCGACACACATTTTGTTGCACAAACCATCAATAAAACAGTTGTATGTGACAATGTTTGGGATGGATCCATGCTCTGACATTTGATCGAAAACTTTAATCGCACGATTTATCAGTCCTTTGTGACACAAGGAAGTGATTATTGTATTGAATGCTACTTGATCTGGGGTGCGGTTCTGGTGGACCATCTCGGCCAAGAGTTCGTCAGCATCATCCCAGCGCTCCATGCAACACAGGCCATTCAACACGGTGGTAAAGGTTATGATATCAGGCCTACATCTGTAGAATTGCAGATCACTTAGTAATTTGATAGCATCGTCAACACGCCTTCCTTTGCACAAACCATCGATAATACTGCTGTATGTGATAATATCTGGAATGCATCTGTGCTCTGCCATTTGATCAACAATCTTAATTGCACGGTCAACAAACCCTTTCTGACACAAAGAAGCAATTATTGTGTTGAACGTGACATCATCAGGAGCACAACTGTTCCTGAACATCTTGGTCGAGAGCTTCTCAGCATCCTCCCACCGCTCAGCGCTGCACAGACTATTCAACACAGGGTTATAGGTGACAGCATCAGGCTTACATCCACAGGACGGTAAGCGCGCTATTCAAAATCCCGAGAGCTTCACCAAAATCACCTTCACTGCACATAGCATTGATGAGGACGTTGTAGGTCACGACGTCCGGTGTGCAGCCCTTGGCACGCATCTCGTCGAGAAGCACCATGGCCTGCTTGTAACCGCTCTCCTTGCACGTGGCATCCAAGAGGATACCGTAGGTGACCACGCTGGGGAGCAGCCCCGCAGGAGCATATCTTCGAATACCGCGAGGGCGTTCAGAACGCGCCTACGGACACAGAGCGGTCGTGAACGTGTCCGGGGCGAACGCCATCGCGTCGATCATCCGACGGGCCGCATCAATCTTGCCGTCGCGGCAGTAGCCGTTTACCATGGTGTTGTAGGTCATGATGGTGGCGGACGGCCCGAGCGTCCCCACCACGCGCTCCGCGTCGGCGACACGGCCGTCGGCGCAGAGCTTCTTGATGAGGATGTTGCAGGGATGGCGGTCGGGTGCTTTCCCCCGCCTGTGATGGAGTCCACAAGGAGCAGGGCATTGTCGAGATCGCCGCGCGCCTGTTGGCCCCGCCGCCGCTCCGGGCTGGGGGACTCGGCGACGGCGTTCATGTCCATTTGGCGGTGACGTGGTTGCGGTGGCCATAGTCGAAGGTGGATTTCCGGCACTAGGTTTGGGCTTCGGGACGGGAACCCAAGGGGGGCGTGAAACTGGAATCCGAGGTGGCGACTAGGTCGTCATGGCCATGGCCATTAGGCATCACTTTGCATATAAGAGCAAGTACAATAAGCTTATGTAAGTGGGCTATAAGGAATAGAATAATATTTTTGTGGTGACATGGAAGAGAGAGAAGAGGAGAGAGAAAAGGAGTGGGCTCTCATGCAAGAGCTAGTTGTAGCACGTGCTCCTAGGCACCTTGTGAGAGTGGGAGGTGGGCCATATATAAATAAAGTAACACATTTTTATAGCTCACTATTGTACATGTTGGCTGTATAGTTGGTTGTATAGTTGGTTATAGGTGACGTGGCAATTTCTTATAGCCAGCTGCTGTCTCTACTATTGAACTTGCTCTAAGGTGAGTGTAACATCCCAAGTATGAAAACAATCTTAGAATGTTTGTTTCCTGTTTTTATTTCAAATGCATCATGTCATCATATTGCATTCATGTGTTGAATTTGAATTTCAAAACAAATTTCAAATCCTTGTTTCACACTTGGTCCGTTACAATTTTCAAATGAAACATTTAAATCAAACAATTCTATTGTTTCCAATAAACTTGAATTTTCATATAATTAACTTGCTTAATTTTTAATATTTTCAATTATTGCAAAATTCACTCAAATTCATTTAAATTTCAAACAGCAACAAAAATTTAAAATTTTGAAAAACAAAAGTTGGTGCAACTGGGCTTTTGCAATAAGGAACTCATAAAAATTATCACCAAAAATTTTGAAACCCCAAAACCCTCCTATTTTTCTCTCCTTATTTCTTTTCTTTTATTTTCAGCAAAAAAAAAAGAGAGGGGGAGCAACCAGGCCAGCCCAAGTGGGCCGGCCCAGTCGCCCCAGCCAGCGCGCGCGCAGCAGCCGGCCCGCTCCCTCTTCTCCCTCCTTCGTACGGGGGATGTCGACACCGGTGACGCCAGCGGCGCCACCGCGACACCCCTCCTCACCTCCTCCTCTCCTCTTCCTTTTCTACCCCCCGAGGCACCGCCCAAACCCTAACCTCCTCCTCCTTTCCTCCCAGCCGCCGCCGCTCCTTTTCTCCTCCCTCTCCCCGGTGTTTCTCTGAACCTCAGCAGCAGAGCGCGCCCGGGAATTACAGAGCATGGCGCCGCCGTCCTAGCCGTCGTCGAGGTCGAGCAGCAGCAGGAATGGAGACCCCGTACTCCCCTCTCCATCCTCGCCAGATCCCCGGGGCAGATCCGCACTAGGTCGTCGCCGGCAAGCTCCTCTTTCTCCCCTCTCCTTTCTGTTTTTTTTCTGAATTTTTCTGAACCACGCCGCGCCGCCAGGTTTCCGTCGTCGCCGTCGTGCCCGTGGACCTCCTCGCGCCAGCACAACCACGGGACCGTGACCAGGGCACGCCGTCGACCTTTTCGCTGAAGGGCTCGAGGCCGGGAAACGCCGAGGCACTGCGTTCGCTTCCGGGCACGCCGTCGACCACCGCAGCCGCCGCATCTCCGTCATCGTCGTGTTCCCGTCGCTGCCAAGCCTTCCCGAGCCCCCTCCAGCAATCTCAAGCCCCCGATATGACCCTGCAGCCTCCGAGCCTCCTCCTTCTTCTCTGGGCGTGGCCGTTGCGCGGCTGTCGCCGTTTTCCTTTCCGTCGTCGACAAGGTTCAGTAAACTGAACTTATTCAGTTTCAGTTAGTCTTCGAAGTCCACCTCAAAATCCCCCAAGCCCCCTGTCCTATCACGATCCCGCAGCCCAGCCCAGTGGCTAGAGCCACCCCACACGCACCCGAGGTCCCCGGTTCGATTCCTCCCGCGCGCGATTAAAACCCCCCTTTTTGCACGCTGCCACGCAACCATGCGGGGCCCACCTGTCAGCGACGGTGGAGGCCACGCGCGCACACCCGCGGGCCACGCAGGGCCAGCTGGGCGCTGGCCCACTGGCCAGTGACCCAGGGCTGGTCTGTCCTGCGTGACAAAAGTCCGAGGGCCTTTTCTGAAGTTTCTGTTTTCGCGAATAAGTCCCTGGAAACTTTAAAACTTTCTGGAGTTACAGAATAGCCCCTGTTTTTCAAATTCAAATAACTTTTGCAATACAAATCCAAATTCAGTAAATAAAATATGTTTTCCATTCAAAATTTGCTAAACTTTTCACATATGCAATCTGTTTATTGTTTTGAATAATTAAAATTATATTATTTTCTGTACTTTATTTAATTCATTTAAAATTGTTTAAATCATAACTAATTCAAATTAAATCCAAATTTAATTTGTAAAATATGTTTTCAAACCAGAAAAATATAATCTTTTCAAATATGAATTTTACTTAATGTTTGGAACAAATAAAATTCAATTAATTTCAGTACTTGAATTAAATTCATTTAAATCTTGTTTAAACTTGTTTAATTCATAATTATTCATTTTAATTTCAAATTCAGAAAGTAATACATGTTTTCCAATCAGAATTAAATGCTCTATCCAAATATGCCATAATAACAACATTTTGAGAAACTAAATTCTGCACTAATTTCAATTATGTTTTTTATTCAATTACAATGCCAAAAACCATAATTAAATATTTATCACTCCAATTTTGGCAATTAAAATACCCAAGTGAATCTAATAACCTTTCCTAACTGTTTCTATCATCTCTCATGCATTTAATCCACTTTAACCAATGTTTAGTTGTAATTCATTAAATTCTCAATTAATGCACATGGGCTTTACCATATGCAATTCAATTGCCTATGGGTCCATCTAAAATTGGTTATATTGTCCCTAGTTTATTTTGATGCACCAATTAAAATGACATGCATCATCCCATGTTTGTGCATTATGCCATGTTATTGATTGTTCGTCTCTCTTCGTTGTTTGTTTGCTTCTTCCCGAATAGACGACGACGTTGAGACAGACAAGGTTTACGATACCACTTCAGAGGAGTTAGCCCAGTACCAGGCTACTGAGTTTGCAGGCAAGTATTCACTCACATGAACCATTGTGTCCCTTCCACACTTGATACCGATACTTTCCGTTGTCTAACCTGCTAGCCTTATGATTCGTTGATTGTGTTCCGATTCTATCACATGTTATCCTGTAACCCTGATATAGCCTATCCTCCACACCTATAACCCTGTTGCTTATTGCTTGTGTCTTACTAGCATGCTTAGGGTTGTTTATGCTCGAGTCTGATGTCCGTTATTTCTTTTACCATATTTATTATGTTCTGGGGGCTCGATGTTTAAACAACAACCTGTTAATGTTTGAGGTAATGCTAATTTGATGATAAGGCACCGGCAGGAGGCCGGGTATGGTTTTGAGGCCTGCTAGTGTCGAACTCAGGAAAAGTTCTTGTCCTCTGGATCCATGTTGAGCGCGCTAACCGCATGTGGGAAGCGTGTATGGGCGCCCCCCGCAACTCTGATTCGATTCGCATCTCGTCCAAATCGCCACACTTAGTTCGGGCTTTCCATTTGATGCATGCATATGCAGGTACGAACCCTTGGCGCCAGGGTGGAACTTTTTTAGTCGGCATTTAGGGCGGCGTGGTCTTCCAGTGCTATGAGGGTCCCCCTTTTCTTCGTGGGGGCTCGATTAGCCGCACACGCACAGCACGTGGTTCTTTGGGCTTGATGCGAAGAAGAGTTGGGTTGTGTTGAGTGCCTCGCTTGGTGGAAGTGCATTTCCTTCTGGCGGGATATTCTTACGTGTACGGCCAAATTGGTGCATCCCTGCAGGGTTAAATCTTCTCGAGAAGCCGTGTTGTCCGCGGTTATGGATGATTTGGTGATAGGGCTGGCTAACAAGGATTAGACAACTTACACCTAATTAATAATAATTTGACTAGTAATAGGCTTATTGACACAATAACTTGAACCTTCATTAATCCAACTGTGTGGGTTATCCTCGGATTGCTTCTTTGGATAAGGGGCGAGATCCAGGATGGGTTTGTTTGAGGTTAGTGGTAGTTGGTTCCGATGCGCTATCTTATCCCTTTCTTTTAGCCGGATGTTGTAGCGTGTCTCTGTAGTTGGTTAGGGCAGCCCGCTGCCGCACCTTTGTATCACCTATCTTCCGTTGAACCCAAAGCATCTGTACTTGGTGTTGTCGGGTACCCTTTGGTATCTTGTGCGTCTTGCTTGCCAGTACTCGTCTGTACTGACCCCTTTGGGGCTGCGTGTTCTGCAGACTACGTTTTCGAGGATCCCCATGGTGGCTACTACGTGGAGTATGACGAGGTTGTTGACGAGTAGATAGCAGACCCGGGCAGGATCCGAGACTTCGTGGATGGGCTCCGTTCTTTCGTTTCCGACCTCTTAGGCCTATTTGGATTTTGTCTGTACTCAGGCACTTTGTTTGCTTCCGCTGTGATGTAATGATGACTTGTTGGGACATGTGTCCTCTGCATGACTGTATTTGCTATCTCTGCTCTAGTGAGAGCTTTTGCCACTTATTTCTATTTCTTTGTGTCTTAGAGATTTGTTGTGATATCACTTGTTCAAATGCCGTTGACGTACCATGTGTGTATGTTATGAAGTACGTCAATGGAAGTATTCGGATTCCTATTGGATGGTTTCACAGACGATGAATAGTAGAGGGTGGTTGTCACACGTTTACGTGTTGGCCTACTCATATTGAGATGCGGGTGCAGGTAGGCCCCGTAAGCCATTTATCTACTGTTTATCGGGCTGTGTGTATCCTCTAGAAGTCCGGGTGCGACAAATGTTTTCAGAGTCTGTCTGCCTGTAGGACCCCTTTTACTGGTCGCAGTTGAGTCTAGAAACTATTTTGTAGCTATATAGGAAAAATGAAACGTGAGAGTAGGAATTCTGTTCTTTTATTTCTTTCCCCACCCACCCTCCCTTTTCTGGTAAGGAAGTGCAACGTTGTTTTCTCTTCTCATCTAAACTTTCAAGTTAGGATTTCACGTATCCTGGTTTCTCTAGAATGGTTATATCTACTAGACTATGGGAATGGAGGTGGTTGTGACATGATTTTCATGTTGCCTACTCACGATTGAGAACGGAGGCACATCAAGCCCCAGAAGCAGATCCTCTATTCCTTAAGCAGTAGATATTGATCCTTTAGAAGTCCAGATGGGTTTTCCGTAGTACCTCAGGAGTGTTTGGTCTCGTGTTTCCCAAATGTTGCTTCGATATCCTATTCTTCTCAAGATCCTTTTCGTCCGTTGGAACCTTGTTGTTGCTTGCCACTTCGGTTTTTCTACCGGCGTCTAACCAAAGCTTCCCCGATCATCTGCAGATGGATCTCAGGTTCTACCCGCAGGTGGTTCGTATGACTCGTTGCGAGAGCACTGCCGGTTATCCGTAGATGCTGAGAGACATGGTCACTTTTCTGGGATTCCGTTGGGCACCAGAGTACCAGGTCTACGAGCAGCAGCGAGAGTTTGAGCAGACCTACTACCAGGCTATCGTCTACATTCTGTCAGATGATGGCATGAGCGTAGTCCACCGCTACGAGGCAGTGGGTTCCACAGTGGATATGGATGTGCAGCAGGCAGCTTATGTGAGCCTCACCGTCCTTCGTGCTGACTACTGGGGATTTGACGATTCTATCTATCGCCACATCCCCCGTGGTTACATCACTTCGGAGGGAGCTCACTTCACTCTCTACGACAACTTTGATGTTTACGAGCATGATAACTCCAGACTGCACACCACCGCTCAGTTTGTGAGACACAGTGACGCAGTTGCACGCACACTATCTCAGGAGTTGGCTTCAGTCAGAGAGCAGCTTTACCTTGCTTTGACTCGTCTGGCGACTTACACCACAGACTTTGTTGGAGACGAGCGCTTTGCACGTTTCGATCAGCCAGTTGGGCGTCGTCTGCCAGATGCTGGAGGTTACGAGCCGATCAGAGGTCCACTCCTTAACCTTGGTGCTGGTTACACTGGGATTCCCCGCTTTGGAGCACAGGGAGTCAACGCTATGTACTTCACCACGCCTAGAGTCGGTCTCAGACCACGTCAGATCTACGTGGATCGTCGTTCCACCTACTTTCGTGGGCGTGCTCCTCACTGTACCTCTCGCCGTACTCCTCGCCGCCGTCCTGCGTGATGAGCATGGGAGTACCGATGTATCCATTCTTAGCTATGTTTAGTTATCCTTTGGTATTCGAACCATTTATGGTGTGTTGGATATTCTGATGTAATTGAACATGTGATGGTGTACCTTTTGGTTATCTATTCATGCGTCAGAGTAATCTATCTTTCGGTTGCTAAGTCTATCCTTTTCTATTGTTGTGCTAAAATGCATTTCCATTCAGGATGCCGCCAACAAGGAACACCACGCCTGAGCCACCGCCCATCGCGGAGCTGTTGACTCAGATGACCCAAGTCATGACGCAGATGGCCCAGTTTCAGGCTAATCAACACATCAACCAGACAGCTCCACGAGTGAGCATCAAGGAGTTTCTCAGTCTGGGCCCAAGAGCTTTCGTGGCCACACGCGAGCCTCTGGACGCTGATGACTGGATCCGTGAGATAGCCAAGGCTCTGGAGATTACACACGTAGCTGAAGAAGACAAGGTCAAGTATGCCTCCTATCTGCTGAAGGGTCAGGCAGCTTCTTGGTGGGAAAACTTCCAGGCCATGAGAACTGGGATGCCAGTCACGTGGGATCGTTTCAAGGAAGCCTTCCTGAAACACCACATTCCAGATGGTCTCATGGAAAGAATGCGTGAAGAGTTTTGCTCTCTCAAGCAGGGCAAGTTGGACGTCATCGGGTATCAGAGTGAGTTCAATCGCCTCGCTCGATACGCTGGAGATGAGGTGTCCACTGAAGCTAAGAAGATGGCAAAGTTCCGCAGAGGCTTTAACCCGGAACTCAAGTATGCCATCACCAATGTCAAGGCCAACAGCTTCGAGGATCTCGTTAACACCGCGCTCAATGAAGAAAATGGGCGCAAGGCGTTCGAGGAGTCTCGCAAGCACTCGCGTGAGGGTGGTTCCTCCTCCAACATGACCACCCCTCCGCAGAAGCGCCGCATCTGGGTACCAAATGGTGCTGTCACTCGGGCTCCATACGCCCAAAATTCTCCAGGCTTCGCTCCCCGCCCACCCAACCCTGCTCAGCTGCATGATCCAAGGGCTTCGATGGGGCAGCCAAGGCCAGGGCCTCCTCGTGTCGTCACATGCTACAAGTGCAAGCAGACGGGACACTACGCCGACAAGTGCACGCAGAGGCAGCTACCTCCACCACCACCTCGTCCTAACACAAACCAGGCAATGGTGCGCGCTCCCCCGCCTAAGGCCTTCAACTCCAACAACAGGCCTGTCGGGAGGACCGCAAGGGTGAATCATGTCAAGATCAACAAAGCTGAGGAAGCTCCTGACGTCGTTCTCGGTACATTTCCCGTAAACTCTTTTCCAGCTAAAGTGTTGTTTGATACCGGAGCATCACATTCTTTCGTGTCAAAGATCTTTGTGACAGCACTTAAACTCCCTTTTGTTGGTTTGGGTTCCCCGCTAGTGGTCAACTCCCCTGGAGCAACTATGCAAACTTCCAAGATCAGTCACAAAAATAAAATTCTAATTGGACGCCACATATTCCTTGCTTCTCTCATACTGCTTGGCAATTCTGACATTGATGTCATTCTTGGTATGGATTGGCTGAAGACCAATAAAGCAAGAATTGACTGTGCTCAAAAGTCAATAACTCTGTTCCACCCTTCTGGACAGATAATCTATTCTCCACATGAATCAAGTTCCAGTCAGCTATGCACCCTCAATGCAAAACCTCTACCTTCACTTGAAAATGTTCCGGTGGTTTGCGACTTCCCTGACGTCTTTCCAGAAGAGTTGTCAGGAATGCCTCCGGACAGAGCTGTTGAGTTCGTGATCGAACTTGAACCAGGTACTGCTCCAATCTCTAAGCATCCTTACAAGATAGGAACTCCCGAGATGAAGTTGTTGAAGGAACAAATTGATATGTACATGGAAAAAGGTTACATTCAACCTAGTTCCTCGGCTTGGGGTTGCCCAACTCTGTTCGTTGCGAAGAAGGATCAAACAAAGAGACTCGTGGTTGACTATCATCCTCTTAACGAGAAAACCATCAAAAACAAGTATCCAATTCCTCGTATCGATGATCTTTTTGATCAACTTGCTGGAGCCTCAATATTCTCCAAGTTGGACTTGAGAATGGATTACCATCAAATAAAGATCAGAAAAGAGGATATTCCAAAGACAGCTTTCACCACTCGCTACGGTCTATATGAATTCACCGTCATGTCCTTTGGTCTCACCAACGCACCGGCGACCTTCTCTCGACTCATGAATTCTGTCTTCCATGAATACCTAGACAAGTTCGTTGTGGTATATCTTGATGACATTCTTGTCTACTCAAAATCTGAGGAAGAACATGAAGAACATCTTCGTCTAACTCTCATGAAGCTTCGCGAGCATCGTCTCTATGTCAAGTTCTCCAAATGTGAGTTTTGGATTTCCGAAGTCGTTTATCTTGGTCATGTCATCTCTGCCAAGGGCATAGCCATTGATCCAGAAAAGGTTAAAGCAATTATTGATTGGAAACCTCCAAGGACGGTGAAGCAAGTAAGAAGTTTTCTTGGCTTGGCTAGCTATTGTCGTCGCTTCGTCCCAAACTTCTCCAAGATTGCCAAACCTCTCACTGACCTCACAAAGAAGGACAAGAAGTTCGTCTGGTCTCCACAATGTGATGAAAGTTTCAATCTCCTGAAGACTAAACTCACTTCTACACCAGTTCTGGTTGGCCCAGATCCCTCCAAACCTTTCCAAATATTCTGTGATGCTTCTCTCTAAGGTCTAGGTGCAGTTCTCATGCAAGAACGTCAAGTTGTGGCTTATGCTTCACGTCAGTTGAACACACATGAGCTCAATTATCCCACTCATGACCTTGAACTTGCAGCAGTTGTGTTTGCCCTCAAGAAATGGAGACAATACTTGTTGGGTAATCGCACTGAAATCTTTTCCGATCATAAAAGTCTGAAGTACATCTTCACTCAACCAGATCTAAACCTCAGGCAAAGGAAATGGATTGAAAAGATTAAAGAATTTGATCTTACCATTTCTTACACTCCAGGCAAGGCTAATGTTATGGCCGATGCTCTCAGTCGCAAGTCGTATTGCAATAATCTCATGATCATGGAAAGCCAACCTCCTCTTCATGAAGAATTCCAGAAGCTGAATCTTGGTCTTGTTCCTCAAGGCTATCTTGCAAAATTGACAGCCAGTCCAACTCTCGAGGACAAGATTCGTTCTGAACAACTTCGTGATGCTGAAATCAAGAAGATTGTAGAGCACATCAAAGCAGGCAATGAGAAATTTGAGTGCTTCTCAATTGATGACAAGGGAACTGTGTTCTTCGAAGGACGCATTGCAGTTCCTCAAATTCAAAGTCTCAAAGATGTCATTCTCAAGGAGGCTCATGAAACTCCTCTCTCCATACACCCTGGAAGTACAAAGATGTACCAGGATCTCAAGACACTATATTGGTGGCCTAGCATGAAACGTGAAATTGCTCAATACGTTTCTGAATGTGACGTTTGTCAACGTGTCAAGGCAGTTCATCAGAAAACAGTCGGTCTTCTCCAACCTCTGAAAATCCCTGAGTGGAAGTGGGACATGATTGAAATGGACTTCGTCACTGGTTTCCCAAAGTCCAAGAGGGGCAACGATGCAATCTTCGTTGTCATTGATCGACTCACTAAAGTCGCTCACTTCTTTCCTGTCAAAGAGACAATCTCAGCTAGTCAGTTAGCAGAGCTCTACACAGCAAAGATTGTTCCTCTTCATGGTGTTCCATTGGAAATAAGCTCAGACCGTGGAAGCATCTTCACTTCTCATTTCTGGAAAAGCTTTCAAGAAGCCTTGGGTACCAAGCTTCTGTTCAGCACAGCCTACCATCCTCAGTCTCAAGGACAAGTTGAAAGAGTCAATCAGATTCTCGAGGATATGCTCAGAGCATGTGGTCTCTCTTTTTGCATGAAATGGGAAGAATGTCTTCCATATGCTGAATTCTCCTACAACAACAGCTTCCAGGCAAGTCTAGGCATGGCACCATTCGAGGCTCTCTATGGTCGTAGATGCCGGAGTCCAATCAATTGGTCTGGAGCTGGCGAACGTTCACTCTTAGGCCCTGACATTGTTAAGGAGGCCGAAGAGAAAGTTCGCATCATTCGTGACAATCTCAAGATTGCTCAGTCTCGTCAGAAAAGCTACTATGACAGCAAACACAGGGACATGGTTTATGCACCTGGAGACAAAGCATATCTCCGTGTTACTCCCCTCGGAGGCACTCATCGTTTTGGTGTCAAAGGAAAGCTTGCAACAAGATATATTGGTCCCTTCAACATTCTCTCAAGGCGTGCAGAAAATGCATATCGTCTTGAACTTCCAGAAAAGCTATCCAAGGTGCACGATGTCTTTCACGTGTCACAGCTCAAGAAATGCTTCAAAGATCCAGGTCGTGCAGTTGATCATGATTCCATTGATCTGCAAGAAGATCTATCTTATGAAGAGCATCCTGTTCGAATTCTCGATGAGACCGAGCGCAAAACTCGCAATAAGAGCACTAAGTTCTTAAAAGTGTAGTGGTCTCATCATTCCGATAAAGAGGCGACGTGGGAGACCGAAGAGGATCTTCGCAAGAAGTATCCGGACCTTTTCTCTTCTCAGTAGGTATCTCGGGGCGCGATTCCTTCAAGGGGGGGCGTTTTGTAACATCCCAAGTATGAAAACAACCTTAGAATGTTTGTTTCCTGTTTTTTATTTCAAATGCATCATGTCATCATATTGCATTCATGTGTTGAATTTGAATTTCAAAACAAATTTCAAATCCTTGTTTCACACTTGGTCTGTTACAATTTTCAAATGAAACATTTAAATCAAACAATTCTATTGTTTCCAATAAACTTGAATTTTCATATAATTAACTTGCTTAATTTTCAATATTTTCAATTATTGCAAAATTCACTCAAATTCATTTAAATTTCAAACAGCAACAAAAATTTAAAATTTTGAAAACAAAAGTTGGTGCAACTGGGCTTTTGCAATAAGGAACTCATAAAAATTATCACCAAAAATTTTGAAACCCCAAAACCCTCCTATTTTTCTCTCCTTATTTCTTTTCTTTTATTTTCAGCAAAAAAAAAGAGAGGGGGAGCAACCAGGCCAGCCCAAGTGGGCCGGCCCAGTCGCCCCAGCCAGCGCGCGCGCGCAGCAGCCGGCCTGCTCCCTCTTCTCCCTCCTCCGTACGGGGGATGTCGACACCGGTGACGCCAGCGGCGCCACCGCGACACCCCTTCTCACCTGCTCCTCTCCTCTTCCTTTTCTACCCCCCGAGGCACCGCCCAAACCCTAACCTCCTCCTCCTTTCCTCCCAGCCGCCGCCGCTCCTTTTCTCCTCCCTCTCCCCGGTGTTTCTGTGAACCTCAGCAGCAGAGCGCGCCCGGGAATTACAGAGCATGGCGCCGCCGTCCTAGCCGTCGTCGAGGTCGAGCAGCAGCAGGAATGGAGACCCCGTACTCCCCTCTCCATCCTCGCCAGATCCCCGGGCCAGAGCCGCACTAGGTCGTCGCCGGCAAGCTCCTCTTTCTCCCCTCTCCTTTTTGTTTTTTTTTCTGAATTTTTCTGAACCACGCCGCGCCGCCAGGTTTCCGTCGTCGCCGTCGTGCCCGTGGACCTCCTCGCGCCAGCACAACCACGGGACCGTGACCAGGGGGGCGCCGTCGACCTTTTCGCTGAAGGGCTCGAGGCCGGGAAACGCCGAGGCACTGCGTTCGCTTCCGGGCACGCCGTCAACCACCGCATCCGCCGCATCTCCGTCATCGTCGTGTTCCCGTCGCTGCCAAGCCTTCCCGAGCCCCCTCCAGCAATCTCAAGCCCCCGGTATGACCCTGCAGCCTCCGAGCCTCGTCCTTCTGCTCTGGGCGTGGCCGTTGCGCGGCTGTCACCGTTTTCCTTTCCGCCGTCGACAAGGTTCAGTAAACTGAACTTATTCAGTTTCACTTAGTCTTCGAAGTCCACCTCAAAATCCCCCAAGCCCCCTGTCCTATCACGATCCCGCAGCCCAGCCCAGTGGCTAGAGCCACCCCACGCGCACCCGAGGTCCCCGGTTCGATTCCTCCCGCGCGCGATTAAAAACCCCCTTTTTGCACGCTGCCACGCAACCATGCGGGCCCCACCTGTCAGCGACGGTGGAGGCCACGCGCGCGCACACCCGCGGGCCACGCAGGGCCAGCTGGGCGCTGGCCCACTGGCCAGTGACCCAGGGCTGGTCTGTCCTGCGTGACAAAAGTCCGAGGGCCTTTTCTGAAGTTTCTGTTTTCGCGAATAAGTCCCTGGAAACTTTAAAACTTTCTGGAGTTACAGAATAGCCCCTGTTTTTCAAATTCAAATAACTTTTGCAATACAAATCCAAATTCAGTAAATAAAATATGTTTTCCATTCAAAATTTGCTAATCTTTTCAAATATGCAATCTGTTTACTGTTTTGAATAATTAAAATTATATTATTTTATGTACTTTATTTAATTCATTTAAAATTGTTTAAATCATAACTAATTCAAATTAAATCCAAATTTAATTTGTAAAATATGTTTTCAAACCAGAAAAATATAATCTTTTCAAATATGAATTTTACTTAATGTTTGGAACAAATAAAATTCAATTAATTCCAGTACTTGAATTAAATTCATTTAAATCTTGTTTAAACTTGTTTAATTCATAATTATTCATTTTAATTTCAAATTCAGAAAGTAATACATGTTTTCCAATCAGAATTAAATGCTCTATCCAAATATGCCATAATAACAACATTTTGAGAAACTAAATTCTGCACTAATTTCAATTATGTTTTTTATTCAATTACAATGCCAAAAACCATAATTAAATATTTATCACTCCAATTTTGGCAATTAAAATACCTAAGTGAATCTAATAACCTTTCCTAACTGTTTCTATCATCTCTCATGCATTTAATCCACTTTAACCAATATTTAGTTGTAATTCATTAAATTCTCAATTAATGCACATGGGCTTTACCATATGCAATTCAATTGCCTATGGGTCCATCTAAAATTGGTTATATTGTCCCTAGTTTATTTTGATGCACCAATTAAAATGACATCCATCATCCCATGTTTGTGCATTATGCCATGTTATTGATTGTTCGTCTCTCTTCGTTGTTTGTTTGCTTCTTCCCGAATAGATGACGACGTTGAGACAGACGAGGTTTACGATACCACTTCAGAGGAGTTAGCCCAGTACCAGGCTACTGAGTTTGCAGGCAAGTATTCACTCACATGAACCATTGTGTCCCTTCCACACTTGATACCGATACTTTCCGTTGTCTAACCTGCTAGCCTTATGATTCGTTGCTTGTGTTCCGATCCTATCACATGTTATCCTGTAACCCTGATATAGCCTATCCTCCACACCTATAACCCTGTTGCTTATTGCCTGTGTCTTACTAGCATGCTTAGGGTTGTTTATGCTCGAGTCTGATGTCCGTTATTTCTTTTACTATTTATTATGTTATGGGGGCTCGATGTTTAAACAACAACCTGTTAATGTTTGAGGTAATGCTAATTTGATGATAAAGCACCGGCAGGAGGCCGGGTATGGTTTTGAGGCCTGCTAGTGTCGAACTCAGGAAAAGTTCTTGTCCTCTGGATCCATGTTGAGCGCGCTAACCGCATGTGGGAAGCGTGTATGGGCGCCCCCCGCAACTCTGATTCGATTCGCATCTCGTCCAAATCGCCACACTTAGTTCGGGTTTTCCATTTGATGCATGCATATGCAGGTACGAACCCTTGGCGCCAGGGTGGAACTTTTGTAGTCGGCATTTAGGGCGGCGTGGTCTTCCAGTGCTATGAGGGTCCCCCCTTTTCTTCGTGGGGGCTCGATTAGCCGCGCACGCACAGCACGTGGTTCTTTGGGCTTGATGCGAAGAAGAGTTGGGTTGTGTTGAGTGCCTCGCTTGGTGGAAGTGCATTTCCTTCTGGCGGGATATTCTTACGTGTACGGCCAAATTGGTGCATCCCTGCAGGGTTAAATCTTCTCGAGAACCCGTGTTGTCCGCGGTTATGGATGACTTGGTGATAGGGCTGGCTAACAAGGATTAGACAACTTACACCTAATTAATAATAATTTGACTAGTAGTAGGCTTATTGACACAATAACTTGAACCTTCATTAATCCAACTGTGTGGGTTATCCTCGGATTGCTTCTTTGGATAAGGGGCGAGATCCAGGATGGGTTTGTTTGAGGTTAGTGGTAGTTGGTTCCGATGCGCTATCTTATCCCTTTCTTTTAGCCGGATGTTGTAGCGTGTCTCTGTAGTTGGTTAGGGCAGCCCGCTGCCGTACCTTTGTATCACATATCTTCCGTTGAACCCAAAGCATCTGTACTTGGTGTTGTCGGGTACCCTTTGGTATCTTGTGTGTCTTGCTTGCCAGTACTCGTCTGTACTGACCCCTTTGGGGCTGCGTGTTCTACAGACTATGTTTCCGAGGATCCCCATGGTGGCTACTACGTGGAGTATGACGAGGCTGCTGACGAGTAGATAGCGGATCCGGGCAGGATCCGAGACTTCGTGGATGGGCTCCGTTCTTTCGTTTCCGGCCTCTTAGGCCTATTTGGATTTTGTCTGTACTCAGGCACTTTGTTTGCTTCCGCTGTGATGTAATGATGACTTGTTGGGACATGTGTCCTCTGCATGACTGTATTTGCTATCTCTGCTCTAGTGAGAGCTTTTGCCACTTATTTCTATTTCTTTGTGTCTTAGAGATTTGTTGTGATATCACTTGTTCAAATGCCGTTGACGTACCATGTGTGTACGTTATGAAGTACGTCAATGGAAGTATTCGGATTCCTATTGGATGGTTTCACAGACGATGAATAGTAGAGGGTGGTTGTCACACGTTTACGTGTTGGCCTACTCATATTGAGATGCGGGTGCAGGTAGGCTCCGTAAGCCATTTACCTACTGTTTAGCGGGCTGTATGTATCCTCTAGAAGTCCGGGTGCGACAGTGAGGTTTTGCCATAAGACCATATTGCCTGTGGAAATAGCTACTTTATTATGTATGGAAAATAATTATATGAGACCTGGTCTACAAAATTAACTCCGTGGACCAACTCAAGCAATTGACACGTAGGTAAGAGAGAGAAAAAACACGAAATTTAAATGTCTATTTTTAGATCTAAACTGCCATGCGTGCTACGTGTCAATTGCTGGAGTTGGTCCACGGGGCTGATTTTGTATAATTATTTTCCACTATGTATAAGGTCTACTTTGCAATAAGGTAGGACCCACATGTGTGCTAAAAGTACAAACATGCAAAAGAGAGAGGAGAGAACAAAATATTTGTTTATTGCTTATGGACAACCTATAAGCCTATGGGTCATCTTTAAGAAAAATTCCTTATGGACAACTTTCACCATGTATACGGTCATCCTTAAGGATAGATTTTCGCTTATGCTACATTTTTTTAATTTGAGACTTTTTTTTTGAGAATACCACACTTTATATCAGCTATGAATAACACTTACAAGAAACCACACATGCCGACCTACTGGTAATGATGTAGCTGACCTAGCCAGCCGATGAGCCTCGACATTCATCTCCCTCCTCTCGTGCACGAACGAGATAGTACTTCTAGCTCTACTTCTCTCTCTAACCTCCATGATTATGCTTGCAGCGCTCCCTCGGTCGACAGTTTGTATGCCCCACACCACAGTCAAACAGTCTGACGCAACAACAACAACCGCCAGCTGCAGATCATCCGCTAGATCAAGTGCTTCACGGCACGCGAGTGCCACTAAGCATTCCGGGTCAGTAATACCCTCAAACACCATCACCGAAGCGCCCATGAACACTCCATTGTCCGATCGACAAACAGCCCCAACTGCACCCTTTGCCTCCGTCTTGGCTACAGCAGCATCAACATTGATTTTATTATAGCCCGTCGGGGGGGCGATCCATCCCTTCCTTCTAGCATCCACATGTCTCTGAGTACACACCACCGGATTCCTCTCCTGCTTGAAGAAATCTCCTCGAGGAATTTATCAATAAAGCCTTTAGTCGCCATCGGACTCTGATAGACATCCTCATGTACTGCTTTCCTTTTCGCATGCCAAATAGCCCATATGGTAACGAACACACAGATGAGGTCCTCCTTATTCATTGTTTCCATCAAGTGAAAGATCCATTGCTTTGGATTTGGTTCTTCCGCGAGAGAAACATGTTCTGTTATGTCTTCTCTAGTAAGTGCCCATACGCACCTTGCCAGATTGCACTCGATCAACGAATGCCTCCAAGAATCCTCTTGTCCACACACCCCACAAGCTGCCGACGTTGCCATCTGTCTCCTGCAACGAATATCACTAGTGGGTAACGATATTTTTGCTAGCCTCCATAAGAAAACGCGTATCTTCGATGGAACCGACGTCTTCCAGAGCTTAGCCCACATCCGCCCCTCTGTTGCTGTATTCGATCAGCTCGGTCTGCGGTCAAGCCAATCTTCCCGAGATCGCTTGGTATCCACCAGCGCTCTATAGCAAGAGCGTACCGAAAACTGTCCCCTCTTCTCGAAATACCACGCCCAGAAGTCTTCTTGATTCCTCGAGCATACAGGTATGTTCATGATTACCTCGACATCCATCAGGAGGAAAAATTCCCTCAGCTTGTCCTCGTTCCAAGCTGCATTGAGATGATCAATATAGTCGCTCACCATCTCCGGGGCTCCAGGTTTAAGTGATGCCACCGGTAACATACATGTGCTCCTCGGTAGCCACTGTTGAGTCCATGCGTTAGTGGCTCGCCCGTCGCCTATTCTCCTTATGAGGCCAATCCGAAGAGCATCTCTCCCTTCCATCAACGATCTCCATACCTGCGATGGGTGGGAGCCTAGCTCGGCTGATAGTATCTCCCCATTTGGGTAGTATACTGCCTTCAATATCCTCGCACTCAGAGAGTCAGGCACCAACAAAATTCTCCATACCTGTCTGGCGAGTAAAGCTAGGTTGAAGAGCTCGATGTCACGGAACCCCAACCCTCCTGCATATTTCGGTTGTGTCATGTCCTCCCAAGACACCCAACTTACCCGGCGTTTCCCATCCTTGCTCCCCCACCAGAATTTCCGAATGAGAGAATTGAGGTGTTCACATAGACCTCTTGGCAATTTGAAGCAAGACATGGAGTATGTTGGGATTGCTTGAGCAACAGACTTAATAAGAATATCCTTCCCTCCCACTGATAGGAGTTGTTCCATCCACCCCATTACCTTCTTCCACAGCCTGTCTCGTAGGTACTTAAAAGCACCACTCTTGGATCTACCAACATCAGATGGCATTCCAAGATATTTCTCACTTAAAGTTTCCTTTTGCACATTCAGTTCTTCTTTAACTACTTCCCTCACCTCCTCTGGACATCCTTTACTGGAAAAAACCGAGGACTTATCCATGTTGATACTATGACCTGAAGCATCACAATACTGTTTCAGAACTTTATTCACTTCCCGGGCCCCTTCAATACTTGCTTGGAAGAACAGCAGGCTATCATCTGCAAAGAGCAAGTGGTTCACTGCCGGAGCTGTGGTAGCCACTTTCAAACCATTAAGAGCTGATGAATGATTGTGTTTTAAGAGGCACGAAAGGCCCTCTGCTGCCAACAAAAACAAATATGGAGAGATGGGATCTCCTTGTCTGATTCCCCTCGTGGGGTAAAACTCCTCCAGTGGTACTCCATTAAAAAGAACCGAGAAGGAAACCGTAGTTACCAACCTCATAATGAGAGCTACTGAGCTTTGGCTGAAACCCAATTTACTCATGATTGCCTCCAGATAACTCCACTCCAAGCGGTCGTAAGCCTTCCTCATGTCTAGCTGCAGAGCACAACTCCTGTGTTTTTTGGCCCTGTTGTGTTTCATGAAGTGCAGGCATTCATATGCAGAGATAATATTGTCTGTAATTAGTCTTCCCGGCACAAAGGCCGACTGCTCTTCCGATACTATGTCAGGTAAGATCCTCTTCAACCTATTAGCCACTACCTTGGATGCCACTTTGTAAATAACGTTACATAAACTTATGGGGCGAAATTGACCCATCTCCTTTGGGCTAGCCACCTTCGGTATCATGACTATGAAGGTTTTGTTAACTTCAGCCGGGCTGTCTTCCCCTGACAGGACACGTAAAACTCCTCTCATGACCTCCTCCCCGCATATATCCCAGTTCCTTTGGAAAAAGTGTGCAGGGTAGCCATCCGGGCCGGGGGCCTTCGTGGGATACATCTCAAACAATGCACTTTTCACCTCCTTGGCATCAAACGGAGCAGTCATTATTCTGTTCATTGATAGATCGACCTTCACAGGTACTGTAGCTAGAACCTCCTCCATGCCGTGCACACCTTCTGTCGAGTATAGATTTTTATAGAAATCGCTGGCTATGATTCCTAGCTCTTCCTCTCTCGTTTCGACAATAGTATCATCCCGTATCAACTCGACAATTCTGTTCCTTCTCCTCCGCTGACTTGCTCTCAAGTGGAAAAAAATGTGTGTTTTTGTCCCCTTCGGCCAACCACTGTATTCGAGACCGCTGTCTCCACAGTATCTCCTCCTGCTCCAGAAGTTCAGCAAGCTTGGTGACCACGATGCCTTCTCTGATGCTTGCGCTCTGTCTACCCGGCTCGCTCCGAAGCTCTTGGAGTTCTCTCTGAAGAACCCGCACCTGGTACTGTACATTACCAAAGGACTCCCTCCCCCATCGGTCTAGGTCTACCGACAGGTTGGTGAGCTTATTGCGAATATCTGCAATCGTATCAGACCCACCTGCAGATCTCCATGCCTCCTTTACTGTCTCTCCAAACTCTTTATGTTTTTCCCAAGCCAACTCGTACCGAAACAGGTTTGGCTTCTTTCGCTGATGCACTTGTGGTTCACGTCTTAGCAGAATCGGCAAGTGGTCCGATGTTGCCACCGCTGCTAGGTGCTGCACCTCTGCCAGTGGGAAATGAGCCATCCAGGAGCTTGATGCGAGAGCTCGATCCAATCTTGTTCGACAAAAGGAACCACCCACCACTCTTTTCTCGAAAGTCCAGCTCACTCCTCGATAGCCAAGATCATTCAAACCACACACATCAACCATTTCTCTGAAACCAGCCATCTGGCTGTAACTCCGCTCATTAACTCCTTCATGCTCTGACCGTAGGAGAACTTCGTTAAAATCCCCTATATAGAGCCATGGGTAGTCATTTGTAGAGCGTATGAACTTGAGCATAGCCCAAGTCTTGTGTCTCTCCGCAACCTGCGCCTCTCCATAGACCACAGTTAGACGCCACGGATCCTTCCCTTGCTCTACAACAACTGTATCCAGATGATATTGAGAGTAAGGTAAAATATCGATCTTTATTTCGTTATTCCAAAACAAACCCAGTCCGCCACTTCGGCCCGAGCTACTAATAGCAAAACAATTATCAAAACCTAATGAACGTGATAACTTTTCCACACACTTCTTGTGGAGTTGAGTTTCAACAACACACATGAGTGCAGGAGAGTGGAGCCTCGTCAATCCGCGAAGCTCCCGGACTGTCGCAGCCCCGCCTAGGCCACGACAGTTAGTGCTTAGGATACTCATTTGGACGGGCGGCCCTCCTCCCCGGAGGCCGCCGAACCAGTCACAGTCTTCTTTGTCGGAGTGGTGTGTTTCTTCGGGCGTTTTGTTTCTCTTGCAGAAGGTGGTGGGGGAGGTGTGCCTGGTCTCTCAATGTATTTTTTAGCAGCAGGTTCCACCGTCGCCTCCTGGAGATCCTCCTCTCCCTTAGACACCTCAGCAATACCCTTCTCCTTCCACTCAAGCATAAGTGGCTGCACCCGTCCTTCACGTTCCGGTTGCCCCGTTTTCACCGGGCTCCTCTCTGTCAGACTAGCAACCGTGGAGGACCTTTTTCCATTTTCGTTAACAGTTAACACCCCTGGTGCTTTGAGTTCTGTCCTACCACCACGTCCACCACCTGCTCTCCCACCACGGCCCATACCTCCACGTCCCACACGGCCCGAGCCCCTTCCCTCCGGGTGTGTGAACGGTCCTTCACTTCCTGCTGCCGCGTCTGAGTCGAGGCCATGCAGACGACCTCTATTCCACGGCGTATCCGCAAGAAGCCACTTTCCGAATGAGAGTTTTCCCGGTGAGTGCTCCCCAGTACCGCACTCTTCTTCTTCGTGGCCAAGCAACCCACAAACCGCACAGAAACGAGGGATCTTCTCGTATTTAACCCTCATTATCACTTGTTCCCCTTCTTCTGGCCTAAACGAAACAAACCTTGTCAGGCGCCTCCTAGTGTCAAGCCATAAACGCGCTCGAACGAAAGAACCACCATCTGGTCCACCTCCGTTCATCTCCACAGCGATTACTTCACCGATACTTGCAGCAGCTCCCCAAATAAGTTGGCGTTTGCGGTATAGCTCTGGGACGTCATAGATCCTAACCCAAGCATGAATGTGATTCAGTTCCACCGCTGCAACTCTGGTGCCACCGTCGTATTTCTCAATGAGGACACCTTGGTCACGGAATAACCACGGACCCTGCTCGGTGATCCGTTTCCAATCCCCCAAACAGCTAGCTTGGACGAGAAATTTGTTCTCTTCCACATCCCTGATCATTACTTCCTGAGCCGGAGCCCACGCAAATCTCATAGTTTTCTTCAGAGAAATCGCGCTAAACGGTTTAGAGGTCAATAGCCTCATCACCGCCATCCACTTTGTCTCCTCCCTCAGCGATTCCACCTCGCTCTTTGGCACGAAAAAACCCTCAATGTCTTCCCATTTGAGGTTCAACCTCTGCAACAGCTCCTCTAAGGACGGTTCCCCTTCACTTGCCCCTGGGCCCTTCGCTTCTCCTTGCTCCTTATTTTCTGCCATGAGCCGCGATGCAATCTCAAACCCTAACGAGCAGGGGGTGTCAAGGCCGGGTAGCTGATCCAGTCAGCCCCTTGTTCAGCCCGAACACCCGAAGCACGAAGAGAAGGAGATTACTAACCTTGTGCTCACGTTTCTCTCCCTGTGCCCGAGCCGCCGCCGGCGAGGTAGATCGCTACCCTGGTCGCCTGGTGTTTCGCGAGAGCGAAAACCTAAACGCGAGACTTTTTTTGCTTATGCTACATGCTCGACGGTGGTCACTCGTACTCAAGCACTAATTTCGTTGGGCTCACAAGCCCAGGTCGCAACGGGTTGGGCCCTGTATATTACTACTTGGGCTCCCGCTGTTGTTGTGAGTGTGGCTGTCCTAATTCTCCTCACGAAGAACTGTAGAGAGAGAGAGAGAGAGAGCGCAGCGGCGGAGGCGATGGCGACGGGAGGGAAGGGATTGAACTCGACGGGGGAGTTCTTCCGGCGCCGTGACGACTGGAGGAGGCACCCGATGGTGGGGAACCAGCTGCGCCACGCCACCCCGGGGCTCGGCATCGCCATCGTCGCCTTCGGGATCTACCTCGTCGGCGAGGCCGCCTACAACCGCCTCTACCGCCCCGCCGGCGATAACCACCACTAGATCGCCCCCCGAGGTAATCGCCCCATGTCTCCGCTCCATATTTCCCGACTCGAACAAAATGGGTGAATTTGGATTGATTTCAAGGCAGTAAGGGCTGTTAGGATGTTTTCACCTAGATCTGCACAGTGTAGTACTGTCTTCCGTGGAACGTATTGTGGATTTTACATGTTCGAAACAAACTGCAGCGGTGAGTGGACTAATTCTTATGTCCTTGTGGCATAGTCGATATTTGCAAAAGATTGGACCAAAATGTATCACCTGCACGCATAATGATTCATAAACTGGTTAGTTTTTGCCCAGCATATGGTCATTCTGGTCACCAGCCCACCACACATGAATAGCTGTTTCATAGGCTGATTGGTTAGATGGGAGGGAAGGGTACTTCGCTATGTATCATGTGAAACTCATCTACACTTTACAGAATTAACATGCTGCAAAACTCATGTCGTTCTTTCACGAGGCAATACCTGAGTAATGACCAGTAGAGAGATCGTAACAACCATAATAATCACTTGGACAGGAGAGTGCTAAGGCGGCGACAGAGAAATCCTCTCATTTTGGCAATGTGTGCTTGACGTTAAACAGATACGGATAAAATTGTAGAGGGTCTACAAGGTGAACCCAGGAAACACTGAATTCACAGAGGTGTTTCCTGAGTTTCTTAAACACCATTTCAAGTGATTTTAATCATCGTGTAGGTGAACTGATCTCAGTTCATCTTCTAAGTTGTCCCACTGAACTCCAATGGTTGAGTTTAGTGCATTATGAAACTTTGTTGACGCCCATTTTTAAAGTTTGGATTCAGATTTTCTTCGCAGTTCTTATGGAAGGTGTAGAAAAATTCTTGAGATATGTTGGTAGGTCAGGTCAAAGAACTACTACTTGCGGCTTTAGGAAACTTATGGCCACAATTGGGTTTGTGCAGTTGACCTGTTGGAATGCTCTTAGGAGTATGTGGTTCCACTGAAGTTGTGATATTCTCATATCAAGTCAGCATATGGCTAACACTGGGAAAGATATGTTCACATTTAGCTGTATCTTATGGCTAACACTGGTAATTGTGATTCTAAACAGATTGCCTGTTTTGTTCAGATGACTATTTGATTTTCAGCATAATCACCACGCACAACTGTGGTCAAGCAAATATCATATGATGTGATAGGTCCATATGTTTGTGTAGTTCTGCATATGATACTTGAAATACGTGCTTTAGTAAACATAGCTATTTCAGTCCCATGCTGCTGAACATAGGCTGTAAATAGTACATGTATATTATAACTTGTTAGCTTACTTCAGATGAATTGTATTTGCTCGAGGTATTGTTTGCATCTGTTGTGGTGAAATAAAAATTAGTAACGCTAGTTAGCAGATAACGTGGATCGAAAGTTCAATGGAAGCTTACGACATGCCACTGACTTTCTCAGCCTTCTATAAATTTATTATGATCAAACTCTGACAGGTGCATATGGTAGCATTATACTGTTTTATTGTGTTGATCACAGTTAAGTGTATTTGTACTGGAGTTTGGTACTCCCTCCGTCCACTTTTATAAGGCACACTTCTTAACATTTCAATAGTAAGAAGTGTGCCTTATAAAAGTGGACGGAGGGAGTACTATGTTTTCAAAACAAAGGGAATTGTAGATCGTACAAGTAAAGGCAGTTAAGAAACTTGCAAAGATCTGTGGTTCTGATTCTTCTTTTTCTCAATGTTGTGTGCATGGTTAGTTTTCCCTCAAATCCCAGTCATTAGCGCAAGTGCCTAAACTAAGGGTGCGTAGCTTTTCATCGTGTGTTATCTGATATGCTTTTCATCGCTTAATATCCCTGTGATTAATTAATTGGTGATATTGCGTTTTGCAGGTAAAGCAGCTGGAGCAAACTTTGCCAATCACCAGTGTTGATCTTTTTCCAGTTTGAGCTCATAAGGTCTGGCATGACCACCTTGTAACTCGCAACCAGGGAGACATGCTACCGGTCCAACTAGTGTTCCTGGAACCGTGTACTTTATATTTGATATTTGGTGCTTATACTCGGCATTTGGAAATAGCACTGTTTACATTACTGAAGTCATATATCTACCACCTGCATGTTTGGTTTTCAGTCCTATACATCAGCTGCGTGGAATTTAGAATGACTCAAACCTCTATAGATCATCCGTTTTTGCACGAATTTCGCACTCCAACAAGAAGAGTTGTGATCTATGTTGTCTGGGCTGGATAGTGTTGGTTCGCTTATATCAGTTGTGTGCACGTGTACTTTTACGCCGTTGAGTCGCAGTTGGCGAATAACCCATTCTGCTTTTGAGCCGTTGCTGAAGAACAATGTTACAACTTGCGTCCAGTTATTTAGCCAGGTGAGCAGAATGTCTCTTTCACAATCGGTTGCTCTATATCACGCAAGCTGAACGAAGCAAATGCTGTTAGTAAAAGTACATTACGTTTGAACGTTTGGTTGTCATACAGAAGTTAGCACACACATACGGACTACAGTAGCTTCACTGCTAACGTACCAGTTATACATTTTTTATCTGAGTTCTGATGTTGGCCGGAGCGAGTATCCATCTCCTCTGAACTGCCGCCCCCCATTCCTGCCCACCGATCCGTGCAATTCTGATGTTGGTCGCAGGGAGTACCCATCTCCCCTGAGCCGCGCCCAGATTCTCTGCCTGCTATCATGGTCGCTGCCATCTTCTTCGTTGGCGTTAATCCCAGGATGAGCATCCAGCCGTCTTGCTGCCCCACTGTCACCTCTCCTGAATCTCCTGTCCATGCCACCGTCGTTGCCATAGTTGTTCCTAGCTTCCTTCTTTTTTCTTGGATTCCATGATGGCTCATCCAGGTCCGAGGCGAAGCCGTTACCACCATTGTTGCGGCTCATGTATCCCCTTGGCCTTTCTCCACTGTTGACATCAGGCCTATATTTCAACCCTGGCCGGCCTCTTTGGTCCTCACTTCGACTTAACCTGTTTGGTCCTCTCCATTTTGGTTCCGACTTGTCATCCCTTCCACTGCCTGGATTTGAATCGGACTCGCCACTGATGCGAACCTTTCTAATCACATTGCCGTGGCTATCATAAGAGAGCTTCCACTTCACCGTGGTGTCCTCTCTATTCCTTGCTCTCCGACTCCATTTTGGCTCAAAACCACGGCGGCTCACCTCCGAGTCGGAGAAAGAACCGCCATCCATTCTGTCCGTCTCAATGGCATTGCTGCCCTCGGTGTTCCAAGGCTTCCATCTTCCTGTGGGAGGTTTCCTTCTACTTCCGCTACTTCTGTCTGGCCATCTTTGATCAAGATGACCTTTTCTTGTGCCTTCTGAATCTGAAAAGGAACCGCGACCTCGCCAATCACCGCCCCTCTCACTACCAGCATCCATAGTGTCTGCAATTTCACGTCTTGCTACACCACTCCTCCTTCCATCTACTCTATCAGCTGCTTGTTGTTCCTGACCAAAATCGACATCTTCTTCGTCCTCCGAGTCGGAGATAAAATCATCATTGATCCAACTCCGGTCGCCCGAATCGGTCTCATCTCCACCATCCAAAGCAATCACCGGCTCCCACATTCCACCCCTTTCCATTAATTCCACTGTAGGCTCACGGTCACCATACACATCTTCGTCGGCGTCATTCTCACGAACACCCTGCGGGCCATCGACTCCGGCACCGAGACGCGCGTAGGGTTGGACGCTGTGCACGGCGTTCTTGGGGAAGAACCGCGCGGAGGCCCTGCCTGTGTCCGCGGACGCGAATACCTGGGGCCCATCGCGGTCGTTCCAGAGGTCGACGCCGCCGGGCCGATGGAAGCGGTCGGCGAGCCCCTTGAGCTGGTCGTCGGCGGCGACGGAGAGGAGATTGGGTGCTAGCGCGGCGGCGGAGACAGGGGATGAGCCGGAGTCCCAGGGACGTTCGAGGTGGAGGACAGCATCGCGGAGCTCGGCGCGCTTTCGCATCTCGTAGAGCTGGCGCTCGCGGGCGAGGCGGGCCTTGAGGAGCTGCTTCGCCTTCCTGGCCTGCATGCGCTTCCACTGCCACTTGGAGACGCCGCCGGGGAACGTGCGGGGCCCACCGCCCATGCGGATGACGAGGTCGCCGCGGCGGATGGGACGGCCAGCGGAGGAGGGGAACGAGAGGAAAGGGCACCCGAGGCGGTTGGAGGAGAGCGGCAACGGCGGCGGGGGGAGGAGTGGCATGGTGGTGGTGGCGCGAGATAGGATAAGAGGTGCGTGAGAGGTGAGAGTTCTTAGGCCGGAGTGGAGAGACCGGGACGATTTCGCTTCAGTATTGCCGACTCGCTCCCTTTTTTTTTAGACAGTAGGCTCGCAAGCGCGCTGAGAGCAACTCTTTTTGAAAGCCACTTTTACACGTCACGATCCCTAAAAAACGGCGCATCCAAAAAAGAGGGACCGCAATATCCCCCACCCACCCCCACCCCAACAATTCCACCATATGTGCGCGATTAGAGGTTGACTTTCGTGTTTCCCACATCCCTTGGCGCGGAATAGCGGGAGCGGAAACCTCCCAACCCGACGCCGATCTTCCCGTCGAGACTTCCTTCCGCGTCGCTGCATCCCTGATTCGCCTCCATGGATCCCGGCCAGCTCCCGCCTAGCGGGCTCGTCGCCCTCTGACCGGCACCTCGTCCTACCGCCCGCCACCTCGACTTCCTCGTCGGCACTACTCCCGCGCCTCCCGCTACCGGCCAGAAGAGGAAGCGGCAGACGATCAGCCATGGCGTCCAGCTGACCCCGCTCGTCGTGGCCGGAGTTGGAGTCGTGTCCCATCATCCCGCCGGCCGGAACCTCCCGCCCGCGTATGGCTACACCGCTACGGTCGCGGGTGCGGATGCAACACCTGGGGCCAGTCGGAGGAAATCACAAGCCACCGTCTTGAAGAAGAGAAAGTCCACGGTCGGGCGAGGACGGACTCCACGGAGACGACGGCCCACAGCGTGTTCGACGACACACCTCCGAGGTCAATTTCTCCCCCTTTTGCTCCGGATGTTGCACAAATCGACCAATGTGCTCAACGGTGATGTTTGTGTAGTTATCCTGATCATGCATCCTACAAGCACGTTTTGGATGATGCTTCGGTCAACGTCAGTGGAGAGTCACTTGATGCTTTTACTGTGTTGCGTGTACGGGAATTTAAAAATTTCGTCATGCATGTTACGTAACCACCAAGATCTATCTATGAAGATACAAGTGAATAACAATTCTAAGATCTGATTCTCGAGATTGTGTACCAGACTTTGTAGAAACGAAGAGATGTTGGTGACGATGTCGATGAAGCCTGTAGAAGATCCTCACGTACAAGCATGTGGGTGGGGATGTTGCTGACTCCCCGTATTCAGCACTTGATCCAGCAGAGTGGTGGTCTCACGTGTTACCCCTCTGAGAGTATGCACACATACGTCGAGACTAGTTCTACAGCGCTTCGCAGTTCAGGACTAGACGCCGCATGTGTATATGAAGGTGGAGTTCTTAACACATGAGAGAGAGAGAGAGAGAGTAATTAGAAACTCGATCTAATTGGGAGAGGACACCTCAAACCCCGATTAGAATAAGCTCTAATTCTGAATTAGAGGGGCTCTAATTAGAAGTTCTAATTAGCCTCTCTAATTCTACTAGAGAGAGACTTGGGAGACAATTGCTCACAAAACTATGTTTTGTCTCAAGCCTTGGGGTCCTTTTATAGTTGGAAGAGAGGGGAGACATGCCAAAGGTGCTTCAGCTAGGAGGGAGGCTTGGTCACACCCCTTCCCTTAGCTGGAGTCGGATTGGACGCCCCAAGTGGACTCCAACTCTACCTACTTTTTCCTTTTTTCCCTTTTTCTTTCCTCCCTTTTCTCTCCAAATAAATTCGAAAAAATGAAGGGATGTTATGTACCGATTCGTGGTGCCATAGGACCCACCTGTCAGCTCCTAAAATTAGGGTGCGGCCATGAGGAGAATTCCTACCCCCTCCGGCACTTACCCCCTTCCCCCTCTCGGTTTTTGCCTGAAACTCTTTCGGAACCTTTTGGCCCCTTTAGATAAAATCGTTGACCTTATCTAGCGATGTCAGGAATATATTTTTGACACCCCGAGACATCCCATCCCCCTACGCTTGCTCTGTAAAGCATGCAGACTTAATATATCTCTTATAACAACTCCGGAATAAATTTCGGTAGTATATTCCTGAGTCCTGGCATCCAATTTCCTTGTTGATCTGGACCTACCAATATACACGTAAACCAACCCTAACTTAAGTGTGTTTCCCCTACAGGTTCGATAGTGTGTGGACATGAAACTGAAAACTCTTTCTTTCCCAAAAATCAATAGCGGGACCATGGACACCCATATTGACTCCCACATATTATACGAATAAATTGCTGAAGTTGTTGGCTATTATACAGTTTTCTCATTACTCACGATACGTACCGAACTTACCTAAGACTATGGATTCCGGTATTGCCGTGAAACAATATTGGGTTCACTATACCTTTGTCTATCTCGTTAACTGGTAAGCTTCCTTTTATTGGTGTACATAGAAGAATTTTAAAAAAAATGGCCGACGTAGCGTATAGGATATACTATCAAGGTACGGGCGAGGTTAGGTCTTGATAGTTACCAACGCGAAGCGCGAAACGTGTGTTGATGCTGATGTTGGCGATGCCTGATGAAGAGTCTCGTGGCTAAGCCTAGCGTTGGGACTATCGTCGTCTCCCCGTACTGTTCCTTCTGGATCCAGCAGAGTGAGGGTATCACGTGTTACCCCTCTGAGAGCTCGCACACGTACGTTCGTCAAACTCCTGCATCGCTTCGTCGTCTAGGGCTAACCGCTACAGGTTCACAATTTAGGTGGGGAGATCCCAACAATGAGACAGAGAGAGTGACGTGGGGGTACCCGATAGACTCCCCACAATGAGTGTACCCGTGCGGCCCAATAAGGGGGTACCTTGGCAGGCTCCTCGATTAGCCATATGAGGGCCCACGAAAGAAGCATACGCATAAACAGAATAAGAAAAGACTTAGACAACAAGAATAGGAAAGAGTAGTAACCGACTCAGAAACGAGTCCAACTCATGTACAGACCCCAGGACCCGGCTACCTATATAAAGCACGGGAGGGGATCACAAATGGGACAGACAACCCTAGATTCAGAGTTGCGCCAGATTCAATCTACCAACAGCACCCCTTGTAAAGTTGTAATCGGTACTTTTCACCTCATCGGAATAAAATCCGGTGGGCAGCAACCTGTCGAGTCGAGTAGTCCACCGGCGCCTTTTCCTCACGAAACCTCGTGTCCCTTGCCATGGGGATTGTTGAGGTCACCCCCTCTTCATTGGTGTCGTCTGTGGGAATCTAGGGCGCTGGATCCGTGACTTCTACATCTTCTTCACCACCAGACTATGACTCGGCAATCTAGGCGGACTCAATCCGCTTTGGGTCCATCGACTTAACCAAGCGCTCATCGGCATTGCGGCCGGCGTTCGACTACCTAGACAAAAGCATTGATCTCAAGATCGGTGACTTGAACTTCCGCGCGAGTCGCGCGGGGGTATTGCGTCTAGAAGATTCCCCTCTAGTTCAGCTACAGGAGTCGATCATACAGGAGTTTTTGCTACTTTAACTTGAAACAAGCCACAAGTACTTTTACCCTGCCAACACTAATATCTACTTTTTTGTTATGGCGAGATGCACCGAATCATCATCCTCGGAGAGTGAAGACGGAGAAGAGATAGCCGACCCACCCAAGGCGACAGACGCAGATGACATTGACACGACTAGACAAGACGAAGACGAGGAAGAGACCAACAAGGACCCGTCAAAATCCCCGCCACCCGAGGGTGAGGACCCGAACGGCGATGACAGCGAACTCAGCGAGCTCCCTCCACCCACCAACTCCGGATCTGCGACTAAAAGTAAGAAGGGCAAAGCCAAACATCCCCTGCTGCGCGTAATTGTGGACACAATGGAATTGGTCACTACTTTAGTCGAGCAGGGCCGTCCCCTCCCAGGATATGCCAGTACAGAGGAGCGGTTGGCTTACCGATGGAAGCTGTCCCATCACAAAAAGAAGCTAGACAGGATGTACATATAGCTAGAATGCACGGGTCTCCTAGGGATGCACTCGGATGAGGCTTCGGGCAGCGGGTTGCAGAAACTACCCGCTCCCAAGAGGCAATCTCAACAGAAAATATGACGACCGAGTCCATGAAAGGAACTCGAAAGGTTCTAGACCTCGATCATGACCAAAAAGAACCCAATCCGCTGGAGAAGTTGGCACCTAGAATGCCTCAGGAAAGGCTTTTACAGTTCCAAACGTACCTAATGTCCATAAAACCAATGTCGGGTGATTCCCTCGGAGAAGTACACAAGTAGATGTTGCGAGGTCTCGGCATGGCAAGCACAAAGCTAGGGCAGAAACACGTCCCGCAAGCAGCAACACTCGCAAATCCGTCAAAGGCAAGAGCCAAACCAACCCGAGTGCCACACTACGAGGAGGACAAGGTGGATAGGTCGCTGATACGTCCAAAACGTATCTCCTTTTCCAAACACTTTTGCTATTGTTTGCCTCTAAACTTGTGAGTTTTGGATACAACTAACACAGACTAACACTATTTCCAGCACAATTACCCTGCTGTCTTGTTTTTGTGCCAAAAAATCGACTTTCGAGAAATTGCCTGAAAAAGATCCGATTGAGCTTATATCACCAGAAGACCCCGGGAGCTAGAGGGAGACCTGAAGGGGGCAAGGAGTGGCCCAGACCACCCCTGCCCCCCTAGGTCGTGCCACCTGGTGGTGTGGGGGCCACAACCACCCCCTCGGGCTCCCCTTTCGACTACATATCCCCCTTTACCCTAAAACGCGAGGGGGTTCATCATATTCCAGAGAAACACAAGAGAGCGCCGCTGCCACCTCGAAACTCAATTCGGGGATCAGAAGTTCCTGTTCGGGCGCCCTGCCGGGACGGGGATTCAGAGAAGATCATCGCCATCGTCACCGCCACCTCTTCTCCATCCACCATCCAAGGTTCCTACGTCCATGTGAGAGTAAACACCGTTGTAGGATGAGAGGTATGGAAGGGATTGGATGAGATCGATCATGTAATAATGCCAGATTGTTAGGGCATAGTGCCTACTATCCGTTGTTAGTGTTTTCTACCGTTGTTGCAACTTGTTATGCTTAATGCTTGTTACTTTGGGCCCGAGTGCCATGATCTCGTATCTGAACATGTTATTGTTTCATGATTATAATTATGTTTCTTGATCATATCTGCAAGTTGTTTACACATGTCATTGTCCGGAACCCGAGGCCCCAAAGTGACAGAAATTGGGACACCCGGAGGGGATGGTTATGATACGAGGATCACGTGTGTTCACAGAGTGTTATTGCTTTCCTCCGGTGCTTTATTAAAAGGAGCACCTTAATTACCAGTAGTTTCCCTTGAGGCCCCGCTGCAAGCGGGCTGGTAGGACAAAATATGGTGTGCAAGTTTCTAATTGCGAGCACGTATGATTATATTGGAACATATGTCTATGGTTTGCCTAGAACTTGGATGCTTTATTATTATTATTTGCAATGCCCATGTTTAGATTATTACATGACCTATCTTATCCATGCAGCGCCCGTTCATCCATTCCCTTTGCCTACAGTATTTTAATCTAGTTGTTTCCCGCAATTGCTACTGCTATTATTTTACTACTGCTACTATAAAACTGTTACCACAGATAAATTGTTGCGAGCAAGTCTACTTTAAGGTGCAACTAAATTGACAACCCAGTTGTTAAGGCTTATAAATATTCTTTGGTTCCCCTTGTGTCGAATCAATAGATTTGGGTTTTACTTCCCTTGAAGACTGTTGCGATCCCATATACTTGTGGGTCATCAAGACTATTTTTTAGCACCGTTGCCGGGGAGCATAGCTTTATTTATTTTCTCACTTGAACGTGATATTGTTCGCTGCAAGTCTTCCATCATGGGCAAGACTTGTGATGGAAAATTTCCTATATTACCATCCACTACAAGGAGAGGTACAACTATGAACACCTATGTTGCTCTTGATTCACCATCTGTTATGAGTAAGCTTCTTACACCACCACATGCTACACACATTGTTAATTATGTTGAGCCTAAAAATGTTTCTAATACTTTTGATGATGCTTCTACTTTTCTTGATGATACTGGTTCACTAGGTCCTTTACTAGATGCTACAATTGCTAAACCCAAACAAATTGAAAGTGCTGAAATTCTGGTTGAAAATATTGGTACACCTGTTAATTCACCTGAGTCTATTGATGATCTTGATGAAACCTATATTGAACTTCATCATGAATTTATTAAGGAAGCTCAAGCTACTACTGGTGCAAGTGCTCTTAAGATTCTTCTTGCAAGACATGCTGTTAAATATAAATCTTCTCTTGAGACTAAGTTTGCCACATCTCCCATACACATTAGAGGCAAGGATTATGATTTATCTCTAGATTTATCTTATATATCTATTGTTGAGAAGGAACCTTTTGTGGAACTGGAAGTAAAAGTCATATGGAACACATGAATGAGCTTTCATCTTTGAGTAGTTTATTTTCTGATGATACCAAGTTGCGTACTTATTTTGTTACCAAGATCTTCCCTTTCTCATTGAAAGATGAAGCCAAAACTTGGTTTAACAATCTGTCACCTGGATCTATTACTAGTCATATGGATTTGGTCAATGCTTTCTTTCAAAAATATTTTCCTGCTAGTGCCCAACATGCTGCTATGCAGGATATTTTTAACTTTGAGCAAATTGAAGGAGAGAAATTGCTTGAATCTTGGTAAAGGTTTTGTTCTTTAATAAGAGCTAGCCCTGGCAATCCATTACCTAAAAATGAGCTCCTAGATATATTTTATAATGGACTAACTGTTGAATCTAGGACATACCTGGATAGTTTTGCTGGTTGTGTTATCAGGAAAAGAACTCCAGAAGAAGCTGAGGAATTAATGGCTAAAATAGCCAAAAAATAATGATGATTAGAATATATCTGAGCCTACACCTACACCAGAGCCAACACCCAATAACAGAGGGATGATTGAATTAAATGATGAAGTGATGAAGGAAGCCAAGAAATATCTTAAAGAGAGGGGTACTGAATGTAAGGACCCCCGACCGGCAGTCTGAAACCCTCCGTATGCATACATTCACGATCCCAGAAAGATCAGTCGTGAACAACATACAAAGTTGGCATACAGAAATACATCATCCATTACACGAATACATAAAGGTATTACATAAATGATCACATGATCAAGTTTAACACAGCTGCCACATAGGGCAGGCAACTTATCAAACACAGCGGAAGACAATTAAAACACAACGTAGATGAGCCCAAGTCACGCCTTAACCTACAGGCTGCTGACCCGGAGACGATCCTAGTTCGCAAAGCCGTCAGCTCCGTACTTCTCTTCATAGATATCCTTCGGAGGCTCCTTCTCAAAGTCTGGCAAGTAGATACCAGGGGCGAAACCATAATGAGTACATTTGAATGTACTCAGCAAGACATCCATCATGTCACTTACCAAACATGCAAATATGCTTATATGGTGGAATAGGTAGGCTATAAATAGGTTTCACTATCAATGGTGTTCATATATGATGACACCACAGTTGCAGTCAGGTTAATCTATATCTTCGTTGAAGAAGATACTTCAGAAGAAAAATAATATAGTTTTATTTCTCTTGTAGATATCACATGTACAAGAGGTTTTGTAAAGCTTTGTTAAAGAATATTTTCTCTTTGCAAAACTTCTTGGAATCAGTTTCCAGAATTCTTGCTTAGAGTAGAAAAGGTTTTCTTTGCAAAACATTTGTTTTGTATAACAACTTCTGGCTTTTCATCATCGACGGTACCTCCACGGTATAAGTTTTCCTTCCTTTCCGAACTTCACAAGTTCAACACCTCCTTTCAAAAACTCCTTTTTGAAAACATTGACACAATGCTAGCTACATGGCCATTCAACTGTCCATATCCGAGGACGCGGCTTCTTCGAAAAAGTTGTACTCTGCAGAGGTGTACATATCCACCAGATCCAGTACACCTACCGTGAACAACCACGGACTGTAACAACAGTATGTAAACATCAGGTATCTGATCATAACCATTCACTATGTTCAAACTAGAATATGCCTATCTCTCGGTTGAGTAGAATCTCCCCGGCAACAAGTCCCACTCTGCCTAGCCGGGAGCCTCAACGAATGCGTCCGGAGGGAAAATTAATCCCACACTTTATATGCCTCAACATTGGGAGTTTTGACGACATTCGGTTCGAGGGTACGACGCCCCTTATAGCAAGTGAGATAGCACACACTAATAAGAACAAACTTCAAGTTAAGCCCGTGCCCATGTTGGGGTAGGGTGGCAGTACGGTAAAGGTTGTCCGGCGAAGACTAGGTTATGTGTCATTTTTGAAAACACCAATTTCTCAAAAATGACCACTTTCACATTTCTCCGGAGAATAAGGATCCGCCTTTTCTCCGGGTTTTTCCGTAAAGCCTTTGTTTTGTAGAATCACAATTATAGGGTGTCCACTTAGGGACTAGTATATTTGATGGTAATAAATACCATATGGTGGCTTATGGGCTTGGTATTACCAAGTTTAACTACTGGCATGATAGTAACCTATATAATAGTATAGTAGTAATAGCCACATCAAAAATAGTTTTGATAATCAAGTTTTGGTAAAACTTCAGAGGTAAAACATGCATGATAGATAATGATAAGTATTGTATCAGCAAGCATCAGGATGGCTTGCCTGGTAACTCCTTGTGTGCCTGGTTTTGGAGTGACTGGAACTTGAAACAGAGCTTCACGACACTTCCTTCCTCTTCGTTTTCTAACGTCGTAAAAGGAATAAAGGACACACATTCAGAACCAACCAAGGCAAGAAAAAATACCTAACGATACATACAGCAAGGAACTAATAATAACCAATCACCTAATTATTAATTGAGGCAAACAATCAAACAAACACACTTGGCAGAAATGCCATTTAATAAGACAACTCAAGGTTGGAGGAACATATCTCACAACCTTAATATGATGGATTCAGTGGGTGTGCCACTCTCATACCAAGATATTAAGAAACCCAAAATACACTTAGTTTCACATGTGTGAGGCTACTAAGAGTATACAAAACATGCACAATAATAATCATGGCAATGGGTCTATCAACCAAACCACAAAAGAAAAAGGTAGCTATCCTACTAAGTCTAAATTCACATCAAGAATAAATAAAACACATGATTTGCAAAAGTTACTTTTACAAATCAGTGAGCCTACACAAGTGCAACAAGGCAATAGACTCATCACAAAACACACAATTCTCATAGTGAGAACAATAGAAACAATGACTAAAAAGGAGGAATCCTATTGACATGCTTCTACTAATGGTTTGCTATGCAAGCATGCATAACAAGTAAAGTACTAAAATGCAAACAAGGAACCATGTTATCATAATGGGAAATGAAAACATGTCCTCATGCTAGGATACACAAATATCTACCAAACACAAGTTGGCAGGAAAAATTCAATACCAAAAAGGCTAGGGAAACTAGTACTACTCAAACATGAAGAATCAATGGATGCATTTCAATCAAGTAATTGAAATCCAACCAGAGGGTCCATGTCATAAAAACAGGAGTTAAAAACCTCTATACTTGCTATAACAAAAATATCCCATTTAACAAAACAATGCATCAATTTGCAGGGCAACTCCTACATACTAGTGGTAATAAAAGGGACATTACTAGAGGAATCAAACAACACTCCAAGAATGGATTTTTCCTATCAAGCCACACATGATTACAACCACTTACAAACATAAGCATACACATTTTCATTTAGCACTCAAAAGCCCAAGGCAAAAAAATACTAGGCACTCATTAATTAGAGAACTATATAAAAGAAACACATCTAGTGTGGGGGAAATAATGTTTCCACCAAAAATGCAATGACACCAGTGGGTGTTACACTAGCATAACAAAGCATTAAGAGGTCACAAGGCCTCTGGTACTACTTGCTAAAAATTAACAAAAGACTAAACTAGCATCTAGTGCAATAACCATACTAGTAGAAAATAATAGGACGCTAAAATAAGCAAGGTAATGCTACTCATGCTATTATTCCCACACAAGTGAAAACTCTAGGGGTCAAGTACTCATAAAAACATAACCAAAATGCTACTGGTCCTATGAGCACAACACAAAAATATGTGGCTACACAACCACAAATTTTTATGCCAAAAATTCTACACATGAGAGAATTTTTCCATAACATTTTTATAGTGATGACTAAACTACTCATGCTTCTCTACCAATTCAAATGCAAGCTAGCAGAGGTGATACCAACACAATATTAGTACCAACATGGTACTTGATCTAATATTTCAACACAACAATCCAAGTGCTTGCACATAAATTTATCACTCAAAAATTCTATGCAAGTATTAACTAGAGAATAAACATATGCTACTAACATAAATCCTATTTCTTCTCAACTCAAGTCCACACAATCTAACATGCTAAAATAGCTAAGTAAACCTTAGAAAACAAGTTCACACAACTTGTACATGCTAGAAAACAATATTGCAACACAAAAATATGTTCACACAAATTAATTACCTAAAATGCCAAAATGGCAGAAACATGCAAATTAAAGATCTGTCCACCAAATTTTCTATGATGCTCTAAAAATTAAACCCAGCTAGGTTTGGATATCCCTAAACATACACAAGACCATACAATTGAGTTTGCATCAAAATTCATCTTTATTGATTTTATAAAAATCACCAAAGTGCTCTCTGGTGTTTTACCAAATTGCATGCCATTTCAAACATATTAGGAATTTGGAATCAAGGTTAATTTTTCCTGTTAGGAAATTTCAAGGGCTTTCCAATGCAATTGGATACACCTCATTATGAGTTGTGGATTTAAAATGGTGCTCAGTTTTCTGTTTCTGGTAGCTGTTGCCAAAACATTTTTCATGTCTAAAATATCCATCCAAATGTAGATCTACAAATTGGATATGGTTTAGATTTTGTTGCTTTACCACTGTGAATTTTATCTTGGTCAAATTCATCTTTTAGGTTAGCTTTTAGGGCCAAAAGTAAACATGCACATTTTCTGGAAAAATTAAATGGAAAAACAAATTGTGGATGGGCTAGATCCACTATTGGGCCGGCCAGATCCAGTTTTACCGCGGGCAGATCTAGCCGCAGCCGCTGACCAGCGGGCCAGGTGGCCACGCAGAAGCCATGCAGGCAAAACGCGTCCCACGTGCAGGTTTGACCGCTCCTGCGCGCGGTCAAGGCAGAGCTGACGCCAGCGCGACGTCACTCGCCGGCGGGACGGATTCCGGCGAGGTTCAAACGGACGATGTCGAGACATCATAGTAGTTTTCATAGACGGGGGTGCCATGAGACTACGGTAGAGATGTGGGGTAACGGGATCGCGTGATGAACAGTGAACACAAGATTTACCCAGGTTCGGTACGTCGCGACAGTACGACGTGCCTACTCCTGCACTTCTCACTAATCAGGACTAAAGCCTAGATACATGATTACAATGTGAGTTTTAGATCTAGCTACTCGTAGAGGATTAACTTCTCGGCGAGTTAGCCTACAGCTTCTCTGTTATTCGTTGGTTGTTTAATTTATCTCCCGTCCGACTTTATATAATAGCCGGATTAGGTCTTACAGAATAGGAAACCTAGAAGACTACGGTAACTATAACTTGGAAAGTAAGGAATCCGTCTTCTCCTCCAAGCCAGATCACGTGGGCCGTGATCCGGGTTCTTCTAGAATCCGGCTTCTGTGCGTCGAGTTACTGGGCCGCCCAATGGACCATAGCCCACTACCACTTGGGCCACCCTGGTAACCAGACACTTTGACTACCATCTTATATACCCCTATGCGGTATATATCCGACAGTAGCCCCCAAGAAGGATTAAAACTCTGATTCGCCGTCTTTCGCCAAATGTGCTTTGTCCGAGAAATTTCAATCAGCAGTCTTGATTCTTCTTATTCTTCTTCTTTTGAAAGAGATGGTAACGTGAAACTCGGAATCCCGAAAATCCGGCTTTTCTCTCACGATCCTTCGCGGAGAAGGAACTTCCTACGTCAGCGCCCTAAATCATGCTGACGTAAGGGACGTTTGGGTTTCACGCGGGAAACCCAGTAACGTATCTCTGACAGATTCTCACGGGAAACGAGGAGATAGCCATCATTACCCTGTCGTTTTATTTCCCGGATTTTCCGGCGAGTGACATGCGTTGATCATCCAACGGTCAAAATAGCCGTTGGCACGTATCTTGACGGATTTCTGGCTATAAATAGCCGTCTTCGTCCTCGCTGAAACCCTTCCGCACTCTCACTGTCCACGCCATTGCCGCGCACAAGCTCTCGAGCGAAGAACCGTCCCGAGCGCACACCGCACCCAGAGCACACCGGAGACGCAATGCGCCACCACCAAATGGCAACCTCGCCGTCTTCCCCGTCTCGCTCCACCGCAAACACCATCGACGAACTCATCAGTGACCTAGATCCACAGCTAGGATCACCAAAGCGCGCCGGCGACGAGCCGGAAAAGACCGCGGCCTCTGCGGCGGGCGGAGAGGATCTTTCTGCCGCCGCGAACGTCACGGGCTCGAGCTCCGCGCCCTCCCCGCCGTTTGCTCCCGAGACGGTGGAGGAGAAAATCTTATCCCATGACGACGAGTACACCGCTACCGGAGTCAACGAAGAAACAGAGTTTGTCGGCAACTGGAGTACGAGTAATACTCCTCTCGTCCTCCTTCGGCGGATGTCAAGGGAGGGATTAATAGTTAAAGGCAAATGGTGGAACTCGGAAGGTGAACCCGAGCCCAAACCAAAAGACGGAGAACGCGTCCTCCTTACCTCTCATATCGCGAGAGGTATGGGTTTTCCTCCTTCCGCCTTTTTCCTAGACGTCCTTAATTTTTATGGCGTTCAACCACATAACCTCTCTCCAAACTCCATCCTCTATTTAACTAGTTTCCAAGCCGTTTTCGAAGGGTATCTCGGGATAACTCCTAATCTAGATTTCTGGCAATATTGCTTTGAGGTAAAACATAACATCACAGATGGTATTTCGCCTATCTGCGGAACTATATCTTTCACCCTTCGGAAGTTTAGAGAGGATTGGTACCCAAAGATAAAAATGCCGGAACCTGCCCAATCTTGGCTGGGTTCTTTCTTTTACCATCAGGACATCCCATTCCCAGGCAAGGAAACCGGGGTTCCTCCATTTGTTAATTCCGCCGCCACTCCTCGTGAGAGTTGGACAGTTGCAGCAGTAGAAACATTGCCGGAAAACGTGATGAAGATAAAGCGGCGCATCGCCAATCTTACTTCCTCTCAGCCTTCTTTGATTGGGAAGGATACCGTTTTATGCTGGTTCGGACGCCGTATCCAACCTCTCTCCTTTCGTTCTCGGCTCCTTTGCGAATACAAAGGACCAGAAGATAGCATGAGAGGAACAGATAAGGCTTATACCAAAAATGATTTTATAAAACGACTTCACCAACTGGTCGCCACCAGCGGTCAGATTGAAGAAAATCTGGCGATTTATCACGTGGAGAATCTGGCCCCTAAGGTATTTATACATTCCTTGCTTCCAGGTTTTCTTCATATTAGCTTCTTTTTCTGACCTTCGACATAACGTGAGTCCTTTCCTAGTTCAATGAACTTGAAGGAGCTGATCTTGCTTCCGACATTGAGCTTAGCGAATTACATGCTAGCTTTTATAATGATCGGAAACGTAAGAGACAGGTGACTTTCGGCAAGACGGTGACTGTTGATGGAATTCCCATCGCCACATCCAGGTATTTTACTGGAGCCTCCCTAATTGTCATTCTCCTTTGGTTCTTCGAGATTTTTATCTCTCGGATATTCTTCTTTCATTGCCCCAACTCCTCTGAAGACAAAGAAGTTGAAGAAACATAAAACTACTATCAAAGAAGAATCTTCTTCTGCGACCATGGGCATGAGGGGGAGAACGGAAACACAGACGGGTGGAAATCTCCGGTCATCTGTTGGAAACAAACCCATCTCCAATTTGGATAGTAACATCCGGATAAAGGAAGAACCGTTCGACGACCTTGGATATATTCGTCCGGAGGATAAGAAATTCTTCGCTCCCGACCCTCTAATTCGCCCTTGGCCACAAGGCGGATTAGTTGTTCGCAATGATATCATATTTTCCCCTCGCCAGGTCATACAAGATGGCCTTCATCACGTTGGGATTCTTTTCTCGGAATATGCCAAAGAATTCAACGAGACCTTGGCCGACTTGCGAGAAATGAGCCAGGTGATACTTCTAGCCCCCAAGCATTAAGTTCAAAACCTGAGTTCTTCTTAATGTTTCTTTGTATGCTTGTTCATACTTAAGCATTTGGCTTTCATTTCCGTGTTTCAGCATTCCGCAGATGCCATAAACTTAGAAGTTTTTAATAAGCTTAACCTCAAGAATAGAGAAGTTAAAACCCTTCAATCTATTATTGAGTTAAAAAGCAACGAGCTGGCGTCATCTCAGCTACAATTATCGGAAACAACAGGTATTTATTCTCTGCAGTTTTTATCCAGATAAAAAATTTCCCGAATTTTTATAAACTCGAAATGTTTTTCGTGCCCTCTAGCTGCTTTAGCTAAAGCCAAAGAATTAGCGGAGGACGCCATCAATGCATCTGGGCTCCGTGCAGAAAACTCGAGCCTTCGCAAGGAGCTTATGAAAGTTCAAGAAGACCTGGAAGCCAGTAATCTGGCCCTTGGGATTGCTCAATCCAAGGCTTCTTTGCAGGCGGCGGAAGATAAGTCTATTATCCATGATTTGGAAAGTATGCTATTCCCGCGCATGAAAGAAGGCACCGAAATTGACAAGGTTCTTGGTAAGTTAGTTCCTTTTACCAATTTCTCCATGTCTTATTTTCCGTGTTTTGTCGCCTAATCTTTTTTGGTTGCTTTTGTCGACAAAACAGGGAATTTTCCAGGAATTTCTCGGATTGAGAAAATCCGAGCTTTTGGGGAGGTATGGAATGCAATCAGAAATGCAGGAATGCAGTTGATTAACAAGTTCCTTCCCACAAGTACTATAGAATTCTCGGAAGTTTACAAACTTCCGGGTGCCATCATGGAGGTTGCGGGATCGAAGGAATCCATCCTACGCTCCGCCGCACGAGGTGGTGCGCGCATGGCCCTAGGCCTTATGCGTCTGCATTACCCTGATGCGAAATCTTGGCGCGTGGCATCTGGTGTCCCTCAAGGATATACGGAAAATCAGCGAACCGCCATCTTTGATGAAGTCAAAGGTCACGCCACCAAGATTGCTTCTATGGTCAACATTTCCATCACCTATCCAGAAGAAGAGGTTCCCGCAGCCCCCGAGTATGAAAGCAGCGAGGAAGACTCGGATGTTTGAAGGACTGCACTTGACCTGGATGGTGGATTTGTATAATAGGAGCACTATTTTTACAATTTAATTCATATTGTAATGCTTCTATTTCGTTTGTCAAAACAAGAAATCCGCCTTTTGCATCTTTGAATTATGAAATTCCTTGCAAGATTTTCGGGTTTGATTCTTTTATCTTCTAAGTTCTCTGGCATATGTGTTTTAACTGTCCTTAGTGTTTTGAAAAAATGGCTCAATAGTATTATGAAGCATCATGCTGAGTAACTGGATATAACCAATCAGTTCAAACTCAGAAACATGGATCATACTAAAGACATTTTTACAAACTAGCTTCAGTGACCCAACACACGTTCGATCAGATAATGCTTAGAGAATTTTAAGGAATTTTTTGAAACTTGGGCACGCAGGCATAATCCGAGTTTTCTTTAGCCTTTAGCAGGCTGAAATCACTCAGTTTTTTAACACCGTGCACGCAGGCACAATTCGGGTTAACATTGAGTACTGTGTAAGATCATTGGGAAATAGATAAGGTGGAATCATGCTTTGTACTATAGTGAACTTGTAAAAACATGGATATCAGAATTCCGACAAGTTTATTTCATGATCTCAGAAGATGTTTACATAGATATTGAACTAAGTATAGAAGGGACGCAACTGCTGGATGCTCCAAGGCCTCTTTGTCTCTCCTAGCTCATCATATATCTTTCTCTTTCTTTTGCGATTTGGCTTCTCGGGATCATCTTCCGTATCTCGAATGTCGACAAGATAATACGATCCATTCTTCATGGCTTTACTTATGACAAATGGTCCTTCCCATACTGGGGCTAATTTATGCTTCCTTTGCTGCACCAGCCTCAGCACTAGGTCACCTTCTTTAAAAGAACGATGCCTGATTTTCCGACTATGGTAACGTCGCAAACCTTGCTGGTAAATGGCGGATCTTTGAAGCACAAGCTCTCGTTCCTCTTCTAGGAGATCAACGGCATCCTGTCGTGCTTCTTCGGCATCTGATTCGTCGAAATTTTGCACTCTTGGACTATCATGGATCATGTCCGTTGGAAGAATAGCTTCCGCGCCATAAACTAGGAAAAACGGGGTTTGCCCAGTTGACCTATTTGGCGTCGTTCGAATACTCCAAATCACGGAAGGTAGCTCTTCTACCCATGCTCCGGCTGCTCTATGAAGAGGAGATTCCAGTCTTGGGCGTATTCCTTGCAGGATTGAGCTATTCATTCGCTCAACCTGTCCATTGGACTGTGGGTGTGCCACAGATGCTAGATCTAGGCGAATTCCCGTTTGTCGGCAATATCTTGCCAACTCTCCAATGGAGAAATTTTTCCCGTTGTCGTTTATTATGCTGCGTGGAACACCGTATCTCATCACCAAGTCGATGATGAAATTTCTAGCAGTTGCACCATCCAGCTTTTTGATGGGTTTGGCCTCCACCCATTTGGTATACTTATCCACTGCTACTAGCAAATGAGTAAGACCGCCTCTTGCAGTTTTGAACGGTCCCATCATACTAGCCCCCAGACCGCAAACGGCCACGTAATGGGGATAGTTTTAAGTGCTTGGGCCGGCAAATTAGTCTGTTTGGCGTAATATTGACAACCTGCACATGTATTAACTATGTGCTCAGCGTCTGTCTTGGCTGTTAGACAGAAAAACCCAGCGCGGAATGCTTTTTTAACTGTGCTCTTTGATTGAGCATGATGTCCGCAATCTCCGATGTGGATTTCTTCCAGTATTTCTCTTCCTTCTTCTGGTGAGATACACCGCAGAAAGATTCCGGAAGTACTGCGTTTATACAGGCAGTTATCAATTACCGTGTATCCTTTGCATCGACGCTGTATTTGTCTTTGCAAGACTTCATCTGCTTCTTTCGGGTACTTCTGATTGACTAAGAAGTTTAAATATGGAATCGTCCAATCTGGTTTAACGAGCATAACTTCAATGGATTCGGAAGCCAGAGGATAATCAACGTCTCCACCTTTTATGGATGGCTCATGCAAGTGTTGAACAAATACCCCTGGTGGTAGAGTTTTTACCCTTTCTGATCCCATGCGGGCTAACGCATCCGCGTTCCAGTTTTCCTCCCTTTTGATGTGGAGTACCTCGAATCCAAAGAAACAAATGGCGAATTCGTCCACCGTTCTTCTGTTTCATGATCTCAAAAGATGTTTACTTCTCCACCTTTTATCGGACTAACTGCAGAAGCAATGGGGTTTTACTTCTCCAGGCTTCCGGCTATCATTTAGCGATTCGCAAACATCTACGCGTTGCTCTCGACGCGGGCGACTAAACGAGCGCGGCCTCGTTTCCGAGGAGTCACCGGAGAGCGGCGGCGACGACGGCGCACGGCGGCCGAAAGGCGAGCACGACGCGGCAACGTTTCCGAGGGCGAGGGAGAGGGGAAAGGGGGCGGTGAGAAGCGCAACCTCACCATGAACGCTCGGGGACACACGGCGAAGGCGGAGGAGGAGCGAGGCGACGGCGATTCCCCGCCGGAGCTCGCCGGACCCGAAGAAGGGAACCGGACGGCACGGGCTCCTCGAGGCGTCCCACCTCGATTCCTTCTGCCCACACGTTCAGCACGACGAGGCGGAGAGGATGGGGACCATGGCTGCCGCCGGTGAGCTCGGCAACGGCCGAATCGACGGCGAGGTTTTCGGCTAGGGTTCCTATTTGAGATATTTTGAGCAGAGAGAGAGAAAGAAGCTCGAGGGGGGAGAGAGGGGCAAGTAGCAGACAAGAGCACATGGGGGGGTTCTTATCCTCGAGGAAACCTTCCACTCGAAGGCAATGGAGTAGGGCACTGCATCTACAGAGAAGCTAGGAAGAAGAAGGAGTGACTCGGATTACAAATAGGTCCCTGGCTATTTACAAAGACATCCTTTTCCTCTCTGAAAAATGTTGTTTTCACTAGGAAAACAAAGTCTAAATTTAAAATCCTTTTTCCCAAAATTCTTATTAGTTGGGATGCACAACATATGTGAAAATTGGCTCAATTGGATAAACTTGATAGTTCAAAGTTGTTCAAATTTCAATTCTGACATAAATGGACATTGAATTTATTAGACTACTTAGGAGCTTCCAAAAATGATAATTTGTGGCACACATTCCTTATTTGGTGTTTTCCTTGTGTGGTAGAAAACTCAAGTCATTTTGAGTTACTTCATAGAACAAACTTGTTCAAATTTCTAAAAGGTGCTGTCTTGAAAGCAGGGGTTTTTGGCAACTTAAACAATTCAAAAACTTGTGCCCTTTTGGTTTTCATCCTTATTTAAGATATAGAGAATGTGGTATTTATTTCATGGCATTTTGAAAAAGTTTGTAGAACAAACTTGTTCAAAATTCCAATCGTTGCTGTGGAGAAAAATCATGTTTTCAGGACTTTAATGGATTCAATTTTTGGTCTCCTCTTGTGTGCGTTCCTTATTTGATATAAGGAAGCACTGGTATTAATTTCAGATCATTTGAAGAAAGTTTCCAATAGTAACTTGTTTGAGTTTGTTGTTTCTGGAAATATTGGAAATTCAATTTAATAAGGCACTTGGCTTTTCTTTAACAATGCTTTGCCAAAATATTTATGTGACTAGAGATAGCAAGTCAATGCTCTCCAATACTTTTGTTTTTAATCTTGCAAGGTTGGAAAAACATTTGATAAGATTTTGGTGAAGCATCTAAGAATGCCTCTTTTTTCTGATAATCTTTTAGGGAAATTTATTAAGTGTTTCCTCTTTCTTAATTTAGGCCTTGGAATAATATTCAACAAGTATGGGATTCATAAGATAGTTTTGGAAAACTCTTTGATCAATATTTACTTTAGAAAATATTTCCAAGGTCATTAGAACAATATGTTGAATATTTTTAGTTTAACCAAAGTTTATTTGTCAAGCAATTAGCAAAACAACTGTGTTTTCAGGTATTCCAAAATTGGGATGTGACACTGAATCTGAAGATGTGAAGAATTTACCTCCTATAGAAGAATTATGTAAGCCAATTCCTCATCCATCAACAGTTGAGGTACACTCTCTCCATTACTTTGATAATAGAGTTATTCCCTACTCTAAACCACCTGATCAATGCTTAGATGAATTTGATAATTATATTGTTAAGTGAGACAACTTTAATATGAGAGTGCACAATAATCTTATGGAAAAATCTAGAGCTATTGATAATTTGCATGGTATTATTGAGAGAACCTCTAATGACGTTAAAATGCTTGTTAAACATTTTCATATGGTTCAAACTCAAACTGATCAACTCACTAAAGTGCAAAAAGATATGCTAGCTAATTCTTCTAGAGATAAACATGATTGTGAAATAATCACTAGAAGTGGTGTTTCTACTCAGGACCCCTCGTATCCTGAAGGACATTCTAAAAGAATTGAACAAGATTCTCATCAACCTAAAAAACAATAGTTCTCCTTCTAAGAAAAAGAAGAAGAGACATAAAACTGTTGTAGAATCTCCTGAACCTACTAAAGATCCTAATAGTATATCTATTTGTGATGTTGAAACTGAAAGTGGTAATGATAAAAGTGATGCTTCTGATAAAGAAGAAACTGTAGCTGGACCTAAAAAAGCAAACTAAAACTGTGAAGTAAACTAAGGAGGATTTCCTTGCTAATAAACATGGTAACGAAACAGAGCCTTGGGTACAAAAAGCAATGTATTTTCCTAATAAGAAACACAAATCAAAGGAAGAAGAACATTACAATAAATTCTGTGAGTGGATGAAACCTTTAGTTTTGCAAATCCCTTTGACTGATGCTATTAAACTGCCTCCTTATTCTAAATATATGAAAGGTATTGTGTCTAACAAAAGGAAGATTCCTAATGAGGAAATTTCCACTATGCTTGCTAATTACTCTTTCAATGGAAAGGTTTCAAAGAAGCTTGGAGATCCTGGTATTCCTACTATCACTTGTTCTATTAAAAATCATTATGTTAGAATTGCTTTATGTGACTTGGGAGATGGAGTTAGTGTTATGCCTTTTTCTCTCTGTAAGAGGCTCTCTCTTGAAAAATTGATACACACTGATATATCTTTGCAAAGGGCCGATAAATCTACTACTATTCATGTTGGTATATGTGAGAATGTTCCTTTTCAAGTGACTACTAATTGTTTGATATTAACTGACTTTGTTGTGTTGGAAATGCCTGAAGATGATAATATGTCTATTATTCTTGGGAGACCTTTTCTTAACACTGCAGGGGATTTTCTTGATTGCAATCAAGGAGAAGTAACTTTTAATGTTAATGATAAAGAGCATACTGTTTATTTTCCCAAGAAGATTGATAGAAGATTTGTTCTAAATTCAATTGAAAATATTGAGACCATCAAGATTGGAGAATTTTATTGTCCCATTCCAATGCCACCAAAAGAACGAAATTATTATGATTGAGACTATGTCTACCAAGGTTGAGGTAGCATAATTATTTAGTGATATGCAAAGTTTTGCTTCATATAAAAATTGTTCTGGTAACAAGACTTGATCACCCTTGTTAACAAAATGATTTTAAATGAAGAGGACAATGTTTTCACCTTCCTCATTATGTTTTCACCATGTTTAATTCTGTTATCACCTTGCTACTTTAGTATAATCATGTTTTCCATCATCCATGGTCATGTTTTCATCCTGATTACTGTGGTTATGCATGTTTTCACCACCCATACTTTTGATTTCACCACCTCCACCTTTGTTTTCTTTGGTTATTTTTTCATTGGAGTGTCTCAGAGCCTCTGTAATTTTGGTTTTGGTTTTTTTCCACCTTTCCACATTTGTTTTCTGGGTTTTAATTAATTATTAATTTCTGAAAAGACCTCGAAAAAATATAATAAATTTTTACGTCAAAAATGAGGCAGAGAGCCACCTAGGAGACCCCAGGGGGACCCACCAGTCAGGCACACCACAGGGTGGCGCGGCCAGCCCCTGCTGGCGCCTAGGCATGGTGTAGGGCCCCCTATCCTCCACTAACTCTCTCCCTGCCAAAGATTCCTCTCTCACCCCACAAACTCAAATAATTTCCTGGAACCCTAGTTCTTGCTGTTTTTCCTCGAGATTTTCGATCTCTCTGCTCAGCCCACCATTGTTGCTGAAATTTGGTGCATTTGCTCTCCGGTATGTGACTCCTCCAATTATCCAAGTAGAATTTTATTTGGTGGAGTATTTCTTGATTATTTTGGTGTTGTAGGTGACAACTTATGTGAGTTTGCATGCTTGATTTAAGTGGAAATAATTTAGTTTTTATGCATGTTTAGCTCTCCTATAAGTCTCTATGGTATTTTCTACCTTATAATTTCTTGAAATCAATTTTTGTGATGATTGTCGAAAAATTTCAGAAATGGACAGCCAGAACTTTGGAGAAATATTTAAGAGTGATGCTCCCTGAAGAACAAGGCCCTCGCGTTCATCCACTTTATTGAGGCCATCCTATAATGAAGACCTTTTTGCACTAAACATCAATGATGCGGGAGGTGATGGAATTGCTAATCCATCTAGCTTCCCTTGCTATACATTTTTGGTAGATGCAGGTATACTTGATGACTTCTTGATGCTGATTGAAAGGGTTGGTTTAACCAACTACATGTAGGACGAAGTTCCCCAATATGCTATTCTCACAAAAAAACTTGTTGAGAGTTTTAAATTTCATAACTCACCATATAACCAAATTGTTGCTTTTAAGATATATGGTAGTCCTTTTTCCTTGCCCTTGGAGAGTTTTTGCAGCATTATAGGTATCTACGCCTCCGGGACAGCGTGCAAGATTCGGGAGAGACTCGCTAATCTTATGGAGCTCTATCAAGGAGTTACCAATGATGATGGCCGCTCAGCTCAACGCGGGAAGATAAGAAACATCCAAATTCCTGCTATCAGATATTTCACTTACTATCTTGCTACTAGTATCCTTGGTAGGGAGAACACTAGCAACATTTCAAACCATCATCTTGCTTTTCTTGATGCTGCACTTAACCGTAGCAACAAGTATAACCTTGGTTCTTTCATTGCTCGCCGCCTAGCTACCAAGGGACCCATTTATGGGGGCATTATTGCTACTTGTATAGTAACTGCTCTAGGCCTTCCTATTTCTCCCGATGATGAATTGATAGCTCCTTATAGACTTAATCTTGCTTCCATGAAGGCTCATCATTTTATTACTGCTAACTCTACTTCTGAACATTTAGTATATAGAGTTTTATTTATTGATGGAGATGAGAGGGAAGTTATTTTGACGCAGCCTGTTTGGTCAAAGTTGACAAGATGCCATGGTCGCGCCCCAAGGGAGAGATAGATGAGCAGCTGCGCTTGATGGAGTTCCATAGGAAGCAGATCAGGCGAGATGCGCCTTCCAAGGACTACACCACGCTTACACCGGGGCGTCCTCGAGCACATATCAGGAGGAGGGCTCCTCCTCGGCAAGCTACGGGGGCGCCACCTCATGGTCCGGTTGGGATTGATTTCCACTTAGGACAAAAGGCTAAGCTTGGGGGAGGTATACCGACACCACACTCATTTATATATCATGTTTCTGTCGGTTCTTTCTATATCCATGTTTTCATTTCTTTTGTTTGCTTTCGTTTCTTTTGTTTGCTTTCGTTTCTTTCGCTTCTTTTGCTTTTTTTTATTGTTTTGTTCTCACTTTCCAAAACACAAAAAGACCAATTTTTTTTGTTGTTTCTCTTTATTTGCCTCTTTGGTTTCTTTTGTTGGTTTGCTTTCCTTTCTCGTTTCGGTTTAAGATTCAAAAATCCAAAAATATTTTGCTTTGTCCGCTTGTTTCTTCTGTTCTTGTTTTAATTCAAAAATCCAAAAATATTTGTTGTTCTTCTTTGGATTTGTAAATTTTGTTGCAGAGTTCATCGGTCTTCCGTGTCTCCATTGTAGTTTGGTTATCATTCTATTTTATTCAATCCACACGAGTGAAAGACAATAATGACGATTTATGACAATTCGAGTTTTGGTGAGATATTGGTATGAACTCTATTTGTTTTATTTTTGTACATATACTCATCCATGTGGACATGCTTAGTTTTTTCATTTAAGGTGTATGTTATTTAATTGATGCTTAGTAGTTCATGCTCTCACATGTTTAGTTCCAACTTATTAATATGAGATAGCATGTCGTATGTGAAAGTGCACTATGGTCAACTAGAGGGGGGGTGAATAGGTTGACTACCAATTTTTCTTTTCTTTTCCTTTTTAGTGGGGCTTAGCAAGATAAAGTAAGGTTCTCTAGATGTGCAACTAGGTGAGCAACCTATGTGAACAAAGCTATATGCGCAACGGAAGTAAAGCGTAAGGTAGTAAAGCAAACGACAAGTGTAAACAAGGAGAAAAGGGTATGATTCACCATAGTTCCTTCTCAAAGAGAAGTACGTCTACGTTGGAGAGGTGGGGAGCCACCTAGGCGCTCCTCAATAGCACGGTTGTGCACACCTTGTTCTCCTTGAGCTTCTCCGGTGAGGGAGATGCTCGTTTCCACTATGAGGTCGACTTGAAGGCGTTGACCAAACCCTTACAAGGACTTGAGGTCACTCCACAAGATGGATGGAGGCTCTCAAGCAATCCGTAGCTTCTTGCAACAAGGTGGAAACTACAAGCACGAGATCTACTAAGGTTTCTAGGCCTCAAGTAGGATTCTAGATCTACTAGGTTGTGGTGGATGGATTTGAGATTCCTTTGGTGGAAGTGTGGATCTAGGTCTCCTCTAGCTCTCCACCAAGTTTGGGAGTGTTTGGGCGGACGGAGTGGGAGATCTAGGTGGTTGAAGCTTTCATTAATGGCTAGGAGAGAGAATGGGAAAAGCTTGGCATTTAAGAGGTAGGGGAAGGGGTATTTATACCCCTTGCATTTAAGTGACCGTTTGCAGTCCAGGGCACCGGAGGCTCCGGTGGATTTCACCGGAGGCTCCGGTGGTTTTACCGGAGGCTCCGGTGGTCTGCACCGGAGGCTCCGGTGGTCTGCACCGGAGGTTCCGCTGATCTTCATCTTGCTCCACAGTTGCGCCGCGCAACAACTAGTTTGCGCTGGAGCGGGGGCTCCGGTGGTACCCGCGGAGGGTCCGCCCACCGGAGGCTCACCGGAGGTTCCGGTGGAACTTCCGTCCTGTGGTAACAGAAGGGTGTTTTGGCGGAACAACCACCGGACCCTCCACCGGAGCCCATTTGCACTGGACCATGGGGTCCACCGGATGTTCACCGGAGGTTCCGGTGGTACCTCCGCCCTGTGGTAACAGAAGGGCATTTTGGCGGAGGTGCCACCGGAGGCGCACCGAATCCTTCTTGCGCGTGAGCCAAGTGTTTGGCGGATGGCGGAGCCTCCGGTGGAATTAGCGGAGGTTCCGCCCACCGGAACTCCACCGGAGGTTCCGCCCCTGGTTCCGCTCCCCTGCTACAGAGAGGGGTTTCAGCGGAACTTCCACCGGACCCTCACCGGATCCTTGGCGGAGCCTCCGGTGGAAACACCGGAGCATCCGCCCCTGCATGTTTCACCTTTCTGGATTTGTTTCTCCTAGCACTTTTCATATAAGCTGATCATTTGCCCCATAAACTTAGTGAACCTAATAACCTGGGCATTTTCATCCATTGAACAAACATTAGATCAAATGATTATGTTGTCATATGATTACCAAAACGGACGATGATCTTTCATTCTCCCCCTTTTTGGTAATTGATGACAACATAACTATTTGCATGATTATAAACATCATATGAACGGAGCTCCCCCTAAAGATATGCTCCTTTCATATTGAGATCATCTAAGGCATGATAAATAAGAATGATATGACAATGATAGCACATAACACACATAACACATAAATAATATCTAACGAGGTTCACACGAACATAACATAACAAGGTTCACGATAGATACGAATAGACACAAACGAAGTTCCAAATAGTTCAAATAAACTCCCTCAAGAGAAAGATGCAAATCGAGAGAACTTGAGGGAGACCCATGCAAATGCCCGTTCCTAATATAAATCTCTCCCCCTTTGGCATCAAGACACCAAAAAGAGAGAGACCAAGATGCAAACGTCCCAAATCACTCGGAGGAGGAAGAGGCTTCCGGAGCCGGGGAGGGAACACGGTGGTGAGAGCTAGTGGCTTCATCTCCTTCTTCCTCGGACCATTCAATGAGCTTGCCCTTGGAGTCCTTTGCTTGCCATGCATCCCAATCTGTGATACTATCAAGAGCCGGGGATTCAATGGAGAGACCCTCTTCACGGAGACGTTCACGAGATGCTTGAGCCTTTTTGCGGTCCTTGAGTTCCCGATCATAATGTGCTTCCCATTGATGTTGCTCAATCTTTTTGTTCAAGCAAAACACTTTCTTGAGAGCCCGTGCCATCCATTTGAAGGCATTGCTAGAGGGAGGAGGATGAGATGGACCCTCGGCTTCTTCCTCATCAACAATGATGCGAGGCCTAGCCTTGTGCTTGCGGACGGCGGGAGTGGGATGCACAACGGGTTCGATGTGATCTTTCATGAGAAGCCTCTTTTCCGTGTGAGAGATCCAATGAGTATCATCAAGAGGGTCATTCGGGAACTTCTTGTTCCACACATCAAGGATGATCTCATGATAAATGGCCCAAAACAAGCATTCTTCCGGTTGGCAATGGCATACCATAACTCATTCCAACACATCAAGCTTGCGTGGAGTCTCATCCATCCGGTGTTGATGAGTAAGGAGCATAAGGTTCTTCAAAAAGCCTTGAATCTCATCCACATTGCCCGCCTTTGGGTTGATGGTCTCGCGATAGATGTGCAACATGATGTCATATGTGGGATAGAGGCCCTTCACAAACCCCACGGCATATTTCTTCCAATGATAGAGAGGAGTAAGTCCATCCTTGGGAAGTGAGGAGGTGTTAATGATATGAACTCGGAACCATCCGTTTGCAAACTCTTCTCCCGCAGCAAATGGACCTAAATCGGGGTAGCCACCAAGAATGACACCAACATCTTTCCATGTGATGTCAAGCTGCTTATCTTTAGTCATCCAAATCATATTACGCTCGGTCTCATTGGAGAGATGAACTGTGGCAAGAAACTGACAAACAAGCTCTTCGTCGAAATCTTGTTGAAGAGTGATAATAGGACCAAGACCAAACACCGGAGCCTCCGCCCCTGCATGTTTCACCTTTCTGGATTTGTTTCTCCTAGCACTTTTCATATAAGCTGATCATTTGCCCCATAAACTTAGTGAACCTAATAACCTGGGCATTTTCATCCATTGAACAAACATTAGATCAAATGATTATGTTGTCATATGATTACCAAAACGGACGATGATCTTTCAGTATGAATGTTTGCATGCATTGTTTTATTCATAGAAGGGTATGAAATTATGGTACCCCCCTTTGATTTTTTCGCTTGAATCGACTTGGCACATGCTCACGCATGCATATGACTGAAAACAAAACGTCAATTAAGCCTCGATGATTTATTTTGCCTTAGAGTATTGATGGTGCAGATCTTGCACTCGTTGGGAGACCCCAAGAGGAAGGTATGATGAGCACAACAACAGTTTTCCCTCGGTATGAAACCAAGGTTTAATCGACCAGTAGGAGGAAGGAGTAACTTCAGAAGGTTGAAGTAGCTGAGATGGAAGGTTCAGAAGCAACGTGGAACCTACACAACACAATCAAATCACTTTGCCCCAACGAAGCAGTGAGGTTGTCAATCTCACCGGTTTTTCTGAACACAAAGAGGTTAAACCTATGGTGTGGAAAACAGTAGGAAAACAGTATGAAAGCACTGTGAAAGCACTATGTGTATTATCAGTATGAGAAAATGGACCGGGGTCCACAGTTCACTGGTGGTGTCTCTCCGTGAAAGATAAATAACATGCATGATGAAAAAATTATAGCTGCGCAATTGACATAAATGAAGGCTGCACCGTAGTGCATATGCAAGACATAAGGTTACTATGTGATTCATGCGGACATTACAACAAAATACATAGACCTTCATCCAACTGCATCTATGACTAATAATCCACCCTCCGAATATCATCTGAACAAACGTTGGGTATTAAGTTGCAAGCAACAGATTATCGCAGTAAGCAAAGTGTGCAATGTAAACAATGTAAACTAGGTAAACACCATTGTTTTCTCCCTAGTGGCAACAACACATCCTCAATCCTTCACATTTCTGTCACTCGAGCACAGATGCAAAGGAGGTATGAACCCACTATCGAGCATAAATACTCCCTTTTGGAGTTACTACCATCTACTTGGCCAGAGCATCTGTAGAGGCCCCAAACCGGAAGGTTCAGAACCCCTCATATGCATACATTCACGATCCCAGGAAGATCAGTCGTGAACAACATACGAAAGTGGTAGACAGATACAATATCCATTACACGAATAAAAGCAGTCTTACAAGCCAATGGTCACATGACCAAGTCTTTATTTACTGCCACGCAGGGCAGACAAAGTCTTACAACAACTAAACAACGGAAGATACACGTAGGTAGCCCATGTCAAGCCTTCACCGACAGACTGCTGACCGGGAGTCGGGCCTAGTTCGCGTAGTCGTCGGAATAGTACTCTTCCTCACATTCCTCCTCATGTGGTACCTCCTCAAAGTCTGGCAAGTATATACCAGGGGCGAAACCAAATGAGTACGTTTGAATGTACTCAACAAGACATCCTTTATACACTTACAAATGCATCATGCTTATATGGTGAATAGGTAGGCCATACATAGGGCTCACTACCAATGATGTTCATGTAAGATGACATCATACTTGCAGTCATATTAATATGTATCTTTGTTGAAGAAGATACTTCAGAAGAAAATAATATAGTTTTTCTTTCTCTTGTTGATATCGCATGTACAAGAGGTTTTATAAACTTGTTTTACAAAAGGAAGTTTTTCTTTGCAAAACTTCTTGGAACAACATGTCCAAACTTCATCGGTACCTCCCAGGTACTGATCTTCTGTTTTGAAAACATCTTTTGAAAACTCAGCACAATACTAGCTACATGGCCTTTCAACTGCCCATATCCGTGGGCTCGGCTATTCTGAATAGTTTTACTCTGCAGAGGTGGTACACATTCCACTAGATCCGAAACTCTGCCATGGACCACCCATGGATCGTCACAGCGATATGCAAGCACCAGAGAATTGATCCTAACTGTCCACTCTGACACAAGCTAGTATATGCTTATTCCTTCAGATGGGTTGTTCTCCCCGGCATCAGGTCCCGCCCTGCCTAGTCGGGAGGCCCAGCTGTCGCATCCGGAGGGAAAACCCACACTCTGTATGTCCCGTTTCTCCCTCCTGGCGACACTTCGGTTCAGAGAATCAACTTCTCTATAGCACTTTGGAATAAAACATACACTAACAAGTTCAAGCATCTAGATAGGCCCCATACCCATATAGGGGTAGAGTGGCAGTACATCTTGGTTGTCCAGCGAATACTAGGTTATGTGCCTTTTTAAAACATTTGATAAACACCCCTCTCGTTTTTCTCCGGTGAACAAGGTCCCGCCTTTCCACCGTGGACTCCTCATAGGAACACCTTTGTTTTGCAAAAACACATTTTAGAAGTGCCCTCTTAGGTATTCAAAATTATTATCTTAGACGGTATTTACATACCTTATGGTGGCTAAGGGCTTGGTAACACCAAGTTGACTAATGGCAAGTGTTATATAATATACAAATAGTAGTAGTAATAATATTCACTCAATAAAATAGTTTGGTAATCAAGTTTTTGAAAACTTCAGAAGGAGATCATGCATATTGATAAGTAGGAATATAACAACAAGCTTTAAGGATGGCTTGCCTTGGAGGTACTGAGGGTCTTGGCCTTGCTCACAACAAGTATGGTAATAATATCCTCCCGTCCCGACTATTTCTTCGTCGTTTTCTATCGTCGTAAAAGGAAAGAAATGCATCCTATCAGAACCTTACCAAACAACATCTTGACTAAAACATAACATACAACAAGCAAAAACACTCACAAAAATAATACACAAGCTCCTAAAATAATTCCACACAAGCATGCATCAACGATAATAATATTCACGATTACTACCACAACTACTATAGTTGAACTAGGTTGTTGTTCAACCAAATGAGATGGAACCAGTGGGTGTTCCACTAGGTTTTCCATGTCAATTGAGAGGTATTATGCCTCTGGTCCATCTTGTGGAAGCAAAATAATTCATAGCACAAAATGCTACTAGCTATTCTAGTGCAAAACATTACACACTAGCAATACTATTTAAAACTATGCATGCTTCTCTAAAGTAAGTAAAAGCAAACTTACAGAGAAGAAAACATGTACTAACCAGTACCAAAATGGTACTGGATCCAAGTGAAAAACACTTCTACAACTAGGATAATAATCTAGCAAAACATTTCATCACAAATATTAATTGAAATAAATCTAGAGATTTCTACTATGCTTATTTTAATGTCCAAAAAAAAATACCAAGCATGCATGGATTCTTTTAACATGGCATCTCTGTGAGTAAAACTACCTAAGAACACTCAACATATCATTTATACATGCTAGAAAACAGATTGGCACTAGCAAACAATTATTTACAAAACAACTCTATTCATTTTATTTCTAACAGAAAAGTGCATTTTCTTAGATCTGTTGCCAAATTAATTCTAGAGCTCAAACATTTACACAAATCTAGGAATACATAGATCTATCTAATATATAACAGATCCAATTGGATTTACATAAAAAAGTGCTATAAAATAAATCCTAAAATTCATAGAACATGCTACTGGTGTTTTACCAAAATGGATACCATTTCAAAATGGTAGCTCACCTTGGGGTGAGGTCAAGTCCTAATGGTAGATCTAGTCAAGATCTACTCTAGGAATTTTAGTTTGCTCATTTTAGACATTTCATTCAAAAGTTATGCCCTATTCATTCTCACAGATAGTCCTCAGTTCATGATTTTTCATTTGTTCCCTGTCCATCCAAAACCAGTTCTGTTTGCTGCCAACGTTAAAGATTTTGTTCATGCACCTCTGGGAATTTTTGCACATTTTATTGTTGAGCTTAGCATTTTCATTTTCGAATAAAGCAAACAGACATTTCCTGGATATTTTCAAAAAGGAAATAAACACAGGGCAGTGGGCTGGTCAACGCACGGAGGCGCGGCCCAACTGCGCCTGGCGGCCCGCCTCGCTTCCACGACGCGCGGGAACGGGCGTACCGGTTCGCGGTTCAAGCGTGGCCATAGATCTGGAGATCTACGGCGCACGGCCATTCTTCCTTTCTCTCCCTCGTTTCTAATTTCTTCTCCGGTGAGCGCACGGAGACCGGCGGCGAGAATCGAGCGGGGCTCACCTAGAGGGGTTGCAGGGCAAAAGGAAGCGGTCGGGGGAGTCGTGTGAGGTCGATGCAGTGTAGGGGTACAACGGCAACGGCGCGGGGTCGCTCCAGTCGACGGCGCCGTGCTCGTGCTCTGCGGCGGCTCCGACGAGGTCTTCGGGGTTTCTGCAAACGAGGGGACGTGGGGTGGTTCAGGATGAGTCTACGGATGTAGGGGAGCGCATCTAGGTGGGTGGGAGAAGCTGTGGTGGCCTGAGGTGGGAGTATTTTACCCCGTGCTGTCGCGGTGGCCGCGGAGAAATCCCGGCGATTCGAGCTACCGCGGGCAGCTCGGGAGCAATGGGCAGGGTGGAGAGTGATAATGAGGTGTGGGGAGGGTGGTGCACTAGGTTAGGGGCTCGGGGGCTGCTTAAATAGATGGGGCGACGGTGGCGCACGCTCGGGTGTGGCCGTGTGCCCGCGGGCGCGCTCGTGCACGCTCTGGCACGTCCCGCGTCGCTCACCCTGGCCCCTTGGGAGGTTCCAACGTCACCTGGAGGGCTCAGGCGTCCACTTGCGCGGTGCACGTCGAGGGAAACACGGGGGGAACACCACTGTGGCTTGGGATAGGGATGAGGCTGTCAGATGCCCATCCCTCCCTCCCGTTCTCCCCTCTCTTAAACTCTCTCTCTCTCTCCCGTGTTAGTCAACCCACTTGCGAGACAGGGTGCAGAAGAGGGAGTGGGTGGACTCAGCTTCTAGAAGCTCCAAACCGTGCACAAAAATACAGAGTGAGCAAAAAGTTATAAGCATTTGAAAATCACTCGATTGCACTGTTTCTGAAAACGAAAAATTCAGTTAAGTTTCAGTTACTGAATTTTGCTACGTGTTAAAGAAAACAGAGGGATTAGCTGAATGTTGGTTTTGTTTTAAGGCCTTAAACATTTCCAAACCTTTATTTTCCAAGCATGGTTCTGTTAAGCAACTTTAGTACTTCTCAAAACAGCTAAAGAATTTAAATATGAACTTCATTGCTTGGTGAAAACAAGGTGGAAAAAGTGCTAGTTGGTGTTTTTTTTACTGTTTCCAAAATCCCATATTTCTGCCTTATTTTCTTAGCACAAAAACTTCAAACAAAAGATTGTTTCTGTGATCCCACTTTTCAAACTAGGTTATCCAAAAAGTAGTTTACATATCCAAGATCACTTTCATGACTTGAAACCCCAAAATGTGAATTCTTATACTATGAATAACAAGGGTGCAAAACCCTTACTAGGCTTGTTTTTCAAGTTTGTTTTTATTTGAAAAACTTGTGATTTCACCTTGGTTAATTTGTTTTATTGATTCCACTTGATTCAATATTCAAATACAAGTTGTTTTCAACATTGCCACATAGGTTTTGAGCTAGGGTCTCAAGGATTATAAAATAGAAATAATTCAAAAGTGATAAAAAACAACAGAAACAAGTGATTGGCTCTTAAATAAAAATGCTTGCTTGCATAGATAGTCATAGCTCAATACAACATGATGGATTACACAAGGGCCATAAAAGTTTTTGTTATCTCTAAAAATTGGATTCCTTGTGTGATACAAGTGTACTAAAACTGGGGTGTGACAGATCTCCCCCCCCCCTAAAAGAATCTCGTCCCGAGATTTGCGGGGTTAGTCCTTGAGGAAACCAGGGAATTCCTTCCTGATAAAATCTTCACGCTCCCAGGTTGCTTCCTCCTCAGAATGATTCGTCCACTGAATCTTAAGGAACTTGAAAGCATTTCTCCTGGTAGCACGAACATTCTCCTCAAGTATCCGCAGGGGTCGATCACGGTAAGTCAAATCATCATTGAGGTCAATGGTCTTGAAGTCAATGTCTTCGTAAGTGAGATTCTGCTCAGGTACTTGAAGACACTTCCGGAGCAAGGACACGTGAAAAACATCTTGAAAAGCTGACAGCTCCTCAGGTAGCTTGTCGCACCCTGGCTTCTAAGGGATACTCATCGTACGAACTGGATAGTAGGTGCTTGGATTATGGGGCATAACTGCTCCCACGTCCCAGCTTCCTGGTAGGCCTGCGCTTATGCGCGACAACACAAGCCCTACTATTCCACCGTCGATGTAAACTATCCATTAGGAGTCACAGGCACTACTGTCGACGTACTTCATAACAAGCACGCACTGTACGTCAACAGCTTTGAACGAATGATTATCACAACTCATCTCTACGACACAAAAGATAGAAATAAAGTTGCAACTGGCCTTCACTAAGGCAGAAATAGCGAATACAATCATCCAGAGGACACATGTCCCAACATAACATCCATTACATCAGCGGAAGCAATCAAAGGTGTCTGGGTACAGACAAATCCAACAGGCTTAAGAAGCCGGAGACAATAAATAAGACGAAGCCCATCCACGTAGGTTCTGGATCCTGCCCTGGTCCAGCTAACTACTCGTCTGCAGTCTCGTCAAACTCCACGAAGTAGCCATCCTGGTGGTCATCGTAGCCGTAGTCGTAGTCTGCGTAAACCACAGCCCCAACGGGGTCAGTACATCCAAGTACTGGCGAGTAAGACTCACAGTTCATCAAAGAGTTACCCGTCAACACAAGCATTGATGCTTGGGATCAACGGAAGAAACGGGGTGATATGAAAAGTTGCTGCTGGCTGCTCTAACCAACTACAGAAGATAACTACAAGTTCCGGCTAACAGAATAAGATAAGATCGAGGATTGTAACCAACTGAAATATAGCGTCAACCAAACCCATCCTGGATCTTGCCCCTTATCCAAAGAAGCAATCCGAGGATAACTCACGCAGTTGGATTAAGATGAATCAAGTTATTGGTGTGAATAACCTATTACTAGTCAAGTTATTAATCATTGGGTGAAACATGATTGATCATTATGTTGAAGTTGTCCTGAGTACTTGTTAGCCAGTACTTTCACCAAGTAATCCATAACCGCGGAAAACACGGCTTCTCGAGAAGATTATCCCTGCAGGGTTGCACCAATTTGGCCGTACACGCAAGAATAACCCGCCAGATGGGATGCCTCCCACCAAGCGGGGTACTCTACACAACCAACCATTCTCCGCATCAAGCCCAAAGAACCTTGGGCGCACGGCTAATCAAGCCCCGAAGAAAAGGGACCCTCATAGCACTCTAAGACCGTGTCCCCCTATATGCCGACTACAAAAGTTCCACCCTGCGCTGGGCTCGCAAAAACATGCATGCGGCAAATGGAAAACACGAACTAAATGAGGCGATTTGGACGAGATGCGAATCAGGTCAAGTTGAGGGGGGCGCCCATACTCGCTTCCCACATGCGGGTAGTGCGCTCATCATGGATCAGTAGACAAGACCCTTTTCCTATTAGGGTCGACACTAGCAGGCTTCAAAACCTCTCATGGGCCTCCTGCCGGTGCCTTATCATCAAATTATTATTACCATTAGCAATTAACAGGATTGATTGATTAACATCGAGCCCCCGGTACAAGTAACAAGATAGTAAAAGTAGTAACCGACAACAGACTCGAGTAAAAGCAACCCTAAGCATGCTAGATAAGAACAGGCACAGGCAAAGGCTGTAGGTATGGAGGTGAGGCAATATCATGGCTCAAGGTATCATGTGATGGGTTCGGAGAACAAGCATCAAATCATAGGGCTAGCAGAAATAGACAAAAAGGATAGTATCGACAACAAGTGTGGAAAGGATCTCGATGATTCATGTGAGTGATAACTTGCCTGGGAGCTCAGTAGACGGGTACTGGGCTAGGTCCTGAGTAGTGGTGTCGTAAGGATCGTCGGTCTCAACGTAGTCGTCGTCTAACCGAGAAAAAGCAAACAAGCAAAACAGGAATGTAAACAAACATGTTCATGGCATTGTGCACAATCAATATGATGCATGACAAGTTAATGGTGACATCAAAATAAACTAGCTAACATGGTAGCACAAATTAAATGGACCCATATGCAAGGGTTGCATATCGAAAGATCCATTGAAAATAAGTGGAAACAAATGATTATTTATTAGGTGTTAGTTTTTATCATGATGCATGCATGATGAATAACAATAACACAACAATTTAAATGCAATTGGAATGATAGTTAACAATTTAGAAAGCATTTATTAAGTTTGGAATTTTGTTACTTAAACATGGTACACAAACAATTATTGTTTTCATCAAGTTAGGGTGTGCAAAACAATTTACAAATTTTATATTTGAAAAGTTTATCAAATTTTAGTTGGATTACATGTTTCACATTTTGAAATTGGACTTTGGATTAATTAATTATGAATTAAACAATATTAAACAAGTTTTAATTGAATTAAACAAGATTTAAATTGTTTAGGCAATTTAAATTATTCAAACCAGAAAACAAAATTTATATTTGGAAAGTACATGAAAAGTTGATTGAAAAACATATTTGGTTTGTGAAATTTGGAATTTTTATGAACAAGTTATGAATTTTGCAAATTTAAGTGAATTTGACAAGAATTCAAACTTTGCATCAATTTAAAATATTCAAAACAGTAAACAAATTTTATATTTGGATAGAACATTTAATTTGGTATGGAAAACATATTTAAAAAGTTAATTTTGGAGTTAAAATGAATTTGTTATGCATTTTAGAAGTATAGGGTGCAATCTGCCATTTTAATGCCTCTAGGGACTTAGGAAAAAAAAATTCCAGGGGCTAGAAATAAGGGCCAGGGGCCTATGTGTGATTTGCTGGAAGTTTCTGGGTTAACACAATTGTGGAAAAAAAATTTGGATTTATGGGTGCAGGGGGGATCGAACCCTGCACCTCACTGCTGTGCTCAAGGGGACTAACCAGATGGGCTATGTGCTCGCATGTGACAGATAAGGGAACCCGTGGGGGTTATGGTTCAGGGAAGGCTACTGCACAAATCGAAAAAATAGAAGCAGTAAAAGGGGTGGGGATGGGAATCGAACTCGAGACCTGCGGGTTCTGCTGCGCGCGCTCCAACCAGTGGGGATTCGCTGCGTTTGTTGATGGGTTAGGGTGCGGGGTGGTTTTGAAGCTTGCCAACGCGATGGAATCTGAAACTGCAAGCGCACCAAGCGCACGAACATACAGCAGCTATGGTTTCAGTCACGAACAGAGCACGAGGTGATCTTTCGGGCAAGAATTGGCGACCAATACATCAGGGAAAGGAGGGAGTAGGAGTGGGAATGGAGAGGTGGGCTTACCCTCTTCGCAGGGACGCCCTCGGCGCGACCGGAGGGGGACGGGTGCGGCGGCGACGTGCGTCGGCGGCCGGTGGCCGTGGCACCAGGTACAGAGGAGATCTTCCTCGAGGTGGCGGCGGCTGGGGGAGAGACAGGAGGGAAAGGAGGCGCCTAGGGTTAGGGTTTAGCTCGGGAGGGGAGAGGAGAAGATATAGGAGAGGGGATTCCCATCGGGTGGCTCAGGAGGAGGGGCAGGTCGCTGTCCTCCATGGCACGTCATCCTCCGTACGGAGGTAGGAGGAGACCGAGCGGGCTGCCCCTTGTGGGCTGGGCCTTCTCCTCCACTGAAACGTTTTGATCCTCTTTTTTTTTGTATTATGAGATGTTCTGTTTTTTTTTTGTGGCTGTAGCTTTTGGAAGAAAAACATGGCTTTTTGTTGATGGAAAATTCTGGAAAAATTTGGATAACTTCCCTAGGTTAGTAGCAATCATTTGGTGGCTTTGGTTTCCAAAAAGTTGAAAGTTTGCTTGCTGTTTTAAAAAAAGGAACCAATTTAATTGAAAATTGCAATATTAGTTATTATTGGAAAAACAAGGCAAAATCAATAGGGTTTCCCCTAGAGTTTTAAAAGTGATTCAAAGAATTCCAATAGTGGTGAACTTTATGGATTCAAGAATGAGAAGGTTTGAGAAATGGTTTGAGTTTGGAAAATGATTTGGAAATAAGTGTTTAATTGAATAGTTGATTTAAGCAACAATTTAATAGATGAATTATAAAGGAATTAGTTGGAAGCAATTGATGTTTTGATTTGCAATTCTTTATTTGAAAGATTGTAACAGACAAGTGTGAAAACAGAAGTTGATTGAGTTGGCCTTTTATTATGAAAACAATGCAAACAGAAATAAATATGGGGATGATGCCATGATGCATTGCATAAATAAAACAAAGAACAGAAACACCAGGGTGTTTTCATACTTGGATGTTACATAGCTCCAGCTAATAAGACACCTCTCCACGATGGTCTAGGATCTTAAACGGGCCAATATATCGGGGTGCGAGCTTTCCCTTGACATGAAATCGCTGCATCCCTTTGAGTGGCGTAACACGAAGGTACACGAAATCTCCGATAGTGAAAGAGACATCGCGACGCTTAGTGTCCGCATAACTCTTCTGGCGTGATTGTGCGGCTTTAAGACGGTCACGGATTAAATGCACTTGCTCTTCTGCAGCCTTCAGAGTATCAACTCCAAAGATCTGACTGTCTCCTGTTTCAGTCCAGTTCAGAGGGGTACGGCATTTCCGTCCATAAAGTGCTTCAAACGGTGCCATCTGTAGGCTTGACTGGTAGCTATTATTGTAGGAGAACTCTGCAAACGGCAGACAGTCCTCCCATTTAACTCCATAGGACAAAACACAGGAAGGAAGCATGTCCTCCAAGATTTGGTTCACACGTTCTGTTTGTCCATCAGTCTGTGGATGGTAGGCTGTGCTAAAGGCTAGCTTGGTTCCCAAGGCTTCGTGTAACTTTTTCCATAATCGAGAAGTGAACTGTGATCCTCGATCTGACACAATCCTGCTGGGAACTCCATGTAGGCTGACTATCCGGGAAATATAGATATCAGCAAGCTGGTCTCCACGATAGGTGGTCTTGACAGGAATAAAGTGTGCAGCCTTGGTGAGCCTGTCAATGACTACCCATATCGAATCATTTCCTCGACTGGACCGTGGCAATCCAGTAATGAAGTCCATCCCAACTTCATCCCATTTCCAAACAGGAACTTGTAATGGCTGTAACAAACCAGCGGGACGCTGATGTCCAGCCTTGACTTGCTGACAAATATGGCACTTGGCTATAAACGAGGCTATATCTCGCTTCATTCCGTGCCCACCAAAACTTCTCCTTCAAATCTTGATACATTTTGGTTCCTCCAGGGTGAATAGAGTATAAAGTGTCATGAGCCTCAGTCATGATGGTTTGCTTCAACTCAGATTCAGCCGGAACACAAATGCGTTCTTTATACCATAAGACTCCATCAGAATCAATGGTAAAACCGGCAACTTCTTCTTTCTCCATGCGGTTTTCAATTCCCTCAATGCTCTTCTGGCCCTTCTGAGCTTCCTTGATTTGATCAACTAGAGTCGGTTGAACGTCCATGGCTCCCAACATGCCATAGCTGACCACCTCGATACCAAGCTGGTCAAGTTCTTTCCACAACTCCGGTTGTCGGATCTGGATCATGGAATTCAGGGAGACCGGCTCTCGACTAAGAGCGTCTGCAACAACATTTGCCTTTCCAGAGTGATAGTGGATACTAAGATCATAATCCTTGATGAGCTCTATCCAACGGCGTTGCCTCATATTGAGTTCACGCTGTGTGAAGATATACTTCAAACTCTTATGATCTATATAGATTTCACACCTTTTTCCGATAAGGAAATGTCGCCATGATTTGAGGGCATGCACAACAACAGCAAGCTCTAAGTCATGGGTAGGATAAGTCATCTCATGAGGTCTCAACTGGCGTGAGATGAATGAGATGACCTTTCCTTCTTGCATGAGAACACTCCCAAGTCCAAGCTTAGAAGCATCACAATACACATCGAAACTCTTGGAGACATCCGGCATAATAAGTACCGGGGCTGTCACCAATCGATTCTTCAGCTCTTGAAAACTCTCAGCACATTTTTCCGTCCAAACGAACTGGCTATCCTTTTTGAGCAACTGTGTGAGTGGTCTGGCTATACTGGAAAATCCTTGAACAAACTTGCGATAATATCTGGCTAATCCCAGAAAAGATCTGACTTCAGTCTGATTAGTCGGGGCAGCCTGATTAGCGACAGACTGAACCAGAGCAGGGTCAACAGAGATTCCACCTCCGGATACTACATGTCCAAGAAATCCAACTTCCTTCAACCAAAATTGGCATTTACTGAACTTAGCATACAGTTGATGCTGTCGAAGTGTTCCGAGGACAATTCTCAGATGTTCTTCGTGTTCGTCTTCACTCTTGGAGTAAATAAGAATGTCGTCAATGAAAACCACGACAAACTTGTCCAAGCATTCCATGAAAACCTTATTCATAAGATTCATGAAGTAGGCGGGGGCATTGGTTAGACCAAAAGACATTACGGTGTACTCATACAACCCGTAACGTGTGGTGAAGGTGGTCTTTGGAATATCAGTCTCACGAACCTTCAACTGATGATAACCAGTACGAAGATCGATCTTTGAGAAGATTCTTGCCCCATTTAGCTGGTCAAACAGGTCTTCAATTTTGGGCAGCGGGTACTTGTTCTTGATGGTAACGTCATTCAACTTACAGTAATCCACACATAGACGTGAGGAGCCGTCCCGCTTGTCCACAAAAATGACAGGTGATCCCCATGGTGATGCACTAGGGCGAATCAGACCTTTCCTTAACATGTCGTCTAGCTGCTTCTTCAACTCATCAAGCTCCTTTGGGTTCATCCGGTAAGGTTTCTGTGCTATGGGTCCAGTAACGGGTATCAACTCAATCACAAACTCGATATCCCGATTAGGCGGCATACCGGGTAATTCATCAGGAAACACATCCGGGTATTCACATACTACCGGAACTTCCTCAAGTGCATGTGTGGCTATACCAGTGTGGCAGTGGGTCTCGGACTTTGACTTGGTTGCGGCGAAGGCAACTCTTTCCCCATCACTGGCAGTCAATGATATGGACTTCCCGGTGCAGTCAATCACACCTTTGTACGTGGTCATCCAATTCATGCCTAGTACTACTTCTATACCTTGGGATCCCAGTACTATGAGGTTGGCATGAAAAGTTTTCCCTTGTATGTCCAGGGGTACCTCATGGCAAACAAGGTTGGCTTGGGTACTAGCTCCAGGTATTTGTACTAACATGGGTTTGTGCATACGGGTATGCTTCATACCACTTCTCTCAGCAAAAGGCTTTGTAACAAAGGAATGCGATGCACCTGAATCAAACAATACTGCAGCATGTACAGAGTTGACAGGAAACGTACCCATCACCATGTCTGGCGCATCCTGAACTTCCTCGGCAGTGACGTGATTCAGATATCCCTTGGTCATAGTCTGCTTCCTGGGTGCTGATGCATGAGTCATCTTGGTAGCACTGTTCTGAGCTGGTGCAACATTCTTGGTTGGGCACTCTCGTGCATAGTGTCCTTCCTTGCCACAGGCGAAACAGGTTAAAGTGGGTTTGGTGCTCTGGGTTGTCTTGGCAGCATGGTTGGGTTTGTGTCCATTCCCATTTCCACTTCCACTGCCCCCAGGCTTGGGTGTGTAGGTCACACGGTTGTTGTTGTTGTGGTGGTGGTTGTTGTGGCTGTTGTGGTTGTGGCTATGGTTGTTATGGTGGTTCCTTGGCGCAAAGGTAGGCGCCCTGTGGGGTGGTGGCCTGGTATACGGGGTTGGACGGTTTCTGGGTGCACTTTGTCCTCCTTGGAACTGCATCTTCCTCTTCCTGTTTTCAAAGACGTTTTGTCTCTTGTGTTCCATCATCATCGCGGCATCCGCGAGTGACTCCAGATCTGCGAATGGAATGACCACGAGGGTACACTGCAACTCATCGTGCAGCCCATTCAGAAATCTTTCCTTCTTCTTGGCTTCAGTATTGACCTCATCTGGTGCATACCGGGCTAACAGGGTAAACTCTTCCCAGTATTTGGACACAGACATTCCTCCCTGCTTCAGCTTCAGGAACTTGTCCTTCATAATGCTCATCACCCCCTGAGGGATGTGATACTTGCGGAAACGGGCAAAGAAGTCCTCCCAGGTGAACACATAGTTAGGAGCGACGGTGTCGCAGGTGGTCTCCCACCAAGTCCTCGCTGGCCCAGCAAGAAAGTGGGTAGCAAAGAGCACCTTGTCATTTTCGTCGACTCCTGCCACCTTCAGATCGTTGGCGATGGTGCGAAGCCAGTCGTCAGCGTCAAGTGGTTCCACAATCTTTGTGAACATCGGAGGGTTTGTCTGCTGAAACACCTTCAGCTTCGATCGCCCGCCATTACCGTTGTCATCGCCATGGTTGTTATTGTGGTTGGCGCTGGCAGCGGCCAACTGCTGCAGGGCAGCAACTGTGGCAGCACTCTCGGCTCTAGTGGCCTGACGGTCCTCCATCAAAAGTGCCAGCAATGCCTCCACCGTCGGTGGGGGTGGTGGCGGTGGTTCCCGACACGGCGCCATGCTGTTTATTGAGACATGTGTAAGACTATGTAGCAAGACTTAATGTTGTTGAGCTGTTTGAAAATTCAGCCACTTAAAAGTGTTTGGTTGATGTTTCAGTGAAATATGATGGATGATTTAATTTGGGTTAATGATTTGTTCTTTGAGGGTTGAGAAGATTCATCCAGCTCATAAAGCATACAGACTACATCATACTAATAGCATCAGGTTCATACATAGCACAACACACAAACAGACATCTACCACAACTACGCTCCTTAGAGCTAGATCGGGGGGATTCGCCTTATGGGGTCGGCGTACATCTAACTAGCACTACTCTATAGCTAAGAGGTGCTACGACTAGCCTAAGCGCTGTCGACGTCGAAGAGGAGCTCCTCTGGGTCCTCCTCCTCCCCAACGGAGTCATCGTCCTCCTGCAAACTCTGCGCGCTCATGTCCATGCCCTCTGCATCGGACAGGACGTCGTCGTCAACGAGGAGGTCCTCGTTCTCCCTGCGGAGCTCGGAGTTCTTCTCCTCTAATCCCTCGAGAGTGGAGTCTCGAGTGGCCAGATCCTCTCTGGCGGTCCTCAGGCGGTCACGCAGGGTTGCGTTCGCCTCCTGAAGGGATCCCACCTTGGTGTGGAGACGGTCACGGGCCCGGCGGGTGGTCCGTAACTGCCTCTCCAAGGCACGGGATCGCGCAGTCGCGGTCTCTAGATCGAGCATCGTCTTCCCCAGATGGGTACAGAGAAGACGGCACTCGGAGGCGGTGGTGCGCTGCAAGATACCCATGTCGTCAAGACGACGCTGGGTGCGGTAGAGCAGGATCTCCATATCGTCCTGGTGTGCGCCAAGACCCGTAACGTCCTGAGACACGGCCATAGGTGTGCCTGTCTCGTCCCTCCTCCCGAGGAACTCATAGGCAGTCCCTATGAAATGGTAGTCTCGTAGGTGAGCCAGGCGCACTATGGCCTCCTGGATCATGCGCACCGCCCCCTCCTGCCAGGAGCGCTCTACGGTGGCGATGAAGAACGCCTCCGCCGTAGGAGTAGTCATTGGAGGGCGTATCACACACTCTATCAACCATTCCCCCTCTATGGGGGACCCAGTGATCACCCCTCCCCGAAGCTCGGGAACGGGGCGGTCAAGCAGCTCAGTCATCGCTACGAGTCGCCGCTCGAAACGGAAAGGGATGTCCCTGGCCAGTCCTAACTGGCAAGCCTCCGTGTACACGACATCCATCTACACAAAATTTTAAGTAAGGTTGAGTTAGTGTCCAAGCGTGCAAAATTTTAAGGTCGAACATGATGTAACTTAATGTAAGTATAGTTTGAGAAAATAGGGAAGATGGGTGTAAGAATCTTTTAAAGCTTAATCACTTAAGTATATTATTATTATATTTTTATATATATAGTACTAGTTGACGTCCATGCTAACTAAGGGCTCCTAGGGTCAGGATAGCTCTGATACCAACTTTGTAGAGGCCCCAAACCGGAAGGTTCAGAACCCCTCATATGCATACATTCACGATTCCAGGAAGATCAGTCGTGAACAACATACGAAAGTGGTACACAGATACAATATCCATTACACGAATAAAATCAGTCTTACAAGCCAATGGTCACATGACCAAGTCTTTATTTACTGCCACGCAGGGCAGACAAAGTCTTACAACAACTAAACAACGGAAGATACACGGAGGTAGCCCATGTCAAGCCTTCACCGATAGGCTGCTGACCGGGAGCCAGGCCTAGTTCGCGTAGTCGTCGAAATAGTACTCTTCCTCGCATTCCTCCTCATGTGGTATCTCCTCAAAGTCTGGCAAGTATATACCAGGGGCGAAACCAAATGAGTACGTTTGAATGTACTCAAGAAGACATCCTTTATACACTTACAAATGCATCATGCTTATATGGTGAATAGGTAGGCCATACATAGGGCTCACTACCAATGATGTTCATGTAAGATGACATCATAGTTGCAGTCATATTAATCTGTATCTTTGTTGAAGAAGATACTTCAGAAGAAAATAATATAGTTTTTCTTTCTCTTGTTGATATCGCATGTATAAGAGGTTTTATAAACTTGTTTTACAAAAGGAAGTTTTTCTTTGCAAAACTTCTTGGAACAACATGTCCAAACTTCATCGGTACCTCCCAGGTACTGATCTTCTGTTTTGAAAACATCTTTTGAAAACTCAGCACAATACTAGATACATGGCCTTTCAACTGCCCATATCCGAGGGCTCGGCTATTCTGAATAGTTTTACTCTGCAGAGGTGGTACAAATTCCACTAGATCCAAAACTCTGCCATGGACCACCCATGGATCGTCACAGCGATATGCAAGCACCAGAGAATTGATCCTAACTGTCCACTCTGACACAAGCTAGTATATGCTTATTCCTTCAGATGGGTTGTTCTCCCCGGCATCAGGTCCCGCCCTGCCTAGTCGGGAGGCCCAGCTGTCGCATCCGGAGGGAAAACCCACACTATGTATGTCCCGTTTCTCCCTCCTGGCGACACTTCGGTTCAGAGAATCAGCTTCTCTATAGCACTTTGGAATAAAACATACACTAACAAGTTCAAGCATCTAGATAGGCCCCATAGCCATATAGGGGTAGAGTGGCAGTACATCTTGGTTGTCCAGCGAAGACTAGGTCATGTGCCTTTTTATAACATTTGATAAACACCCTCTTGTTTTTCTCCGGTGAACAAGGCCCCGCCTTTCCACAGTGGACTCCTCATAGGAACACCTTTGTTTTGCCAAAACACATTTTAGAAGTGCCCTCTTAGGGATTCAAAATTATTATCTTAGACGGTATTTACATACCTTATGGTGGCTAAGGGCTTGGTAACACCAAGTTGACTAATGGCAAGTGTTATATAATATACAAATAGTAGTAGTAATAATATTCACTCAATAAAATAGTTTGGTAATCAAGTTTTTGAAAACTTCAGAAGGAGATCATGCATATTGATAAGTAGGAATATAACAGCAAGCTTTAAGGATGGCTTGCCTTGGAGGTACTGAGGGTCTTGGCCTTGCTCACAACAAGTATGGTAATAATATCCTCCCGTCCCGACTATTTCTTCGTCGTTTTCTATCGTCGTAAAAGGAAAGAAATGCATCCTATCAGAACCTTACCAAACAACATCTTGACTCAAACATAACATACAGCAAGCAAAAACACTCACAAAAATAATACACAAGCTCCTAAAATAATTCCACACAAGCATGCATCAACGATAATAATATTCACGATTACTACCACAACTACTATAGTTGAACTAGGTTGTTGTTCAACCAAATGAGATGGAACCAGTGGGTGTTCCACTAGGTTTTCCATGTCATTTGAGAGGTATGATGCCTCTGGTCCATCTTGTGGAAGCAAAATAATTCATAGCACAAAATGCTACTAGCTATTCTAGTGCAAAACATTAACACTAGCAATACTATTTAAAACTATGCATGCTTCTCTAAAGGAAGTAAAAGCAAACTTCCAGAGAAGAAAACATGTACTAACCAGTACCAAAATAGTACTGGATCCAAGTGAAAAACACTTCTACAACTAGGATAATAATCTAGCAAAACATTTCATCACAAATATTAATTGAAATAAATCTAGAGATTTCTACTATGCCTATTTTAATGTCCAAACAAATACTAAGCATGCATGGATTCTTATAACATGGCATCTCTGTGAGTAAAACTACCTAAGAACACTCAACATATCATTTATACATGCTAGAAAACAGATTGGCACTAGCAAACAATTATTTACAAAACAACTCTATTCATTTTATTTCTAACAGAAAAGTGCATTTTCTTAAATCTATTGCCAAATTAATTCTAGAGCTCAAAAATTTACACAAATCTAGAAATAAATAGATCTATCTAATATCTAACAGATCCAATTGGATTTACATCAAAAAGTGCTATAAAATAAATCCTAAAATTCATAGAACATGCTACCGGTGTTTTACCAAAATGGATACCATTTCAAAATGGTAGCTCACCTTGGGGTGAGGTCAAGTCCTACTGGTAGATCTAGTCAAGATCCACTCTAGGAATTTTAGTTTGCTCATTTTAGACATTTCATTGAAAAGTTATGCCCTATTCATTCTCACAGACAGTCCTCAGTTCATGATTTTTCGTTTGTTGCCTGTCCATCCAAAACCAGTTCTGTTTGTTGCCAACGTTCAAGATTTTGTTCATGCACCTCTGGGAATTTTTGCACATTTTATTGTTGAGCTTAGCATTTTTATTTTCGAATAAAGCAAACATCCATTTCCTGGATATTTTCAAAAAGGAAATAAACACAGGGCAGTGGGCTGGTCAACGCACGGAGGCGCGGCCCAACTACGCCTGGCGGCCCGCCTCGCTTCCGCGACGCGCAGGAACGGGCGTACCGGTTCGCGGTTCAAGCGTGGCCGTAGATCTGGAGATCTACGGCGCACGGCCGTTCTTCCTTTCTCTCCCTCGTTTCTAATTTCTTCTCCGGCGAGCGCACGGAGACCGGCGGCGAGAATCGAGCGGGGCTCACCTAGATGGGTTGCAGGGCAAAAGGAAGCAGTCGGGAGAGTTGCGTGAGGTCGATGCAGTGTAGGGGTACAACGGCAACGGCGCGGGGTCGCTCCAGTCGACGGCGCCGTTCTCGTGCTCTGCGGCGGCTCCGACGAGGTCTTCGGGGTTTCTGCAAACAAGGGGACGTGGGGTGGTTCAGGATGAGTCTACGTATGTAGGGGAGTGCATCTAGGTGGGTGGGAGCGGCTGTGGTGGCCTGAGGTGGGAGTATTTTACCCCGTGCTGTCGCGGTGGCCGCGGAGAAATCCCGGCGATTCGAGCTACCGCGGGCAGCTCGGGAGCAATGGGCAGGGTGGAGAGTGATAGTGAGGTGTGGGGAGGGTGGTGCACTAGGGTAGGGGCTCGTGGCTGCTTAAATAGATGGGGCGACGGTGGTGCACGCTCGGGTGTGGCCGTGTGCCCGCGGGCGCGCTCGTGCACGCTCTGGCACGTCCCGCGTCGCTCACCCTGGCCCCTTGGGAGGTTCCAACGTCACCTGGAGGGCTCAGGCGTCCACTTGCGCGGTGCACATCGAGGGAAACACGGGGGGAACGCCACTGTGGCTTGGGATAGGGATGAGGCTGTCAGATGCCCATCCCTCCCTCCCGTTCTCCCCTCTCTGAAACTCTCTCTCTCTCTCCCGTGTTAGTCAACCCACTTGCGAGACAGGGTGCAGAAGAGGTTGTGGGTGGACTCAGCTTCTAGAAGCTCCAAACCGTGCACAAAAATATTGAGTGAGCAAAAATTTATAAGCATTTGTAAATCGCTCGATTGCACTGTTTCTGAAAACGAAAAATTCAGTTAAGTTTCAGTTACTGAATTTTTGCTAAGTGTTAAAGAAAACAGAGGGATTAGCTGAATGTTGGTTTTGTTTTAAGGCCTTAAACATTTCCAAACCTTTATTTTCCAAGCATGGTTCTGTTAAGCAACTTTAGTACTTCTCAAAACAGCAAAACAATATAAATATGAACTTCAATTTCTTGGTGAAAACAAGGTGGAAAAAGTGCTAGTTGGTGTTTTTTTCACTGTTTCCAAAATCCCATATTTCTGCCTTATTTTCTTAGCACAAAAACTTCAAACAAAAGATTGTTTCTGTGATCCCACTTTTCAAACTAGGTTATCCAAAAAGTAGTTTACATATCCAAGATCACTTTCATGACTTGAAACCCCAAAATGTGAATTCTTATACTATGAATAACAAGGGTGCAAAACCCTTACTAGGCTTGTTTTTCAAGTTTGTTTTTATTTGAAAAACTTGTGATTTCACCTTGGTTAATTTGTTTTATTGATTCCACTTGATTCAATATTCAAATATAAGTTGTTTTCAACATTGCCACATAGGTTTTGAGCTAGGGTCTCAAGGATTATAAAAATAGAAATAATTCAAAAGTGATCAAAAACAATAGAAACAAGTGATTGGCTCTTAAATAAAAATGCTTGCTTGCATAGATAGTCATAGCTCAATACAACATGATGGATTACACAAGGGCCATAAAAGTTTTTGTTGGCTCTAAAAATTGGATTCCTTGTGTGATACAAGTGTACTAAAACCGGGGTGTGACAGAATCTACTAATAACGGGTAGCATGCAATATCATAAATAACATATGCATGAAGATAACATGATAGATTGATAATCAGAAGACATAGCATTAAAAAATTCATCACATCCCAGCAAACACAACATGTAGCATTACATAAAGATGATCTCGATCATGTGAGGCAGCTCACGAGATCTAAACATGAGGTACAAAGTGGAGAGAACAACTGTTAGAGTACGTGATGGGCCTGGGCCCATTAGTCTTAGGGTTTGCTTAGGGGTCAAGTAAGCCTTGCTTAGGGGTCAAGTAAAGATTTATCGGTTGCGATGTCTTCGGGACTGTCCACCGCCTCCGCCGCGATCGCCTCGTCGGGCGCACCCACCACCATGGCGCTGTCGCCGGCGTCTGCGGCCCCAGCTGCGCCGGCTCGGGAGCCCGCCCACATCCTCTCGATGCAGGAGCTCTCCACGCGCCTCCGCGACCTGACCGAGTCGGTCTCCGACATCAAGCACGTCATCGCCGTGCTCCTCCAGCGGACGGAGCCACTCGACGCCAGGCTGCTGTCGTCGCTGCCACTCGACGCCAAGATGCTGCAGCCCCCGCTGCTGCTGTCCGTCTCCGGGCCGATCTATACGGCAGCTTGGGCGCCGCCGCACATCCAGTCACCACCGGCGCCACCCCAACAGTACGGCGGGCCCTCCCGCTTCGCCGGTACTTACGCCGCTCCCGACGGTGCGCCATTCCACGGGGGGTCCTCCATGGTCGCAACACCAGCGCCGACCCCCACAGGGCCGCCGCCGCCCTCCTCGGCCGCGACCACGGCGTCAGTCATCACGTTCCAGCATGGGATGCCCTACGACGGGACTGCGACGACCTCGTTCCCAGCAGCGCCACCGCCGTCCCATGACAATCCCATCCAACCGATCAAGTTCCAGCCGTCGCCGTCACCGCGTCCGGCTTGGATCGCTATAGACGACGTGTCAGCGGCGGTGAGGCTGCAGGCTGCTGCGCGCGGCCTCCTAGCGCGTCGGCATGTGCGGGAGATGCGTGATTTGCAGCTGCAGCTCCTCCAAGTTGCGCTTCGCGGTGCAACGGACCTCGATCTCGTCCGCTGCGTGGGGAATATTGGGCATGCGGTGCGGAGGGCATGCTGTTTTTCCCACGGGCGGCGACCTTCAGCCGGCGGGGAGAAGATATGGTGTCCCCGACAGGAGCGCACTGCAGTCCGCCGCCGGCCGCCGCGAGGGCTCCCTTGGTCCCGATGGCGTCTTTGGGATCCAGGGGGTTGCAAACGCACAAGTTCGGCGCGGAGGATTCTCTTATCGTTCGGAGTCAAAAATAAAGAGTCGAAGTCTCTTTCGGGCTAGCTTATTTCAGGTCAATAAAATAGGCCGAGATGTAAAAGGCTTGTTTTTTTAGGCGTTAGGTTTGTGTGGGGTCGAATCGTCGTCAGGTTGCAGCTCGAGGACGAGCTGCATGTCCAGGTGGGGTGTAGTGTTAGAGTACGTGATGGGCCTGGGCCCATTAGTCTTAGGGTTTGCTTAGGGGTCAAGTAAGCCTTGCTTAGGGGTCAAGTAAACCTCTCTATATATTGAGAGGAGATGTATCAATCTAATCAAGCAAGAATTAAGAAGGAAAACCCTTCCCTCTTGCCCGGCCGTGGGAAAGGATCCCCACGGCCGGCTCTCCCGCGCCCTCGCAGCTCTCTCTCTCCCGCTCAAACCCTAGCAGTCATAACATCAACCATATAGCTACTGATATGGACCCGTAGTCCAGGGATGAACTACTCAGCATCACTTCGGAGGAGGGAATGGCGGTGTAGACCCCTCCGGTGATGAATTCCCCTCCCGGCAGGGTGCCGGGGAGAGATCCAGAACCCTCCCGATCTCGAGATGACGGCGACCTCGGGTGTTTCTCGGGATGAAGTGGTATCTTTTTAGGGTTGATATGTCGGGGGGTATAAATAGGCGAAAGGGCAAAGGCATTGGAGGTCTGGGGGGGCCCACACCACCCCATGGAGCGGCCAGGGGTGCGCCGCCCTATGTTGTGGACCCTTCCAGGCCTCTTCGGGACTCCGTGGAACCTTCGGGAATTCTAGGACCTCCGGACTTCGAATTTTCCAATTCCGAGAATATTTCCAGAACAACTTTTCTGAAACTAAAAACAACAGAAAACATGCTACTAGCTTTGTGGCATCTTGTCAATAGGTTTGTCCGGAAAATCGATAAATATGACATAAAGTGTATCGCAAACATGTAGGAAACAACATGAAAATAACATGGAACATGTAGGAAATATTCTCGGAATTGGAAAATTCGAAGCCCGGAAGTCTTAAGAAATCCCGGAGGTTCCACGGAGTCCCGAAGAGACCCGGAGGGGGGGCTCAGGGGGCCCACACCATAGGGTGGCGCGGCCCCCCTTGGCTGCGCCAGGGGGTGGTGTGGGGCCCCTGAGCCTCCACCGCGTCTGCCCTTTCGCCTATATAATCCCCCTGAGATGTAAACCCCAAAGGGATCCCACTTTTTCCCTAGAAACACCCGAGGCCGCCGTCACCGTCATCCCGAGATCGGGAGGGTTCTCGAGCTGTCCCCAGCACCCTGCCGGAGGGGGAAATCATCACTAGAGGGGTCTACACCACCATGCCCTCCTCCGAAGTGATGCGTGAGTAGTTCATCCCTGGATTACGGGTCCATAGCAGTAGCAAGATTGTTGTTCTCTCCACTTTGTGCCTCATGTTTAGATCTTGTGACCTGCCTATCATGATCAAGATCATCTTTATGTAATGCTACATGTTGTGTTTGCTTGGATCTGATGAATGTTGAATGTTATGTCTTCTAATTATCAGTCTATCATGTTATCTTCATGCATATGTTATTTATGATCTTGCATGCTCTCCGTTGTTAGTAGATGCTCTGGCCAAGTAGATGCTAGTAACTCCAAGAGGGAGTATTTATGCTCGATAGTGGGTTCATGCCTCCTTTTCATCTGTGCTCGAGTGACAGAAACGTGGCGGATGGAGGATGTGTTGTTTCCATTTGGGAGAAAACAACAATGCTTTGTCTAAGGATGATGTTATTGTTTACATTACACACTTTGCTTACTAGGATTATCTGTTGCTTGCAACTTAATACCCAACGTTTGTTCGGATGATATTCGAAGGGTGGATTTTTAGTCATAGATGCAGTTGGATAACGGTCTATGTATCTTGTTGTAATGCCCGCATGAATCACATAGTAATCTTTATGTCTTGCATATGCACTACGGTGCAACCTTTATTTCTGTCAATTGCCTAGTTGTAATTTGTTCACCACACATGTTATTTATCTTTCACGGAGAGACACCAGTAGTGAACTATGGACCCCGGTCCTTTTTCCTCATACTGATAAAACACCTGCTGCTTTCATACTGCTCTCATACTGTTCCTACTGTTTTCCACACCATACGTTTAACCTCTTTGTGTTCAGCAAAACCGGTGAGATTGACAACCTCACTGCTTCGTTGGGACAGAGTGATTTGATTGTGTTGTGTAGGTTCCACGTTGCTGCTGAACCGGTAGTGTGCCCTGCCACCTCAGCTGCATCAACCTTCAAAGATTGCTCGTCCTCCTACTGGTCGATTCAACCTTGGTTTCTTTTCTGAGGGAAAACTTGCTTCTACACTCTTCACAACCTTTCTCTTGGGGTTTACTAATAAGGGCATTAAGGCCATCAAGAAGCTTCAGTTTTACTAGTGGTGGTAATGGTGCAAACATTAGCTATATTATTCTTTCTAGCTATTTCATCTTCTCTTTCCCATCTAGCATGCAATTCAGCTAACATCCTAACATTATCATCAATTCGAATTTGGATATCATTCAAAGTTTTACTTTATTTAACATCATGAGGCATAACCTTTAGTTTCAGAAAATCAACATCAAGAGCAAGGCTATCAACTTTAGAAGCAAGAACATCAATTTTTCCAAAATTTTCCTCAACAGATTTATTGAAAGCAGTTTGTGTACTAATAAAATTCTTAAGCATGTTCTCAAAATCAGAGGGTACACTTTTATTGTTGTTGCAGGAATTACCATAAGCATTGCTATTATTGAGAGGATATGACCTATAATTGTTGCTACCAGAATTATTCCTATAAGCATTGGTGTTGAAATTATTATTTTTAATGAAGTTCACATCAACATGCTCTTCTTGAGTAGCCAAAGAGGCTAAAGGAACATTATTTTGATCAATAGGAGCATGGCCATTCACAAGCATAGACATAATAGCATCAAGTCTATCACTCAAAGAAGAGGTTTCTTCAACAGAATTTACCTTCTTACCAGTTGTAGCTCTCTTAGTGTGCCACTCAGAATAATTTAACATCATATCATCAAGAAGCTTTGTTGCTGACCCGAAGGTAATGGACATAAAGGTTCCTCCAGCAGCTGAATCCAGAAGGTTTCTTGAAGAAAAATTCAGACCTGCATAAAAGGTTTGGATGGTCATCCAAGTAGTCAGTCCATGAGTGGGACAATTATTTATCAAAGATTTCATTCTTTCCCAAGCTTTAGCAACATGCTCATTATCAAGTTGCTTAAAATTCATAATGCTACTTCTTAAAGATATAATCTTAGCAGGAGGATAATATTTTCCAATGAAAGCATCTTTACACTTAGTCCAAGAATCAATACTATTTCTAGGCAAAGACAACAACCATTCTTCAGCTCTTTCTCTCAAAGAGAAAGGAAACATATTCAGTTTAATAATATCTCCATCTACATCTTTATATTTTTGCATCTCACATAGTTCAACAAAATTATTAAGATGGGCAACAGCATCACCAATACTAACACCAGAAAATTGCTCTCTCATAACAAGGTTTAACAGGGCAGGCTTTATCTCATAAAAATCAGCAGTAGGAGCAAGTGGAGCAATAGGTGTGATAATGAAATCATTGTTGTTTGTGCTAGTAAAGTCACACAACTTAGTGTTCTCAGGAGTAGTCATTTTAACAAGACTAAAAACAGGAATAAAACTACAGGTAGAATAAGAACTATTTTTTTGTGTTTTTGGTAAAGAGAAGCAAACAAGACAAGATAAAATAAACTAAGAAAAATAAAAACAAAGTAAAGAGATTGGAAGTGAGAGACTCCCCTTGCAGAAATTCTCTTCCTCCCCGGCAACAACGCCAGAAATTAGCTTGATGGTGTAGATCTTGCACTCGTTGGGAGACCCCAAGAGGAAGGTATGATGAGCACAACAACGGTTTCCCCTCAGTAAGAAACCAAGGTTTAATCGACCAGTAGAAGAAGGAGTAACTTCAGAAGGTTGAAGCAGAAGAGATGGCAGGGCGCACTACCAGTTCAGAAGCAACGTGGAACCTATACAACACAATCAAATCACTTTGCCCCAATGAAGCAGTGAGGTTGTCAATCTCACCGGTTTTGCTGAACACAAAGAGGTTAAACATATGGTGTGGAAGACAGTATGAAAGCAGTAGCAGCAGTATGAAAGCAGTGTGAAAGCACTGTGTGTATTATCAGTATGAGAAAATGGACCGGAGTCCACAGTTCACTAGTGGTGTCTCTCCGTGAAAGATAAATAACATGCGTGGTGAACAAATTACATCTGGGTAATTGACAAAAATGAAGGTTGCACTGTAGTGCATATGCAAGACATAAAGAATACTATGTGATTCATGCGGGCATGATTATGACAGTTGTTGCTCTCTTGATTGTCGCTCCACGTCTAATGCTATCCTTCACATGTACTGAGTATGAGCTCTACTCGTGCATCCAACTCTCCAAAACCAAAGTTTTCCAAATGTGTCCACCATACCTACCTATATGTGGTATTTAACCGCCACTACAAGTAAATTTCTCATGTGCTACCTTTAAAACGCTTGAAAAAAATATTCCTATTTTGTGCCCCTGTTTTAGCTCATGGGGACGTAGATAGAGAATCTTCATCTCACTTGTTGATTGGATTTCACACCCTGAACTAGTGGCTTCATCCGCTTATCCAAATGATATAAGAGCCGACAACGGGGTTCCCAGCCCCAAATTTATACAACAAATTCTCTTCACTATTTTTGCCCCTGATTTATCAGTCAAAGCATAACTATGTAAACAAAAGAGAAAGAGGTATGACCTTCTACCTAGTTGCGTCCTTCTATGGGAGCCCCTCTTGTGAAGTCTAGTTGGCTTATGACGTACTGTATTGTCTGTTTACCATTCGTTGATATAAGCATACACCTCTCTAAAAAATGTTTTCAACACCTCTGTTTAATAAAGTAAAAATCTCTAGCACATGAGTTAATCCTTGCTTCCCTCTGCGAAGGGCCTTTCTTTTATTTTTTATGTTGAGTCTTCACCTGCTCACTTTATGCACCTTCTTGAGAGTATGGCTGTCATTCTTAGTGTAATGTGCTTGTCCCAGAACAAGGTTGATTGTGGTATAACTTTGATGCTTGTATCTTTGATATCTTTATTTCTAGTCTTCATTTGAACTTCAGAGGTTCCCTACCATTTATGTTTTGCTCCATCATTAAGGGCGGCGAGTACACTTTATCATACCCTATTATGAGCATTGCAATCCTGCAGATTGATATACTTCATGTTGTTTATTATTAGTTTGTTGGCATCTCTTCATGGTTTGCGTAACTGCTAGGTTACTTTTATTTTGCATACATCTTATTATGAATTGCCTCAACACTTGATAATATAGTGAGTATATTTACATCATATGAAACAAATGTGTTCGTAAAAGTTATTTTATCGCACTCAGTTGTCACTGCTAAATTGCTTGAGGACAAGCAATAAGCTAAGCTTAGGGGGAGTTGATACGTCCAAAACGTATCTCCTTTTCTGAACACTTTTGCTATTGTTTGCCTCTAATCTTGTGAGTTTTGGATACAACTAACATGGGCTAACGCCGTTTTCAGCAGAATTACCCTGGTGTCTTGTTTTTGTGCAGAAAAATCGACTTTCGGGAAATTGCCCGAAAAATATCACATTGAGATTATATCACCAGAAAACCCCGTGATCCAGAGGGAGACCTAGAGGGGGGGCAAGGAGTGGCCCAGACCACCCCTGGGTGCCCCCTAGGTCATGCCACCTGGTGGTGTGGGGGCCACAACCACCCCCTCGGGCTCCTCATTCGACTACATATCCCCTTTACCCTAAAACGCGAGGGGGTTCGTCATATTCCACATAAACACAACAGAGCGTCGCCGCCACCTCGAAACTCAATTCCGGGATCAGAAGTTCCTGTTCTGGCGCCCTGCCGGGACGGGGATTCGGAGGAGATCATCGCATCGTCACCGCCACCTCTTCTCCATCAACCATCCATGATTCCCCGGTCCATGTGTGAGTAAACACCGCTGTAGGCTGAGAGGGATTGGATGCGATCGATCATGTAATAATGCCAGATTGTTAGGGCATAACGCCTAGTATCCGTTGTTAGTGTTTTTTTACAGTTGTTGCAACTTGTTATGCATAATTCTTGTCACTTTGGGCCCGAGTGCCATGATCTCAGATCTGAACATGTTATTATTTCATGAGTATAATTATGTTTATTTATCATATCCGCAAGTTGTTTACACATGTCATCGTCTGGAACCCGAGGCCCCAAAGTGACAGAAATTGGGACAGTCGGAAGGGATGGTTATGATGTGAGGATCACGTGTGTTCACGGAGTGTTAATGCTTTGCTCCGGTGCTTTATTAAAAGGAGCACCTTAATTACCAGTAGTTTCGCTTGAGGCCCCGCTGCAAACGGGCTGGTAGGACAAAAGATGTTGTGCAAATTTCTCATTGCAAGCATGTATGACTATATTGAAACATATGCCTATGGTTTGCCTAGAACTTGGATGCTTTATTATTGTTATCTGCAATGCCCATGTTTAGATTATTACATGACCTATCTTATCCATGCAACGTCCATTCATCCATTCCCTTTTCCTATGGTATTTTAATCCTATTGTTTCCCACAATTGCTACTGCCGTTATTATTTTATTCCTGCTATTAGTTTACTAATACTACTGCTATAAAACTGTTACCACTGATAAATTATTGCGAGCAAGTCTACTTTCAGGTGCAGCTGAATTGACAACTCAGTTGTTAAGGTTTATAAATATTCTTTGACTCCCTTGTGTCGAATCAATAAATTTGGGTTTTACTTCACTCAAAGACTATTGCGATCCCCTATACTTGTGGATCATCAGTCGCGCAAGGAAAGAGCAGCAGAAGTGCCACCGCCTAGGACAACCAGGACTCGAGTGGAGAACCTGAAGGACGATTCAACTGACTCGGATGACAAGGAACTCTGTGGTCCTCCTTATTTGACTCGAGAAATCCGTAAGCCCAGGAAGCCGAAGCGGTTCAAGCTAACAGCCGAAACACCTAAGTACGATGGCGACCAGGAACCCGAGGCATGGTTAGACGATTACCTGACTGCTGTGAGATTCCAAAAGGGTAGCAAGGTGACAACAATGCAATACATACAGTTGCAGCTCGTAGGAGCTTCGAGAAACTGGTTGAAGAGTCGATCCAGAAACAAGCACAGTTGCTGGGAGGATCTCGAGTTTGATTTCATCCAGAATTTTTAATCTACTTGCAAACGACCAATAATAGTCGGGCTGCCGAAGACATGTAGACAACAATCATACGAGAATTACAGAGGTGGACCGCGTTAAAAAATAGCACATAGGACATCTCGGATGAAACATCAATCGATAGCTTCAGAGACGGGCTCCGCCGGATGGACTTGCGGGAGTACATCAGCCGAGTCCGGGTCACAATAGTGAGCAAACTCATGGAAGTACCAAACAGTTGGGTGGAGGGTAAAGAATCATCGCGCAATACCCACCCACCCTCACCCGAGGAAGGTGATTGACCAGAGGAGATCACAACGAGGTGATTGGCCAGAGGAAAATCACGGAGATGCTGTCTGGGTGCTTAGCCGCAGGAGATCTGGGCTAGGTGTTTGGCCAGGAGATCATGGTGAGCTGATTGGCCATAGTCGGGGCTGGGTGCTGCCTGCGGATGAAGGTGCTGCCTAGTGAAGAAGGTGCTGCCTAGGGAAGGAGGAGCCGAGGCTCGGGGGCGGAGGATCCGCTGGCAACACGATGGAAGACGACGACGGTGGAACGCGAATTTCAGCGAGGGGTAGCGATGTAAATTTGCTCTTTTTCACCTGGTCAGAAAATGTCCTGAACGTCTTCCATTTCGGAACAGAGTAACTCCGTAGAGGTGTTCCGTATAAAAGAAAGAAAAAAGAAAAAAGAACCGGAAAGGAAATAACCGCAGGCGAATCTCCAGAGAAATCTGAGCGTGCCACAACTGCCCTTATCCGATCCCAAGATTCCAGCCCCGCCGTGCCGGAATCCACGTATCCACCTCCCCAGGCCCCCACTACGTAAAAATCTCATAAACACACGAGAAAAACAACGCAAAATTCCGCTAACCACACCCCGCAGCAATACACAGCACAACACTCTCTCTTTCTCTCCCTCTCGATTCCTCCAATCCGCAGCTCCCCACGCCCTCCTACCCACCGCCATGTCCGGCCTCCTCCGGTGGAGGCGCCTCGCCGCCGCAGCCACGCGCACCGCCTCCACCCTCACCGCAGCCGAGTGCTCCGCTGCCACCGCGGCGCCCGCGCCGCCGCACCGGCTCCTCCAGGATCGGCGCAAGTGGGAGGGCCCCTCGTCCTCCTCCAGGGGCGGCTCCTCCTCGTCCTCCTCCACTGAGGATCCGGAGCCGAGGCGTATCCGCGCGGAGGCCCACTGCCCGCGCTGCTCCAAGCACATGGACATCCTCTTCTCCCACCGCGCCCCTCCCCCCACCGCCCCCGCCGGCGCCGGCGGTTATCAGGCGCTCAACCTCTGCCCCAACTGCCGCACCGCCTACTTCTTCCGCCCCAACCTCCTCGCTCCCCTCCAGGGCACCTTCGTCGAGATCGGCCGCGTCCGGGCTGACCTCCCCCCGGACGGTGTCAGGGTCAGGGACCCCTCCTACTGGGAGGCCATCCGTGCGAGCTCGTCTTCGCGCGATGATGGGGATGGGAGTGGCGTCGCCGTGCACGTGCCGCCCGGGCCGCCGTTCCACCCTGACCTTAACGTTGTCCGCTTAGGCAGCGGTGGAAGGGGAGGAGCCGGTGGCGCTGGGGGCGAGGAGGGAGCGGGAAAGGAAGGATGGGGCGGCTCCAACCTTGGGAAGGATTTTCCGACGCCTAAGGAAATTTCCAAGGGGCTCGATAAGTATGTAATTGGGCAAGACAGAGCCAAGAAGGTGAGAATTATCATAAACTGCTGCTCTCCGTGTGCGCTAGCGCACTTGTTTTAGTTACTCTTCATGTTAGAGATGGCATTTTGATGTTGTTTTTAGTCAGATTGTGCGAAATGCTAGGTCCTTACTGCTGAATCACTGTGCTCCCTCCTCCCAGTATTTTTATTCTGTATACTAACAATATTTTTGATGTTTATTGTGCTAGCTGTGTTGTTTCTGAGAAAGGTGTTGTTGCCATTCTTGTATGCAACTCTTTTTATTTCGAATAGTGGGAGTTGTATGAATCATAAAGGCGGGGAGGTCGGTGCTGCTGTAGGTTATGGCAAAGCTTTTTAAGCTTATTCTTCTGTTTGAAACTTGTAACCCCATGAAATGACGGCAGTTTAGGAAGATTTTCTTCCTTCGATATCGAGACTCATCTAAATTTTGGGATTTAGATTGCGGATTCAGCCTATTTGACTTATATTTAGCGAGAAAGTGATAATGGAAGGGACTTTAGTAAGTTGGGGTAGGTGCACCACTTTAGAGAAGTTTACACTTTACAGATATATATATGCAGATCAATCGTGCTAGGAGGGTGTTCTTCGTTCGATATCGAGATTCATCTGAATTTAGGGATTCAGCCTATTTGACCTATATGATAAAGTGATAATGGAAGGGATTTTATTAAGCTTTGCTTCGGTGCACCACTTTTAGAGAAGTTTAGACTTTACAGATATCGATGCAGATCAATGGTGTGCAATTATACCTAGTATTTATTCCTTTAAGCTAGTCTGGCATAGTGACTTAGCCTGCCGATTGATTAGAGTGGCCAACTAGGGAAAGTTATGAATGGTAATATGGTATGTTTGGTGTAACAGGATATGCATGCCTGACACAACCCATGGTCTCGTAATCTCACCTCTCACACACCGTGTGTGCCTGGAAATTTTAATTTGGGAGACTCTAGAAAAATAATGACTAATACACCCATTAAGTGTTAATAACATAGAGACTTACAAATGAAAACTTAGAAACAACAGATGGGAATAAACTATTAATTCCAGTCAAATTATTGCATCCGTCTTCTCGCTAGCACCTGTTCTTGGCTTGCTATGCTCAAAAGCAAAGAAGAGAGGTGTTCAGGGGGTAGAGTCTTGGCTTTGACAGTTCGACCACTGATGGAGATGAGAGTTAAAAGATAACAGAAGAGGAAGAAGTGAAAGGGTATGCACGCGATGGCTGGTATGGTGCAAATAGGAAAAGAATTCAATAGTTTCTTCTTGTAGGATCTAATGTAGACATAAATAACATTTGCTTCAAAGTTGGAGACGACCATACAATAAAATGGCAGCATGTCTTCTGAAGATAGAAAACCAGAGATCTTGCATTCTGCGGGGAGACACAGCCCACGACTACAGCCTATCCGCCAGTGCAAACAGTTTTCTACAAAAATTGTACGGAAGAACCTTGATGATTTTACCTTTGATCGACCTTAAGTTTTGAGCACCTTCCCTTGATCTTTCATCTAACCAAAATATGGTATAAGTTCCACTGTTCTGTACACAAAATATGGTACATATAGTTTTGATGAGAATTTGCCAGTCAACTTGTCTAATGGAACTTTCTCATTTTTACGTTGTATTAGCCATGAGAGCAAAAGTTCACCTAGATATTTAAGCTCAAGTACTCCTGTCCAGTGTAGTGGTACTCGACAGTCAACCACTATCGATGACAAGCTCAAGTACTTACCGATTAAATTTGCAGGTGCTAGCTGTCGCGGTATACAACCACTATAAACGCATATACCATCAGTCTGTACAGAAAGGGTTAGTTCCATTATACCACCTCAACTTTTTCCCTTCGTTTATGAATGACTTGAGGATATTTATTACTGCACCCTCAGAACTTAGAATGGATGCATATCATTCAGTGACTAATTATGTGGTATATAAGCTAAAACATTAGGACTGGAGCAGATTTGGGTTCTGACGGAGAAGCTGATGCTGAAGACAATGTCGAACTGGAGAAAAGCAATGTACTGCTAATGGGTCCTACTGGTTCAGGTAACATTTGCGACTAATGACAGTTGATGTGATTTGAACACATTCTATCCTGGTTTCTTTTATGTTTGATGAGTTATAATAAAGAGGGTGCTCAATAGTATTTTGTGTGGATGCTTCATTTGTTTCACAGGTAAAACTTTACTTGCAAAGACATTAGCTCGGTTTGTGAATGTGCCATTTGTAATTGCTGATGCAACAACATTGACCCAGGCAAGTGTTCACTATTCTCTAATGCTTACATTCTGGAGAATAGCAGAAACGCATAATGATTTCTGCACACAGCTAACATCATTTTGTAGACATTGTTATTAACAGTGGCCATTGAGTACCTCCTAATGTATCCACTACTTTGAGTTCATTAATTAGGGAAGTGTGGGATGTGAGCTAAAATGGTTAGGTATACAATACTATAATCCATACTTAAATATTTCTTTGCCAATAATTCATCTAAAGGAAAATGATCAAATGTTGTCAGCCAGTTCCATTAGGCACAATTTCACAGTGATTTTCTATGTTTTCATATCAATTTGGTTCTGACACTAAGGCTTAAATTTCCAACTTCCTGCAGGCAGGGTATGTAGGAGAAGACGTAGAATCTATACTATACAAGTTACTTACGGTATGGTTTTGACTCTCACATAATTTCAGAAAATAGGATCTTCTGGTTCTCTTAAATCTTAATATCTTGTCTTAGAAAGTGAACTATGGGTGTTATATTTGGACATTAAATAGGTGGCAGATTTTAATGTGCAAGCAGCACAACAAGGAATGGTGTATATTGATGAAGTTGATAAGATCACTAAGAAGGTCTGTCCTGATTAGCTTTCCATTGAACATTTTTTCTTTGTATGGACATCATTAATCAGCAGATGCATTCAACGTGCAGGCTGAGAGCCTTAACATTAGTAGAGATGTATCAGGTGAAGGTGTTCAGCAGGCATTGTTGAAAATGCTGGAAGGCACGGTGAGTCATATGCATTAACCTCCGGATGACCCAATCAGCCCATCTGTCTCTTAGCCTACTCAATTACACAGAAAGTTTAAATGTTTGCAAGCATACATTGGTTACCTATAGGATCTCTGGGATAAAAAAACAGATCAGTTATAGATTAAGAATAGTGCATGTACTGAAATGTATGATTTCTTGATAATTGTCTCTGCATACGTGTCTTATTTTTCTAATGTTGGCAATTTTAGATAGTCAATGTCCCTGAGAAAGGAGCAAGGAAGCATCCCCGTGGTGATAATATACAGGTATTGTTAGCACTTAGCACAATTTGTATATGGCATTCTTCCACAAGAAATCCTTCATGCTATATATTTTGCCTGAAGAATTTCACCCTGCCAGTTGTTCCCTTGTCCTGTATGATAGCGGAAACAGCAAAAATATGAACTTGTATAGGTTATGACCTTGTCATCGTATTAGTATTTAGAAGAAAAGAGAACTTTGTTATGAATGCATACGGGACATGTGGTGCTTTATGCACATATCATATTCTTTCTTTACACTCAGTGGAGGTGCCAGGGGCTAGTACATGTGGTGCTAGTAACTTCTATACACAAATGTATATCTTTAAGACTAGTTTCTTTTGGAATTTTTCTGGGTCTGCTGATCTACAGCTTTTACAAAGCACCACTACTGTTTACACCACAAATGTCACTGTAACTAGCAATTTTTAATCTCCTAAACCATGCTCCACTTTTCTAGTCATTCCTTGTTTAAGGTATGTAATCATGGGCTAGCGTAATTCTGTGGTCTTCATGTCACGCAGATAGATACGAAGGACATTCTGTTCATATGTGGGGGTGCTTTTATTGACTTGGAGAAAACTATATCAGAGAGGTATTATTGTTTTTACCTGTTTGGGAGCTGCTATCTCTGGTGTTTACTACCAGTCTTATCTAAGATGCATCCTGCTTCCTTATTTCGTAAATAGACGACAAGATTCTTCTATTGGATTTGGGGCACCTGTCCGTGCAAGCATGAGGGCTGGTGGTATTTCAAGTGCTCAAGTGACATCGTCCTTATTGGAATCAGTGAGTACCATGCATTTAGAGCCAGATATTTTCGGAGGCCTTGTTTCAGGGAGAATGCAGAAGTATTCGTTTTGTAAAACCGCTTTGTTTTCAGGTTGAAAGTGGCGATCTTATAGCATATGGACTCATTCCGGAGTTCATTGGACGTTTTCCTATCCTTGTCAGCTTGGCAGCACTGAATGAGGACCAACTTGTTCAGGTAGCATGATTATATGCTGTAGGAAAAAATCCTAGATCATCTTGTGATCTACTCCCTCCCGTCCCACAATATAACATGTTTTGGCAAGCTGTTTTAGCTTGCCAAAATGTCTTATATTGTGGGACAGAGGGAGTAGTTATTTACCTTATTGGTGAGAAAAAGGCATGTATTTGTATTTCTGTATGATTGTTATGGAACTTCCGATGGGTCACTGATATAATGATACCCTGCTAGGTTCTCACCGAGCCAAAGAATGCTCTAGGTAAACAATTCAGGAAATTGTTCAGCATGAACAATGTGAGTATATTTACATTCGAACATGCAACCTATTATCTAAGTATATTTGCATTGAAAACAAGGCAACCTATTATCTAGCTCATGTCTCATATTGCCTCAATGTCAGGTTAAACTTCACTTCACGGATGCTGCACTAAGAATAATTGCCCAGAAGGCGATGTGCAAAAATACAGGTGCACGTGGCTTAAGGACCATCCTTGAGAACATTCTCATGGATTCCATGTATGAGGTTTGTCCCACGGCGAAATTGTACACCTTTTTTTAACCTTACACACATACTCGATAGAACTGGCATGTCTGTGAACCACCAACCACCATAAATTTATGAATTGCCACTGCAATACAGATTCCAGATACAAAATCTGGAGAGAAGCGGATCGACGCAGTGATTGTAGACGAAGATGCAGTAGGATCATTGGACCGACCTGGCTGTGGAGCTAAGATCCTTTATGGCGACGGTGCTTTTGATCGTTATCTCTCCCAGATAAAGGTGTGAATTGCTAACCTCAATCCATATGGCCTTTATTGTTTGCCTTGTGATGTCGCTGAATGTATATCTGGAGTTATACCATTCGTGGGTTAAAAATGTTGCAGGCAGTGGGAGACGTAACAGGAAGCGAAGTGGACGGGGAAGCCGATATTTCCGCGTCAAGAGCCATGGGCATGTGATTTCATGGTTCCCATAGCTCCACTGAACATGTAAAATCTGATCCTAGCTGTATTAATGTAAGTATTTACCTGTAAAGAAAAAAAAAGTGCAGTGCCCAATTGTGCATTGCTAATTCAAGCCCCAGCAGTCTGGCTGTCGCCACGCCTTTGCATAATGTGTAGCAAGATTGGGAAGTGTATAGTAGAGCAGGTTACGGGTGGCTTGCGTGTATCTGTCAATAACTGTAATGGCCGTCGGATGTTAAAACTTTCGAACAGTGAACTATAAGGGGTGAGATTTAGCAAGGAGGTTCCAAATTGTGTTGTCGGCTTTTTGTTCAAATTCTGTTTTATGATGTCTGCTAATCAGCCGGTACACCATTGCCCCATAAAAGGAAGAAACGTAATTTAAAGCTTAAAGCCGTCCGCCTTGAGAGTACAAGGCAACATGAATGTGCGACCGTGTTTGTTTTGTGATGCATCAACTAATTATCTTGGGGAAACCCTCCCCACCCCCGTGTGTCCATCGCCCCCATGCGGCGACAGCGCGCCCGGAGGTCAGACTGGCTTGGTCATTGATAGTCCGGCCTTCTCCTTATTCATTGTATAGGGCGCGGGGGAAAGTTGATCAGGACATCCCTACTTCTTTGCCACTTAAGCATGATGAAATAAGACTTGGACAAATAACAAGATCGAGGGCTAAGTTATTACTATAACATGTGAATTCACTCCTTATTGAATATGTTGTTTGTGATAGTGAGAATTTTATATTGTCTAAGTCTATGCATTTATGTATGATCAACGTTATTGATAACATAAACATGGAGGTGGAAAACAGCAAGGAGGAGCTGGAAAACAAACTGGAGATGCTGAAAAACAAGAGTACAAGTGGTGAAGTGGTGAAAACAACAGTATGGCCTCTTTGATTCATAGGAATGGCATAGAATTTTTATAGAATTAGATCCTATAGGATTTTTTTTCTATATTTCTTGTTTGATTCGAAGGATCATATCCTATAGAAATATTCCCATAGGAATCTTGTAATACAAATCCTATAGGAAAAGAACATGAGGTCCAACCTCGTGGAAAAATTCCTTCACACAATCAAAGGAAAATGATCTTCTCATAGGAATCATTTAGCCATACCATACCAATCCTACAAGTTTCCTATTTCTACATTTTTCCTATCCTATGAATCAAAGGAGCCCTACAAGTATGGAAAACAATATTACAAGTGTTGAAAACAAATGAACAAGTGTGGAAAACAAGTCCAAGAATGTTCTTCCACACTAAGAAACAAAGGAAACAAGAGGAGGACGCCCCATTGAAGATCAAACGCCATATAATTAGTCCTATTGTATTAGGACATGGCTTGTATGCCATAATTGGCCGAACTTCCTAAAGTGGGTCGGTTTGTATCTTTCCTAGTCCTAGTAGGAGTCCTAGTCCTAGTTGGAGTAGTGGTGCTTGCGCAAGGGCCTTGTGGCTGCACCCCTCCTCCTTTAAATACATACTACCTGATGTGGGTTAGGTAGAACAAGTTTAAACCAAAGAAAGCATAGCCTCTAGATTGTATTGCTGCTAAGCATTCATCTTGAAGTATACCTTTGCAAAGTTATGTGATATCTTGTTGTTCCACTGGGAATCAGGGGATAAAGGACCACTCGTGATCTTTGATTGCGTGTGCAAGAGTGTGTAGTTGAGAATATCAAAAGGGGTTGATTGTTGTTGCACTGGCAACAAGGATTATCCAATGAGAGTTCTTAGTGTAGCACTAGTTATCTATCATCCACAAAACATCCACCATAATTTTCGAGATAGCTCTTTGAGAAGATCGGGCCACCCCATATCAAAAGTCAAGTCAAGCACTAGTTAGTTGGGCTGGGACGCACCAAAGCAGCGTTCGTTGCACTAGCGCCTTATCTTTTGAAGCTAAACAGAGGCTCGAAAGACGGAGTACGTCCGAAGTCGTTGGCTACCCTTTTGTATCGCGCAAGTCAGAGTGAACTTCTTCTGTTCTACTAATACGTACATGAGATTTTCACCTCATACGGCTCCTCGGTCAATTCTTTCGAAGGATCCTTTTCCTCGTTCGAGAGTCTCCGCCCTTCTTCCATTCTGCCCCGAAGACTAACTAAGACCAATTGAGTCACGTTTTCATGCTCTAACTGAATTCCATTTATGATATGATTAAAGGAAAGGAGAAGACTGTTCTTTTACCTGGCAAACTATCCTCGTTTTCGAAGTCCCTGGTTTTGTCCTCTGCTATAGTATTCCAGTTAGTAGATGGCTTCCTTCATCGGAAATCTAGCAAGTGGTTTCCATTAGGTGTGCAACGAAGGATATCCTTGCTTTTCTTCTGATTCAGTCCAAAGATGGAGACAAAAGAAAGATAATTATTGAATTGGACTTGGATTCTTTTTTGGCATGGGCAAATGTTTGGCAATTCCACCATTAGCAAAGGTTTAATCGGTTGACGGTATCCTTGGGGAAAGCCACCCGCCTTTAGGAATGGTTGTTATTGGCAAAAGGAGCACTTTACTCGGCTTGTAGAAAACTCTGGACTAGGCTTAAGCAATCAGTCTCCCGTGTCAATTACTCATTTATGTTTATCTATTTTCTGTGCTTTCGTTGCTCGAAATCCTCTCTTCCTCGAAGAAAGTATTCCTCGCCTCGCATAGAAGTCAGTGAATTGATGCTCTAATACGAATAGAAGTTAGTTCTTTTCTTCTTCAGGTAAGAGATCTGAATCATGCCAAAATGATGGTGCGGTTCATTCCAATCCCGACACCCTCTCGTCTCGCCCTCCCCCTCCTCCCTCCCACGCCGCCACCGCTGGCAGTGGCTGTGGGGCCTCGCCTGGGCGGCGCTGGCGGCAGCGGGCCGCTTCTCCCCGCGCTGGTGTAGGTGGAGACGTGGCTCCTCTCTTTCCGGCGGCGGTGCTCCTCAGGTGGCGGTGGTTCGGCCATGGCCGGGTGGTCGCGTGACGTTGGCGTTGTTCATGGCCTGCGGGGTGGCGCAGTGGTGTGCATGATGGCGTGCAGCGGGGCGGCACCGGTTTGGGCCCTCGGCCCAGTTCTGGGCCCGCGGGCCCCACCTGGGCCAGGGCGGGCCGTCCTGGCCTGCAGTGCGCTCTGCGGCTAGAGGCTATGGTTGAGAGTACATGGATCTGCAGTGACGGCGGCCGCCCTGTTGCAGCGTGGCGGCGAGCTTCATGTGTCCCATCTGGACCCGACCGGACCCTATTAGGACGGGTTTGCCCCCGTGTGGGCTTTACGAGCTTGCTTGGCTCAGCCGGACCTTACAGGGACTGGTGTGCTTGTGGCCGGCGTCCGGTCGACTCCCGTCCTGGGTAGTGGAGGTAGTTTCCTCCCACGCGGCCGTAGTACTGCCGACCCTGGGACAGGCTTCTCCTCACCTCCACGTTGTAGATCGCGTGACGGTTGCTTCGGGGAGACGACGATGGTGACTTCGAGACCGGTTTGGTACATGTTGGTGGGCGGCTAGTCTGGTGGTGTCGACTCTCGTCCTTGCGGGGCTCCTTTGTTTCGAATTGTCCAGGGTTGTGGATAGGGTTTTTTCGGGAGAAATCTGTGTCGCTTCGCATGACACCTATGTGGTGCCGCCTCCGGGTGGCTTCTCTCCTTCTTGAAGGACGTTGTGGCTACCCCTCGTCCGCTTCCCTTCGAGTGTCGGGGGAAACCCTAGGACCCGGGCAGCAGAGTGGTCTCCTTCTTGAAGGTGCTGCTTGGCACTTGGCGATTCAGACCTAGGAGAGTGGTGGTAATTTTTCGAAGGGCACAACGGTTGCGGGTCACCGTCGTTTAGTCAACCCGCCTATGTCTTCTTTTGTTTTTTCTTTTCTTCCCTTTGGATGTGTGTTGCTTCCCCATCCGGTGGTATGTTTCAAATCGTTGGTTGTATTGGGTGGTTGCTATATTAATATAGTGGGGCTATGGTCTATTTGGTCTAAATATGTGGTTATGCAGTCAAATGAACCATCCAAGATTTTTTTTTTGAGTAGCTAATTGGAATCATAAATATACACCCCCACCCCAATCTCAGCGGTTGTATTGAAGGCCCGCAAAGTTTGTGTCAGCAATCCAAGTCAGGACTTTATCAGAGTTAAAATTTCTGTCAACTCCAAAACATCAAATACATGAGGAATACTGCCTCAAATACATTGATTGCACAACTTTCTATCTATTCGGGCAGCAACAAAAGCATTTTCAGGACTACGTAATAAGTGATGTCTTCATTTCCGCATCAGTTAACTGAACTTCCATAGAAGATAGTAGTAGAAAAGTAACCAGAATGCCAAACGTCTTTTAAGAAGTTATTAATCTGCTAACTTGAAATGCTTGGAGAGGTCCTTAGGAAAATAAAATGATTTTTTTGCCACATAAAATAGCATAAGAAGCATTGATTTAACATATAGTCTTTACTATTAAATTCGAGTTCAACATACGTACGTCAAACTCCAGACCATTGTCTGCTTGGATCGTCTGCTCGATCATACGCTGGCGCTCAGGCCCATGTTCCGGTCCAACTACATCGGGATGCTCTTCAGCTGGTTCGTATAAGTCATTTTACAACTACGTGCCACCAGGTGATAATCATGTAAATTGAGATGTGTTGCTTTCCATTGCCAACACTATGTTATATTTTGTTTAAACTACCACATCGAGACACCAGTTAGAATATATGCAAAAATGCACAAGGCAGTAACATATTTTTATGCAGAGTATTGTACTTAGTAAGCAGGTCCTGTGTATTGTACAAAGAGCAGAAAATGGAAATCCGGAGCTTTTTGTGGTAACAATAATGTCAACAGAACATGCCACAATTCCCATTAACTTTTTTTTTTCAAATTGCAGATTCTGAGATTGGAAAGATGCTTTCAAATTTAGACTTGTATTAGCAATGATGTCCATTAGGATTCAAGTTGCACTTCCCAAGCTATCATCATTCAGCTTGATTTGAAGGGTACAATTTGGACACTCGGCAGAAAAATTTGTGTCTCTGAACGCACCAACATGGCAACATCACTGTTGGAACATTCAGTTAGGATCCAGATTAAACTTCTGCTTCACTCCCAAGCTTTATGATTCTCCTGTTATTAAGGATATTCTTTGTCCTAACTAGATGCTATGTCTTCTAAATAATTTTTCATTGATATGTTCATTCTGACAGGAAACACAGTTAAGTGTTGCGTCTGTTTTATGTGCTTACCTATAGGAAGGATTTGCTTTCTCACACTGCACAACATGCAACGCTCAGTTACATCTTTGAGCAGAACTTTAGAGGATAACTCATGGCGAAAGATAAAGTGTTGTTCAATAAGCTGTAAAATTTGAAAATGTTTCTTTTTATGTCTTTCCTTTCATAAAATGGCATGCATCATCTTTGCCTGTAGAGATGTTCTTAGGATTATTGCTGCACAACTTACAGATTTCATGGAATATTGAGTAAATTTCATGGAACTGTATGTTTAATGTATGAACAATCACAAAATGCAAAATATTATTAAAACGGAAACATTCATCTCGGTGGTATTTCAGTTCTGTTTGATAGGTACTATCTGACAAATATTTATTTGTAGATGAGTCTCCAAACAATACTAGCCGATGTACGGTTAATTTTTTTATTATTATTATTATTATTATTATTATTATTATTATTATTATTATCATGTCATTTTTCTATCCAAATTTAGACGGGTCAAACAACTTTTTTCATTTTGTACAGGCTATTGCTATCATCGGTGCTATTGCATACTTCCTAGACAGGGATGGAAGTTTTTGAAACTGTATGAGTGATGGTTGGGATTGCATCTTGTCAAGGCATCCAATACTGTTCATTTGAATTAATAGCACCTCTCATTATATGTGTCTTTATCAGAGATGGGTAACAATTACACCCTTGCAGAGTAGCACTTTTCTAAATTCTTTTCACAAGCAGGATAACTTAGTGGAAGATCTGCATGGCATCTACATGGCACTGAAGCTTGAGCCAGAGCAGAGTACGAGGAGCAACTAAAAATGCCGAAGCTCGTGTAGCCATTGTGCATATCTACAAGAAAATGGTCATCTAGACCACATAAAATTCCAAGCTGGTAATGGAAGTATAATGTGCCCCCTGCCTATCGGTGATACCAGGGATTATGAGTTGTTTTTTGTGCCCGTGCGTTGCCTGAACTGGGGTATGGTACTATGATATCATCCAGATTAGAGAAGAAGCATAACGAATCTAGTGTGCTATTTGTTGATCAAATGCGATTTTGTGTTAACTGAATGACTTTTCATACATAGGAGGACATTCCACCGTTCTATGGCGGCAAGACAGAAGCTCGGAAGAGATGGGAGAGTCACTCCACGATAAGGTTATATTTCTGAAACTGATCACTTTTCTTACTCATTGCACCCGTATTTTCTGAACTCTGAATGGTACTTACAATTACAGTTACACTCCTAAGTTAGGAAGGCAGAAGGAGTCCTAACAACATCAAATTCTTTTTTCATGTAGTGGGTTGCTAAGTTTGAGAAACCTAAGGGTGAACCTTCTGCCTTCATAAAACCGGAGACAAAGGTCTTGTCACCGTATCTGAAAGTGAGTCTTGTCATGACCAAGTGTAATCGGTCTCGTTCATTGTGATTTCTCTTTAGATTATGGTATTAAGAATTGGAATGGATAATGTCGCGGTTTGGTTTCCTGTCATCAAGGTATTTTCACCACTGTATTCAAGTTGTCTACTAGAGTACCAAATCGCATACAATACCATTTCAAAAGAATGCCCTATAGAATGTGGCAAAATGGCTTCTTCTTTTCTGTGAGGAACAATGTGGTATAATTTCATTTTGTCTGACAGTAGACATACTCGTGGGCTTTTAGATAGATGGTTTCGACATAATTTCGAACAAATGCTAGGCTTGTGATTGTTACTCTATATTTCCCAATATTTTTTTATATATAAGAAATTTGTGCATATTAGCTGAAATGTTCCAAAGACTTGCATGATTCATCAGTTTGGATATGTAGGAGATTAGTGCTTATTAGCTAAATCTTTCCGAACAATAGCACAATTGCTCTTATAGATCAAGTTTTTTTTTCTTCTTATTTTTTGAATAGACATCCAAGTTATTTCTACCCTTTAAATTGTGTTGGGAGCACATCCCTTCCTTTACGCCTTGTATTATCAAATGTTTGGAAGTTATGTTATTGATGATTAGCTGCTTGATACACACATGTTCTTATCTGCAGGAGTGTGAAGCATCAGAGATTCAAGCACGCTACTCTGCAAGGTAGTAATTGCTACCCATCTCTGATGTACTAGCTTGTCTACATTAACGAAACTGTCATTTAGGTTGAGTGGCCTAGGTTGCATAGAATACATATTATGATATATTCTGAGGATTATGTTTGAATTTCCAGAAGATAAATTTGCAATGGCATCACATAAATTAGAAACTGAAATGTTTAGAGTTCCAGTTTAGAAAACTGATTTTTTTTCATGCCATGTGGTTGTGTTCTCGACACCCACTATGTCGCCATCTATGTCCGTGATACCACGGCGTGCTCTGAAACAAACCTAATTACTCTAGACCTAATAAATAGTAAATACTCTGAATTATCTTCTGCTTTATTGAACGTGGGAGAAGTCCGATATATAGGAGGGATAACTTTGCTCACAAGCCGACTCAAAAGAGATACAATCTGGACTCTGAAACTGAATCTAAACAGGACTCTTCACCTAATACGAATTTAAATCTAAATCCTAACAAATTTGAGCTCCACAAGGAGGTGGTGCGGTCAGGGCTGGTTCCCCACATAACATCTCTCCCTTCCTCGAAAAAACAGCTTGTCCGCAAGCTGTTGGCTGTCACTTGCCTCCAAGGGTGCCTTGGGTATTATCAGTTGTGGGGCTATCTTGGGCATAGTCATCAGCCTCAATGAAGAAGAGCCGTGTGCACCGGTGACACCAAACTTAAGTCTCATCGCAGTTGAAGCAAATGACCTGATGACGACGTTCTGCCAACTCTGCTGGAGTGAGGCGCCGAACCTGTCGTGGCGGGGTTGGCTCTGGAGTGGTCGACGGTAGTGCTAGTCGTGCTGGCGGGGAAGATATGGTAGCTGCATTGACTGCAGGAGTACTGGAGGGGCACAAGGGCCCTGTAGACCCAAAAGGTTGTTGTCGTGATGTTGGTGGGGAATGTCGCTGCTCATAGGCCTTGGCGAAGGAGATGGCAGTGTGTAGGTCAACCGGTTGTTGAAGTTCAACATCAACTTTGAGGGCCTCGGGAAGCCCAGTTGTATACAGGAAACACTGTTGGGCTGAGCTTAATGGCTCGTTGGTCGTGCACAACAGCGCCATAAATCTGCTAGTGTAGTCGGCAACGGTGGAGGTGAACGGAAGTCGAGCTAGTTCGCCCAAGGGATTGGCGCGTACCGATGGCCCAAACTGAAGGTAACACGCCTCCTTGAAGTGCTGCCAGGAGGGAATGCCGTGATCGCGCTCGAACTGGAGGTACCAGAACCGAGCATTGTCGACTAGGTGGTATGCCGCTGTCCAAACCTTATCAGCTTCCGTTGTGCGCTGACCCCGAAAAAATTGCTCGCACCGATGAAGCCAACCGAGCGGATCGACAGAACCATCGTAAGTTGGAAAGTCGAGTTTGTGGAAGCGTGGGACACCGGAGCTAGAGCCATAACTAGGGTTTTAGTGCTGGTAAGGAAGGGGTGAAATAGATGTGAGGTATGGCGAAGCTGCATATGTGGGTTGGGTCTGTTATGGTTGAGGCGGTGGCTGGTAAGGGGTGGCGGGGGGCTGCTAGTAGGGCGGTGGTGGCGGAGAGATATGGAGGGCTGGGTTGAACGAAGGGTAAGAGGCCTGGTGGTGGGGTGGTGGAGGGCCAGTTTGCTGCGAAAAGATCTGGGAGGTCGGAAAGTGGGGCAGCGATGGGAGAAGGCGCGGATCAGATACTGCTGCTATGAGGGTGGGCGTGGAGGCCGCGAAGGCGGCCGAGGCATGGGCTGGCGTGGAGGAGGCGGCGAGGGAGCCGTTGGTTGCCGGCTGCAACGCTGTGCGCTCGCCGGTGAAGTTGAGCACCCATGCTTGAGGGTCGACCAGGGCGGCGGATGGTGGAGCGCTGTTCCAGGGACTGGAGGCGCTGGACGATACGCTCCATGAAGGCTTGGTCGGCGGTCCGCTGCGCCACCACTTCCTTCAGTTGGGTCGCTAGATCCTTAAGCAGGAGGCTGATGTCCTCGCTGCCAGTTTTGTCCTTGAGATCGTTGAAAGTAAAGTATGAGCACCTAGAGGGGGGGTGAATAGGTGCTACGACCAATTTTAATTTTTAACAAAGTTTAGGCTTGACACAAAGGTAAATTCTCTAGATAGTACAATAAATGAATAGGTGCTACGACCAATTTTGATTTTTAACAAGGTGAATTTACCTATATGGCAAGGCAAGCAATTAATGCAACTAGGACAACACTTAATACAACAAGTACTACAATAAATGATACAAGTACGAGTAAGTAAAGAGTGAGGAACGAGGTAACCGATGGAAGCACACGAAGACACGATGTATTCCCAGTTCCTCCTTGTTAGGGGAGTACGTCTCGTTGGACGGGTGTGAGCTCGCCATGAAGGCCTACTCAACGCCACAAAGGCCTCACCCTATTCTCCGATGAACTTCCGCCACAAAGGCCTAGTTCACCTTCCACTATTGAACCCCTTTGAGGCGGGGATCGAATCCTTTACAAACAAGCTTGGGGCACACACCCACAACTTAATTGGGGGCTCCCAACTATCACAAATCACCAAGAGTAGCAAGAAGCCTAGGTTCTTGTCGCACCCGGACTTCTAAAGGATACTCGCCGTTCCGTTGAACAGTAGTAGATTGGATTACGGGGCTTACCGGCACCCGCGTCCTCTTACGAGTAGGCCAACACACGTATGTGTGACAACCAACCCCTATCTGTTCATCGTCGACGTAAACTATCCCATAGAAATCAGGATACTTCCGTTGACGTACTTCAAACCATACACACATGGTACGTCAACGGCGTTTGAACAAGTGATATCACAACAGATCTCTACGACACAAAAGATTGAAATAAGGTGCCAATAGCTCTCATTAGAGCAGAGATAGCAAATACAATCATTCAGAGGGCACATGCCCCAACATAACATCATTACATCACAGCGGAAGCATTCAATACGTCTGAGTACAGACAAGAACCAAATAGGCCTAAGAGGCCGGAAACGAAAAGACGGAGCCCATCCACGACGTCTCGGATCCTGCCCGGGTCCGCTATCTACTCGTCAGCAGTCTCGTCAAACTCCACGTAGTAGCCACCATGTAGATCTTCGGAAACGTAGGTCTGCGGAAACCACAGCCCCAAAGGGGTCAGTACATAAACGTACTGGCAAGCAAGACTCACAGTTCACCAAAGTGTAACCCGTCAACACCAAGCACAGATGCCTTGGGTTCAACGGAAGAGAGGGGATATAAAAGATGCTGCAACTGGCTGCACTAACCAACTACAGAGATTCTACCACTTCCAGCTAACAGAAAGGAGATAAGATCGAGTATTGTAACCAACTGAAAGATAACTTCAAGCAAACCCATCCTGGATCTCGCCCCTTATCCAAAGAAGCAATCCGAGGATAACTCACACAGTTGAGTTAATGATGGCTCAAATTATTGTGTCAATAAGCCTATTACTAGTCAAGTTATTAATCATTGGGTGTAAAGTTGTTAATCATTAGGTTTAAGTTGTCCTGAGTACTTGTTAGGCAGTACTTTCACCAAGTAATCCATAACCGCGGAAAACACGGCTTCTCGAGAAGATTATCCCTGCAGGGTTGCACCAATTTGGCCGTACACGTATGAATAACCCGCCAGATGGGATGCCTCCCACCAAGCGGGGCACTCAACACAACTCAACTCTTCTTCGCATCAAGCCCAAAGCACCAAGTGCTGTGCGTGCGCGGCTAATCGAGCCCCACGAAGAAAAGGGGACCCTCATAGCACTGGAAGACCACGCCGCCCTAAATGCCGACTACAAAAGTTCCACCCGGGATCCAAGGGCTCGCAAGATCATGCATGCAGCAAATGGAAAGCCCGAACTACGTGTGGCGATTTGGACGAGATGCGAATCGAATCAAATTGAGGGGGGCGCCCATACTCGCTTCCCACATGCGGTTAGTGCGCTCATCATGGATCAGTAGACAAGACCCTTTTCCTATTAGGGTCGACACTAGCAGGACTCAAAACCACCCTGGGCCTCCTGCCGGTGCCTTATCATCAAATTTATTATGAATAGTAACATTAGCATGATTGATTGATTAAACATCGAGCCCCCCAGAACATAATGAAATAGTAACAGAAAGTAACGGGTAACAGACTCGAGCAACACAACCTAAGCATGCTAGTAAGACACGGGCTCAAACAATGGTTATAGGTATGGAGGTGAGGCAATATCAGGGTTAAAGGATACATGTGATAGGTTCGTAACAGAAACAACTACTACTGGGGCTAGCAGAAAAGAACAACGGAAGTATCGGTAATCAATGTTGAAAGGAACACAGTGGTTCATGTGAGTGATAACTTGCCTGCAAACCCAGTAGCCTGGTACTGAGCTAAATCCTTAGAAGGGGTGTCGTAAGTATCGTCGGTCTCAACGTCGTCGTATATCCGAGAAGAAGCAAACAAACAATGCAGAAAGATAAACAATCAATAACATGGCATAGTGCACAAACATGGGATGATGCATGACCATTTAATTGATGCATCAAAACAAACTAGTTGACAAGATAACAACATGATTAAATGGACCCACATGCAATTGGATTGCACCTGAAAAGCCCATGAATTATGGTTGAATTAATTGTTTTACAACTAATCAAATTGTGTAAGTGAATTAACATGATGCATGGATGAGGAAAACAGCAAAATAACAACAATAGAACCAATTGGAAATAAGGTTTAACAAGTTTGGAAAATCATTTATTAAGTTAAGAAATTTTTGGTTTCTTAAAGGTGTCACACAAGCATTTGTTGTTTTCACCAATTTTAATTGTTCAAAATAGATAACAAAGTTTATATTTGGTAAGAACACACAATTTTAGGTGGAATGCATGTTTCACTTGTTGAAAAAGGATTTCGAATAAATTATTTAGGAATTAAACAAGTTTAAGCCAGAATTAAATGAATTTAATTCAAACATGAACTTATTTGAATTTTTATTTGTTCCAAACATTAAGTGAGATCCATATTTGAAAAGGTTATGCTTTTATGGTTTGAAAACATATTTTATATGTCCCAAAAGAATTTTATTTGATCAAGTTATGAATTTAGCAATATTAAATGAATTAAACAAGATTTAAATTATTTAACCAATTTTAATTATTCAAAACATGAAACAAATTTTATATTTGAAAAGGTGGTTTAATTTTGCATGGAAAACATATTTCATTTGTGGAAATTGGATTTAAAATGAGCAAGTTATTATTTTGGCAATTTTAAATGCATTAAACAAGAAACAGTTGTTTTCAGCAATTTAAATTATTCAAAACAGAAAACAAAATTTATATTTGGAAAGTACATGAAAAGTTGATTGGAAAACATATTTAGTTTGTGTAATTTGGAATTTTTATGAACAAGTTATGAATTTTGCAAGTTTAAGTGAATTTGACAAGTTTTCAAATTTTGCACCAATTTAAAATATTCAAAACAGTAAACAAATTTTATATTGGGATAGATCATTTAATTTGGTATTGAAAACATATCAAAAATGTTGGATTTGGAGTTAAAATGATTTTATTATGCAATTTACAAAATTGAGGTGCAATCTGCCATTTTTAGTGAAACAGGGACTTGGAAAATAATTAAGCAGGGCCTAAAAAGAATATACAGGGATTAGAATTAAAGATACAGGGCTTGGTTGTGATTTCTATGAAGTTGTTGGGCCTGGAAAAAAATAAAACAAAAGGAGATTTTAATCTGCAGGGGGTGGGATTCGAACCCACCCCTCTGGATTGCGCACAGAGGACCTGAACCAGTGGGCTGGTCTGCGGCTTGTTGAAAGGAAGGGAACGTGGGGGGTTTGTGCTGTGGGCGCGCGCTGTTAACTGAAAAAAAAAATAACTGAACCTTGCGAGCGCATCTTCCTGTCGTTCGACGGAGATCGGAGGCGGCAGGAGGGCGGCTCGCCGGAGGGGCCGTGGTGCTGCGGCCGTGGGGGTGATGCGGGGCAGAAGGAGGGAAGGGAGATGAGGAGGGGTGGCGACAGGGAGGAGGCTCACCTTGGTGGCCTCGAGCAAGGAGGGGGGTCGGGCGGATGCAGGGAGCGGTCGGTGCAGAGAGCAGGCAGGAGGTGGTCGCCGGAAGGAGGCGACGGCGGCGGCGCTCCGGGCAGCCTCCCGTCTCCACGCCTGCGCCAACTCGACGAGGAGCTTCCCCCGGTTCCATTCCCAACGACAGAGAGGCCCCGAGGTGACCGTAGGGCGGCGATCACCGGCGGCCAAGGGCTGTTGTTCGGTGGGTTTTCAGAGTTTAGTGCATACAGAGAGGTTCAGAGATGAATTTCCGCCGGCAGGGAGAAAGAATGGCGCCGCGGCGGGGAGTGGGAAGAAGGTGGAGGCGAAGCTAGGGTTAGGTCTCGGGCAGGGGAATAAATAGAGGGGAAGAGGGGAGAGGAGGAGTACGTGGAGGCATGGAGAGCCACAGGAGCTCACCTGCTCCTCCTTGTGGGTGTTCGTACGGAGAAGAAGAGGGCCAAGGGGTACTGGGCTGTTGCGGTAGTGGGCTGGGCTGGGGAGCTGCTGTTTCCTTTTTCCTATTTTATTTGCTTTCCTTCCTTTTTTTTGTAGCAAAAGAAATTGGAAGGAAATGTTAGCTTTTATTGTTAGGAAAAATCCTAGAAAATTAGGGTGGGTTTATTATGCCAATTACAACCAACTACTAAGTTTGGATTTCAAAATTATTTAAATTTTTGTGTTGTTTGGAAAATAACCCAAATTAGATGATTTTGCATATTTAAAAGGATTATTAAAACCAACACTTTGATAGAGTGACCCAATTGATTTAAATGGAAGCAAAGTGTATAAAATGATTTAGTTATTATTTTTATGATTTCAAATTGGGTTCTGTTTGAATGTTTTGGTTTGAATTTGAGTAATTTGTTAATTAATGAATTAATATTGAAAACAAGGTTTTTAATAGGGTGAACCCTATTGATTAAAGTGATTAAAATGAGTTTGATTGGTTTGGAGATTTTCCTAGAACTCAAGGTGGTTCTGTTTGATGCATTTGATTTGAAATTGAAGTGATTTGAATTAATTGATTGAATTAATTGTTTGATTAAAACCAACAAGTTAATGAGTGATCAACATGGAATAAAATGGAGCAAATTGGTTGTTTTCATTTGTGATTTTTATTCAAAAGTTGTAACAGAACAAGTATGAAAACAAAGCATTTGAAATTGTTTGATTTTCATTGTGAAAACAAAGAATAACAGATGCAAAACAAAAGAAACAAATGCAACAATATGATGACATGATGCAATACTTAATCAACAAGAAATCAAACATTCTAATTGGTAGGTTTTCATACTTGGGCTGTTACAAAACGCCCCCCCCCTTGAAGGAATCGCGCCCTGAGATTCCTACTGAGAAAAGAAAAGGTGCGGATACTTCTTGGGAAGATCCACTTGAGCTGTGACACGTGAAGCACATCGTGCACATTGGATAGTTATCTGGAAGTTCAAAACGATAGGAATCCTGGCAACTCTTCTGGAAAGATGTCAGGGAATTTGCAAACCACCGAACACTTTCAAGTAAAGGGAGAGATTTTGTATGGAGGTGTATAGTTGAACAGATTTGATTGATTTAGAGGATAGACTATCTGGAATGTGGTGATTCAGGAATGCTTCATCGAAACAACCCCAGGTGATAGGAATGCAGCTATCATAGCCTGGAATCAACAACAACAACAACAACAACCTTTCTGGCCAGATAGACTTGATATTTGGGAAGTTTTGATTAGACGCCGGTAGAAGAATTGAAATGGAAAACAACAACAAGATTTCAACGGACGAAAAGGATGTTGAGAAGAACTGGATAATGAAGCAACTCCGGGAAAACGAGAACAAAACACTCCTGAGGTACTACGGAAAAACCCATCCGGGCTTCTAAAGGATCAATATCTACTGCTTAAGGAATAGAGGATCTGCTTCCGGGGCTTACACGCCTCCGTTCTCAATCATGAGTAGGCAACATGATAAATCATGTCACAACCACCTCCATTCCTATGGTCTAGTAGATATAACCATCCTAGAGAAACCAGAATTCGTGAAATCCTAACTTCAAAGTTTAGATAAGAAGGGAAAAATCAACGTTGCACTTCCTTACCAGAAAAAGGGAGGGAGGGTGGGGAAAAGAAGAAAAAGAACAGAATTCCTACTCTCACGTTTCATTTTTCCTATATAGCTACAAAATAGTTTCTAGACTCAACTGCGACCAGTAAAAAGGGATCCTACAGGCACACAGGCTCTGATACCATTTGTCGCACCCGGACTTCTAAAGGATACTCGCCGTTCCGTTGAACAGTAGTAGATTGGATTACGGGGCTTACCGGCACCCGCATCCTCTTACGAGTAGGCCAACACACGTATGTGTGACAACCAACCCCTATATGTTCATCGTCGACGTAAACTATCCCATAGAAATCAGGATACTTCCGTTGACGTACTTCAAACCATACAGACATGGTACGTCAACGGCGTTTGAACAAGTGATATCACAACAGATCTCTACGACACAAAAGATTGAAATAAGGTGCCAATAGCTCTCATTAGAGCAGAGATAGCAAATACAATCATTCAGAGGGCACATGCCCCAACATAACATCATTACATCACAGCGGAAGCATTCAATACGTCTGAGTACAGACAAGAACCAAATAGGCCTAAGAGGCCGGAAACGAAAAGACGGAGCCCATCCACGATGTCTCGGATCCTGCCCGGGTCCGCTATCTACTCGTCAGCAGTCTCGTCAAACTCCACGTAGTAGCCACCATGTAGATCTTCGGAAACGTAGGTCTGCGGAAACCACAGCCCCAAAGGGGTCAGTACATAAACGTACTGGCAAGCAAGACTCACAGTTCACCAAAGTGTAACCCGTCAACACCAAGCACAGATGCCTTGGGTTCAACGGAAGAGAGGGGATATAAAAGATGCTGCAACTGGCTGCACTAACCAACTACAGAGATTCTACCACTTCCGGCTAACAGAAAGGAGATAAGATCGAGTATTGTAACCAACTGAAAGATAACTTCAAGCAAACCCATCCTGGATCTCGCCCCTTATCCAAAGAAGCAATCCGAGGATAACTCACACAATTGAGTTAATGATGGCTCAAATTATTGTGTCAATAAGCCTATTACTAGTCAAGTTATTAATCATTGGGTGTAAAGTTGTTAATCATTAGGTTTAAGTTGTCCTGAGTACTTGTTAGCCAGTACTTTCACCAAGTAATCCATAACCGCGGAAAACACGGCTTCTCGAGAAGATTATCCCTGCAGAGTTGCACCAATTTGGCCGTACACGTATGAATAACCCGCCAGATGGGATGCCTCCCACCAAGCGGGGCACTCAACACAACTCAACTCTTCTTCGCATCAAGCCCAAAGCACCACGTGCTGTGCGTGCGCGGCTAATCGAGCCCCACGAAGAAAAGGGGACCCTCATAGCACTGGAAGACCACGCCGCCCTAAATGCCGACTACAAAAGTTCCACCCGGGATCCAAGGGCTCGCAAGATCATGCATGCAGCAAATGGAAAGCCCGAACTACGTGTGGCGATTTGGACGAGATGCGAATCGAATCAAATTGAGGGGGGCGCCCATACTCGCTTCCCACATGCGGTTAGTGCGCTCATCATGGATCAGTAGACAAGACCCTTTTCCTATTAGGGTCGACACTAGCAGGACTCAAAACCACCCTGGGCCTCCTGCCGGTGCCTTATCATCAAATTTATTATGAATAGTAACATTAGCATGATTGATTGATTAAACATCGAGCCCCCCAGAACATAATGAAATAGTAACAGAAAGTAACGGGTAACAGACTCGAGCAACACAACCTAAGCATGCTAGTAAGACACGGGCTCAAACAATGGTTATAGGTATGGAGGTGAGGCAATATCAGGGTTAAAGGATACATGTGATAGGTTCGTAACAGAAACAACTACTACTGGGGCTAGCAGAACAGAACAACGGAAGTATCGGTAATCAATTTTGAAAGGAACACAGTGGTTCATGTGAGTGATAACTTGCCTGCAAACCCAGTAGCCTGGTACTGAGCTAAATCCTTAGAAGGGGTGTCGTAAGTATCGTCGGTCTCAACGTCGTCGTATATCCGAGAAGAAGCAAACAAACAATGCAGAAAGATAAACAATCAATAACATGGCATAGTGCACAAACATGGGATGATGCATGACCATTTAATTGATGCGTCAAAATAAACTAGTTGACAAGATAACAACATGATTAAATGGACCCACATGCAATTGGATTGCACCTGAAAAGCCCATGAATTATGGTTGAATTAATTGTTTTACAACTAATCAAATTGTGTAAGTGAATTAACATGATGCATGGATGAGGAAAACAGCAAAATAACAACAATAGAACCAATTGGAAATAAGGTTTAACAAGTTTGGAAAATCATTTATTAAGTTAAGAAATTTTTGGTTTCTTAAAGGTGTCACACAAGCATTTGTTGTTTTCACCAATTTTAATTGTTCAAAATAGATAACAAAGTTTATATTTGGTAAGAACACACAATTTTAGGTGGAATGCATGTTTCACTTGTTGAAAAAGGATTTCGAATAAATTATTTAGGAATTAAACAAGTTTAAGCCAGAATTAAATGAATTTAATTCAAACATGAACTTATTTGAATTTTTATTTGTTCCAAACATTAAGTGAGATCCATATTTGAAAAGGTTATGCTTTTATGGTTTGAAAACATATTTTATATGTCCCAAAAGAATTTTATTTGATCAAGTTATGAATTTAGCAATATTAAATGAATTAAACAAGATTTAAATTATTTAACCAATTTTAATTATTCAAAACATGAAACAAATTTTATATTTGAAAAGGTGGTTTAATTTTGCATGGAAAACATATTTCATTTGTGGAAATTGGATTTAAAATGAGCAAGTTATTATTTTGGCAATTTTAAATGCATTAAACAAGAAACAGTTGTTTTCAGCAATTTAAATTATTCAAAACAGCAAACAAAATTTATATTTGGAAAGTACATGAAAAGTTGATTGGAAAACATATTTAGTTTGTGTAATTTGGAATTTTTATGAACAAGTTATGAATTTTGCAAGTTTAAGTGAATTTGACAAGTTTTCAAATTTTGCACCAATTTAAAATATTCAAAACAGTAAACAAATTTTATATTGGGATAGATCATTTAATTTGGTATTGAAAACATATCAAAAATGTTGGATTTGGAGTTAAAATGATTTTATTATGCAATTTACAAAATTGAGGTGCAATCTGCCATTTTTAGTGAAACAGGGACTTGGAAAATAATTAAGCAGGGCCTAAAAAGAATATACAGGGATTAGAATTAAAGATACAGGGCTTGGTTGTGATTTCTATGAAGTTGTTGTGCCTAGAAAAAAATAAAACAAAAGGAGATTTTAATCTGCAGGGGGTGGGATTCGAACCCACCCCTCTGGATTGCGCACAGAGGACCTGAACCAGTGGGCTGGTCTGCGGCTTGTTGAAAGGAAGGGAACGTGGGGGGTTTGTGCTGTGGGCGCGCGCTGTTAACTGAAAAAAAAAACTGAACCTTGCGAGCGCATCTTCTTGTCGTTCGACAGAGATCGGAGGCGGCAGGAGGGCGGCTCGCCGGAGGGGCCGTGGTGCTGCGGCCGTGGGGGTGATGCGGGGCAGAAGGAGGGAAGGGAGATGAGGAGGGGTGGCGACAGGGAGGAGGCTCACCTTGGTGGCCTCGAGCAAGGAGGGGGGTCGGGCGGATGCAGGGAGCGGTCGGTGCAGAGAGCAGGCAGGAGGTGGTCGCCGGAAGGAGGCGACGGCGGCGGCGCTCCGGGCAGCCTCCCGTCTCCACGCCTGCGCCAACTCGACGAGGAGCTTCCCCCGGTTCCATTCCCAACGACAGAGAGGCCCCGAGGTGACCGTAGGGCGGCGATCACCGGCGGCCAAGGGCTGTTGTTCGGTGGGTTTTCAGAGTTTAGTGCATACAGAGAGGTTCAGAGATGAATTTCCGCCGGCAGGGAGAAAGAATGGCGCCGCGGCGGGGAGTGGGAAGAAGGTGGAGGCGAAGCTAGGGTTAGGTCTCGGGCAGGGGAATAAATAGAGGGGAAGAGGGGAGAGGAGGAGTACGTGGAGGCATGGAGAGCCACAGGAGCTCACCTGCTCCTCCTCGTGGGTGTTCGTACGGAGAAGAAGAGGGCCAAGGGGTACTGGGCTGTTGCGGTAGTGGGCTGGGCTGGGGAGCTGCTGTTTCCTTTTTCCTATTTTATTTGCTTTCCTTCCTTTTTTTTTGTAGCAAAAGAAATTGGAAGGAAATGTTAGCTTTTATTGTTAGGAAAAATCCTAGAAAATTAGGGTGGGTTTATTATGCCAATTACAACCAACTACTAAGTTTGGATTTCAAAATTATTTAAATTTTTGTGTTGTTTGGAAAATAACCCAAATTAGATGATTTTGCATATTTAAAAGGATTATTAAAACCAACACTTTGATAGAGTGACCCAATTGATTTAAATGGAAGCAAAGAGTATAAAATGATTTTGTTATTATTTTTATGATTTCAAACTGGGTTCTGTTTGAATGTTTTGGTTTGAATTTGAGTAATTTGTTAATTAATGAATTAATATTGAAAACAAGGTTTTTTATTAGGGTGACCCCTATTGATTAAAGTGATTAAAATGATTTGATTGGTTTAGAGATTTTCCTAGATTCAAGGTGGTTCTGTTTGATGCATTTGATTTGAAATTGAAGGTGATTTGAATTAATTGATTGAATTAATTGTTTGATTAAAACCAACAAGTTAATGAGTGATCAACATGGAATAAAATGGAACAAATTGGTTGTTTTCATTTGTGATTTTTATTTCAAAAGTTGTAACAGAACAAGTATGAAAACAAGCATTTGAAATTGTTTGATTTTCATTGTGAAAACAAAGAATAACAGATGCAAAACAAAAGGAACAAATGCAACAATATGATGACATGATGCAATACCTTAACAACAAGAAATCAAACATTCTAATTGGTAGGTTTTCATACTTGGGCTGTTACAGTTCTCCACATGAGGAAACCCTAGGCAAGGACCCCTCAAGCTAATGAGGGGGAAATGGAAAACCGGTTGGTGAAGATGTAGATCCAGGGCTTCTCCTTCAATCCTCAAAGAATCAACAAGTTTGGGTGGAGGAGGAGGGAGATCTAGCTTGGTGGGTGAGCTCAATCAATGGAGTCTTCAATGCTGGTGGAGCTAACCCTTGGGGAAGAAAGGGAGGACCTAGTTATAGGCCTCACTCAACTAGCCGTTTTTCTGCCCAAAATGCGACCAGGTCGGATTGGCCCGGAATATTCCGGACCCCGGAATAATCCGGAGCAATTCGGATTGCAACAGAGTCTTTTCCCGTTATGGCCGGAATGGCCCCGGAATCGTTCCGGATGCAAACAGAGCATTTTCCCGTTGAGGCCGGAATGGCCCCGGAATATTCCGGATCCCGGAATCATCCGGAAAATTCCAGATTGTAACAGAACAATTTCCCGTTGTGGCCGGATTGTTCCGGACTGTTTCTGGCACTCGGTTTGGCCCGGAATATTCCGGGCTGCACTTTGAAGCTCTGTCTCAGGCCATAAAAAATCCGTTGATCTTCGATTTCTTCACCATTTCTTCGACACCGTATACGTGCTGATTTAAGACCAAATTCTTTGACAAAGTAGCACATACGGTTAGTAACTTCTTTATGTTGTTAACAAACACACAAAACATCGAGATATCGAGAATGCACTTTCAATCTCCCCCTTTTTGGTGTTTGATGACAACATAAAGATTTCACGGGGATTAAACAATATAAACTAAAGAAATGGTGTCCAAAAAATAGACGGAGTTTTTTCTCGATGTGTGTCGTGAGGCACACACTTCATAGGCTTTTCTCCCCTATGTTTTAGACACCAAGCCGTCTAAACAAGTTCATACAACCATGCATAGATAATAATAGAGATAAAACAAGCATGATAATAGTAGCATAACCACGGGTAGAGTGACACAATTACGTCACGAGGTTCCACACAAATAAAACAAAGTTTGCAAACGAAGAAAACAAACTAAAGATAACGGAGCACTAGCCTATAAGATCGAAATCAAAAGGAAAAAGACTCGTGCTCCCACCCTTGCAAAGCCCGTGGAATCCTAATATGGGGACTCCTTCTCCCCCTTTGGCATCAAGACGCCAAAAAGGGAAAAACGAGTCCAACTAACGGCCCAAGGGATCACTCCATGTCGTCGTCTTCTTCACGTTGCTCATCATCATTTTCCTCTTCCTCAGCTTCAGGACCACGACCTCCAAGCCCAACAGTATCGAAGTAGTCCTCATCATCAGAATACTCCTCATCATCAACATCAGCTGGAGGCACCCTGAAGTAGAAGTCATCATCATGGATCTCAGGCATCTCAATGGGGACAAGATCAGCAGCAGCAAGAGAGGGAGGATCAGCGGGCACTTGAATCCCAGCAGCCCTGCGGTCGGCGTTCTGAATACGCCTAGACTCCTTGGCCAACTCCCTAGCCTCATGAGCAATCGCCCTAGTGTCCTTGCACATGTTGAACATTTCCTTGAAGAACTTTGCAATGCCACTAGAGGGACGCTCAGAAGTACCACTCGTGGAAGAAGGAGTGGCCATGGGTGATTTGTACTTTGCCTGAGCATACTCCGGAATCTCATCTCCATTAATGAAGGTAGGAACCAACTTCTTGCCCTTGACCACTGCATAGTGGTCCATGATCTCAACCCCCACTTTGTAATTTGTGAACTTCTGAATTAGTGGGCCATATGCGGGCTTCCTCTTCTCCATGACCACGATGCAAATCTCACGGTATATGAAGTCCATCACATCAATCTTCCTTTGGTTCTTAGGCCTAGTGAGGAACATGAGGTTCACCATGAAGGCCCTAATAGCTGAGTAATCACCAGCCTTGATCACAATGGTGGCACGAAAGATCTTTGACAACAAGTTGTAGAAGGGGTACATGTTGGAGTTGAAAGGCCTAGTTTTGCCTTTAGCATTAGGAGGATAGCAAAAAGTCAAGCTTGAGTTGTCATACTCTGGTCCTTCATGAATTTTGTAGCCATGATTAGCATAGGTGGAAGTCCAAGTGTATCCAATTGCCTCAGCAAACTCAGTCAAGTTGCTAGTAATCTTATGCTCCCCACACATCCAGGTCATAGTGCGCCGGGCATCACCCGTGGCGTGGAGAGTGCAGTAGAACTGAGCAACCAATTCAGGGCAATACTCACACTCAGTATCCAGAAGAGGTATCAAACCAAGCTTCTCTAGGCAGGCATGCACATGGCGAAGATCATCATTCTTGTGCCTATTATAGAAGTCCATATCAATCTGAGCCTGCTCACAGACAAGTGGCTTGTGAACAGAATACAAATCCTCCCAACACTTGAGCTGAAGGTTCGTCCAGATGCGAGGATCCTCACAAGTGGACTCAACAAAGCGGTATGGATTCTTCCGCTTGATGTGCTTCCACTGAGGGATAGTGCAGGCATTCAGATCACCTTCGGGCACCCTCTCAGTCTGATCATCATCACGAGATCCCCCACGAGAAACGGAAGTGCGACCCCTATTAGGGAGAGCACCCCTCCCGGCAGTGTACTTCCTTTTCAAACCAGTACGAGCTCCAGGACTTGTGAATATAGGACATAGGAATAGCAAAACGTAAGTGCATATGCCATACGGGTCAAAGGAACTCCAAAGGGTTTGGTTCAGTGCAAAAACTCAAATTTCTGGCAGCATCCGGAAAATTCCGGCTGAGCCCGGAATCATTCCGACTGGGTCGGAATGGTCTGGAATATTCCGGGTGGGCCGGAATGGTCCGGAATATTCCGTACTCCTCGGTCTGACTCGAGAAAATGCCCAAAAACTCGAAATTTTGACTCAAAAACTGAACCAAACTACAAGGGGTACCATAGAGATGATCCTAAAGTAGATCTACGTGCTGGAAATCGTGGGAGTGACACAATCTGAAGATTTGGATCTAAGTCTAGATTGGTGAGTGGTTAGACTAGATCTAAGAAACCATGGCATCTAGGTAGGGATTGGCACGAAGAATAAGTTGATAGAACTTGGAACTAGATCAAACCCTAGGTGAGATTTCATCTAGAACCAAAATCAACCAATCAAAACGAAAAAGATGAGATGCCAAAAACAATACCTTCCATGGGGGAGTCCTTGTCCAAAGGAGGGATCAAACAATCCTCCTTAGGGGCAACGGGGACGAAATCGGCGAACTTTGGTGGCTAGGGCACGGGAGGAGGGAAAGGAGTGGAAGAAAACTGCCCCCCCCCCCGTGCGTGCGGGTCTATTTATAAGTAAAAAACGGTCCATCCGGAATAGCCCGGAAAAATCCGGCGGCCGGAATGATTCCGGGCAGAGCAGCGAAAAGCTCCAAACTTTTCCAGAGAAGACAGTTTTGAATGGCTAGGAAAGATGTGGCTTTGTGTGGAGTAAGGCATATGCATAGATGAACATAGGAGGGAAAAAATAGAGCACAACACAAAGGGGTTAGATTTCCTAGTCTTACTTCTCGGGGAAAATGCAAATAAGATCAAAATAGCAACGAGAAGTAGTATTCGGAAGGATAACACAATAACCCAAAAGATATCCAACTAAGAACCAACTCTTCAAAAGAGAAGAGGTTGGTGTCCTAAGCCACCATGTAAGAGTTCATGGTATGCAACCGCGAAGATATATCTTGGGGGCATTACCATTACTCGACATTGAAGCTCACAATTCAACATTCGAAAAAGAGAGATAACAATGAATTTTTTGCTTTGGGCATAATGGGGGGAGGGAGAACCCAATGTGTTAGGATAACACTCCCCCTATGTCCATGCCTACACCTAAACTCGAACACGTTTCATCTATAGGGGTGTGTGCAAGATCTTCAAGTCGAACTCCTAGAATCTTGCATCATCAAGTGGCTTCGTGAAAATATCCGCAAGATTGTCCTTGGTGGGCACATAAGATAGTGCAATATCCCCTCTTGCCACATGGTCTCGGATGAAGTGATGGCGAATCTCAATGTGTTTGGTCCTTGTGTGTTGCACGGGATTGTATGCAATCTTGATGGCACTTTCATTGTCACACAAAAGAGGCACCTTATCCAAATGAACTCCATACTCCTTGAGAGTTTTCCTCATCCATAGCAATTGAGTGCAAGCACTTGCGGCGGCTACATACTCGGCTTCGGCGGTGGAGAGAGATATGCAATTTTGCTTCTTGGAATACCAACTCACCAAGGACCTACCAAGAAATTGGCATGCCCCAGAATTGGACTTCCTATCATCTTGATCACCCGCCCAATCGGAACCCGTGTAGCCCTTGAGAGAAAATTGTTCCCCCTTTGGGTACCACAGACCAAATCTTGGGGTATGAACCAAATAACGAAAGATCCTATGGACCTCCATCAAATGGCTATCCTTAGGAGCCGCTTGATACCTTGCACACACACCTACACTCAAAACGATATCGGGCCTAGATGCACAAAGATAGATCAAAGAACCAATCATAGAACGATACAACTTTTGATCCACATCCTTAATCCCTTTTGGATTACGAGATAGGTGGCACTTAACTTGCATAGGAGATGTCTTGATCTTAGCATCTTGGAAATTAAACCTCTTGATCATATCTTGGGTATACTTGGCTTGAGAAATGAAGGTCCCACGAGCCAATTGCTTGATCTCAAAGCCAAGGAAGAATTTAAGCTCACCCATCATAGACATATTGAACCTGTCAGTCATAAGCTTAGAGAACTCATTATTGAAAGCTTGGTTAGTTGAGCCTAAGATGATATCGTCCACATATAGTTGGCATATGAAAAGCTCTCCCTTTACTCTCTTGGTGAAGAGAGTGGGGTCAATCTTCCCAACTTCGAAACCACGATCATCTAACAACTCCCTAAGGTGCTCATACCAAGCACGAGGTGCTTGTTTGAGACCATAGAGAGCCTTGTCAAGTTTGTAAACGTGGTTAGGAAAGTTGAGATTCTCGAACCCCGGAGGTTGCTTAACATATACCTCCTCTTTTAGTGGACCATTCAAGAAAGAACTTTTCACATCCATTTGTTGCAATTTGAAATTATGAGAAGATGCATAAGCAAGGAGATACGGATGGACTCAAGGCGAGCCACGGGTGCGTAGGTTTCATCAAAGTCAATGCCTTCAACTTGAGTGTAGCCTTGAGAAACCAATCTTGCCTTGTTCCTAATGACAATGCCATGCTCATCTTGCTTGTTCTTGAAAATCCACTTAGTGCCAATAACATTGTGGCAATCTTTGGGCTTCTCAACCAATCTCCAAACTTTGTTGCTCTCAAAGTTATTGAGCTCATCATGCATAGCTTCAACCCAATCGGAGTCCTCAAGAGCTTCATACACTTTCTTAGGCTCCACCATAGAGATATGAGCTTGATGCTCACTAAAATGTGCCAATTGCCTTCTTGTGGATCTTCGAGCTTGAATATCCTCCAAGACCTTGTTGTCTTGGGCATCAATTTGCTTCAAAGCTCTTCTTATCCTTTTGACACGACGGGCTTCGATCTCCTCATTATTGCTAGGAGGGATCACTTGATCATCTTGATCATTTGGGTCCCCATCTTGACCAACTTGGCCTTGATCATCATCATCATCATCAACAACAACAATATCTTCAACACTTGCTTCAACTTGAGGAGAGGATGAAGAGGATGGTTGATCTTGGCCTTGACCTTGACTCGCATTAGTGAGAGGAGTGGGTACGACTTGCGGAGTCACTTGGTCAATGAGAGGAGGGTCTTGAACATGTTCTTGGTTAGGTGTAACATTTGGCTCCTTGGCTTGTTCTTCTATTGTAGAGGAGGGCTCCACTTGATTAGAGCATTGTCCTTCTCGAGTCGCCATAAGGTGTCCCTCAATGGGGCGAAAAAATCCCACACCCATCCTTCCTATGGCTTCTTGAGGTATTTCAACATCTACATTAGAAACAGGAAATTGCGCCACTTGGGAGCCATCATTTTCCTCGAAAGCCGCACTACAAGATTCTATGACAATCCGTGAGGCTTTGTCAAAGACTCTATAAGTGTGGGATTCGACACCGTAACCAACAAAAATACCCTCAATAGTTTTGGATTGAAATTTAGACAACCTAACACCCTTGATCAAATAAAAGCACTTACAACCGAGTACACGGAAGTAGGATACGTTGAGCTTGTTGCCGGTGAGGATCTCATATGGGGTCTTGTCCAAGACTTTGCGGATGTAGATGCGGTTGGAGGAGTGGCATGCAGTTGATATGGCCTCGGCCCATAAATATTGGGGAGAAGAGTACTCCGCCAACATGGTCCTTGCCATATCCAAGAGGGTGCGATTCTTCCTTTTGGCAACAACATTTTGTTGAGGAGTGTAAGTGGCGGAGTATTGATGACGAATGCCTTCTTCACTAAGGAATTCATTCAATGTATAGTTCTTGAACTCCGACCCATTATCACTCCTAATAGCCATGATTTGCACATTGTGTTGACGTTGCACTTCGTTGGAGAAGTTGATGATGGTTTGTTGAGTTTCACTCTTGCACTTGAAGAAATAAACCCAAGTGTATCTTGAATAATCATCGACAATCACCAAGCAATACTTCTTTCCACCAAGACTTGCCTCGGGCACGGCACCAAAGAGATCAACATGGAGCTCCAAGATCCTCTTTGATGAGATAATAGTCTTGGCCTTGTGCACCTTGTCATGCATCTTCCCTTCAACACACGACCTACAAACGCGGTCCTTTGAAAAGGAAACATTTTCTTTTAGTTCGACAATAAGGCCACCTTTGTGAAGACTTTGCAAAGTTCTCATGTTGACATGGGATAGGCGGCGATGCCACAACCATCCCAAGTCCGCCTTTCCGAAGAGACACATTGCTTGAGTGTTGGTAGACTTCGAAAAGTCCACCACAAACAACTCATTTTCAACATGTCCCACGTAAGCGACGTCAAGAGTCTTGCTCCTCAAAAGGACCACAATATCAGCATCAAAAAAGACGGAGAAACCCATCTTTCCAAGAGAGCGGACGGAAAGTAAATTGTAACCAAGGGATTCGACAAGCATGACGTTCACGATAGTGATATCGGGAGCGACCACAACCTTGCCGAATCTGGATACCTTAGACGAGGACGAGTCTCCATAAGTGATGGTTGCTTGTATGTCATTTGGGCGCAACTCCGTCACAAGTTCTTTGCTTCCGGTCATATGGCTAGTGCATCCACTATCAATTATCCATTTAGTCCCACCGGAAGCATAGTCCTGCAAGAGATCATTGACTAGAGTTAGGACCCGAGGAGGGTCCCTTCATGTTAGCAATAAGGGTCTTTGGAACCCAAATAGTATAGTCAACGAAACCCTCAATAGGACCAACATATTTAGCTTGCACAACACCATAATAATCAGCATATAAGAAATGGTGTGGATTGTTAGTTCCCGCGGAGGTGCTACGAGTAGTGTTGTCCCTCATGACACTACTACTCGAGGCAATGTTGTTTGCTTGAGCGGGTGTACTAAGAGTATTGTTGTCCCTAATGACAACACCACTCGAAGCACCATTGTTGGTCATCTTCTTGCTCTTCTTCTTCTTGTTGTTCTTTTTCTTGGCTACATAGCCTAGACCTTGCTTGCCCACTTGTTGCCTTGGAGCACTCAATTGTGGTCTAGCAATGACCACATTAGAGTTGGGGGCAACCACTTGTGGGGAAGGGGTCACAACTTTCTCAACTTGAGGGCCTTTACCCTTGAGCCTTGCTAGCTCATCTTTCAACCTAGCATTTTCCTCAATAATATTTGCATGATCACAAGAAGAAGTAGAGGTGCTAGGATTGTTAGTTTGATTAAGTTGAGTTTGAAGTTGTTCATGCAACTCTTTGAGGGATGAGTGTTGGCTTTCCAAAGCTTTGTGAGCCTCGGTTAGCTTTTCAAACTCCTCGGTTAGTTTACCATGACCAACCCCAAACTCGACCTTATCCTTTTTAGCCTTTTTATATTTAGCAATAGCAAGATCACGTTCCTTAGTGATGTTTGAGACAAGTTCATTATGAGTTAATTCAATAGATTCAAGTTCATCCTGTAGAGAAACTCTACCATCATGCTCTTCCTCAAGGGTCATAGAGAGAGATGCAATTTCATCCGCATCCCTTGTCTCAACCTCACCTTTCTTCTCAAGAGCATCTTGGGCCTCTCCCAATTGCCTCATGAGATACTCAACGTACTTATTGGTCTCCCCTTGCATGTTAGACATAAAACGGTCCAAGGAGACCCTTTCTTCTTCTTCTCTAAGACTAGCAAGATGTTCAAGTTCACTAGGGGTCTTAGAGTTGGGGGAAGGTGATACCTCCGTGGCCTTAGCCATGAAGCACTTGGAATTACGTTGAGGAAGATCGTCATTAGGGGATTCAAAGAGGGATGAAGATGATGGAGTAGAAGCAATAGCTGGAGCGGCCACTTCACTTGTTGTTTCTTCTTCTTCATCACTCCCGGAATCATACTCCTCTTGAGTCAAGAGCACAAACTTGGTGGGAGACTTCTTGTGGAATGGCTTCTTATTGAAATGAGGTTTCTTGTACTCAACCTTGGACTTGTCCTTGCGAATGAGCTTGCCACTATGGAGCTCTCTATTCTCATAGGGGCACTCCGCAATCAAATGGTGCTTATCTTGACAATTGAAGCAAGACCTCACTTTTTGAGCCCCATCATTGCTATAGCGAGACCTTGTCTTCTCCTCAACAAATCTCTCGCCCTTGGGAGGATTGCTCCAAAACTTTTGCACGGTGAGAGCAATGAGATCCTTTAGAACGGGATCATAGTCTTGTTCCTTCAAAGGAGGCAACACCTCTTCTCCTTCTTCTTCATTCTCAACCTCTCTTGACAACACTTTGGCCTTCAAAGCAACGGATGCTCCTTGGTGCATTCCAATGGCCCTAGCACGCTTGTCAAGCGCATTCTTGGTTTGCACTTTGTAGGAGCACATTTCTTGCATCACTTGAGTTGAGGTCATGGAGGAGAAATCATGTCTCCCTTGAATGCTCTTCATGTCCGCGCCCTCAAATGGCATTATGGCAATAATGTACTTCCTCTTGATCCAAGCATCATCAATGTACGTGGCACCAACATTTGAGAAGACGGTGGCAAGAGTCTTGAGTCTCCGGTACATGTCCACATGATCCTCTCCATCATGCACATAGAACCCTTCGGCCTCATTGGTCAAGGCATCATATCTATTCCTTTGCATGCTCTCATTGCCCACAAACATGACGACAAGAGAGTCCCATGTTTCCTTGGCGGTGGAATATTGTTGGAGATGCGGCATGTGGTTAGGACCCACGTCTTGTTGAAGAATGGACAAGGCGGTGTAGTTGAGTTGGCATTCTACGACTTCTCTTCTTGTTAAGTTCTTGGGATCAAATGGCTTGTATCCATCACGAGTGATCTCCAAAGATCTATACAAGAAGAGTTCAAGTGAGTCTCCATGTAATATTGCCATTCACGAAAAGAAAAGGCATCAATTTTAGGTGGATCTCGTCTAGGGATTATATGAGGATGAGGGACGGGAGGATCGGGAGAATAACTTCCGGGAACGGCATGAAATTCTCCGCTTCCTTCCGTACCCGACTTAGTGGAGTGTTTGGCGGAAGCATTTTTATGTGGATCACCATCTACCCCTTTCTTGGCGCCCTCCGGAGGAATTTCCGGAAGAGAGGATTCGACTACCTCCGGTCCTTTGGCTTTGAGGAGTTGTGTCATGAGTTGACGCAACTCATCAAATTTGTTGTCTATGGATGAGGTCAATGAAGTTCTCAAAGCATTGAGATCATCCATGGCCACCTTGCCAACGGACATTTCGGTATCCAAATCTTCTCCCATACAAGAGCCGAGGCTCTGATACCAATTGAAAGTAAAGTATGGGCACCTAGAGGGGGGGTGAATAGGTGCTACGACCAATTTTAATTTTTAACAAGGTTTAGGCTTGATACAAAGATAAATTCTCTAGATAGTGCAACTAATGGTGAATTTACCTATATGGCAAGGCAAGCAATTAATGCAACTAGGACAACACTTAATACAACAAGTACTACAATAAATGCTACAAGTACGAGTAAGTAAAGAGTGAGGAACGAGGTAACCGATGGAAGCACACAGAGACACGATGTATTCCCGAGTTCCTCCTTGTTAGGGGAGTACGTCTCGTTGGAGGGGTGTGAGCTCGCCACGAAGGCCTACTCAACGCCACAAAGGCCTCACCCTATTCTCCGATGAGCTTCCGCCACAAAGGCCTAGTTCACCTTCCACTATTGAACCCCTTTGAGGCAGGGATCGAATCCTTTACAAACAAGCTTGGGGCCCACACCCACAACTTAACTGGGGGCTCCCAACTATCACAAATCACCAAGAGTAGCAAGAAGCCTAGGTTCTCCACATGAGGAAACCCTAGGCAAGGATCCCTCAAGCTAATGAGGGGGAAATGAAAAACCGGTTGGTGAAGATATAGATCCCGGGATTCTCCTTCAATCCTCAAAGAATCAACAAGTTTGGGTGGAGGAGAAGGGAGATCTAGCTTGGTGGGTGAGCTCAATCAATGAGTCTTCAATGCTGGTGGAGCTAACCCTTGGGGAAGAAAGGGAGGCCCTATTTATAGGCCTCACTCAACTAGCCGTTTTTCTGCCCAAAATGCGACCAGGTCGGATTGTCTCGGAATAATCCGGAGCAATCCGGATTGCAACAGAGTCTTTTCCCGTTATGGCCGGAATGGCCCTGGAATGGTTCCGGATGCAAACAGAGCATTTTCCCGTTGAGGCCGGAATGGCCCCGGAATATTCCGGATCCCGGAATCATCCGGAAAATTCCGGATTGTAACAGAACAATTTCCCGTTGTGGCCGGATTGTTCCGGACTGATTCTGGCACCCGGATTGGCCCGGAATTTTCCGGGCTGCACTTTGAAGCTCTGTTTCAGGCCATAAAAAATCCGTTGATCTTCGACTTCTTCACCATTTCTTCGACACCGTATACGTGCTGATTTAAGACCAAATCCTTTGACAAAGTAGCACATACGGTTAGTAACTTCTTTATGTTGTTAACAAACACACAAAACATCGAGATATCGAGAATGCACTTTCAATCGTCCCCCATCGTAGATGGCTCTGATACCAGATGAAACAAACCTAATTACTCTAGACCTAATAAATAGTAAATACTCTGAATTATCTTCTACTTTATTAAACGTGGGAGAAGCCCAATATATAGGAGGGATAACTTGACTCACAAGCCGACTCAAAGGAGATACAATCTGGACACTGAAACTGAATCTAAATAGGACTCTTCACCTAATCCGAATTTAAACCTAAACCCTAACAACTTTGAGCTGTACCAGGAGGTGGTGCGGTCAGGGCTGGTTCCCACATAACATGCTCCAGGTCTTATTTTTTAGAGAGAGATACGCCACCAGGCTACAGGTTAATGAGGTGACTATTCAGCGGTACGAGTGTTGAAACTGAAGGTGTGTTTATGATGTAGTGAAAGCATTGAAAGAGCTCAAATCTTTACTAGGTTGGAGAGTCGTCTACTTATGGGTTGGGGATTGACTCCTGTGTTGTTCTGGTCTCACTTTGATCTTTCTGTGGATCTGAATGGTGCCATTGTTGCTGAAACTAAAGCTGCTCAAAGATTTGCGACATTTAATCAGGGAGCAAAGCTCATAGTTCTTTTGTACTTTACAGGTATGAACTTGATAAGCAAATAACATTGGTTATGAAAATCTAATTTCATTTGTTAATTTTTTGTGCAGTTTACATATAACTCTAATACATCATTCGTGTGGAGGGATTCAATGTGGACAACATACATGGTCGGAGCTTGCTGATGGCTTGCTCGTCAGAGAAGGCGGCCTAGGGACACCTGTAGTTAAGTAAGCCAACCATATTTTATGGTGTTTCTGCCCTTTTTTCTTATATACTAAGAGAATAATGGAATTTGGGTGAGAAATTGAGCTTAATCTTTCAGCACAGTGGGAGGGAGAGACATGAATGTGAAATAGAAATGTGTCCTTGCAGCGGTGAAGAGCGTGTCATGTATTTTGATTAGCCCTTGTGGGTGGTGTTACCACTGATATTGATTTTTTAGATTGCTTATCATGTCTGGTTCCCATCTTCAAGTTATATTGGCAATATTCATATGCATTATGGTTACATTGTCACAGGATAGAAAACTTATGTATCCGCAGCAACGCATGGGCATTCAACTAGTACTAGTAAATACTTAGCATGTATTTACACACACAATGAACATTAATTAAACATATATTAAATTATTTAGGCGTCCACAAAGGGCTACTTCTTCGGTTCTGTATTTTTGGATATTTCAACACCGAGACACACCTAGATACATTTGATTTAGAAAAAAAAAAGCAAAATATATTATAATTTAGAACGGAGAGAGTATTTATAGATAGTGCAAATAGCCCTTCATAATGCGGAAAGAAAAAACAGAGGCCGAGCGACATTAGCTCCGTACTCCAAAAAATTCGGATCTATATTTTTGCGATTTCAAAAAAAATCTGAAAACAATCCCACACAAAGATAAGAAAATCGAGATTGTGCAAAATTTCAATCAAAATTTTATTGTATTTTGCCCTAGGCAAAAAAGACAAATTCGCAGATTTGGTGGATCGGTGAACAGGCTAAATTTTTTGAAATCTTGCCACATTTGTCATTTTTGTGTAGCACATAATACAAATTTCTACTTGAAATTTTTACACAGTTGTAGATCTGGATTTTATCTACATCTAGAATTTTTTACAAACTTTTTGAAACAAAAAAACATGCAAGCTCAATTTCTTTTGGAAACCGGACTACATATAGCTCGGCTTCCAAAACGCCACCCTCTCCATCATGTGATTATTATTTCTCTTTAAGCACTGACATTCATACGGTGATTTTTTTACAGCGGCTAGTTTTCAAACAAGCACCACGTTAATGTTATCATCATAACATAATTTTCACCATCATACAGGATTATCACAGTGCTGCCGCGACGAGTGTGTCAGGCATGCACGGGGATGGAAATCCCAAGCCAACGGGAACAAACGAGATGACATATACAGATGTGTAAAGAAGGGGGGAGAACAGTAGGAATAAGGCTAACATGAATTCTGATCTTAAGCTCACGAGCTTGTTAGAAGTACATCGTAGATCACCGGTATCTACTGATCCAGCAATGAAAGGTGACCGCGGTAGGTCCGATCATGATGGTTGCTCTAGAATTCGGTGTCGAAGCAAGACGCCATCACTTTTGAAACAACTGAACGTGCAAAGGGTATATAGCTTAGACTGTACCTGCAAAAACCAAAACACCAACAGCTGTATCTTCAGATTTGTACTCTATCCCTCATACTTTGGCAATGCTAATTTACGTATTTTAACCCTTTGCAGATATAAACATGTTTGTCCATTTTGTGTGATATGATGAGACATTAGTTTTGCATCCTGCAAGTTTTAACCCATGGTAAAGGTATCTCTTAGCTGCGATTTTTTTTTTGAAGGAAAATAGCAATGAATATTGGTCCATGCAGATGTATAACTTTGAATGAGTTTTTCTTATGCATAACCGGACCTAGAAGAAGTTATGAGCATGGCTGGGATGGCATTATGCAAGGTTGACAAAACCTATTATTAAAATTCAAACAATGGAAGAGATTCAACGTACCAGACAAGGGCACCAAATTCCAAAATGATGGCAAGTAGAGTCAAGACCTTACTGTGAATCTGTTTGGGGAGAAAAGATCACAGGTGTAGTTGATTATAAATTAATACATAAGCATGGCATACAATTTATGAAATATTCTCAAATCAGTTTACTTACTAAGAGAGCGCAGAATAGAGAAACGATGATGCTTGCAATGTATATAGCAGTGGCATATATGCGCACAGAATCAAGCATCATATCAAACTGCCTCTTCGGACCTATAAGAAATGCCGTACTGTCAAACAAATGGTCCCAGCATTAGCTGACATGAAGAAAACTTTGAGACACAGAAGATAATCTAGTTACGAAAAGTGCGCTAACATTACAGAGCATATACCTTAAGTGGCAAGGTATGTACTTAGATATTTAGGTGCTCAGGAAGTCACGAATAATCATGTAACACCTCGTAAGATTTTTTTTATCTATGCCAAGTTAGATTGCATTAAGCACATAAACTTCTATAGCTAGGTGAAGTTGCAAAACTAGAAAATTCACATTCTTCATTGTGATATGAAGAGTTAATGAAGGCTCTGATTTTGCATCCACATGACTAAGTGAAAAAGTGTAAGTGAAGTCCTCCTAAACATCATGCTGATTTACTGATATGGAGACATATAACTTAGTAGAAGAATTTTTTAAATGTTAATGGATTCTTTGATAATAAAAAATGTTGTCCATAACCTCACATAAGAAAATAGCATCTTAAGATAAGAGTATTTTAGGCCAGAAAACATAGTATGCGACTAACACATTTACAGCATCAAAACTAAAGATAAAGGATAGAAATGGATTCTCAAAATGAAAAAAAAGGACACAGATTCTATTAAACAGAACTTCAAGAAATGGTGCAACAGACCTTCCGAGTGCCATCATATTGCCAAGTGTGAATGTAACCCCAAATTTCACAGGATTGAAGAAAACGAGCATTGACTGCAATGAAAGAAGAAAATTGCTAAAATATAACAACTGGAGGGTAAAAACTAGCAATTGCAAAAAAAAAAGAGAGACAGATATAATACATGGAGTCAACTGTATGGAACAAGAACCACATTGCATTACATGATGGTCCCCAACTCTACATCCTCTCTAATGTATCATGTGGTGCAAGAATGCGGCTATCGTGATTAATACATCATGTGGTGCAGTGATGCTTTCAACAAATTAATTATGGAACTCTACAAGGGAACACAACATAATATGAGAAGGCTTTACAAGGGAACACAGCATAATATGAGAAGGCTTTAGAAGCAGGTTCTCTCCTAAAAAGGAGCTCAGGGGACAGTATTAAGTACTCCAATGTAACATTTTTCCTGACATTTATAAGATTCGTCATGCCAAAATTTGGCAAACCAAGATGAATAGTAATAATACTCCTATTCGTACACAGTGTTATCTCGAACTGATACCCAAAGGCAGTAGTGTGATGTGTGAAGCCATGCCCTAAAGAACATAGTGGAAGGGTGATGCGTAAAAAACGTTAAATAAAGGTGGATGGACCATTTTCTATCCTACATCACTTGACAGCATTCAACCGAGGAGAAAACAAGAATGTCGCGGAGTTCTTCCATGTGCGATAAGAAAAGGGGAAAGTGCTCATGATAATGTTGTTAAGGCAGATAAACTCACCAAGAAAGTGCACGTCAAACCAGCAGCCAAGCATATCGCGAAACCATACAGCCTCTGCACAAAACAAGCAAGAATTTCAGTTCCACGATACAACCACCATACCCTCAGCAAAGAGCAATTAGCCGCATTGCTCGAACGGTTCTACCGCGACCTATCCTATACCATGATTCATCGCTGGACAGTCCCTGAGAATCCGCTAGTTAGCATCATCTCGGTCAACAATCCGCTCGCGGCCAGATCTGGGCGAGGACGCCACGGATCCGAGTGTTAGCGAGCCCAGGAAGACGGGAGGGAGAGGAGAACGAGATGGAGGAGGAGGCGGGCGTATTGCCTGGGTGGTGTTGAGGGTGCAGTGCCGGTTCATGTCGTCGAAGAAGGACTGCTCCTCTGGCGGCGGCAGCGCTGCCTCCTCGTCGACCTCCATGCCGACCAGCATCTTGGCCCGCTCCAGGGCGTCCCGCATCCTGTCCATGGCAGCTGTCGGGTGTAGACCAGAGAGCTCTGCGGGCGCGTGGCCGGTGGGTGAAGGAGGGTGAGGGAGTATCCCGTCCGGCGAGGAGGATAGTAAGATGGCAGTTGGTTTGGGAATACTGATACTTGCCGGTACTAGTCGCAGGAGGAAGATGGACTAGGAGTGTACAGGCATAGTTGGACTAGATTGATGATGGGCCGGCCATGTCGTACCGAGTATGTGCCTCATCGGGCCCAATCCCTTGTTCGACAAAAATTCCAGTACTACTTGCTCCCTCGCCAAATAGGTAGCCTATAAACTTAGCCAAAAAGTCGATCATTTCTATGATTGATCAAATGAAATATATAGAAGTAAATATCAACAACTGAAATATTATGAAAATATATCTTATGGTGGACATACTGATATTGGTCTCATATGAGTGATGCTACACCTACGGAATCAAGTTACGGAAGATTTGTACGGACTCAGATTGTGGGCCCTAATGAATTTCAGGGGGTCGTGGGAAGTGTGAGGACAAATTAGACTGCGACACGTCCTTCTGTAAGCTGAGTCTGTAGGTAGTCAGCCCGTAAGTGTAGTATTACCGGTCTCATATTGTAGATCTTCATGTCTATCCATACTTCTTATAAGCTACTAGCATGCATTAGCAAGTTTTCTATCTCAAGATGCAAGCTATCTGGTATTTTTTCTGTGATCCAAATTCACTCATGTTGATAAAAGGCTGAACTTCTGACGAGTAGAGCGGAGCGTCAACTTGGCCCATCATGTTTGCTCGACCAATGTGGACGCACAGAGGGAGGTGCGGGGGGCGGCAGACCCAACTGTACGGTACGAGTTGGATACGAATTCTACGTTGTCTAGGGTTTACCCCTTTTATATATCTCATGTAAGACGCCGGTTTGGGATAAGCCAGAAGTTGTAAATCCCCGGTGTTTGTAACCGCACCCGATATAGTGAAGTTCTTTTGGCTGGCGCCGTGATTTTTTCTTTTCCTTATTGAAAGGGTTTTCCACGTTAAAAATAATGTGTCCCTTGTCGTGTTAGATCTCTTTTATTCGTCTTTTTGTGCTATCGGTTATAACAAGTGGTATCAGAACCCTGGGTTGTTGCAGATTAGGGTTTTGCGATGGTTGCGATGAAGTTTGATCTACCGTTGCCGGACTACAAGACGAGATTCTCACTGTGGAAAGTCAAGATGAGGGCGATTCTCTCCCGATCCGGAGTTCTTGATGATGCGTTGGATGGGTTCAAGGAAACAGATCCGAAGAAGTGGACCGACGCTGACAAGCGTAAAGACCGTAAGGCTTTGTCTATGCTTCAACTCCATCTATCTAATGAGATTTTGCAAGAGGTGTTGAAGTAGAAATCCGCGCAAACACTTTGGGAGAACATGGAAGAGATCTGCGTGTCTAAGGATCTAACCAGCAAGATGCACGTGAGGATGAAGTTTTTCACGCACAAGCTGCAGGAGGGTGGTTCCGCGATGTATTTTTCTTGGATACTAGCACTGGATTTGCGAGCCAAGTTGCTATTTTGATCTTCCGAATGAATTTTGCTGCGAGTAACCTGTTTATTTCTTCTCCTATTGCTCTCTACTTCGGTTCGTAAAAACGGCGAGTGGATTGTTGTATTGGCTTTGCGTACTTGTAGATTTCTAGTGAGTGCTCGACGAATTTGCTGAGTACTCTTGGCATGTCCGCTGGGGCCCATGCAAAGATTTTTTCAGTACTCACGGAGAAATTGGACGAGCGTGCTTACCTATGCGATAGGCGGCGTTTTGGACACGAAAACTTTCTTTGTTGGATCAGTCGGGTGAACTTGATATTTCGTTGTGTCCTTTTTCACATCTAACTCCATCTCTGGTGTTGTTTTCTTTGTCAGGGGAAAGATCGAGTGATCAGTCATAGCGGCTCTGCATTCCAAATGACTGCGATATTCTGTTGAGCTTGATGTCGTAACTATCAGATTTTTTGTAGTTTCCGCGCACTGTGATTATCCCTCTAGGCTCTGGCATTTTGAGCATCATATACGCGTAGTGGGGTAATGCCATGAATCTCACGAATGTTGTCCTGCCAAGTATCGCGTTATATTGGGATGGCCAGTCGACTACTTCGAAGTCGAGTTTTTCTTTCCTGTAATTGTCCCGTTCTCCAAAAACCACCTCGAGTGTTATTGTACCCAAAGGTTTGACTGCTTTTCAATGCACAATACTGTGAAATGAGTTCTCTGATCTCTTTAGGTTGCTTATTGGTATGCTCATTTCCTTCAGCGTTTTTGTGCAGATGATGTTGATCCCACTCCCTCCGTCCATGAATACTCGGTTCAGATCATAGCCTCCGATTTGCGCTTTGAGTATCAGCGATGCCTTTCCTCGGAAGGGGACTCGAAGTGGACGATCGGCTCTGGAAAAGGCGATGTTTGCACCATACCAATCCAGGAACCCCGGACGTCACAGGGGGTGATATTTTCGCTAGATTCACCTGTCTGGTAATGAGCTTTTGGCTTCTTTTGGAGGGAGCGCCTTTCTGTATCATGTATACTTTTCCTTTTGGCTCCGGGTATCTGTCTTCCTTCGGATAACCCACCCTATACTGATGTTGTACTTATGCGGCTTGATGCGCTCTAGGTTCTCCTTGTGATGGGGGTTGTTGTTGAGGTTGGGCGACTGCTGGTACTGGTGGAGGTGGTGGTACACTTATTGCTAGTGCTCCTGGAACCATCGGGAATCCTGCCTGTTGGGGTTCCCTCTATTTGTTGAAAGATGCTTCCATGAGTAGGTTAAATATGCGGCAGTCCTTCAGTTTATGGCTGGATCTATGTATTCTGTTGTCATCGTTGTACATGTGGTTTGAGCACGGCCCTTCGAGTTGCTGCTCGATTGACATGGGTGGTAACCCGTTTGCACGGATCTTCCCTGGCTGCCACTCGTGCTTCTGTTCCTGCCCACGTTGGCGCTCCTGTTCCCGTAGCTTCTCTCGCCCTTGTCTGCGGTAGTCGTTACCGCGACTGCCCAAGAACTCGGTTGCGATTAATTCGGATTCCATTTCATCGAATGTACGTTTTTTGCGCGCCCTCCTCCTGTTCTGGTCATTGTTGTATCTTCTGTTCCCCTCGTGAGAATAGGAGGTCTCCATGCGATCTTCCTCGGGTGAGGGTGGGTGGGTATTGCGCGTTGATTCTTCGCCTTTCGTCCAGCTGTTTTCTACTCCCATGAGTTTGCTCACGGTTCTCACTCGAATCCGGTCGATGTACTCCCTTTGGCCCATTCGGCGGAGTCCATCTCTGAAGTTGTCTATCGCTGTTTCGTCTGAGATCTCCTCCGCACTGTTTTTCAGCACGGTCCACCTCTGTATGTACCAACGAATATTCTCGTCTGATCTTTGCATGCATGTTTTTAGCTACCCGACTGTTACTGGTCGTTTGCAGGTGGATCTGAAGTTCTAGATAAAACCATACTGGAATTCTTTCGAGCAACTGTATTTGTTCTTGGGTCGGCTCTTCAGCCAGTTTCTCGCCGCAGCTGGTGTTCGCCGCGCCCACCAGCTGCAGTTGTATATACTGCATTGCCGTCACCTTGCTCCCCTTTTGGAACCTTAAGGTTGTCACACAATTGTCTAGTCATGCCTCGGGTTCATGATCGCCGACGTACTTGGGTGTTGATACGTCCAAAACGTATCTACTTTCCCGAACGATTTTGCTGTTGTTTTCCTCTAAGCTTGTGATTTTGGGATACAACTAACACGGACTAACGCTGTTTTCAGCAGAATTGCCCTAGTGTCTCATTTTTGTGCAGAAATTCAACTTTCAGGAAAATGCCTAGAAAAGATTGCAAATCCCCTATTTTACCCCGAAGACCCCTAGAGTGAGAAGATGAGACGGAGAGGGGCCATGAGGGGCCTACACCACCTGGCGGTGCCCCCCTAGATCACGCCGTGGTGTGGTGTGGCCTCCTCGGCCACCCCCTCGGGGGCCCCTTTCGACTACTTATGCCCTCTAACCTAAAAACATCGGGGGGTTCATCATATTCCAGAGAAACACACCAGAGCGCCGCTGCCTCCTCGAAACTCAATTCGGGGATCAGAAGTTCCTGTTCTAGCACTCTGTCGGGACGAGGATTTGGAAGAGATCATCGCCATCATCATCGCCACCACCTCTCCATCAACCATCCATAATTCCCCCATCTATGTGGGCAATTGACAAATCATGAACGTATAGCAATACTATTATGAAGAGATATAGTTCACGGGTTCTAACATTGTAGGCATTACATCAAGGCATATGGACCACTATCCAGCATGCATCCATATCTAAAAGGCCACCTCAAGAAAGCTATCCAGGAAATCTCTCTGGTATTAAGTTGCAGCAACGAAATGATTGCTTTATGTGCAACAGACAAGTGCATTAAGAACAATACGTAATCTAAATAGTGGTCCTCGTCCATAGACAATAGCACCGCTATTTTGTCCCCGGTAGCAACATCACATTCCCATCCGTCACGTTTATGTCACTCGAGCAAAGATGTAAGGGAGGCATGAACCCACTATCTAGCATATAAGACCTCTCTTGCAGGTGAAAAAAAACTACGTGTCCAAGGTAATCATAAAACCGAAGAGCATTGCAAGACAAGATTAATACTCTCTACAAATATAAGTGAAGCATCTAAAATTTACATGAACAAAATAATCATAATCTCATGGTTCATCGGATCCCAGCAAACACAACATGCACAATTACATAACGGTGGTCTTGATCATGTGAGGCAACTCTCGAGACTCTAAAAATGGAGGCATAGGGGAGAGAACAACCATCTTGCTACCGCTATGGAGTCGTAGTCCCGAGATGAACTACTCACACATCTATCCGGAGGCGATCATGGCGATGTAGAGGCCTCGGATGAAAATTCCCCTCTCCGGCAGGGTGCTGGAACAGGGTTGTAGAAGCCCTAGATTGAACTTTCGAGGTGACGGCGCCTCTCTGTATGTTTCATGGAAAATAACTCCGTCCCTGATGTTTTTAGGGTTAAAGGAAATTTATAGGCGAAGAGGCGATGAGAGGCGGTGTCCAGGGCCGCTAGGGGACCACCAGGTGCGGCCTAGGGTGGGGCCGCTCCTGGTACCCCTCTAGGCCCCCCCTGGGCCCCCTCCGGCTCTTCTTTGGTCTCTTCATTCCGGGTAAAAAAGATCTTCGTGGATTTTCAGCCCTTTCCAAGAATATTTCTGTAAGATTTTTCTGAAATAGAAAAACAACATAAAACAACAACTAGCCTGGGGCATCTTGTTAATAGGTTAGTCAATGAAAACATCCAGGAAACAAAGAAAAATATGTAGAAAACATAAGGGCATTGGATAGAAAACAAGCATGAAGCATAAAAAGTTATACATACGTTTGCAACATATCACACAATTTCATGTTTCTAATGTAGATGTTGAAATGCCTCAAGAAGCCATAGGAAGAATGGGTCTGGGGTTTTTCCACCCCATTAAGGGACACCTTGTAGCGGATTTAGAAGAACTATGCTCTACTCAAGTGGAGGCCTTGTCTACCCTAGAAGCACATGCCATTGGAGCAAGTGATGCACCAACCAAAGAACAAGATCAAGACCATCCTATTGTTGATCAAGTTTCTATGCAGGAACCAATTTATCCTATCATTCAAGCTAGCCAAGATCAAGGCCAAGATTAACCTTCTTCTTCTCATGTTGAACCAAGTCATAATGATGATCAAGGCCAAGAAACTGGTCAAGACGGGGATCCAAATGATCAAGATGATCAAGTGATTTCTCCTAGCAACAATGAGGAAATCAAAGTCCATCGTGAAGCAAGGATTGCTAGATCTTTGAAGCAAATTGACTATTCCAGTGATAAGGTGTTGGGTGATCGAAGAGGCAATAGAACCATAAGAGCTCAATTGACAAGCTTAAGTGAGCATCAAGCTCACATATCGATGGTGGAACCAAAGAAAGTGTTTGAGGATCTTGAGGATCGGGATTGGTTGGATGCTATGATGACCTCAATAACTTTGAGCACAACAAAGTGTGAAGCTAGTTGAGAAACCCAAAGATTGCCGCAATGTTATTGGCACCAAGTGGATATTCAAGAACAAGCAAGACGAGCATGGAATTTTCATAAGGAACAAGGCAAGATTTGTAGCTCAAGGGTACTCCCAAGTGGAAGGAATTGACTTTGATGAACCTATGCTCCCGTGGCTCGCCTTGAGTCCATCTGTATCATTCTTGCATATGCATATTTGCACAACTTTAAATTGCAACAAATGGACGTCAAAAGTGCTTTTCTTGGTATATGTTAGACAACCACCGGGTTTTGAGGACCCCAACTTTCCTAACCATGTCTACAAGCTCCATAAGGCGCTTTATGGACTTAAGCAAGCACCACGTGCGTGGTATGAGCACCTTAGAGAGTTGTTGAAAAACTGTGGGTTTGAAGTTGGGAAAATAGATTTCACCCTTTTCACAAAGAGGGTTAAAGGGGAGATTTTCATATGCCAACTATACGTGGACAATATTATCTTTGGCTCAACTAATCAATATTTAAATGATGAATTTTCAAAGCTTATGAATGACAAGTTTGAGATGTCTATGATGGGAGAGCTCAAATTATTCCTTGGCTTTGAGATCAAGCAATTGGATATAGGGAATTACATTTCTAAAGCCAAGTATAATCAAGACATGCTTAAGAGGTTCGACTTCCAAAATTCTAAAGAGAATATCACTCCAATGCAAACCAAGTGTCATCTCAAGCGCAATCCGGATGGTAAAGACGTGGACCAAAAGTTGTATATTTCTATGATTGGTTCTTTGCTTTATCTTTGTGCTTCTAGACTCGATATTGTGTTGAGTGTAGGAGTGTGTGCAAGGTATCAAGAGGATCTTAAGGAAAGCCATTTGACGGCGGTCCATAGGATCTTTCTGTATTTGGTTCATACCTCAAGGTTTTGTTTGTGGTACCCAAAGAGGGCACAATTTTCTCTCAGTAGGTACACAGACTCAGATTGGGCCGGTGATCAAGATGATAGGAAATCGACTTCCAGGGCTTGCCAGTTCCTTGGTAGGTCCTTGGTAAGTTAGTCTTCTAAGAAGCAAAATTTCATATCTCTCTCTCTACCGCCAAAGCCGAGCATGTGGAAGCTGCTAGTGCTTGCACTCATTTTCGTGTATGAGGCAAACTCTTAAAGAATATGATGTCCATTGTGACAAATTGCCTCTTTTGTGCGACAATGAAAATGCCATCAAGATTGCTTACAACCCGGTGCAACATACAAGAATGAAGCATATTGAGATTTTTCATCACTTCATTAGAAATCGTGTTACCCGTGGAGATATTAAGCTAGCATATGTGCCCACCAAGGATCAAATTTCCGATATATTCACAAAGACCCTTGCTGATACAAGATTCATGTTCTTGAGGAATGAGCTAAATATCATCGATTCAAGGAGCTTGATGGAGGGATGATAACCCGGTAGGCTAGCGGCAAGGTGTAACTCGGCCCAAAGGGAGCTGTGCAAGACCCGGCTTAAGGAAAGGGAGTTTCTAGAAGGCCCAAGAGTGTAGGCCTCGTAACCCGGATTGTGGGTCTTGATAAGGAAACTTAGGGTTTGTGAAGCGGTGCCCGGGTAGGATTACGAGTATGCCTTGGATAGGAAGCCAGGGGGCCGGATATTATATAAGCCGGCTCCTAGGGTTATATTAGACACGAGTTTCATTAGCTATTCGAGTATCCTTTGTAATACCAGAGTTGAGATAATAAATCTAGATCGGAGACTCGGCGACTTGATTGCCGGCTACCAGATCGTTTGTCACCATGATTTCCCCTGAGCAAAACCCTCTCCCAAACACCAGAGTCGAATTGCCCCAAGATAAGTTACCCCCGGTAACGTCTGCCGTGATTATCCCACGACAGTTGGCGCCCGCCGTGGGGCCTGTGTCCAAAGGTGTTTACATCACGGGAGAAGCTCGGGAGAACATGAAGAACCTCGTCTTCGGCGAGATCTACACCAACCCCGAAGGAGAGAAGATGGTGGACGATTTTGGTTGGGGGCTAGAGTCGGATCTGCTCGAATCCGGATCTGTCGTTACAATCGGCCGGGTCAACGTCTTCATCGGCATGGTACGTACGTCCGGTTCAATCCCTGATGATTTCGAATGTGATTATGTGTCAGGAGAAGCAACCTGCATTCAGTCGGATGGAGAAGAATCGGTCGGAACGGTGGATCCGATAGAAGAGCCCACCACGAAGAGGGAACAACCGGAGGAGCTGGCATGGACCCCGCGTGGCCGGATCACGAGAGAAGATGATACCGAGTCCATCCTGCACCTGCTGGAGGACCGGTACGAGGAAGATAGTTGTGATGAGGAGGAATACGAGTCTTCACCAGGCATCGCGCGCCAGGTCGCGGTCTACACGGCCCCTGCAACCAATCTCAATCAGGGGGACGTGACTACAGCCGCGGTCGGAGCGGCGCGAGCGCTGACCCAGCAGCAAAATCCGGCTGACGGAAATCCGGTTCTGACCCGGGTTGACGGAGAGTCGGCTTCAGTCACTAGCCGGGCGGCGGATAGCGAGTTGCAGGCGAATATGTTTGGGTTCATGGCGAACAGGACGCCAGGGGCGGGTCCTTCGAATCCACATCACCCGGCCTTGTTCAGTAATAACCTGATCCTGGATCCCACGGTGCTAGCTACGGTAATCACCCCGGAAAACGCAGCGGCACGTGCCAGGGATCTGGATGTAGCCCGCCGTGCATTGGAGCAACAAAGGAGAAATGTGGAAGTAGAGAAGCAAGGGGTAGCCACGTGCCAACGTGAGCTGGAGGCATTGGAGAACCGGCTCCGGGTTGAGTCGACCAGGATGCATCAGAGATACCAGACGAGATTACCGGCGACGGGTGGAGTTCTAAACCCGGCCACGCTATTCATCACACCCCAAGATCAACCAATTCCGGCTGTGAATCAGGAGACTGTACATCAGCCCGCGTCTGGTAGGGGACAGCCGGCAAATGTACAAGACGGGTTACCCACGTTGCAGACAGGGGTTGCTGTTGGCAATACAGCGCCACCACCACCACCATCACGATTTCGTATGCCACCAGGTCACTTCAACAACTCCATGGATAATGTATACTAGACTGGTAGACGCGCTTCGCCGCGTCTGTCTGCTAGGAGTTGTACCAGGATGCGTGGCTGGTGTGACGCATTTATTAGGTTTTGATCTGGCTGTTATCAGCCAAACTAATGTCGACATAACCCCTTCCAGTAAAACAAACTGAGAATAAAAGCAACCATGCAGGATTAGCAAGAGTTGTACTACACCAGGTGCTCGTGATTTAGAAAGTATACAACAACAATTTGATAATATCACAAAAAGGCATAAAATTCAATGCACAGTTGGACTTATACATAGTACTAAGTAGAATGAGATAGTTCCAGGACGAATTCATTACAACGGCAAATATTGAGTTTGATCGAGTTCGTATCCACGTTCAGGATGCCTAGTAACAAGTGCGGGTGGTGCCGTGGCCATTAGACATGACTTCAATACAACTGTACAGTTCAGAGAACAAAAGCGGTGCACCCCGCCATCACGCAGGAGTCCGGTACAGCAGTAGAACTCGGATAGCAAGAATGGTCATTCCGGCGGCGACTAAAACTAAGATATGCTCTAGTGCCTAGAGCCAAACGTTCCGAAGAGGTGACTAACTGAAGGTAGCTCACTTCCTTCCGGCATGCCGCATCCATCACGCCAAAGGTGCACCTTGATTTCAAACCAAAGAGCAGTCAACCAACATGTTATTTTGAAGGCACAATCATATTCAATTACGTAGAGGCCAAGAAATTACATTACCATCTTCCTTTTAAGAAAATTTGAGTTAACATTTTAGCAAAAAAAAATAGAGTTCATGACATATATGTAGTTGTCAGTAAGAATGTCTACAGCTCAATGGGCTAGAGTAGTTTTTATGTTGAGCTTATTATATACTAAATTGATGGTCCAATAGACTTGTTCTTTACAAACTCAATCAGGTCAGCCCAATGCACCATATCTTCCTTTTATTAAGGTACTATCTGGTGCTGGTAATGCTGGTAATATAAGGATGACTTAAACTATCAAGCTATTGAGATAAATAAATAAAATATGCTGCAAAATCCATCAAGAAAATAAGAACTTACCTCCTGCAATGAACTGTGTGAGCAAATGCTGTGAATATAAGCATATACACGGCAACGAACCATCTGAGCAATATTAGATAAGAGTGTCCATCAACTTATTTTTTTATATGCCCCGAAGCACAAACAAAAATCATCATGTCAGGAAACCACACAATCCTGCAGATGGAAACGGGGATGAGATGAGGGTCTTGAAACCCTTGAGTGCACTGCCGACGAGCGTGTCCTAACACGATCTCCACCAGTTCTCCGCTCCTGTCATGGCCGCCACCGAGGCACACATGGCCAGGAACTGTACCAGCTTGCCATGCGTTACTCTGAACCAGGAAAGCGCCATCGCCATAGCTTGCCCAGGCAAGGAAGAAAAACATGCACAAAGTTTCTTAGATGCAGAAATGATGTAGATAAATAAACATATCAATTAGCAAAACGAACATCTGAGCAGGTGTACAACGATGGAAACCCGAAATTCCCCTTTACCTATGATGGTATTAGTTTAGCACACAAGGCTCCATGACTCCGTTCCTAATGAGACAATGAGGTGGATTTCCCGTCAAATAGTTGAGCTAATAGCCCACTTCATTTGTAATAGCTGTAGAAAGTTCAGAAAACAGAAAAACAAAATTAAGGATTGCCCATCAAGTGGACAGAATTAATTACATCTTACCTTCTTCAGGAAACAATTCTCATTGCCTTGGTATTAGTTAAAGTTTACAATGGCCATTGTAATTTTTCAGTGTTTCTTGATCATGAACCAAAAATGTTTGGCGCTCAAGGCAATCGGTTAGGCAGGAGAGAAATGACCTCGACCGCACGTCCACCGCAATTCTTTTGTGGTAAAGGAACCATTAAGCGATAGCACACAATAGAGGTAGAGCAACCTGATCGGAGTGGCCTCGGATGCAGGGAAGCACCCAACCAGGTGATGCTAGGGAGCCGCACATCTGGCCCTCCAAACTTGATCTTGTTGTCGAGAATGACATCCCTTAAGAGCTTCCGAATTTCCCGTCCACCTTCAGCAACACATCGTCCAAACATATAACATACATATATGATTTAATTTTCTAAGAGGACACGAAATATTTGCAAACCTTACTATCTACTGAGCATTGAAAAAATTAGTTCAGCGGGATTAACATGTTATAGATGACATCTCTATACCTTAATAGTATCCTTGTACTGTCTTCTTCGCCGGAGCTCATGTCGGACCAAGGATTCACGAGACCCCTGCTGTTGTAGCCTTAGGTTGAGGGCAGAGTAGGCCTACTCTCCAAATTAGTTTCATTTCCAGAGAAAAATCCAATACCAAAATCTTTGTTTATGCTAATGATCTTCTCTTTAAATTCATTGGCTTGGAAAATCAGGAAAAAAAATCAAATGCTGACAAACCTGAGATGGAAAAACGAATGCTTTGTAAGCGAACACAATATCAGTTAAAAATAATGAGACCTAGCAGTTTACAATTATCAGGGTACAGCCATAGACCAACTAACTTTGTTCTTGTGTATTTAGACCTTGAGATATTTCAATTTCGTGCGGCAGAAATAACACATGAAACAATTAATTGTCCCTCTTTTCTTGATAACATAACCATTGTTACGGAAATGCTATCATATAAATTTAGTGGTAATAGAATTCTTTGAACAAACTCATTTACTTAATCCGAATGAGAGTAAAATAGGTAGTGTTATATCATTTACTGAACCTCCTTCACCCCATAATATTGGGTGTTAAATCTCTCATTGATCACCTCCAAATAACCCATGCCTATACGATTGAATTGTGTTCGGGTTACCTACTTATTCCCATTGTTTGACAACGAAGTTTCTGATGGACATGGATCACCGTTTTCCTACAAAGTTTGTCAGTGGCATACATCCGAGCAAAAAGGAAAAATCAGTAATCAGTGTCTAGTGTCTATCAGTTGCAAACTGAAACTATGTACATGATTTTAATTTATTGATTGAACCCAACAACGGATCATGGAACTTGAGATCTTATTTTCTTAAAGAAAAAAATCAAGAGGAAAGCAGATCCGGAGCTAGAATGCAAACTTACACTAATGTGAGGCACCAAACAGCTGGACTTAATATAACAGTGAAGAACGTCAGTTCAACAATTATAAAATAGACCGGAACTGAATACATAACTGAGCAAGAAACGAAACCAAATCCTGACCATAACCATGAACCATCTTCTTCTAGCATATCCACGGCGTCTTGCCGGGTCTTCTCGTTCTCCACCTCGACATAAGTCGATACTCGAGGCGAGTCATGGATAATATCACTCGGCAACACTGCTTCTGCGCCATAAACCATGAAAAACGGTGTCATCTTGGTGGATCTGTTAGGTGTGGTGTTGATACCCCAAACTACTGAAGGTAACTCCTCCACCCATGCACCAGCAGCTCTGATACACGGGACTCGCAGCCGTGGCTTTAATCCATGAAGCAATTCCTGATTCGCTCTTTCCACTTGTCCAAACGGATGCCATTGTTTCCACAAAACTTCTCCATCTCGCCAAGGGACATGTTGGTTCCATTGTCGGTGATTATGCTGTGGGGATATCCGAACCGATAGATAATCCTTTTCAGAAACTTGACTGCTGTAATTGCTTCACAATTGGTGCCTGGCATGACCTCAACCCACTTTGTAAACTTATCAACGGCCACTAAGAGATGTGTCTTTTTGCAAGGTGACATGTGGAAGGGGCCAACCATATCCATACCCCAAACCGCAAACGGCCAAGTTAGCGGGATAGTCCGCAATTCCATAGCCGACACATGGGTTTGGCGAGCGTACCTTTGACATCCGTCACATCTTGCCACCAAGCGCTCCGCGTCTGCTAGGGCCGTGAGCCAGACGAAACCATGTCGATAAGCTTTAGCCACAAGGGATCTTGTGGATGCATGATTCCCACAATCACCTTCATGGATCTCCTTGAGGATCTGTCGGCCTTCTTCTGGTGCTACACAGCGCAAAAAGACTCCTGTTGCACTTCTTTTGTACAATTCCCCATTGATGATAGAATATCCTTTTGCTCGTCTCAGAATTTGTCTTGCTAATACCTCCTGCTGTGGTAACTCGCCCCGTGATAGGTAGGCTAGAAACGGCTCTGTCCACTCGGGAACAGCACGTACTGTGGCCACGAGCTCCAAATCCGGATCTTGATTTGCCAGTTCTTCCTCAGACTCGGTTTTAACTGATGGTCGCCATAGCTCATCCAGGAAAATATTGGGTGGAACCGGCTCTCTGCGCGAGCCGAGTCTGGCGAGTGCGTCTGCTGCCTCGTTTTTTCTTCTGTCTATGTGCTCTACCTCATACCCGGAAAAACATCCAGCAACCCTGTCCACCTCTCTGCGGTTTGCTGCCATAGTTGCATCTTTCCTATCCCAAGTTCCTGAGACCTGCTGTACCACAAGGTCCGAATCTCCAAAGCATCGTATCCTCTTAATGTTCATCTCCTTGGCTACCTTTAAGCCATGCAATAGGGCCTCATACTCGGCCACATTATTGGAACAATCAAAATGAATCTGCAACACGTAACTTAACTTGTCTCCTTTGGGTGATGTTAGCACCACTCCAGCCCCTGATCCCTCATACTGCTTGGAACCGTCAAAGTGCATTATCCAAGACTCGGAATTTGGAGCCATGGTGGGCATGCCTGTGTGAGTCCAATCGTTAATGAAATCGACTAGACCTTGAGATTTGATTGCTGACCTGGGCTCGTAGTTGATGTGATAATCTCCCATCTCGATCGCCCATTTGGCTATTCTACCTGTTGCATCCGAGTTTCTGATGATATCCGACATTGGTATAGAACTGACCACTGTTATGGGGTGTTCCTGAAAATACGGCTTCAGTTTCCGGCTGGCCATGAAGACCCCGAAAACCAGCTTTTGCCAATGTGGGTAGCACTGTTTTGCCTCTGATAATACCTCGCTGACGTAATAAACCGGCCTCTGGACCGGGTAATCTTTCTCATCCTCCTTACGCTCGACAACAACCACTGCGCTAACCGCTTGGGGCCCGGCTGCAATGTATAATAGCATGGGCTCTTTAGGACCCGGGGCTGCTAGGACTGGTGCCTCAGATAACTACTTCTTTAGTGCTTCGAACGCCTCGTCCGCCTCTTGATCCCATACGAACTTATCCGATTTCTTCAAGAGCCGGTACAAGGGTATTGCCTTTTCTCCGAGTCTGGATATAAACCGGCTGAGCGCTGCTACGCACCCTGTGAGCTTCTGAACATGCTTCAAATTTTACGGCTTTTTCAGACTTTGGATAGCTTTGATTTTATCCGGATTTGCCTCAATTCCTCTCTCGGAAACGATAAAGCCAAGTAATTTCCCGGCTGGGACTCCAAAGACACACTTTGTTGGGTTAAGTTTCATCTGGTACCTTCTCAGATTCTTGAACGTTTCCTTTAGATCATCAATAAATGTCTCCGCTTTCCTGGTCTTGATCACCACATCATCCACGTATGCGTGAACGTTGCGTCCAATTTGGTCCTCAAAGCACTTCTGAATACACCGTTGATATGTTGCGCCAGCGTTCTTCAATCCAAATGTCATTGTCTTGTAACAGAAGGCCCCAAAAGGGGTTATGAACGATGTTTTCTCCCAATCTTCCTTCTTGAGCTTGATCTGATGATACCCGGAATATGCGTCCAGGAAACATAATAGGTCACTTCCAGCTACTGCGTCGATGATCTGATCTATCCTTGGTAGTGCAAACGGATCCTTTGGGCAATGCTTGTTGAGACTTGTATAATCGATGCACATTCTCCACTCATTGGTCTTTTTCATCACGAGAACCGGGTTTGCTAACCAGTCCGGGTGAAATACTTCCATGATAAAGCCGGCTGTAAGCAGCCGTGCGATTTCTTCTCCTATAGCTTTCCTTCTTTCTTCATTCATTTTTCTCAGGCCCTGCTTCATAGGCCTGGACTTGGGGTCAACGTGCAAACTGTGCTCTGCCAGCTCTGTAGGGATACCCGGCATGTCGCTGGGCGTCCAGGCGAACACGTCCTGATTCGAACGAATGAACTCCACAAGTGCTTTCTCCTGCTCGCTGTCCAAGTTAGATCCTATAGCAAATTGCTTGGAGGGATCACCCTCGACAAAAGCCACCATCTTGGTGTCCTGCGCTGCTTTGAACTTCGCCCTCTCATCTTCAGTATTCAGCCTTTTTAACGTTGTTCTGTCATCCGGGTCTACTTGAGACCGGCAATACTTGAGTTCCTCTTTTCTGCAGGCTTGTTCAGCCATTGCCGCATCTCCCTCATGGCACTCAGCCGCTATATCCCGGTTCCCATGTATGGTGATGGTCTGCTTTGGACCCGGGATTTTTAGCTGTAGATACACATAACATGGCCTGGCCATGAACTTAGCGTAAGCCGGCCTTCCGAATAGCGCGTGATAAGGGTTGCGCAACTTGACCACCTCGAAAGTGAGCCACTCAACCCGGAAATTGTCCTTCGATTCTCCAAAAGCTACCTCCAGTGTGATTTTTCCCTCGGGGCACGCTGAGTGACCCGGTACTATCCCGTGAAAAACTGTCGAACTCTTCTGTAGCTGGGACTCCTTGAGACCCATGCGTAGAAAGGTTTCCCAATATAAGATATTGATGCTACTACCGCCATCCATCAAGACCTTTTTCAACTCATAACCATTAACCTGCGGCGCAACCACCAATGCTAAGACTCCCGGGTGTTCTATCCTTTCCGGGTGATCCCTTCTGCTCCATGTTACGTCCTGCTCTGACCATCTCAGGTATCTCGGAACGGCCGAGGCAACTGAGTTTACCGCCTTTTTCAGTATCTTTTTATCCTTGTTGGAAATTCCTGTAGTGTGTACGTGATATTGTCCCAACTGCTTGGGGTTGGCCTGGAAACCTCCAGCTCCCCCTGGTTATTACCCGGATTTCCGCCTGCTGGGTTGCCGGCTGGGGGTGGGCCGTGGCCCGGGTTTCCACCCGGACCCGGTCCTCCTCCCCGACCTGCACCTCGCATAGCCTTGTTTATTTCCTCGTTCTTCCATCTCTGTAGGTCCGCACATTGCTCTAATGAATGGTTAGCCGGCCTACCGTTTCTGCTGTGCTTTGGGCACGCCATCCTGAAGATATCCCAATTGTTACCCGGCCTTGGCGGTCCTTGATAATTTCCTCCGTTCTGGTTTCCTCCATTGAAGTTTCCTTCCGCCCTGGGTCTCGAAGACCCGGCTTCTGTGCTATCGACAAACTCGGAGCTTCCCTCAAACGGGCGCTTATTCTGGTTGTTCCCATTGTTACCTCCATTGTTACCCGGCGTTGATCCATTGCCGGTTCTTCCATTGTTGCTTGTGTTTGCCTTTGCTTTCTTGTCATCGACATCCTCTTCTGTGGTATCTGTTGCAGCGTGCTTATTGCATGCATCCATTAGCTCTCCCATCGTAACCTCTGAAGCGTTTCGACTAGATTTCATGCGAGTTAACTTTTGCACTAAAGGTATGTACTTGCACGTCTTTGCCATCGCTTGTAACGCATCCTTGGGCTGAATATCTGTAGATGAGTGAAGTATCTCCATGACTCGGCGCACCCAACTGCGCGCCAATTCTCCCTTCTTCTGGACACACCGCTCTAGGTCATCAATAGTGAATAGCTTTCTGCACGTCCCATGAAAGTGCTTGATAAACGCAGTTTTCAACTCCTCCCATGACTTGATGGATCCCTCCGGTAGATTATTGAACCATAACTTTGCTGCTCCCTCTGACATCATTAGGTACATGAACTTGGCTTGAAGATTTTCAGTTGCGTTGCGAATTGACATTGCCATCTCATAGCTGCTCAACCGTGTTTCCGGATCCATAGTCGGCTCATAATTCACTACTTTACCCGGCTCCTTGAATTTATCCGGGTAAGGCTCAGCCCTAATGTTATCCGACAGACACTTAGACCCGGCGAGATTAGTCGGAACCGGCCTCACTCGGGAAACGTGTGATCCTGCGGGGGGCGCGGCTGGGCGCGGCACTACTGCTGGTCCTGCTTGAACGCGGGGAGGAGGCGGCATTTGCTGCTGCTCTGCCCTCCGTCGCGCTGAGCTTGTCTGAATATTGCCGGTATTGGCTCGTTGCTGGCTGATATACGGTGTCTCATGCATTCCACTTCTGTTGTCCGGGTAATTAACTTGCTGTGCCACCGCCGTATGCAATAAATCGATCGCCCGTCGGGTCTGCTCCGCATGGGGTGACTCTCTTAGAGGGATCTGATTCAATGCTAACGTTGCAGCATACACATTATCCATGGGATTGTTGTAATGACCTGCTGGCGTGCGAAACCGCGATGGTGGTGGTGGTGGTAATGTATTGCCGGTAGTAACTCCAGTCTGTAATATGGGTAACCCGGCCTGCGTGTTTACCGGTTGTGCTCCTCCAGTTCCGGGTTGATGTACAGTTCCTTGGTTCGCCGCTGGAATCGGTTGGTCCTGAGGTGTGATGAATAGTGTGGCCGGGTTTATAACTCCACCCGTTGCTGGTAATCTGGTCTGGTGCCTTCGACGCACCCTGGTTGTCTCTTCTCGGAGCCGGTTCTCCAATGCATCTAGATCGCGCTGGCGCGCAGCTACCCCTTGTTTTTCTGCTTCTACTTGCCTTCTCTGTTGTTCCAATGCACGACGGGCTACATCTAGATCCCTAACATGTTCCGCCGCGTTTTCCGGGGTTATGACGGTGGTTAGAACGGTGGGATCCAGGATCAGGTTGTTGTTAAACAGGGCCGGGTGTTGCGGATTTGAAGGACCCGCCCCTGGCGTCCGGTTTGCCAGATATCCGAATATGTTTGCCTGCAACTCGCCATCCGCCGCATGGCTAGTAACTGATGCCGATTCTCCGTCGACTCGGGTTAAAACCGGGTTTCCGTCAACCAGATTTTGCTGCTGGGCCAATGCTTGCGCTATTCCGATAGCGGCCGCGGTCACGTTCCCCTGATTAAGATTGGTTGCGGGGGCCGTGTAAACCGCGACCTGGCGCACAATGCTTGGCGCAGATTCGTATTCTTCTTCATCATCGTTGTCTTCCTCGTACCGGTCCTCCAGCAGGTGCAGGATAGACTCGGTATCATCTTCTCTCATAACCCGGCCACGCGGGGTCCATGCCGGCTCCTCCGGTTGTTCCCTCTTCGTGGTGGGCTCTTCTGCCGGATCTATCGTCCTGACTGATTCCTCACCATTGGACTGAACGCAGGTGGCTTCCCCTGACACAGAATCAAATCCAAAATCGTGAGGAGCTAAACCGGACGTACGTACCATGCCAATGAAGACGCTGATCCGGCCGATTGTCACGACAGATCCGGATTCGAGCAGATCCGACTCTGGCCCCCAGCCAAAATCGTCCACCATCTTCTCTCCTTCTGGGTTGGTGTAGATCTCGCCGACGACGAGGTTCTTCATGTTCTCCCGAGCTTCTCTCGTGATGTAAACACCCTTGGACGTAGGCCCCATGGTGGGCGCCAACTGTCGTGGGATAATCACGGCAGACGTTACCGGGGGTAACTTGTCTTGGGGCGAATCGACTCGAGTGTTTGGGAGAGGGTTTAGCTCAAAGGAAACCATGGTGATATGCGATCCGGTAGCCGGCAATCAAGTCGCCGAGTCTACGATCTAAATATATTAGCTCGATACTGGTGTTACAATGGATACTCGAAATCTCTCTATCTGGCGATCAGGTTCTTGCTCACGTAAAACCTTGTCTAACCCTAACCTAGGGGCCGGCTTATATAATATCCGGACCCCCTGGCTTACTCTCCAAGGCGCACCCTGAATCCTACCCGGACACTGCTTACAAAACCCTAAACTTCCATAACGGAACCCACAATCCGGGTTACGAGGCCTATGCTCCTAGGCCTCCTAGAAGCTCCTTTATCTTAAGCCGGGTCTTGCGCAGCGTCCTTTGGGCCGAGTTACTCCTTGGCGTTAGCCTACCGGGTTATCATCCCTCCATCATATGGTGAGTCGGACAATTGTTGATTAAGCTCGCACATATTAGCAAATGAATACGGTTTGGAGGACATGGAGGAATATGGAACCTTGAATACGACCCCTCGGGGTTTCCTCTTGGCCCTAACCTCAGCTTCCGGTTCTGCCTCGCTTTCATCACTCTCGGTCTCCTCCGGGTCTTCCTTATCTTCTTTGTCCTCCTTATCCTCCATCCCTGGAAAACGTAATGTACAGTCGGAAAAAGAGAAAATGTGGGAAAGCAAGTTGACAAAAATTAAGATAGGCGAAACCCGGATGATACCCTCTTCCGAGTCAGCCGGCTCTTCGTCCTCCTCGGGGGTTTCAAAGGAAGGGGGGTCTCGATCTTCCAAAAAGCGCTATCTGCCTGAAATAAAGGTGTGATAGGAAAGGTTAGTGATTGCATCAGGTAAGGGTACAAGGATAAAGAGTAAGGGCCGGATCTTACCGCTGGAGCCGGATTGTCGCGAGTATATGGCTCTAAACCGGCTATAGTCCGGATCACTTCTGCTTTCTCAGTCAAGAAAATTTTGATTATCTTGTTTGTATCAGCAGCCGGATAATTCCTCAAAGAATAACGGAGCGAATCCGTGACGTGCCCAGAATACTCAGACATCAGCTTGGGCCGGATGGAATTAGGTTGGATTCGGAAATTCACCCAAGTTTTAACTAGATTAAGCCCAAGGAGACCCTGGGCTGAAAGGACAGCGAGTTTGGCCAGGAGGGGTTGGATGGACTCCCTATCCGACTCAGAGGCAAAAGCGTTAAAATTGTCGGAGAGATCGAGGAGGCCCTCGGAGAAACCCGGCAATCTCTTTTCGCCGGGTGGGGAGATGTCCCGGCAGTAGAAGTAGGTCTTCTGCCAATGCTTGACGTGGGAGTTGAGGCTCAGAGTCGGCATCAATGAGTTCTTCCGCCTCTGAATTGATACCCCGTCACAAGCCAGGAGGGCCCCGTCGATGCTTTCGCGGCACGGTTTGCATTGGAACAACTCGAGAAATAGAGCAAGATTTGGGGGGACCACATAGATATGATTCGCAGAGAACGATAAAATGGGTGATATTTAACATGGAGTTGGGTCCTATGTCAAAGACCCGGAGGCCATAGTGGCTAAGTAGCTCACGGAAAAAGGAGTGACCCGGGGGACAGAATCCCCGGATCACGTGCTCGACAAAACAGATTACCTCACCGGCAGCTGGGGAAGGCCGGGTCTCATCCCCCGGGACTCGCCAATGAATATCCTCCTGGGAAGGAAGGACGCCCAACTCAGCGAGCTCGTCCAACTTTGCCTTGGTCATGGTGGACCTCGCCCAGTTGGCGGATATGGATTGAGTCGGCCTTGCTTTCGCCGGCTGTTTTCCCTTAGTCTTAGCATTGACCTTGGGTGCCATGTGCGTAGTCTACAAAACAGGAAGCGGATGTGCAGAGTGTAAGCAACTAAAAGACCCGAAAATTATAGATTATCCGAGTATCAAAGAGCAGTTACGGAGAATTTTGGCAGATTGGATCTAAACTTAGAAATTTACAGAGAAATTGGTGACCACAAGTAATGGAAATATGCTATTGATCTAGTTTACACATCGGTTGAGAAGAAACGGAACATGGGATACCCAATCGCTGCGGAGTAAGAAAACCATCTATGAAGCGGATCTAAATCTAATCTAATTCGAGCGAGCTTGAAAGTAAAATTTATGGAAGAAAGGAGGCTCACCGGCGGGGTCTGGAGGAGAGCACGGCGCCGGAAGATGGCGCAGTCGCGGTGGCCCTTTGGATCTCCCGGTGGATTGCTCGAGGGCGTGGCGGCGGTGGTCGACAGCGGCGCGGCGCGAGCTGAGGAAGAACGCAGGCGGCAGCGGCGGCTCGTGTTCGGCGGTGCGTCCGTGGTCTCCGTCGTGGCTCGGCGTTGGGCTCGAGCAAGGGAGCACCAAGAGGGGAAAGAGATGGAGAAATGGAGCGTTTGGTTTAGGGTTGCCCCTAAAGCACCTATTTATAGGTGCAGGTGGAAAACCCTAGGCCCGAGGAGCGGGAGCCAAAATTTCGGAGAGAGATACCCGCCCGGATTTTTTGGGATAAGTGGTTAAATGCTTGTGCGTAATATCCAGAAAAGATCAGAGCGAACAAAGTGAGCCGGGTCTTCTGTGTTTTCCTCGGAGTGTTGACCCGGGAAAATGACGTTGGACTCGAAGAAAGCCGGGTTGTTATATGGGCCACCTGAGGAGTTAGGCCTAGCTGTTTATCAAAGCATTCTAACCCGGCATTTTATGAAATTGTGTGTTTATTGTTTTTGCAGGGAAGCGTGCGCTTCAAGGAGGATCCTGCGAAGCCCAAGCTATTCTGGGGACTACTGATGGAGGGATGATAACCCGATAGGCTAACGGCAAGGTGTAACTCGGCTCAAAGGGAGCTGTGCAAGACCCGGCTTAAGGAAAGGGAGTTTCTAGAAGGCCCAAGAGTGTAGGCCTCGTAACCCGGATTGTGGGTCTTGATAAGGAAACTTAGGGTTTGTGAAGCGGTGCCCGGGTAGGATTCCGAGTATGCTTTGGATAGGAAGCGAGGGGGGCGGATATTATATAAGCCGGCTCCTAGGGTTAGATTAGACACGAGTTTCACTAGCTATTCGAGTATCCTTTGTAATATCAGAGTTGAGATAATAAATCTAGATCGGAGACTCGGCGACTTGATTGCCGTCTACCAGATCGTTTGTCACCATGATTTCCCCTGAGCAAAACCCTCTCCCAAACACCAGAGTCGAATTTCCCCAAGATAAGTTACCCCCGGTAACGTCTGCCGTGATTATCCCACGACAGAGCTTGACTTGAAAATCTTGCATATACACCTATAGTTGACAATGTGTTTAGGTCTAGGAGTAGTAATGGACATAGGGGGAGTGTTGTCCTAATACATTGGACTCTCCCTCCCCACCATTATGCCCAAAGTAAAATTTATTAATATCTCTATTTTCAATTGATGAATTGTGAGCTAAAATGGCGAGAATTGGCCATGCACCACAGATACATCTTCGCGGTGACATGCCATACTCTCTTACATGGTGGCCTAGGCCACCAACCTCTTATCCTTGAAGAGTTGGTTGTTATTTGGATCTTATTTTCATTATCTTTGGTTTTTCTTGTCCTTGTTTTTCTTTTCATGTTGTGGAAAACACTTGATAATTGGCCTTTTCATTAGCATATTATATGTGTCAAGTGGATACCACCCTATCAGTTACATTCTCTAAATCCTAATCCTTTACTTTCTCTCAAAACTTCTCATCTATCCCCATATTTTTCCCCTACTCAAAATCATGGTTTTTGGAGGAAGTGGGCCGGAGACTCTGCCTGTAAGGGTGGAGACTCCGTCCAGACAGAGTATCCAGAGTAAAAGGGGCGGAAACTCCGACTGGACCGGAGAATCCGTTCCAATCGAAGTTTCCGGCCTATGGCGGTTCTAAAGATATAAAGGGGATCGGGGTGAAGGGAAATGGTCAGTTGCTCTTCTCCACCCTATCGAGGATGTGAACTCAACAATCCCCATGGTTAGGGACCCGGGGTTTTGTAAAGGAAGAGAGCGTTGGTGGACTACTCGATTTGACGGGTTGCTGCCCGCCGGAATTATTTCGATTGTTGGATATACGCCAAATAGGGGTATAACCGGCGTCGGTCGAAGGCCAGATTACCAGCGTGGACCATAGGCAATGGAACATAGTCCATTGGGCGGCCCAGTAAGCTGACGCACGGGAAGTCGGATTCTAGAAGAATCCGGACCACGACCCAATGTGGTGCGACTTGGAGGAGAAGCCGAATTCCTTACTCCCCAAGTTAGATACTTTTCGTAGTCTTCTAGGTTTTATTCCTGTAAGCCCTAGTACGGCTCTCTATATAAAGCCGTACGAGAACAAAAGAAAACAACAGATCATAAGTTAGCTAGAAGCCAACTCGCCTGGAAGTTCATCCTCGTCAAGTTAGCGAAACCATACTCACAATTGTACTTTGTATACTTCAAGCTTCAGCCCTGATTTTAGTGAGATTGCAGGAGTAGGAACGCCGCCTTAGTTGCGACATATTGAACCTGCGTAAACCGTGTTCTCGCTTACAGTTCTTCCACGTCCCCTCGCGGTTCTACCAGTAGGCTTATGGTACCCCGTCCATGATCCTTACTACGAAGTCTCGACAGTTGGTGCCCACCATGGGGCCAGCGGCGTCGGGAGTCACGTTCCAAGCGGGAATACTCGACGGAATCGACTGCACAATCACTATCGAAAGCCTGAAATTTGATGGAAACATCGGACACTTCCTCGCAACAGATCTTATATGCCGACACAGAATCATCTCGTAAGTATCTGCGTTTAATCGATTGGATCTGCTAATGTTTCTACCGGTTTAACAGCAGAAGCAATAGGATTCTGTGGTGGAAGTTATCTCATCCCACCTGCCCTATCCCCACAAGATCAAGGCTTCAATGCCGTATTCTGCTCAGATTTTCCCTACTCATATATAGGGGAAGATCAAGCTTCCATAGCTGCATATTGCCAAAACACATATGGATTTGCCGCCTCTTCGGCGATGCCTACAGCCAGATCCCACTTTATTGGTATGGTGCAGTCTCAGATCGCTGAAAACACGGAAGACGAAAATCCCGTGGAAAAGGCAGGAAATCATGATCCCACAGAAAAGGTGGAAGATCCGACATCCGCAGATCAGGCAACAAACTCGGAAGCTGAGTCTGTATTAGCAGCCATAGAGGCAAAGCTGGATTCGGAAACCAGATTTACAGACACAGATTCTGAAGATGAAGACGCTTTCGAAAGAAAGGTCAAATCCAAGCAGGGGAGCTTCCACGAAGTACTCATGGCAAAACCGACCGGAAATTCGGATGCCGAGGAAGATGAAGACCCCAAAACGCCTCCGCCAGATGATAGGGAAGAAATAGAGGAAGAGGAAGGCTAAGTTAGCCTGACCTATCATGAAGTCAAGGAATTGATGGAAGATGAACCAAACAAAAAACCTCCATATTCCAAGAAGAAAAAGAAGTCCTCTTAGAAGTTGCTATCCAAATTACAGAAGAAGAAGGTGAAACAATTGGTAGACATTGCCAACCAAAACCTGGAAGTTGGAGGAGGCAGTGGTGTAAAATCCGCGGAGAAGAAAAAGGCTGGAATCCATGTTCCCCAAATGTCGGAACAGGAGGAGATTGATATGATCCAAACCCCGGTCGCACGTAATAAGCACCCGGAAGTGCTGGAAGCCAGGAGACAAGTAATAATGCGACAGTAGCAACATCTGTTTCAAACTCGGGAAAACCTCCTCAAAACCCAGGCTGATATCAAAATACAACAGGAAAAAATAGAGGAATACGAACGAAGCAATAGATTTGGAATTAAACCTATGCGTTTACCCAAAATTTCAAAGCCGGAGGAACTGCCGGCAAGAAAGCGGTTTCAAAACCCATCTTGGCAAAGACATGTCAACATCAAAAATGCTAAGGGCGAACACATCTATAAAACTGCAGATGAAAACACAAAAGCCGCATTCGCCATCCTTAAAGATGGTCTATACTCCAATGACGAAAAGCTCCAGGGAGTGTATGCTTTCCTAAGAAAAGCATTACAACAGCAATAGCGAGGACATGCACATTCAGCCAAGCTACACGATGATTCAACCTTGTGCAAAACTGCCACGTGCGCCGCTGGAGTACCTGACCCAGGTGAACCCGGAGATTCACGTGATTCGAAGGAAAAGAAGGGAGATCCTAAGAAGGACAAGAATGTAACATCCCTGATTTTTGGAAAATACAAAAATCACAAAAATTTGAAACTTTTTGTTTTTATGTTATGCAAGTCACCAAGAACCAAATGAGAAGCAAGAAATAAAATGAAGCAATACATAACTCAATGAAATTTGAAATAAAAAATCCATTTTTCCCTATTCCATAAACCCTAAAAGCCCTTTCAAAATAAATATTTCTACATAAAGAAAATATTTCTTATTAAGCAAACCCTTACACCAAACATGTTTGCAACCCAATTATCATCTTGAAAATATTTTGATATATAAAAACCAGAGAGTTGCTATCTCTAATATTTTCTTCTTGTCTCCAAAAAGGGTTTCACTATTTTTGATAACCCCCAAATAGATATAAGTTGGATCCTTGTTTTCCAAGTGTTATGTCAATCAACAAAATAATATAGTACTATAGAAATAAATTGTTTATGAAAACAAGTAAGCTACTTTGAGAAAACAATGTTGGGAAAACAACATATTCATTTGGGAAAACCTTTCTGCTTCTACTAAACCCCATTTCCAAATTTATTAAATAATTCTCTATGTTTGAAATATAACAAAAGGATACTAATTGTGGTTTCACTAATATGTTGAAAATATACAATATGAAAGTTCCTAAAAGGGTATTAGAAAACAATAGTTGAACCATAGAAAATATTTCTAAAAATTGTTTTAATCATATAAACATTAATGTTTTCTATTAAGTGACTATAATTGTTTCTTCATATTTTAAAATCATAAAATATGAAAACCATTAAATATGATTTTGGAAAATTTTATTTTATCACATTGATGTCTCTAATATTTTATTCAACCAATAATTTTCATTTATATAATTGATATTTTTTTAAATGGCATTAATATGATATTAGTAAAATCATTTCTATTTAAAAATATAAAATAGCAAAACAAGTGTAAATGATTTTAAAAAATTATATTTGACTTATATAATGTCTCTGTATTTTTATAAAACCCTTTCTCAAAATTAAATTTGATTTTCTATTAAAAATGCTATTAAGTCACTTTTAATACATTATTCAAATTTCATAATTCAAAAATGTATTATGTTCAAAAGTTTGTGAAATGGTTTTTCAGGAAAGGCAATTAAATTTTAAGAATTTAGAAATTGGTTTCATGCCAATTGGAGTTTTTATACAGAAGTTATTAAAGAAATGATTAAACAAAAATTAAAAAGAAAAAGGAAAGAATTGATGACGTCACCCATTACGTCATCATCTTCTTCCTCTGTTTGGAAACAACCCTGTCACGGCCGAAATCTTTGCCGCACGATTAAGGGCCATTATGGCCATGATTTATGTCCCCCTCCGCGCCTATAAGTAGCCACCGATCCGCACTCCATTTTCCCTCTTCCCTCTCTGCCAATCCCTCCCCCACCCCCGCATTATTCCTCGCCGGAGTTGAGGTTGTCCACGGCCGCGATTTGAAATTCTGGCAAACCGCGTGAGTTTCTGTCGCTCTCGTTTGATCCTGTAGGAACCCCGTGTCTTTGCGCATGTTTTGAAGCCCTTGCTCTTCTTTTTGGTGCAGCGTAGCTACGAGGGAGAGCTCGCCGGGGTCGAAAACCGCACGTCCGTCTCGGGTCTGCACCGCGCCACCACAGGAGACCGCACCGGCTAACGCCAAGGACGCCATCGAGTTCCCCGCGTCGCGACGCACCCCTGCGTCACCTCCTCTGAACCCGTGGAGCACCGGAGCGTCGTCATCGTTGATTTCCGAGCACAACTCCGCCGTCCGAGCCATTTCCAGCGACCCCCCCCCGGCCAGGTGAGCTCCTCTCATCTCCCCAGCCCTTGGATCTAGTTTGAACGAGCAGGATTAGATCTAGTAAACGAAGGGGTATGCCACCGTTGGATCTATATCTAACGTCCCAGATCCAATCACTTATCCACATCAGCACCCCAGTCAGCACGCCACGCAGCAGCCCAGTCAGCAACCCTGTCCAATCAGGAGCTCCCACGTGGCCTAGCCCTTATTTGAAATTTTCTCCCGCTAGAATTAATTGGCAGTTTTACAGATTAGTCCCTGCACCTTAGATCTATCATATCTTTTGATCCAAAAGCCCAAATTTAGCAATCTTGGACTTTTTGAAAAGCCCTTGACATATAGAAACTTTTGGCACTGGCAAAATTCAAATTTGAAAAACTTAAATTTATTAAAATTCAAATATGCTTGTTTGATGAAATTTGGCATGATTCAATTTCTATAAATCCAAAAATTGTAAATAAAATATATTTGGAAACCTTAGGATGTGTACTTACATATCCTCTGTCCCAAAATAAAAATTGAACAGATTAAAATTGATTTTAGAATTACGTGGCCATTTGAGAAAATTTGACTTAGTTTAAATTCTATAAATAATTTAATATGTTTTCTTAAGCAATGTTGCTCCATATGGCAACCTTAATCCATCGAAACCAGTGCCATAGAATTTTGGACACATATGAGCCATACCCATGTATTTTAGGCCAAGTTATCACACACATGTTTCACACCATATTAAAAATGACTTAGGAAATATTTTTCTTAAGTGGTTCTATGTGTGTATGGCTATATGAAACCAAGGCTAAGTCCTTAGTGAAGTTTCAACTTATACTTAGCCAACAAATGAACCTAAAAACACTAGTACAAATGTTTCCATCAACTTTTTGTATCCCCATGCTTGCTTCAAGATTTCACCAAGTTGGGATTTGTGAGAACCATGAAGTGCAATGGAGGACTTAACCATCTAGAGATTTTTCAACATGAAGATAGAAGACCAATTAAGGACTTAGAAAATAAAACAGACTTCAGAAGCATCTCCAAGAAGTGGAAGCACTTAGAAGACTAACCCCCTTTCTGTCTAAGTCTTTTCCTTCCCTTTTCTATTCTTATCCTTTCAACTAGATGGCAAAATGAAGAGAAACAAGGAAGATCATTGAAGAAATGACTTAGGATCCACAACAATCTGAAGCATACTCCATCAAGTGCAAGTACATGAAGAAATGAAGAAGAAGACTCACCTCTCCCATTCTATCCTCTTGTCTCATTTCTCCTCTATTTTGACTTAGTGATATTTTCACATTTGTTAAATAAAACACTTAGTTGTGACCACACCACTTGGGAAACAACTAGTGAGAAAATGTAACATCCCAAGTATGAAAATACCCCCTAGAATGTTTGTTTTCATGTTTAATCAAAGTATTGCATCATGTCATCATGTTTAATTATTTGTTTGCATTTGTTTACTAGTTGTTTGCATCTGTTTTATCTTGTTTTCATAATGAAACTCAAACAAATTCAAAAGGTTATTTCATACTTGCTCTGTTACAACTTTTGGAATAAAAATCACAAATAAAAATAATCTATTTGTTGTCATAATTTTCAAATTGGATCAACTAATAAAATGGTGTTTATATTTCCACTAATTCATTCCAAATTGGTTTCCAAATTCAAAGCAAATCATCAACAACACCTCATCTGGAAATTATATAAATACCAAACCATTCCAATATTTCTAATCCAATTAATAATAGGGTTCACCCTATTAAGTTGTTGTTTTCTAGGTTAATTAACAAAATTTTCCAATTCAAACCAAATGTATTCAAACAGAACCAATTTGAAACTATAAAAATAATAACCAAAACATTCTTTTATTCTTTGTTTCCAATTAATTCTTTTGGGTCACCTTATTAAAAGGTTGATTTTATTAATCATTTTAAATATTCAAAAATCATCTAAATTGGCTTATTTTCCAAAACAGCACAAAAATTTAAACCTTTTTGAAATCCAAACTTGTTAACTGTTTGGAATTAACCCCATGAGTTCACCCTATTTTTCCTAGAATTTTTGCTAACCTAAAAAGCCTCATTTTTCTTCCATTTGTTTTCTGCAAAAAAAAATATAAAATAGAAAAAGAAAAAAAGGAGAAAACCTGCCGCGCGCGTCACCTAACGACCCAGCCCACCTAAGCCTACCAGCGCGCGGCCCAGCCCGTCTTTTCCCTCGCGTACCGCTTCAAAAAGCGTGCGATGCTTCTGTTCCAAGTACGGCGCTCATCGGGGCGAGCCACGTCGCCGTACGGCGGGCTCCGACGGCCAGGGAGCTCCCCCGCGCCCTACTTATACCCCCTAGGGCACAGCAAGCGCCGCCAGACCTAGCCCTAGCCCTCTAGCCCTCTTCTCCGCCGCCAATTTCACCTCACCGTTCCCCTCCACCTCTCTGTTCTTCCCACCCGGCGGCCACCGTCTGAATCTCTGCACGCAGCCGTCGCCATGGACACTCACGCCCCCACCTAAGTACTGAAACCGCATCGCCACCAACCCCTCTTCCTTCTGGACACCGTAGCGCGCTCGGAGGAGCACGGAAGCAGCGCCGCCGTCCTCGACCACCTTGCAGCTGCCGCTCGCCGTCGAGCTCCTCCACGGTAACCATCCCGGTGAGCACGCGTTCCACCCCCTCCTGTTTCCCCTCCGTAGCGCGCACGTATACGCACGAGTTGCACCCGATCTGCACCCCCAGCTGCTGCGCACACGACGGTGATCGCCGCCGGCCGCTTTCGGTCTCCGTCAGTCCGCGGAAGGTTTCGTTCGTCAGTTAACTGAATCCACGTTTAACACCTCAACCTGTATGCGCCTTGGTTACCTGACAAGAGAACGCGCAGCAGCGCAGCGGTTCAGTGCATCGCGAGCGCAGCGAAGGGTCCCTGGTTCGAATCCTCGCGGAAGCGATTAAAACCCAACCTTTTGCTCCTCTGGCTGACAGGCAGGGGCCACACGGCAGTGACCCTGGCTGCCACGCCATCGCGCAGTGGCCACGCTGGCCCCGTGGCCCACCCTGCAGTGGTTGTGGCTAGCTGCTGCACGGTGTAAAAGTGTTTAACACGTTTTCTGTTTAATTTCTAAATCATTTAAATGGCAGAATTAAACCCTAAATTTTAAACTTTAATAACTTTTAATCTATAACCCCAATAAATAAAAGTTGTATATGTTTGTTGTTCCAAATTTGATCATCTATCCAAATAATCCATTTGTGTTCTGTTTTGAAAATTCCAAATGCATTTAAATTTCAAATTTCAATAATTCAAATGCAATTTGCTAAATTCAATAACTAATTCATTATTAATCCAATAAATGCAAATAAAATATGTTTTCCATACCATTTTGAATAACCTATTCAAATATAAATTTTGTTTCATTGTTTGAATAATTTAAAGTGCCTAAATAATTTAATACTTGTTTAATTCAATTAAATTTGATAAAATCATAACTTGCTCAAAATAAAATATTTTTGAACATGCAAAATATGTTTTCAAACCATCAAAGTGTGAACTTTTCAAATGTGAGTTTGAAATTATGTTTTGAATAAATAAAATTCAAATAAAATTCACACTTGTTTTAAATTCAATTAAAACTTGTTTAATATTGTTTAATTCATAATAAATTCATCCTAATTCCAATTTCAATATTTGAAACATGTAATCCAACTAAAATTTGATGTTCTTTTCAAAAATAAATTTTGTTAATTGTTTTGCACACTTTAAATTGATGAAAACAATAATTGAGTGTGTGACATGTTTAAGTAACCAAACTTTTCCAAACTTAATAAATGATTTCCAAAACTTGTTAAATCCTTTTAACACTTGCATCTATCCTTGTTATTTGTTGTTATTTTGTTGTTATCATCATGCATGCATCATGCTAACAACTTTCACATAATAATTAATTAATTGTAAATCATTTGTTCCACTTAATTCATGGACCCTTTCCCATATGCCACTCAAATTAGCATAGGGGTCCATTTAAATTGTGTTATCATGTTAGCTAGTTTATTTTGATGCAACCATTAATTTGTCATGCATCATCATTGATTGTGCACTATGCCATGATAATGATTGTTTATATTCTGCCTTGTTTGTTTGCTTCTTCTCGAATAGACGACGACGTTGAGACAGACGATCTTTACAGCACCCCTTCTGAGGATCTAGCTCAGTACCAGGCTGCTGAGTTTGCAGGAAAGTTATCACTCACATGAACCATTGTGTTCCTTTCAACCCTGGTTACCGATACTTTCCGTTGTCTATTTTCTGCTAGCCTTAGTGGTAGTTGTTTCTGTTACGAACCTATCACATGAATCCTTTAACCCTGATATTGCCTCACCACCCCTCCTACAACCCTATTGGTTGAGCCAGTGTCTTACTAGTATGCTTAGGTTGTTTTGCTCGAGTCTGTTACCCGTTACTTTCAGTTACTATATCTTTATTATGTTCTGGGGGCTCGATGTTTAATCAATCATGCTAATATTATTGTTAATAATAATTTGATGATAAGGCACCGGCAGGAGGCCCTGTGTGGTTTTGAGGCCTGCTAGTGTCGACCCTAATAGGAAAAGGGTCTTGTCTACTGATCCATGATGAGCGCACTACCCGCATGTGGGAAGCGAGTATGGGCGCCCCCCTCAATTTGATTCGATTCGCATCTCGTCCAAATCATCTCATTTAGTTCGTGTTGTCCATTTGCCGCATGCATGTTTTTGCGAGCCCAGCGCAGGGTGGAACTTTCGTAGTCGGCATATAGGGGGACACGTTCTTAGAGTGCTATGAGGGTCCCTTTTCTTCGGGGCTTGATTAGCCGTGCGCCCAAGGTGCTTTGGGCTTGATGCGAAGAAGAGTTGAGTTGTGTTGAGTGCCCCGCTTGGTGGGAGGCATCCCATCTGGCGGGTTATTCATACATGTACGGCCAAATTGGTGCAACCCTGCAGGGATAATCTTCTCGAGAAGCCGTGTTTTCCGCGGTTATGGTTAACTTGGTGAAAGTACTGGCTAACAAGTACTCAGGACAATTGAAACCTAATGATTCATAATCTCACACCCCATGATTAACAACTTGACTAGTAATAGGATTATTGTCACAATAACTTGATTCATCTTTAATCCAACTGTGTGAGTTATCCTCGGATTGCCTCTTTGGATAAGGGGCGAGATCCAGGATGGGTTTGTTTGAAGTTATCTTTCAGTTGGTTACCATACTCGATCTTATCTCCTTTCTGTTAGTTGGAAGTGATAGAATCTCTGTAGTTGGTTAGTGCAGCCAGTTGCAGCATCTTTTATACCCTTTCCCTCCGTTGAACCCAAGTCATCTGTGCTTGTGTTGACGGGCTACATTTTGGTGAACTGTGAGTCTTGCTTGCCAGTACTTCTATGTACTGACCCCTTTGGGGCTATGGTTTCCGCAGACTACGCTTACGAGGATCCAGGTGACGGCTACTACGTGGAGTTTGACGAGGCTGCTGACGAGTAGTTAGCGGACCCGGGCAGGATCCGAGACATCGTGGATGGGCTCCGTCTTTATTTCAGTTTCCGGCTTCTTAAGCCTATTTGGATTTGTCTGTACTCAGACCCCTTTGAATGCTTCCGCTGAGATGTAATGATGTTATGTTGGGACATGTGTCCTCTGGATGATTGTATTTGCTATCTCTGCCCTAGTGAGGGCCATTTGCAACTTATTTCAATCTTTTGTGTCTTAGAGGCATGTTGTGTTATCCTTTTGTTCAAAGCCGTTGACGTACCATGTGTGTATGGTATGAAGTACGTCAATGGTAGTATCCTGATTTCTACGGGATAGTTTACATCGACGGTGAACAGTAGCGATGGGTTGTCACACATAAGTGTTGGCCTACTCGTAAGAGGACGCGGGTGCCGGTAAGCCCCGTAATCCCATCAGAATACTGTTCAGTTCGTACGGTGAGTATCCTCTAGAAGTCCGGGTGCGACAAATGGTATCAGAGCCTGTCTGCCTGTAGGATCCCTTTTTACTGGTCGCAGTTGAGTCTAGAAACTATTTTGTAGCTATATAGGAAAAATGAAACGTGAGAGTAGGAATTCTGCCATTTTTCTTCTTTCCCCACCCACCCACCCTTTTCTGGTAAGGAAGTGCAACGTTGTTTTCTGTTCTCACCTAAACTTTCAAGTTAGGATTTCACGTGTTTTGGGGTTCTCCGTAGTACCTCAGGAGTTTTTGGTCTCGTGTTTCCCGATGTTGCTTCAATATCCTGTTCTTTTCAACATCCTTTTCGTCCGTTGAACCTTGTTGTTGCTTTCCACATCAGTTCTCTACCGGCGTCTAATCAAAACTTCCCCGATCATCTGCAGATGGATCTCAGGTTCTTCCCGCAGGTGGTTCGGATGACTCGTTGCGAGAGCACTGCCGGTTATCCGGAGATGCTGAGAGACATGGTCACCTATCTGGGTTTCCATTGGGCACCAGAGTACCAGGTCTACGAGCAGCAGCGAGAGTTTGACCAGACCTACTACCAGGCTATCGTCTACATTCTGTCAGATGATGGCATGAGCGTTGTCCACCGCTACGAGGCAGTAGGTTCCACAGTGGATATGGCCGTGCAACAGGCAGCTTACGTGAGTCTCACCGTCCTCCGTGCTGACTACTGGGGATTTGACGATTCTATCTATCGCCACATCCCCCGTGGTTACATCACGTCAGCGGGAGTTCACTTCACTCTCCACGGCAACCTGGATACCTACGAGGATGATAGCTCCAGGCTGCACACCACTGCTCAGTTTGTGAGGCATAGTGACGTTGTTGCCACCACACTTTCTCAGGAGTTAGCCTCAGTCAGGGAGCAGCTCTACCATGCTTTGACTCGTTTGGCTATGTACACCACATACTTTGTTGGAGATGAGCGCTTTGCCCGTTTCCATCAGACAGTTGGACGTAGTTTACCAGATGCTGGAGGTTACGAGCCGATCAGAGGTCCACTCCTCAACCTCGGAGCTGGTTACACTGGGATTCCACGCTTTGGAGCACAGGGAGACGACGCTTTCTACTTCACCACACCGAGAGTTGCTCTCAGAGCAGTCCCGATCTACGTGGATCGTCGTTTTACCTACTTCCGTGGGATTCCTCCGCACCGTATCTCTCGTCGTACTACTCACCGCCGTCCTGCGTGATGAGCATGGGAGTACCGATGTATCCATTCCTAGCTATGTTTAGTTATCCTTTGTCTTTCGAACCATGTATTGGTGTGTTGGATATTCTGGTGTATTTGAACATGTGATGATGTACCTGTTGGTTATCTATTCATGCGTCGGAATAATCTATCTTGCGGTTACCAAGTCTATCCTTTTTCTGTTGTGTGCTAAAATGAATGTCTATTCAGGATGCCGCCAACAAGGAGCAACCCGCCTGAACCACCTCCGCTCACGGAGCTGTTGACTCAGATGACTCAGGTCGTGGCTCAGATGGCCCAGATCCAGGCTAACCAGAATGCTCCACGGGTTAACATCAAGGAGTTCCTCAGCTTGGGCCCGAAAGCTTTCGTGGCAACACGTGAGCCCCTGGATGCCGATGACTGGATCCGTGACATAGCCAGGACTCTGGAGATCGCACATGTTGCTGAGGAAGATAAGGTCAAGTATGCCACCTACCTACTGAAGGGTCAGGCAGCTTCTTGGTGGGAGAACTATCAGACCATGAGAGCTGGCTATCCTATCACCTGGGGTTGTTTCAAGGATGCCTTCCTGAAGCACCACATCCCAGATGGTCTCATGGAAAGGATGCGTGAAGAGTTCTGCTCCTTCAAGCAGGGCAAGCTGGACGTTATCAGCTATCAGACCGAGTTCAATCGCCTCGCTCGATACGCTGGTGATGAGGTGTCCACTGAGGCCAAGAAGATGGCAAGGTTCCGCCGAGGTTTTAACCCGGAACTGAAGTACGCTCTCACAAATGTCAAGTGCAAGGACTTCGAGGAACTCGTGAACACCGCGCTCAATGAGGAGAATGGGCGCAAGGCGTTCGAAGATTCACGCAAGCACTCGCGTGAGGGTGGTTCCTCCTCCAACATGACCACCCCTCTGCAGAAGCGCCGCATATGGGTGCCAAATGGTGCTGTCACTCGGGCTCCAAATGCCCAAGCTTCTCCAGGCTTTGCTCCCCGCCCACCCAACCCATTTCAGATGCAGGGTCAGAGGGTTCCAATGGGGCAGCCAAGGCCAGGCACTCCTCGTGTCGTCACTTGCTTCAAGTGCAAGGAGACTGGACACTACGCTGATAAGTGCACTCAGAGGCAGCTACCTCCACCTCCTCGCCCCAACACCAACCAGGCAATGGTTCGTGCTCCCCCGGCTAAAGCCTTCAACTCCAACAACAGGCCTGTCGGGAGGGCCGCGAGGGTGAATCATATCAAGGCCGACAAAGCTGAGGAAGCTGCTGACGTCGTTCTCGGTATATTACCCGTAAACTCTTTTCCAGCTAAAGTGTTGTTTGATACCGGAGCATCGCATTCGTTTGTGTCAAAGATCTTTGCTACAACGTACAATTTAGCTCTGGTTCCACTAAGCAATCAAATCTATGTTCACTCACCGGGAACTAAAATTATTACTTCCAAGATAAGCATGGACAATCAGATCCTAATTGGAGGTCGCATATTCCTTGCTTCACTCATGTTGCTGGGAAATTCTGACATTGATGTCATTCTGGGTATGGATTGGTTGAAGACCCACAAAGCAAAAATTGACTGTGCTAAAAAGTCAATAACTCTCTCTCACCCTTCGGGCCAGATAGTCTATTCTCCATATGGATCAAGTTCTGTTCAGCTGTTCAACCTCGATGTCAAACCCCTTCCTGCAATTGAAAATGTTCCGGTGGTTTGTGAATTCCCTGACGTCTTTCCAGAAGAGTTGCCAGGGATGCCTCCGGACAGAGCAGTTGAGTTCGTGATCGAGCTTGAGCCAGGTACTGCTCCAATCTCTAAGCATCCATACAAGATAGCTCCACCTGAACTGAAATTGTTGAAGGAGCAAATCGATATGTACATGGAGAAAGGTTACATTCAGCCTAGTTCCTCCGCTTGGGGTTGCCCAACTCTGTTTGTTGCCAAGAAGGATCAAACAAAAAGACTCGTGGTTGACTATCGTCCTCTCAACGAGAAAACCATCAAGAACAAGTATCCAATTCCTCGTATCGATGATCTTTTTGATCAACTTGCTGGAGCCTCGATATTCTCAAAGTTGGACTTGAGGATGGGTTACCATCAGATAAAGATCAGAAAGGAAGATATTCCTAAGACAGCTTTCACCACTCGTTACGGTCTATATGAATACACCGTCATGTCCTTTGGTCTCACCAATGCACCGGCGACCTTCTCAAGACTCATGAATTCTGTCTTCCATGAATACCTCGACAAGTTTGTTGTGGTATATCTCGATGACATTCTAGTCTACTCAAAATCCGAGGAAGAGCATGGAGAACACCTTCGTCTCACTCTCATGAAACTTCGCGAGCATCGTCTGTATGCCAAGTTTACAAAATGTGAGTTCTGGATTCCAGAAGTTGCATATCTTGGTCATATCATCTCTGCCAAAGGCATAGCCATTGATCCAGAAAAGGTTAAGGCAATTGTTGATTGGAAACCCCCTAAGACGGTGAAGCAAGTCAGAAGTTTTCTTGGCTTGGCTAGCTATTGCCGTCGTTTCGTCCAAAACTTCTCCAAGATTGCTAAACCTCTCACTGATCTCACCAAGAAGGACAAGAAGTTCGTTTGGACTCCACAGTGTGATGAGAGTTTCAATCTCTTGAAGACTAAACTCACTTCCACACCTGTTCTGGTTGGCCCAGATACTACCAAACCTTTCCAGATATTCTGCGATGCATCTCTCCAAGGTCTAGGTGTAGTTCTTATGCAAGAACGTCAAGTTGTGGCTTATGCTTCACGTCAGTTGAACCCACATGAGCAAAACTATCCCACACATGATCTTGAACTTGCAGCAGTTGTGTTTGCCCTCAAGAAATGGAGACAATACTTGTTGGGTAACAAAACTGAAATCTTTTCCGATCATAAGAGTCTGAAATACATCTTCACTCAGCCAGATCTAAACCCCAGGCAAAGGAGATGGATTGAAAAGATTAAAGACTTTGATCTCACCATTTCTTACACTCCAGGCAAGGCTAATGTTATGGCCGATGCTCTCAGTCGCAAGTCATATTGCAATAATCTCATGATCATGGAAAGCCAACCTCCACTTCATGAAGAATTCCAGAAGCTGAACCTTGGTCTTGTTCCTCAAGGTTACCTTGCTAGCTTGACAGCCAGTCCAACTCTCGAGGACAAGATTCATTCTGAACAACTTCGTGATACTGAAATCAAGAAGATTGTAGAGCACATCAAGGAAGGCAATGATAAATTCAAGTCTTTCTCAATTGATGACAAGGGAACTGTGTTCTTCGAAGGACGCATTGCAGTTCCTCAGATTCAAAGCCTCAAAGATATCATTCTCAAGGAGGCTCATGAAACTCCTCTCTCCATCCACCCTGGAAGTACAAAGATGTACCAGGATCTCAAGACTCTGTATTGGTGGCCTGGCATGAAACGTGAAATTGCTCAATACGTTTCTGAATGCGACGTTTGTCAACGTGTTAAGGCAGTCCATCAGAAAAAAGCAGGTCTGCTCCAACCTCTGAAAATTCCTGAGTGGAAGTGGGACATGATTGAAATGGACTTCGTTACTGGGTTTCCAAAGTCCAAAAAGGGCAACGATACAATCTTCGTTGTTATTGATCGTCTCACTAAAGTAGCACACTTCTTTGCTGTCAAGGAAACTATCTCAGCTAACCAGTTAGCAGAGCTCTACACAGCAAAGGTTGTTCCTCTTCATGGTGTTCCATTGGAAATTAGCTCAGACCGTGGAAGTATCTTCACTTCTCATTTCTGGAAAAGCTTTCAAGAAGCATTGGGCACTAAACTTCTGTTCAGCACAGCTTATCACCCTCAGTCTCAGGGGCAAGTCGAAAGAGTCAATCAGATTCTCGAGGATATGCTCAGAGCATGTGGTCTCTCCTTTGGCATGAAATGGGAGGATTGCCTTCCATATGCTGAATTCTCCTACAACAACAGCTACCAGGCAAGCCTAGGCATGGCACCATTTGAGGCACTATATGGTCGCAGATGCAGGAGTCCAATCAATTGGTCTGGAGCTGGTGAACGTTCACTCTTAGGCCCTGACATTGTTAAGGAAGCCGAGGAGAAAGTTCGTATCATTCGTGACAATCTCAAGATTGCTCAGTCTCGTCAGAAGAGCTATTATGATAGCAAGCACAGGGATATGATCTATGCACCTGGTGACAAGGCATATCTCCGTGTAACTCCCCTCAGAGGCACTCATCGTTTTGGTGTGAAAGGAAAGCTGGCACCAAGATACATTGGTCCTTTCAACATCCTCTCAAGGCGTGCAGAAAATGCTTATCGTCTTGAACTTCCAGAAAAACTATCCAATGTGCACGATATGTTCCACGTGTCACAGCTCAAGAAGTGTTTAAAAGATCCAGATCGTGCAGTTGATCATGATTCCATTGAACTGCAAGATGATCTATCTTATGAGGAGCACCCTATTCGTATTCTCGATGAGACCGAGCGTAAGACTCGCAACAAGAGCACCAAGTTCTTGAAAGTGCAGTGGTCGCATCATTCCGATAAAGAGGCAACATGGGAGACCGAAGAAGATCTTCGCAAGAAGTATCCGGACCTTTTCACTTCTCAGTAAGGAATCTCGGGGCGCGATTCCTTCAAGGGGGGGCGTTTTGTAACATCCCAAGTATGAAAATACCCCCTAGAATGTTTGTTTTCATGTTTAATCAAAGTATTGCATCATGTCATCATGTTTAATTATTTGTTTGCATTTGTTTACTAGTTGTTTTGCATCTGTTTTATCTTGTTTTCATAATGAAACTCAAACAAATTCAAAAGGTTATTTCATACTTGCTCTGTTACAACTTTTGGAATAAAAATCACAAATAAAAACAATCTATTTGTTGTCATAATTTTCAAATTGGATCAACTAATAAAATGGTGTTTATATTTCCACTAATTCATTCCAAATTGGTTTCCAAATTCAAAGCAAATCATCAACAGCACCTCATCTGGAAATTATATAAATACCAAACCATTCCAATATTTCTAATCCAATTAATAATAGGGTTCACCCTATTAAGTTGTTGTTTTCTATGTTAATTAACAAAATTTTCCAATTCAAACCAAATGTATTCAAACAGAACCAATTTGAAACTATAAAAATAATAACCAAAACATTCTTTTATTCTTTGTTTCCAATTAATTCTTTTGGGTCACCTTATTAAAAGGTTGATTTTATTAATCATTTTAAATATTCAAAAATCATCTAAATTGGCTTATTTTCCAAAACAGCACAAAAATTTAAACCTTTTTGAAATCCAAACTTGTTAACTGTTTGGAATTAACCCCATGAGTTCACCCTATTTTCCTAGAATTTTTGCTAACCTAAAAAGCCTCCTTTTTCTTCCATTTGTTTTCTGCAAAAAAAAAATAAAACAGAAAAAGAAAAAAAGGAGAAAACCTGCCGCGCGCGCGTCACCTAACGACCCAACCCACCTAAGCCTACCAGCGCGCGGCCCAGCCCGTCTTTTCCCTCGCGTACCGCTTCAAAAAGCATGCGATGCTTCTGTTCCAAGTACGGCGCTCATCGGGGCGAGCCACGTCGCCGTACGGCGGGCTCCTACGGCCAGGGAGCTCCCCCGCGCCCTACTTATACCCCCTAGGGCACAGCAAGCGCCGCCAGACCTAGCCCTAGCCCTCTAGCCCTCTTCTCCGTCGCCAATTTCACCTCACCGTTCCCCTCCACCTCTCTGTTCTTCCCACCCGGCGGCCACCGTCTGAATCTCTGCACGCCGCCGTCGCCATGGACACTCACGCCCCCACCTAAGTACTGAAATCGCATCGCCACCAACCCCTCTTCCTTCTGGACACCGTAGCACGCTCGGAGGAGCAAGGAAGCAGCGCCGCCGTCCTCGAGCACCTTGCAGCTGCCGCTCGCCGTCGAGCTCCTCCACGGTAACCATCCCGGTGAGCACGCGTTCCACCCCCTCCTGTTTCCCCTCCGTAGCGCGCACGTATACGCACGAGTTGCACCCGATCTGCACCCCCAGCTGCTGCGCACACGACGGTGATCGCCGCCGGCCGCTTTCGGTCTCCGTCAGTCCGTGGAAGGTTTCGTTCGTCAGTTAACTGAATCCACGTTTGTTACCTGACAAGCGAACGCGCAACAGCGCAGCGGTTCAGTGCATCGCGAGCGCAGCGAAGGGTCCCTGGTTCGAATCCTCGCGGAAGCGATTAAAACCCAACCTTTTGCTCCTCTGGCTGACAGGCAGGGGCCACACGGCAGTGACCCTGGCTGCCACGCCATCGCGCAGTGGCCACGCTGGCCCTGTGGCCCACCCTGCAGTGGCTGTGGCTAGCTGCTGCACGGTGTAAAAGTGTTTAACACATTTTCTGTTTAATTTCTAAATCATTTAAATGGCAGAATTAAACCCTAAACTTTAAACTTTAATAACTTTTAATCTATAACCCCAATAAATAAAAGTTGTATATGTTTGTTGTTCCAAATTTGATCATCTATCCAAATAATCCATTTGTGTTCTCTTTTGAAAATTCCAAATGCATTTAAATTTCAAATTTCAATAATTCAAATGCAATTTGCTAAATTCAATAACTAATTCATTATTAATCCAATAAATGCAAATAAAATATGTTTTCCATACATTTTGAATAACCTATTCAAATATAAATTTTGTTTCATTGTTTGAATAATTTAAAGTGCCTAAATAATTTAATACTTGTTTAATTCAATTAAATTTGATAAAATCATAACTTGCTCAAAATAAAATATTTTTGAACATGCAAAATATGTTTTCAAACCATCAAAGTGTGAACTTTTCAAATGTGAGTTTGAAATTATGTTTTGAATAAATAAAATTCAAATAAAATTCACACTTGTTTTAAATTCAATTAAAACTTGTTTAATATTGTTTAATTCATAATAAATTCATCCTAATTCCAATTTCAATATTTGAAACATGTAATCCAACTAAAATTTGATGTTCTTTTCAAAAATAAATTTTGTTAATTGTTTTGCACACTTTAAATTGATGAAAACAATAATTGAGTGTGTGACATGTTTAAGTAACCAAACTTTCCAAACTTAATAAATGATTTCCAAAACTTGTTAAATCCTTTTAACACTTGCATCTATCCTTGTTATTTGTTGTTATTTTGTTGTTATCATCATGCATGCATCATGCTAACAACTTTCACATAATAATTAATTAATTGTAAATCATTTGTTCCACTTAATTCATGGACCCTTTCCCATATGCCACTCAAATTAGCATAGGGGTCCATTTAAATTGTGTTATCATGTTAGCTAGTTTATTTTGATGCAACCATTAATTTGTCATGCATCATCATTGATTGTGCACTATGCCATGATAATGATTGTTTATATTCTGCCTTGTTTGTTTGCTTCTTCTCGAATAGACGACGACGTTGAGACAGACGATCTTTACAGCACCCTTCTGAGGATCTAGCTCAGTACCAGGCTGCTGAGTTTGCAGGCAAGTTATCACTCACATGAACCATTGTGTTCCTTTCAACCCTGGTTACCGATACTTTCTGTTGTCTATTTTCTGCTAGCCTTAGTGGTAGTTGTTTCTGTTACGAACCTATCACATGAATCCTTTAACCCTGATATTGCCTCACCACCCCTCCTACAACCCTATTGGTTGAGCCAGTGTCTTACTAGTATGCTTAGGTTGTTTTGCTCGAGTCTGTTACCCGTTACTTTCAGTTACTATATCTTTATTATGTTCTGGAGGCTCGATGTTTAATCAATCATGCTAATATTATTGTTAATAATAATTTGATGATAAGGCACCGGCAGGAGGCCCTGTGTGGTTTTGAGGCCTGCTAGTGTCGACCCTAATAGGAAAAGGGTCTTGTCTACTAATCCATGATGAGCGCACTACCCGCATGTGGGAAGCGAGTATGGGCGCCCCCCTCAATTTGATTCGATTCGCATCTCGTCCAAATCATCTCATTTAGTTCGTGTTGTTCATTTGCCGCATGCATGTTTTTGCGAGCCCAGCGCAGGGTGGAACTTTCGTAGTCGGCATATAGGGGGACACGTTCTTAGAGTGCTATGAGGGTCCCTTTTCTTCGGGGCTTGATTAGCCATGCGCCCAAGGTGCTTTGGGCTTGATGCGAAGAAGAGTTGAGTTGTGTTGAGTGCCCCGCTTGGTGGGAGGCATCCCATCTGGCGGGTTATTCATACGTGTACGGCCAAATTGGTGCAACCCTGCAGGGATAATCTTCTCGAGAAGCCGTGTTTTCCGCGGTTATGGTTAACTTGGTGAAAGTACTGGCTAACAAGTACTCAGGACAACTTAAACCTAATTATTCATAATCTCACACCCCATGATTAACAACTTGACTAGTAATAGGATTATTGTCACAATAACTTGATTCATCTTTAATCCAACTGTGTGAGTTATCCTCGGATTGCCTCTTTGGATAAGGGGCGAGATCCAGGATGGGTTTGTTTGAAGTTATCTTTCAGTTGGTTACCATACTCAATCTTATCTCCTTTCTGTTAGTTGGAAGTGATAGAATCTCTGTAGTTGGTTAGTGCAGCCAGTTGCAGCATCTTTTATACCCTTTCCCTCCGTTGAACCCAAGTCATCTGTGCTTGTGTTGACGGGCTACATTTTGGTGAACTGTGAGTCTTGCTTGCCAGTACGTCTATGTACTGACCCCTTTGGGGCTGTGGTTTCCGCAGACTACGCTTACGAGGATCCAGGTGACGGCTACTACGTGGAGTTTGACGAGGCTGCTGACGAGTAGTTAGCGGACCCGGGCAGGATCCGAGACATCGTGGATGGGCTCCGTCTTTATTTCAGTTTCCGGCTTCTTAAGCCTATTTGGATTTGTCTGTACTTAGACCCCTTTGAATGCTTCCGCACATGTGTCCTCTGGATGATTGTATTTGCTATCTCTGCCCTAGTGAGGGCCATTTGCAACTTATTTCAATCTTTTGTGTCTTAGAGGCATGTTGTGTTATCCTTTTGTTCAAAGCCGTTGACGTACCATGTGTGTATGGTATGAAGTACGTCAATGGTAGTATCCTGATTTCTACGGGATAGTTTACATCGACGGTGAACAGTAGCGATGGGTTGTCACACAAAAGTGTTGGCCTACTCGTAAGAGGACGCGGGTGCCGGTAAGCCCCGTAATCCCATCAGAATACTGTTCAGTTCGTACGGTGAGTATCCTCTAGAAGTCCGGGTGCGACAGAAAACCATGAAGACTATCAAGACCAAGAGAAGCACCACACCAAGGAAGGAAACAACTTAGATGGCATGATGATGATCTTCAAGAAGGCAATCACATGAGGACTAGAAGCAATCCATACAAGTTGAAGAATAACAAGTTATTTTTGTCCAACCATTGACCCAAATGGAAAACCTAAGACCTAGTAATATTTTCCCTTTGATGATGAAGTTAGTAGACCTACCCTAACCACAATGGAAAATACTAACATAGTCACTCAAATATTTTTGAAGGTGAATATGACAAAGTGTTTGCATGTATTACTTTAGTTGAAGAAGTAATATGTTTATTCTTAGTGAACTCTTGGAACTTCCTCGACAAGTATGGTTATAATAAAGTTAGATCACATCAAACTCAACCTAGCCCTTCCCAAGTAAACCATTGGAATTTCCTTAACAAGTATGAGACCATTAGAGAATGAATCTTTCAACTCAAACCTAGACCTTGTCCTAATCAACTAGGTTAAACACCTTTGGCTATGTTATTGCTTTGTATGATCTCTTCACTTGTATGTTTGCTTGATAGCATGTTTGTTTATTTTGTTATTGTGTTTTCAATGAGTAGATTGTACGGAGATCAACAATCCTTTGTGAAGAGAGTGTGATATCTTCACCAACTTCAACAAGGCAAGTAACACACCATCAACTACCCATTATTTTCTATATGCATTAGTTGATTTTTGAGTAGTATGCATGATAGGAAATTTTACTAAGTTATGTTATGCTATGCTATTATCCTAGTAGTGTGTAGCCATCTCTTTTACCCTTGTTATTTTGATAGCCTTAGAACTTAGTAGATGCTGTACAATGTTACAAATTGTTTTACTCGATGTTGAGGAAAAATTCTAAGTATACCTAATAAATAAACCACCTGGGTGGAAGCGGTAAGACTGGTTTATGTTGAGTGTTGCCTCAGGGCCCTTATCTAAGGGTTATTCCACTTGAGGTTGTCACTTGCGGATGGCCACCCAGGAACAAAGAGATTACTATGTTCTTCTAAGTTTAGTAGCTTCCCGTGCGTCCTTTTGACATATGGGCTCTGTCTTGATCAACTAAGTTGTGAGGGTTCAGCCCATGCTTGACAAGCAGATGTAGCATAATTATAGGTGGAACAGGTCTTGCCGGTGGGTTAAACTCCTTCTTCTGAAAGATCTCGTCTCAATTCTCTCCTTTCCATGATGCACTCCTGGTGTATAGGATGTTTGGGATAATTGAAGACAAAGGGTGAAAGTGCACAACCTCTGCAGAGTCAACAAACAAAGATCTTAGCCGTGTCCCCAGTTATGGACAACTATGAGCAGCTGGACAAGGATTGACGGAAGAATCACATCACCATTTTCAATAAGTAAAATTTTGACCAAGTGAACAGTAGTTGTGGTGCTTGGATCTTAATCCAGTGTTGCCACCCCTTTGAAAAGAAAAGTTTGTTTTACAAAAGTGATAGGAGAAAACTGGCTTTATGCAAACTTAGCCAAAACTCCACTCAGCCAAATGAGCATGTAGTATTAGTCTTGCCATTTATATCCACCATAGTGTTACTTGCCAATACATTAAATTGTATTGACTCCCTTGTGGCTTCATATTCCATATTGCAGATATTTCTGAAGACGAGTGAGGATTTCGTTTAGGATCTCGAGACTATCGCCAACATGTTTTGCCTGTGGCACATGAAGAAGATGGGCTCAATGTTGTTCTATGTTTTCCGCTGTAATACTTTGTTCTCTGCTAGTCTTCTAAGACTATGCAAGTTGTAATACTATTTTGTAAAGACTGGATCATGCGATGTAATAGAATTTGATGCATTTGCATGATATTTCATTTTGTACTGTGGTGCTAGCAATTGATCCAGGGACTAGCACAATAACACATGTGTCCTTACATTATTTAAATGTGAGAACGCTACAAAATGGTATCAGAGCATTGTGTTGCCTGTAGAATTCGAGACCCTAAGGTTGGAGAAGACCCTAGGATAGAAAATTTTCTATGTTCAAACTTTCTAGAAACAAAACAATCATCTTAATTCTTCTCATATCATCTCATCAATTATTCACCTTCAAAATTTTCTAGATGACCTACCTCTTCAATACCATCAAGACAGGAATGTTTATGATCATACCAAGAAGTTCAAGAAAGTATTTCCACCACATGAAGACGTACACCCAAGATTTTTGAAGAAATTTGAAGAAAACCATAGACTTCACAACAATCAACAACACCTCGAGACATGGAGAGAAGAATTTGAAGAAAACTAAAGAAGATATAGATGAGACCACCAATCTAGTTACCTTGTTATAACAACGTTAACGTGTTAGTGCATTGATCATACCAATGAGTGTGGTATGACAATATTAGTATTTTCTAAAAACCATGTTGTTTGGTGTGGTGAATGTGTTGCTATATGTTTGTTATGTGTTGTTTGCAAGATGAGTTTCCTTGATCTAATGTGTTGGGGTAGGAATTTCTTTAGTCTCTTTCTAATCTCTACTCTTTCATGCCAAGCCAAGCCAAACCCTATACCCAATCACCAACCATAGTGAGAGGCCATTTGGTATCCAACAGACTATGAGAGCACCCCAGAAATCCTACAAGTAGTATCCTACCAAGACACAAGCCATCCAATTGAGAAATATCATAGATTTCAAGATGTTGATCTTTTGTGTGAAGGAACAATCACATCCATGATCAATGCCAACTACATCATAAGGAGCAGCAAGCAAATCAACAAGCGAAGAAAGACAAGTGAACCCCAAGTTGCATAAGCTATGAAGATTTCAGAGCCAACTACACCAAGAGAAGAAATAATGAAGAAACACAACTATCCAGTTGGTGTTACATTGGAGTTTTACGCAACCCACTAGTTGAGGAATGATAGTTCGCTCAAGTTTGTCTTACAGATTGGAAACTTCCTGTTAGACAAGTGAGGTGACCTAGTGTTATTAAACAAGATTCATCAATCCAAGTACAAGGTAATGATTGAGTGCAACATGGATTGGCCCCCATGGTGACTACTCACATTATTTACTTTTGCTATGAGGAATGTTAAATCTGAGTGACATACCTATTAGAGAGACGACGATGTTAAACCAGAACCATAGAATGGTAGAATACAATAATGACCCTATGTTAGTGTTACTGAAAAATGTACTATTTTTCGGAGAGGATCAAGCCAACCTTGGAGCTATCAAGCAATGGAAGATTTTGCCTACCATGAGAGTTTCTTTAGAAATAGCATGTTGTTTGCCTTCAAGGATGACAACAACAAGATGGAAGATTGCCAAGGATATCAAAAGACTAAGTTGAGAGGGACCCAAGGACTTTTGATTGACCCAAAGAGTGACCCCTCAGTGTCAAAGGTAGTTCAACAGATCTATGTTGGTCTACAACTCAACCATGAAGGAAAGTTCTACTCAAGCCAATCTAGAATCAAGCAACACTCCAAATCTAATGAAAATAGACTAACCACAAAAGTTTCTTTTAAGGGTGGTAGCCCACCCAGTTGTTCTGGAACCCAGTCACCCAGACCTATCTTTCTTTCTAACCTTTCCAAATCTCGGGACGAGATTTCTTTTAAGGGTGGTAGTCTGTAACATCCCTGATTTTTGGAAAATACAAAAATCACAAAAATTTGAAACTTTTTGTTTTCATGTTATGCAAGTCACCAAGAACCAAATGAGAAGCAAGAAATAAAAGGAAGCAATACATAACTCGATGAAATTTGAAATAAAAAATCCATTTTTCCCTTTTCCATAAACCCTAAAAGCCCTTTCAAAATAAATATTTCTATATAAAGAAAACATTTCTTCTTAAGCAAACCCTTACACCAAACATGTTTGCAACCCAATTATCATCTTGAAAATATTTTTGATATATAAAAACCAGAGAGTTGCTATCTCTAATATTTTCTTCTTGTCTCCAAAAAGGGTTTCACTATTTTTGATAACCCCCAAATAGATATAAGTTGGATCCTTGTTTTCCAAGTGTTATGTCAATCAACAAAATAATATAGTGCTATAGAAATAAATTGTTTATGAAAACAAGTAAGCTACTTTGAGAAAACAATGTTGGGAAAACAACATATTCATTTGGGAAAACCTTTCTGCTTCTACTAAACCCCATTTCCAAATTTATTAAATAATTCTCTATGTTTGAAATATAACAAAAGGATACTAATTGTGGTTTCACTAATATGTTGAAAATATACAATATGAAAGTTCCTAAAAGGGTATTAGAAAACAATAGTTGAACCATAGAAAATATTTCTAAAAATTGTTTTAATCATATAAACATTAATCTATTCTATTAAGTGACTATAATTGTTTCTTCATATTTTAAAATCATAAAATATGAAAACCATTAAATATGATTTTGGAAAATGTTATTTGATCACATTGATGTCTCTAATATTTTATTCAACCAATAATTTTCATTTATATAATTGATATTTTTTAAATGGCATTAATATGATATTAGTGAAATCATTTCTATTTCAAAATATAAAATAGCAAAACAAGTGTAAATGATTTTAAAAAATTATATTTGACTTATATAATGTCTCTGTATTTTTATAAAACCCTTTCTCAAAATTAAATTTGATTTTCTATTAAAAATGCTATTAAGTCACTTTTAATGAATTATTCAAATTTCATAATTCAAAAATGTATTATGTTCAAAAGTTTGTGAAAATGGTTTTTCAGGAAAGGCAATTAAATTTTAAGAATTTAGAAATTGGTTTCATGCCAATTGGAGTTTTTATACAAAAGTTATTAAAGAAATGATTAAACAGAAATTAAAAAGAAAAAGAAAAGAATTGATGACGTCACCCATTACGTCATCATCTTCTTCCTCTGTTTGGAAACAACCCTGTCACGGCCGAAATCTTCGCCGCACGATTAAGGGCCATTAAGGCCATGATTTATGTCCCCCTCCGCGCCTATAAGTAGCCACCGATCCGCACTCCATTTTCCCTCTTCCCTCTCTGCCAATCCCTCCCCCACGCCCGCATTATTCCTCGCCGGAGTTGAGGTTGTCCACGGCCGCGATTTGAAATTCCGGCAAACCGCGTGAGTTTCCGCCGCTCTCATTTGATCATGTAGGAACCCCGTGTCTTTGCACACGTTTTGAAGCCCTTGCTCTTCTTTTTGGTGCAGCGTAGCTACGAGGGAGAGCTCGCCGGAGTCGAAACCCGCACGTCCGCCTCGGGTCTGCACCGCGCCACCACAGGAGACCGCACCGGCCAACGCCAAGGACGCCATCGAGTTCCCCGCGTCACGACTCCGGATGGCAATGGGTACCCGATACCCGCCAACCCGATAGGTACCCGCCCTAAATGGGGAGGGTTTGGTGGCAATCTATACCCACGGGTCTGCTTAGTGGTAAATATCTAGACCCACCGGGTCTAGCGGAGGCGGGTATGGGGTTACCAAACCCGGACCCATGAACCCGCAGACCCGACTAGCAAATATGGCCCCACATGTCATTGCCTTGCACCCTCTCACCTACCACTGGCCACTCACCAGTCACCACACACGCACCACACAAAACACCACACCCCAGACCCACGCACGCAGCGCGCAGCACACACACGACACCCCACGCACGCAGCACCAGACCATTCTCTTAGTCTCTCTCTCCGATTAGTCTCTCTCTCCCTTATCTGCATCTTTTTTCTCCGTCTCTTCTCTCCTCTGGTGGTGCTCCCTCCCACTGCTTCTCCGACTCCGATTAGTACCAGCCATGGCTCCTCTCCTCCCATGGAGTCCCTCCTCCTCATGGCGCCTCTCTACTCAAGCACACAACATAGATTTCCCCGTCCATCCTCTCTCCCTATCACACGAATCCAGTAATCCGGCCGCCTCTCTCGCGCGCGGATGTGTGCTTTACCGCGGACGGACGACGCCCACGGACCACCGCGCATCTCTACCTCGCCTGGAAGCCATCGCTGCCTGCTGAGCTCCCTTCGCCCCCTGCTCTGGCTCCTCGAGCTCCGCCGCCACCGGGTACCCGTCGGGTCCCCGAAACCCGGCGGGTCGCGGGTCTGGTGGAGAATAGGACCCGGTGGCGGGTATGGGGCGGGTTTGCGGTGCGGGGAGAAAGTCCGGGTGCGGGTATGGGGGTGCCAAACCCGGCCCCGAACCCGGCGGGTGCCATCCGGAGTCACGACGCACCCTTGCGTCACCTCCTCTGAGCCCGTGGAGCACCGGAGCGTCGTCTTCATCGATTTCCGAGCACAGCTCCGCCGTCCGAGCCATTTCCAGCGACCCCCCCGGCCAGGTGAGCTCCTCTCATCTCCCCAGCCCTTGGATCTAGTTTGAACGAGCAGGATTAGATCTAGTAAACGAAGGGGTATGCCACCGTTGGATCTAGATCTAACGTCCCAGATCCAATCACTTATCCACATCAGCACCCCAGTCAGCACGCCACGCAACAGCCCAGTGAGCAACCCTGTCCAATCAGGAGCTCCCACCTGGCCTAGCCCTTATTTGAAATTTTCTCCCGCTAGAATTAATTGGCAGTTTTACAGATTAGTCCCTGCACCTTAGATCTATCATATCTTTTGATCCATAAGCCCAAATTTAGCAATCTTGGACTTTTTGAAAAGCCCTTGACATATAGAAACTTTTGGAACTCGCCAAATTCAAATTTGACAAACTTAAATTTGTTCAAATTCAAATATGCTTGTTTGATGAAATTTGGCATAATTCAATTTCTACAAATCCAAAAATTGTAAATAAAATATATTTGGAAACCTTAGGATGTGTACTTACATATACTATGTCCCAAAATAAAAATTGAACAGACTAAAATTGATTTTAGAATTACGTGGTCATTTGAGCAAATTTGACTTAGTTTAAATTCTATAAATAATTTTAATATGTTTTCTTAAGCAATATTGCTCCATATGGCAACCTTAATCCATAGAAACCAGTGCCATAGAATTTTGGACACATATGAGACATACCCATGTATTTTAGGCCAAGTTATCACACACATGTTTCACACCATATTAAAAATGACTTAGGAAATATTTTGCTTAAGTGGTTCTATGTGTGTATGGCTATATGAAACCAAGGCTAAGTCCTTAGTGAAGTTTCAACTTATACCTAGCCAACAAATGAACCTAAAATCACTAGTACAAATGTTTCCATAAACTTTTTGTCTCCCCATGCTTGCTTCAAGATTTCACCAAGTTGGGATTTGTGAGAACCATGAAGTGCAATGGAGGACTTAACCATCTAGAGATTTTTCAACATGAAGATAGAAGACCAATGAAGGACTTAGAAAATAAAACAGACTTCAGAAGCATCTCCAAGAAGTGGAAGCACTTAGAAGACTAACCCCCTTTCTGTCTAAGTCTTTTCCTTCCCTTTTCTATTCTTATCCTTTCAACTTGATGGCAAAATGAAGAGAAACAAGGAAGATCATTGAAGAAATGACTTAGGATCCACAACAATCTGAAGCATACTCCATCAAGTGCAAGTACATGAAGAAATGAAGAAGAAGACTCACCTCTCCCATTCTATCCTCTTGTCTCATTTCTCCTCTATTTTGACTTAGTGATATTTTCACATTTGTTAAATAAAACACTTAGTTGTGACCACACCACTTGGGAAACAACTAGTGAGAAAACCATGAAGACTATCAAGACCAATAGACGCACCACACCAAGGAAGGAAACAACTTAGATGGCATGATGATGATCTTCAAGAAGGCAATCACATGAGGACTAGAAGCAATCCATACAAGTTGAAGAATAACAAGTTATTTTTGTCCAACCATTGACCCAAATGGAAAACCTAAGACCTAGTAATATTTTCCCTTTGATGATGAAGTTAGTAGACCTACCCTAACCACAATGGAAAATACTAACATAGTCACTCAAATATTTTTGAAGGTGAATATGACCAAGTGTTTGCATGTATTACTTTAGTTGAAGAAGTAATATGTTTATTCTTAGTGAACTCTTGGAACTTCCTCGACAAGTATGGTTATAATAAAGTTAGATCACATCAAACTCAACCTAGCCCTTCCCAAGTAAACCATTGGAATTTCCTTAACAAGTATGAGACCATTAGAGAATGAATCTTTCAACTCAAACCTAGACCTTGTCCTAATCAACTAGGTTAAACACCTTTGGTTATGTTATTGCTTTGTATGATCTCTTCACTTGTATGTTTGCGTGAGAGATCCCAAACCCCTCCAAGGAACAAAGAAAGGCCAAGGAGTAGAACTCCACCTTATTCCAAAGGACGGGATGTCGGAAGAAATAGGGATGATCCCAGAAGAGCGTATTCACGCAACAACGGACCAGAACGGAACAAATCCCCTTCCGTCCATTCAGCCGCTGGAGCACCTGACCCAGGCGAACCTCGAGATACAGGTGATTCGAAGGAAAAGAAGGGAGATCCTAAGAAGGATAAGAAAATCCCGGATAACAAGGATGGAGCATCCAGAACAGGATCCCATCTACGAAAGGCGGAAATAATACAAAAACCCGTGACAACAGAGAACGGGAGGAGAAAAACCGGAATGACGGAAAAGCAATGTTGCCTCCAAGATAGCGAGCTGATAAAGCCGGAAGATACGACAATCCTCACTTGCGTGAGAGATCCCGAACCCCTCCATGGAACAAAGAAAGGCCAAGGAGTAGAACTCCACCTTATACCAAAGGACGGGATGCCGGAAGAAATAGGGATGATCCCAGAAGAGTGTATTCACGCAACAATGGATCAGAATAGAACAGATTCCCTTCCGTCCATTCAGCTGGAAGATATTCCGCACATGTCGATAAGACGGAAAGAGACGATTTATATTTCAGACCAAAGTGTTTTACTGACAGGATCCGGAAAATCAGTCTACACTCTGGCTTTGCCAAAGTCGGCCCAACTTATCAAAAGTATACCGAAAGTACACTACCGTCCAAATCAACAAAGGGACAAACTTAGAAGCTGTGAAGTTTTTGCGTGTAATGTTTCTGGATGGAGCCATAGATTGGATTAACGGACTTCCGTCAAGAACAGTAGATAGCTGGGAGGATATGGCTAGAGTTTTTGCTCAACACTTTTGGGGTACGTATAAACGCCCTAAGAGCATCAACCAGCTGAACCGTTGCGTCCAATATGAATATGAGTCGTACGTCGACTTTATCTCAAGATGGACTACAATGAAGAATAGTTGCTCTAGAGTAAGTGATGTACAATCAATGCATGCTTTCATCAATGGCTTGAAATCCGGTCTCGTAATGTTCATGGTTGGGTCGAAAGAGCGCAAGGATCTCGGATCTATGCTCACAAATGCCAATGAGCATGCAGCGGCCGAAGACGACATTAGGGCGAGACGCGGAAACATCGATGCTTTGGTTCAAGCCAAAAAGGTGTCTCGTTCTGAAGAAAAGGCTACTCCAAAAGCACAACCAAAACCCAAGGAAGTGAACATAGCCTTTGGAAAGGACAATGGTAGCAGATGGAAGGGAAAAAGAACAGAAAGCAGGGAACCTATCTCTTACTCTAAAGAAGAGTGGGGAAAAATTAAGTCGGAATCCTGTGTCCACCATTCGCAATTTGGGAAGTCTACCCATACAAATGCGTAGTGTCGGCTTAATAAGCACATGAAAGGCAATGCAGGATCCCAGAATAAAGGAAAGAATTCCAACAGGAAATTCAACAAGCAAAAGTCGGAATCTGAAAAAGACGAAAGTGAGTCTGACACTAATGAAAAAATCGAGGAGCAGCAAGGGAAAGGCGAGCCTAAATTCCTAAGGGTTAAAGAAGAATGTAACCTAACTTTCCTTGCAACTCCTTCAACAAAACAGGAAAAACGAACGCTTCGAGAAATCAATGTGGTTGTACATCCAACCCAAAGTACTTGAAGTATTCAAATACGCCAATTACCTGGGATCAGTCTGATCATCCTGATAATATCCCAGAACCCGACACACACGCTTTGGTCGTAAGTCCTATTGTTCGAAACACTAGGCTCAAAAGGGTGCTGATGGATGGAGGATCCAGTATCAATATCATGTACTTAAGTACACTGAACCAGTTGCATCTCTCTGAGACTCAACTCAAACACAGCAATGTATGTTTTCACGGCATTGTTCCTGGCAGACAAGTACATTCCCTAGGAGAAATTTCCCTAAAAGTAACCTTTGGAAAGAGAGAACATTTTCGCCAGGAGATGACCTTGTTTGAGGTAGTACCGTTCAAAAGTGTGTACCATGCAATACTCGGACGTCCGGCTTTCGCCAAATTCATGGCAAGGTCATGCTATATATACAACAAGGTTAAGATGCCTGGGCCAAAAGGAGGAGTAATCACCATATCAGGAGATTTCAAATTGGAAAACGAGCTAGAGAAAGGAAACGCCCTATGCGCCGAACAGGTGATACGGAAGGAGGAGTTGAAGGAGCTGGCTAAAGACGTATCGCCGACAGAAATGCCGACAGGAAAAGAAAGCCGAAAGCCGGCAGGTAGTTTCAAAGCCTCGGAGAATACAAAGCAGATCATCCTGGACCCCAAAGATCCGACAAAATTTATTGTAGTAGGAACAAGAATGACTGACAAATTGGAAAGCGCGCTCATCAAGTTCCTACGTGAGAACTGGGATATTTTTGCCTGGTGTCCTGCTGATATGCCAGGTGTTCCCAGGGAGCTTTCTAAGCACCAACTGAAGTTTATTCCAGGATCAAAACCAGTCAAACAAGGTCTCCGTTGTTTTGATGGAAGAAGGCGGAAGACTATTGGCAAGGAAATTATCCGGCTTTTAGCAGATGATTTTATCCGGGAAGTTCTACATACTGATTGGTCTGTGAACCCACTATTAGTCCCGAAGAAGGATAGTATTATTCTTAGGATGTGTATAGATTACACCGGTCTGAACAAATTGTGCCCAAAATATAGGTTCGTGTTACCTCAAATCGATCAAATAATAGATGCCAGTGCTGACTCTGAGCGTTTATGCTTTTTGGTAGCTTATTCCGGATATCATCAAATACGCATTAAAGAAGAAGATCAAATAAAAACCTCTTTCATAACACCCTATGGAACATACTATTACATAACCATGCCTTTTGGCCTGAAGAAAGCTGACACAACATACCAGCGTTGCATGCAAAGATGCTTGCATAGTCAAATTGGCAAAGACGTCCAGGTTTATGTGGATGATATTGCCGTCGTTTCTAAGGAAAAGCATACGCTCCTTGAAGATCTATGAGAAACTTTCGACAATCTCCGACTTACAAAATGAAATTGAATCCATTAAAGTGTGTATTTGGGGTTCCCTCAGGAAAACTTCTGGGTTTTATCGTTTCTCATAGAGGAATAGAGGTAAACCCGGAAAAGATCAAAGCAATCTTAAACATCAAAAGGCCTACATGTCTAAAAGATGTCCAAAGATTGATGGGTTCTGCAGCCACTGTAAGCAGATTCATAAGCCGACTTGGCGACAAAGCTCTGCCATTATATAAATTATTGCAGAATTTCGACAAATTTGAATGGACAGAAGAGGCAGAAGTTGAAAGAAACTTTGATGAAAGCTCCGATTTTGGCATCCCCAAAAGACGAAGAACCTATGTTATTGTATCTTACAACAACTAACAGGGTTATTAGTGTGGTGATAATTGTGGAAAGGCGGAAAGACAAGCAAAGTATTCCAGATCAGCACCCGGTGTACTACGTCAGTGGGGTATATTCCGAGTCAAAACAAAGGTATCCATATTATCAAAAGCTGGCATATGGCGTATTTTTCGCATTTTGAAAACTCCGTAATTATTTCCAAGGACATTCCATAACAGTGGTAAGCAGAGCACCACTAGGGGATATTATAAACAATACGGACGCAACAGGCAGAGTAGCCAAATGGGGCATTGAACTTGCTGCGTTCGACATTAAGTACCAACCCCGGACGGCAATTAAATCCCAGATGTTGGCAGATTTCGTAGCTGATTGGACAAAAGCAATGGAAAACACACCAATACCAGAATCGGAATATTGGATCATGCATTTTGACGGATCCAAAATGAAAGAAGGCGCTGTCACAGGTGTGGTGCTCAAATCTCCAAAAGGCAACACAATGGAGTACGTATTACAAATACACTTCAATGCTAGCAACAATGTGGCAGAATATGAAGCATTGCTTCATGGATTGCATATTGCAAAATAAATAGGTGTCAAGCGCATACTTTACTATGGAGACTCAAACTTAGTACAACATCAACTGAACCAGACATGGGGTGCCAAAAGCCCCATAATGGCCGAATATTGGAGAACAGTCGACGGGTTTGTCATTTGTTTTCTAGGATTTGAGGTACATCATGTCAAAAGGGAAGAAAACTGGAACACGGATGCTCAAACCCGAATGGGCTTGGAAAGGGTGAAAACTTTCCCACCTGGTGTATTCTTCCATCATCTGTACAAACCATCAATTAAAGGTGGAGATGTTGATTATACCTTAGTTTCCGAGTCAATAGAATTTATGCTCGTTAACCCAGATTGGACAATTCCATACTTAAACTTCTTAGTTGATTAGAAGTTCCTGGATGGAGCAGATGAAGTCTTGCAAAGGCAAATAAAACGCCGATGCAAAGGATACATGGTAATCAATGGTTGCCTGTATAAACGCAACACTATCGGAATTTTTCAACGATGTATCTCGCCAGAAGAAGGACAACAAATTCTACAAGAAATTCATGTCGGAGATTGCAGACATCATGCTCAGTCAAAAATCATAGTTAAGAAAGCATTCCGTGCAGTATTTTCTGGCCCACAGCCAAGACACATACATAGCACATAGTAAATATATGTGCCGAATGCCAGTACTACGCCAAGCAAACAAATATGCCGGTTCAAGCACTCAAGACTATTCCCATATCATGGTCGTTTGCGGTATGGGGGCTAGATATGATGGGGCCATTCAAAATCGCAAGAGTCGGACTTACACATCTACTCGTTGCAGTAGATAAGTATACCAAGTGGGTGGAGGCAAAAACCATAAAAAAAACTTGACGGTGTGACTGCCAGAAATTTCGTCATTGACGTAGTCATGTGATATGGCGTTCCAAATAGTATAATCACGGATAACGGGACAAAATTTTCAATTGGAGAGTTGGCAAAATATTGCCGAAAAACGGGAATTCGCCCAGATATATGCCAAATAGGGGTATATCCGGTGTCGGCCGAAGGCCGGATTACCAGGGTGTCCTGCAGGCAATGGAACGGAGTCCATTGGGCGTCCAGTAACCTGACGCGCAGGAAGCCAGATTCTAGAAGAACCCGGGACACGACCCAATGTGGTGCGACTTGGAGGAGAAGCCGGATTCCTTACTTTCTAAGTTAGATACTTTCCGTAGTCTTCTAGGTTTCCTTCCTGTAAGCCCTAGTCCTGCTCTCTATATAAATCTGGACGGGAATGAAAGAAAACAACAAATCACAAGTTAGCTAGAAGCCAACTTTCCGGGAAGTTCATCCTCTCCGAGTTAGCGAAGCCATACTCACAATTGTACTCTGTATACTTCAGGCTTCAACCCTGATTTTAGTGAGATTGCAGGAGTAGGAACGCCGCCTTAGTTGCGACGTACCGAACCTAGGTAAACCGTGTTCTCGTTTACAGTTCTTCCACGCCCCCCGCGGTTCTACCAGTAGGCTTATGGAACCCCTGTCCATAATCCTTACTACGAAGTCTTGACATCGATGGTGTAAAAAGGGGTCGATTACAAGGGGTGCTCTCTGGAGATTCGATCTTGGCTAGCCATGAATCTAGGGTTTTTCGTCCCCGTTGTGACCCCCTCCCCTGCTTTATATAGGTGGAAGGGGTCTCAGGGGTTGTACATGAGTTGGACTTTGACTCTAAATCGGTAATTACTCTTTCCTAATCTTATCGATGTAGACTTTCCTTCTGTTGTGGTATGGATCTTCATGGGCTTCTATATACAATTCTTGAGGAGTTTTACAGTACCACTTGATGGGTGATACGTCATAAACGTATCCTAAATTTCTGATGTTCCATGTTGTTTTGATGCCATATGCTACATGTTTTGCTTACACTTTATGTCATTTTTATCGATTTCCTGGGACTAATCTATTCACAAGATGCCACAGAGCCAGTTCCTGTTTTCTGCTATTTTTAGTTTCAGAAAAGTTGTTCTGGAAATATTCTCAGGATTGGAAAATTCGAAGCCCGGAAGTCTCAAAATTCCCGAAGTTTCCATGGAGTCCCAAAGAGGCCCGAAGGGGGCCACACCATGAGGCGACGCGCCCCTGGCCGCGCCATGGGGCGGTGTGGCCCCTCGGGCGCCACCGCCATCACCCTTTTGCTTATTTATCCCCCCGATGCGTGAACCCTAAAAAGATATCGCTTTTCCACAAAAAACACCCGAGGCTGTCGTCATCGTCAACCCGAGATCGGGAGGGTTCTGGAGTTCTCCCCGGCACCCTGTCGGGAGGGGAAATCATCATGGGAGGTCTCTACACCACCATGCCCGCCTCCGGAGTGATTTGCGAGTAGTTCATCCTCGGACTACGGGTCCATAGCAATAGCTAGATGGTTGTTCTCTCCTCTTTATGACTCATGTTTAGATTTCATGAGCTTCCCTACATGATCGAGATCATCTTATTGTAATGCTACATGTTGTGTTTGCTGGGATCCGATGATTATTGAATGCTATGTCTCTTGATTATCAATATATCATGGTGTCTTCCTGTGTATGTTATTTATGATCTTGCATGCTCTCCGTTGTTAGTAGATACTCTAGTCAAGTACATACTAGTAACTCCAATAGGGAGTATTTATGCTCAGTAGTGGGTTCGTGCCTCCTTTGCATCTGTGCTCGAGTGATAGAAACGTGACAGATGGAGGATGTGATGTTGCCATTAGTTAGCAAACAACGATGTTTACATTACACACTTTCCTTACTGCGATTATCTGTTGCTTGCAACTTAATACCCAACGTCTGTTCGGATGATATTCAGAGGGTGGATTATTAGTCATAGATGAAGTTGGATGACATCCTATGTATCTTGTTGTAATGCCCGCATGAATCACATAGTAATCATCATGTCATGCATGTTTCATTATCTATAAATTTCCCTGTTGTAATTTGTTAACCACACTTGTTAGCTATCTTTTATGGAGAGACAACTCTAGTGAACTGTGGACCCCGGTCCATTTTCTTATACTAATAATACAACCACTACAATTACTGTTTTCACACTTCTACTGTTGTTTTCATATTGTTCTCATACTGTTTTCCACACCATACATTTAACCTCTTTGTTATCAGCAAAACCGGTGAGATTGACAACCTCACTGCTTCGTTGGGGCAAAGAGAATTGATTGTGTTGTGTAGGTTCCACGTTGCTGCTGAACCAGTAGTGCGCCCTACCACATCAACTGCATCAACCTTCAGAAGTTGCTTGTCCTCCTACTGGTTGATTCAACCTTGGTTTCTTTTCTGAGGGAAAACTTGCTATTGTAGTCTTCACAACCTTTCTCTTAGGGTTTACCAACGTCAGCCATCAATGGGCTGCATCGGGTACCCTCCTAAGGGAGGGTCTCTCGGGTACCCCCACAACAGTAGTCCCCGAGTGCCTGATGGAGTTGAAGACTCGATCAAGAAACAGTTTACCTTTAGGCATTCTTCCTGAAAATAAAATTTATGGGAGGAAAAACGATTATACGGTTTTGAATTGCTCGACGGATCAAGGTCAATTAATCTTACTTGGGAGAATACACCGAATAATCTACTCAGGGTTTGAGTCCTCTGGCTTGATCCTGGAAAATCCTGGTGTAACCTGACTCGAGCTGCTGAAGTCTTACCGAGTCGAATTCCAGTTATCAATAGTTTCACTTGACGCGTCCATCAGGATTTTTATCACACCTTATGGAATGGATAATACTAGGTAGTGCAGCGATGGTGCAACCCCCAGGCCGTTGGAAATGTTCTGCGGGTCTTACCTTCATGCTCACGAACATGACATCCAGAGTTTTAGCGTAGCTGTATGCCTCTGGGGTACTCTAGGCTCGTTTTACTAGAGAGAATAAAATGAATGATGAAGGATGTCGTCGGAAAGTCACGGCAGATATTACCGGAGGTAACTTAGGTTGGGGTAAATCGACTTTGGTGTTTGGGAGAGGGTTTAGCTCAGATCGGACACAAGATTTATCCTGGTTCAGCCTCTCCATTGGAGATGATAGCTTACTTCCAGCTAGGATCATATTGATTGGCGATCTAGAGGCTCGGGCCGCAATGTCGCCGAGACTCCAATCTAGGGTTACAAGTACTTGCTTTCGTATAACTAGAATAACTCGAAATCCCCTTTCTACGCCATAAGGGCCGGTTTATATAACACCCGGTTTCCTGGCTTTCCTTACAAGATACATCTAGAGCCCTACTCGGGGTCTACACGTAACCCTAAATTACTCTCCGTGACCTCCAAGTCTTGGACTCTATGGTTTGCACCGCCTTTCGGGCCTTCTAGAGCCTCCCTTTCCCTGAGCCGGATTACCAGCACAACCTCTAGCCCATCAGTGATATCCGGCCCATCATCTCATTGCGAGGTCTTCACCCAAAATTCCTCCAGCTGAGTCTTTATCCCTCTGTATGGGCCTGCCGGGTTATTATCCCCCAACAGTAGTCCCCATAATAGCCTGGGCATCTTGGTTGGCGCACCTTTCTTGTAGCTTCAAACTTTGAGCCAACCACGAAGCGCATGCTATTCCCTGCAAAACGATAAACATTTACATATAATAATGCTACGGGTTAGATTGCTTTAACTATAGCCAGGCTGGCTCTTTCGGCGGTCCATATAGTAACCCCATCATCATACTAATCCGAATATCAATTCCGAAATCAGCTCTTCATAGCGACCATTTCATAACCCGGCTTTAACGTTCCTCATAAGCTAGTCCGAGTAATAACTCCGAGACCGGCTCTTTTGGGCGGTCATTTATAACTCGGATGCATGAAAATAACTCCCAAGATCTTGTTTCCGTAATCAACGGGCCGAATATCCTATCCCGTGATTTTCTCCACTTTACCGTTGCAGTCTAGGGTTTTCACCGCGCCTATAAATACAGGGCGCAACGAAAACCCTAATCACAAACGCCACCCCCTTCCACTTCGTCTTCAACCTCCAGGCGCACCATTGGAGCTCAAGACCAAAGCTCGGAGCTCCGACAGCGGACTTCACGCGCACGCCGCCGTTTCTCACGAGAACCGGCCCGCCGATCTGCGCCGCCGTGCCACGTTCAACGAGCTCCACTTCCGCCGCCAATTCCTGGTATGCATTCCTAGATCTAAGTTTCCATTTCTAGATCTTGAACTCGCGTTCTTCGTGTTCATCGCATTCGTCTTCTTCTTATTTTATTTCTTCTTTTCGTTCTCCACTAGATCTTTGTCCATGGCTCCCAAAGCTCCTACCAAGTCTAAGGCCACGGCCGTGAAACAAAAACCGACTCAGGTCATCACGGCCAACTGGGCCAGGTCGACTATCACACACGAGAAGCTGGAAGAGCTGGCCGAGTCTAGAGTTCTCCCTCCTCAGTCGGAAATCGCTTGGAGGGCTCCCGAAGAGGAAAGTCGGCCTTCGACTAAAGAAGGTGAAGTTATCGTCTTTCTTGTATTAGAGATATGATTGTAACCAAGTCGGTTACGTATAAAACCGACTTGGAGTCGACTAGGAGTTCGACTAGGGCCCTTTTTAGAGTTCGACTAGGAATCGTTACTTGTACGCTTGAGGCCGCATCGCCTCCTATATTAACAGAACCCTCGGGCCTCGATAGGGCACCGAGTAGTGATTCATCGAACCAGCACTTTTACATGGTATCAGAAGCCTAGCTCTTCCCGACATCCAGTTCGATCTACCGGCCAAATATCAAGAAAAACAACTCCATCCGACCACCGCCGCCGCCGACCATGGCAACTTCCACGAGCTCGTTCGGTTCCTCCCTCGAGAAGCCGTCAGAAAAGCTCACGCGGACCAACTATCCGCTCTGGAGGGCACATGTACTGCCGTCCCTACGAGGGGCGCAGTTGTTCGGAATCGCCGCGGGGACCGAGGCCATGCCTCCCAAATTCATCTCCGACGGTAAAGATAAGACAGCAGATCGAGCGAATCCCGAGTATGAGGCTTGGTTTCTCCGAGATCAACAAGTCCTCAGCTATCTCGTTAATTCTCTCTCCAAAGAAATCCTCACCCACGTCATCCGCTATGAGCATGCCGCTCAGGTCTGGAAAGCTGTCGAAGATATGTTCGCATCGCAAAGTCGTTCGAAGATCACGAATCTGAGAATCGCGATTGCCAACACAAAGAAACTTCACATGACAACGCCGGCATACTTCTCCAAGATGTCTGGCATTGCTGATGAGCTAGCAGCTGCGGGGAAGGCACTTGATGAAGAAGAAATCGTCTCCTTTATTCTGGCTGGACTAGGCCCTGATTATAACGGTCTCGTTGGTGCCATCGGTCTCATGACGACACCGATCTCTGTCACCGATCTTTATGCACAAGTGCTTGCTCAAGATCAGCGCCAAGAGCTTCAGGGAGGGTCGCACCAAGATGGTTTCGAATCTTCTGCCAATGCGGCTCTACGCTCCCGTAGTGGTGACTATCGCCGCAGTAGCCGGCCTTCTCCTCGTGGTGGCTATCAGCACCGTGATGATCGCACAGATTCGCGTCAAGATCATCAGCCGCGTCCCTACAGGGGTGGCCGTGGCACTCCTCCATCAGGTGGCCGTGGACGCGGTCGAGGTCGTCGTCGCACAAGTCCTTGGGTGGACGTCACCTGTCAAATCTGCCTACGAGAGGGACACGCGGCAAAGGACTACTGGCACCGGTATCAAGAGGATCAAGATGCCAATGACACATATGATGACAAGGAAGCGCATCATACTTCCTATGGAGTAGACACAAATTGGTACCCCGATACCGGCGCTACACATCACATTACTAGTGAACTCAATAATCTCACAGTTCGCGACAAGTACAAGGGGCAAGACAAAGTGAACACCGCCAACGGGCAAGGTATGGATATTTGTCACGTTGGTCATTCAGTTGTTCGCACCCCTTCTCATGATTTTCAACTTAGCAATATTCTCCATGTGCCTAATGCATCTAAAAATCTACTATCCGTTCATCGTTTTACACTCGATAATGACGTATTTATTGAGTTTCATCCCTCATTCTTTTTGATTAAGGATCAGGCTACGAGGACTATAATTCATAGAGGACGTTGTGTTGGAGGCCTATATCCACTTATTTCTTCATCCGTCTCCTCCAAACAGAAGCAAGCCTTTGCCGCCACAAAGCCATCTCATGCCAAATGGCACAGTCGTTTAGGTCATCCTTCGTTTGCAATTGTTAGGCGAGTCATTAGCAAGAATAAACTTCCCTTCATTAGAACTAGGAGAATAGAGTCTATTTGTGATCCTTGTCAAAAGGCTAAGAGTCATCAACTCCCTTACCCTATATCCACCAGTGTATCTACAGCTCCCCTTCAATTAGTTTTTACTGATGTTTGGGGACCTGCTCCTAATTCTGTTGGTAAACATGATTATTATGTCAGTTTTATCGATGACTTTAGCAAATTTACATGGATATATCTTCTCAAAAGAAAGTCTGATGTGTTTTCTGCCTTTACAAACTTCCAAAAACTTGTTGAAAGGAAGTTGAACAGTAAAATTCTCACTATACAATCTGATTGGGGAGGGGAGTACGAAAAATTGAACTCTTTCTTCCAAAAACAAGGCATTGCTCATCATGTGTCTTGTCCTCACGCTCATCAACAAAATGGCTCTGCCGAGCGTAAGCATCGTCACATTGTAGAAGTTGGACTCGCCCTACTTGCAAACGCCTCCATGCCTCTCAAATTCTGGGATGAAGCCTTTCTTACCGCAACATATTTAATCAATATGCTTCCTAGCAAAGTCATTGACTATGACACTCCTGTTCATCGCTTGCTTAACTCAACACCGGACTATGCCTCTCTTCGAATCTTTGGTTGTGCATGTTGGCCCAATCTTCGTCCATATAATAAAAGGAAACTTGCTTTTCGCTCAAAGCGATGCGTGTTTCTTGGTTATAGTCCACTTCATAAGGGTGTTAAGTGTCTAGATATTTCCACAGGTCGTATCTATATATCCCGCGATGTCGTCTTTGATGAATCTATTTTTCCTTTTGAACAACTTCATCCAAATGCGGGTGCTTTGCTTCGCAAAGATATCCTTCTTCTTGACAAATCATTGCATGGGGGCGAACATACTAATGATTCCATTGTGACTAATATTCCATCTAGATATGTCTTGAAGTCCTTGCAGGAAACAGGAGAAAATTTGGAAGCTAATGGTGAAAATTTGAGTGAAAACGGAGAAAATTTGAGTCAAAACGGAGATTTTTCACAAGAAGACGAGACCGACACTGAAAATGAGGAAGATTTTGGTTCAGAATCTTCCTCGGATCACGAAACTACCTCGGATCACGGACCTGCCAGTCCGTCCCCTTCGGATCGCGCGCCAGGGACAGCAGCGCCAGGGACAGCAGCGCAGGGATCCGGTCAGCCTGTCGCGACGCGCCACTTGGCAGATTCCTCCGCGCTGTCTCCCACCCAACAGCCCACGCCAGGATCTTCTATGCCCTCTGGACGTCATATGCGTGGCCACACCGAGGGCCACGGAGCTCCGACCGGATCTCGTATGGCAGGTACGCATGCAGGTCCTGCAAATCAGTCCGGATCTTCTGCGGCTACTGCTCCTGTGCGCAACCGTGCGGCTGCTAATACGGAACGCGCCGTTACTCGTGCGTCTCGTGGAATTTTTACCCCCAAAGAATTCAAGGATGGCACTATACGTTGGTGCCTCTCCGCTTCCACCGAAGAGCCAGTCAATTTAAAGGAAGCACTCGCTCACAAGGATTGGAAGCAAGCAATGGATGAAGAACATATGGCACTCATGAAAAATAAAACATGGCATTTGGTTCCAGCAAGTCGTGGTACCAATATAATTGACTGTCGTTGGGTTTACAGGATCAAAAGGAAAGCTGATGGGACAATTGATAGGTATAAAGCACGGTTGGTTGCTAAAGGATTCAAACAACGCTATGGAATTGATTATGAGGACACATTCAGTCCAGTGGTTAAAATTGCAACTATTCGTCTTGTTCTATCTATTGCTGTTTCCAGAGGTTGGAGTTTACGTCAACTGGATGTCAAGAACGCGTTTCTTCATGGTGTTCTGGAAGAGGAGGTCTTTATGCGACAACCACCTGGCTATATAGATCAACAAAAACCAGATTATATTTGCAAGTTGGACAAGGCGTTATATGGGTTGAAACAAGCACCCCGTGCATGGTATTCTCGTCTTAGCTCTCAGCTTACTAGCCTTGGCTTTATTGCATCCAAATCAGATACCTCTCTATTTATTTATCGTAAGCCACACGTGACAGTCTACATGCTTATATATGTTGATGATATCATAGTTGCCAGTTCATCCAATGATGCTACAGATGCATTGCTAAAAGCATTGAGCTCCGAATTTGCTCTCAAAGATCTTGGTGATTTACACTTCTTTCTCGGTATGGAAGTACACAAAACTGATGATGGTCTTGTGTTACATCAAGCCAAATATGCACGAGATATTCTTACTCGTGTCAATATGCAACACTCAAAACCTGCTCCAACACCTCTGTCATCTTCGGAGAAGGTAACAGCTCATGACGGTCATCTATTAGGACCAGAGGATATTACACACTACAGAAGTATGGTTGGTGCTTTACAATACTTGACCTTGACACGTCCTGATATCTCATATGCTGTCAACAAAGTTTCTCAGTATTTGCATGCTCCTACTACTTTGCACTGGACAGCAGCTAAACGTATTCTGCGGTATGTCAAAGGTACACTCAGTGTTGGGTTGACATTCAACACAAAAAGCACTATGTTGGTTAGTGCATTTTCTGATGCCGACTGGGCAGGATGTCTTGATGATCGACGATCTACAGGAGGTTTTGCTGTTTTCCTTGGGTCTAACCTTATATCCTGGAGTGCTAAGAAACAGGCAACAGTTTCCAGGTCTAGTACTGAGGCAGAGTACAAGTCTTTAGCTAATGCTACAGCAGAAGTTATTTGGGTACAATCTCTTCTTGATGAACTCGGTATCAAACTCAAACAAACACCATGTTTGTGGTGTGATAATTTGGGAGCTACATATCTATCAGCTAATCCAGTGTTTCATGCTCGAGCTAAACACATTGAGATTGATTTCCATTTTGTCAGAGAACGAGTTCTCAAGAAACAGTTAGAGATTCGGTTCATTCCCTCTAAGGATCAAGTTGCTGATGGATTCACTAAACAACTTCCGGTTCGTAGTTTTGAGGAATTTAAACGTAATCTCAACTTGACTAAGTTGTGATTAAGGGAGGGTATTAGAGATATGATTGTAACCAAGTCGGTTACGTATAAAACCGACTTGGAGTCGACTAGGAGTTCGACTAGGGCCCTTTTTAGAGTTCGACTAGGAATCGTTACTTGTACGCTTGAGGCCGCATCGCCTCCTATATTAACAGAACCCTCGGGCCTCGATAGGGCACCGAGTAGTGATTCATCGAACCAGCACTTTTACATCTTGAACATGTGACCCGGGGTTTCCGTCCCCCGGGTCATTCTTTCTTTCGCGAAGTTCTCCACCACTACAAGCTCCGGGTCTTTGACATAGGCCCTAACTCCATTCTCAACATTTTACATTTTATCTTCCTTTGCGAATCTTACCTCTGTATCGCCCCCAACCTCGCGTTTTTTCTCGAACTTTTCCAATGCAAACCCTATTGCGAAAATCAGGATGGTCCCCTCCTTGTCTGTGGAGGCGTGGCCATCCAGAGACGCAAAAAATCGCGAATGTCGACTCTTAATCTTCAGACCCATGTGAAGCATTGGCAAAAATCTTTCTTCTACTGCAAAGACACCTCATCACCCGGCGAAAAGCCTCTGCCGGGTTTTTCTGTTGAAACCCTTTCTCTCAGCGAGAACTTGAGCGCCTTCGCTCCAGAGGCCGATAGACATGCCATCCAGCCCCTCCTCCTCAAGCTTTCCATCCTAACAGCCCACAGCCTTTGTGGGTTGAACCTGATCAAGAACTGGATTAGTTGTAGGATCCAGCCTAACAGTATTCGCAAGAAACTCCTTTGCGAATACTCGGGCCATCTGACCGACTCTCTTCGATACTCGGAGAAATCATATCCGGCTATTGACGTCAACAAAGCCATGAAGAACTTTCTGGCTGAAAAGGTGGAGGTCATCAAGAGCATCTCAGGGCTCTCCCCCTTCACCCGCACAAACGAGGCTCCACCAGTAAGAACCGACTAATCTCCTTCGTACCTGCTGCTTTTTCAAACGTGCACACTAACAGCTGTTGTTACTCAGGAATCTGATGACTGCTGGAAGATCGAAACCCCTCCTCCTTCAGGAAACTCGGAAGACGAAGAGCCGAGTGACAATGAAGAAGGTGATTCCGAGTTACTAAACAACTTTTTTGTTGGCTTATTAGACCAAGACTCTCCTACTGTCTTCATTCCTGACATTACACCACCATCGCCAGCGCCGGCTGAAAAAGCCGGCTCTCAATCTGAAGAGAGCAAGCCCGAGCCTGAGGCTGAGTTAGGCAGGAAGAGGAAAGCCAGGGGAGTTACATTCAAGGTACCAAACTCCTTCACGACCACAAATCCGTACTCATATACCGGTATATGCAAACTTTAATGCATATCTAACTATTACATCATCGCAGAAGGCCGGTCCTCCTCCAACCAAGCGACGGGCGACTCGTTCTTCGCCGGGTGACGAGGGCCTTAACCCCGGAATCCCCCTTCGATCACCCTCTCGACGAGCTGGTACTATTTCATCTTACCACAATTACGTTCCTCGAAAATATCCAACTCCGAGTCACCCCTTAGCCGGAAAACTCCGAGTCTCAATTTCCAATTCTCTGTCAGTGTCTTCCGGGTCAAGCAACGATCTCCCGAGCAATTTCATCGTGAACACCGGGTAAATCTTATAACTTATCTGACTACGTCCCATACACTTTGCAAGTTTATCAACCACTAAACATATTGTTTTTCTTCCCTCAGAGCCAAGGTCACACTCAGTGACCCAGTCGAAACCCCCGCCGAAGACCCGATGGCGGTTGACCCGGAAAGTGACGCTAATCCCCAGCCCGCCGAAGAGTCGGCTAATGAGGCAAACCCGGCGGCCGAGTCTCCTCCTCCCGCGCCCCAACCGATTGATCCCGAGGTTGAATACCTTGGGACCAAAAGGGGGGCTGCTACTGCAAAGACCACCGCCGCCAGATTTGACGCGGGGGAACAGAAGATGACGCCACCGCCGACTGATCGGGATGCCGGCTCTTCAAGGCCGACTCTTAGCGGTCAAGATTTTGACAAGCTGCTGAAGGAGTATCGCACCTTGAAAGCGACTGAGGACGAGATCTTCGAGTCTCTGGCAGCGGAGCACCAGGTTTGTTTAACTGATGTTATGTATATATTTATCCTAGTCCCCAAGTTCCGAGTAAACTGTCCTCAGTCACTCGGTACTTGCAAATATATTTGAAACCCGGTAAAACTTGTTTTCTGTACATTAAACTGACTGATATTGCTTTGCCATTTTTAGGCTTATGTAGCTCGTACTGATGAAATACTTGCGAAAACGAATGAACTCCTGCAAGCTGAGGTAAAACTCCGTGAAGAACTGGAGGCCAACCTCAAGGATCTCTCCAAGAAATACAACAAGCAGAAGAAGAAACTCCGGAACAGTGAGGAGTTCGTCAAGAAACTCACAACTTTCATAAACAAGACCTATGACTCCATCATAGGTAAGGCACAACTATTTTCCCACTATCGCTTTGTGTTAATCGGATTTCCCTATTTTACGAGGTTTTGACCCGGATCACACTATCTTACTCCCCTTTTTGTATTGCAGGTCCGAATGAAGTTGCTGGGGAACACGACGACCTCCAAAAGCTCAAGACACTGAAGAACGTCATCCGGCAATTTGAGGCAGGGACAAAGTGGACTCTCGAACTGTGAAGCTAGCCGGTTACTACACTGGTGTGACACACATGCTCGAAGCATACTCGACAGTCCCTGCTTGGATTGATGCTTGGAAGCGCTCAACATGCCGGGTTGGCGTGATACGCGGTCTTGCCTTGGCTAAGGCCTACTATCCCAAAATTGAGCCGGCAAAACTTGTTGACGGGTTTCCTGAGTTCAAGACCGACGGCACCAAGTTCTCGGGCAAAGACCTCAAGACCATCAACACCCAGATCCGACACTCGGCTAGCTTGATCGCCGAGAACCTTGACGTAAACAAGCTTACCGCGCCGTTCAATGATGAGGATAAGCCGGTTCCCTTCCATGCTCCTGCGCCCTTTGACATGCTATCTCGCTTCAAGGCGGAGCTTGCCAAGGAAAAGGCCGAGGCCGGTACTGCACCAACTTCGTCAACTCCGGTAGTTCCTCCTCCAGCTCGTGCTCCCTCCACGGGTGAGCCGGACATTGACACGGAGAAAGCGCCAGAGGGGACTACTGAAGACCCGGCTGCTGCGGCCGAGTAATGCTACTCCTTCTTACCAGCACACAATCATTCGGCCAATTGGCATTGTAATATGCCTTTTAAACACTGCTATTTGATAGTGCGTTTGTGCACTTTTTGATATTCTTCCTAAGTCTTGTAACACTGTAAACTTATGTGGTTTCGATGACCCTTCTGGTTGTCGCTTTGGTATGCAAACCTATTTTTGCACAATTTTGCTGTTATATGCTTTGTGATAAATATGCCGAGTCTTGGTCTTATGATTTTCAAAAAAATTTACTCACAAGTCCCCAAGACTCGGACTCTGGGTCTGAGGTTTCTTGGCTTGAGAAATTTTATTTTCTCAAGTCCCCAAGTCCCAAATTTTCATTGACATGAAGGTGAAAACTTAAACTGTGCAACATCACCCCCTATAAATTCTTGATATCTATGTACACTTATACGTTTTGAAATTATGCGCAATGTGCAGTGAGTTTCGGCTATCGCCTTTTCTCTTCATAACTTATGGTTTAGATGACCCTTTTGACCCCTTTGAAGCTATGAGCTGGTTTTCGCATGGATTTTCAATGTTGCTATAACTCTAATAAAAATAGGGTCAGGCAAGTCCCAATGGACATCGTGACTGATTGGATTTATAGGTTAGAAAACACGCCATTTTGTTGCGAGTCACGTCAAGCTCGAGCCAAAAAGGTCAAGAATTTTTTTGGCTCTATTGTCCGGGTTACGAGATTGCAACTGTACTTATTGCAAGTAATCAGTCCTCACAACCGAGTGGCATCATGGCCGGGTCTGAGTATGCAACTGTGCTATTCAAGCAATCAGCCCCCAAGACCTACATATGTGTACTACGCAACAGTAGGCTTTCTGCTCTACCGGCTTACAGATAGCTTGAACACTAAAAAAGGAAAAACATCCTGATTCTCACGGATAAACTCGATGAGCGCGCCTTCCTCCTTGTTATCCAGGTTGGACCCTATGGCAAACTGCTTGGAAGAGTCGCACTCAATGAAATCCACCATCTTTGTGTCTTGGGCTGCTTTAAACTTAGCTCTCTCATCATCAGTATTTGGTTTTTTCAAATCTGTTCGATCTTTCGGGTCTACCCGAGACCTATAATACCTGAGCTCTTCCTTTGCACAGGCTTGTTCTACGAGGGCCGCATCTCCCTCATCGCACTCTGCTGCCACAGCCCTGCTCCCATGAATAGTGATGGTCCGTTTAGGGCCCGGAATTTTCAACTGTAGGTAAACGTAACACGGTCTTGCCATGAACTTGGCGTAAGCCGGCCTTCCAAACAGTGCGTTATAAGGACTGCGCAATTTCACCACCTCGAATGTGAGCCACTCTACTCTGTAATTATCCTTGGATTCTCCAAAAGCAACCTCCAGTGATATCTTTCCCTCAGGGCAGGCCGAATGTCCTGGTACAATTCCGTGAAAAACTGTGGAGCTTTTCTGCAGCTGAGACTCTTTGAGCCCCATACGTAAAAAGGTCTCCCAATATAGGATATTGATACTGCTCCCACCATCCATCAGAACATTCTTTAACTCATAGCCATTGACCTGCGGCGCTACTACCAAAGCTAGCAAACCCGGATGTTCTATTGCTTCCGGGTGATCCCTTCTACTCCATGTTACTTCCTGATCTGACCATCTAAGGTATCTTGGAACAACCAAAGAAACCGAGTTTACAGCTGTTTTGAGTATCTTCCTTTCCCTCTTGGTGGTCCTAGTGGTGTGAACATGATACTGTCCTAGCTGCTTTGGGTTACTCTGAAAACCCCCTGCACCACCCTGGTTATTACCCGCGCTACCAGCTCCTGCATTGCCTGCGGGGGGTGGGCCGTTGCCCTGGTTTCCACCCAGACCCGGCCCTCCTCCCCGGCCTACACCTTGCGGCGTCTTCTGTATTTCCTCATTTTTCTACCTTTGTAGATCCATGCATTGCTCCAATGAATGGTTAGCCAGCCTGCCATTCCTACTATGGCGCGGGCAAGGCATCTTGAAGGCTTCTATGTGGTTAGACAGCCACGGTGGCCCTTGATAATTACTTCCTCCGTTGAAGTTTCCTCCATTGAAGTTTCCGTCCGCTCTGGGCCTTGCAAACCCGGCCTCAGTATTGGCGACTAACTCGGAGCCCCTCTCATACGGACGTTTGTGCTGGTTGTTTCCATTGCCACCATTGTTACCTCCATTGTTATTCGGTGCAGCCCCGTTACCGGTTCTTCCATTGCTGCTCACATTAGCTTTTCCCTTCTTATCCTCAATATCTTCTTCTGTGGTGTCGGTGGAGGCATGCTTGTTGCACGCGTCCATCAACTCCCCCATAGTAATTTATGAAACATGCCTGCTGGATTTCATGCGTACCAATTTTTGCACCAAGCGTATCTGCATGTTTTCGCCATAGCTTGTATCGCATCCTTTGGCTGGATATCGGTGGAAGAGTGGAGTATCTCCATGACTCGGCGCACCCAGCTGCGTGCCGACTCTCCCTTTCTCTGCACACACCGATCCAAATCGTCAATCGTGTATAATTTTCTGCAAGTTCCATGAAAATGCTTGACGAAAGCCGACTTAAGCTCACTCCACAAATTGATAGACCTCTCA